>CM062813.1:789528463-790128463 GCA_031772625.1 Pinus tabuliformis | reverse complement strand
GATGGTGATACTGTAGGGGAGGAAAACCATTTCTTTACTCCTGATGATTTTCCTATTTATATCACGGAAGAGGAGGAATATGTTGAAAGTTCCATCACACACAAAGATGAGGATTTTATTCTATCAAATGATGCAGCACTTGAAGAAGAATTAGAGGAGTACCAAAGAGGATACATGAATGCTTTGTTCGCCCAATAGAAGCAATACTCATTAAGAAAGTGAGATGTGCCCATAAACCCCATTCAGAAGAAGAAGGAGATTTTGGCAAAAAATGATTCAGCTATACCACAAAAGAAAGGAAAAGAGATAATTGATCCCGCAGCAAGTAAATCATCATCAGCAGACAAGGTAAATTAGCCACCAAACACAATGAGGGATAAAGCTGAAAAAAGAGAAGTTCTGGTCAGAGAGGTTGAAAAGGTTTCGGCATTTAGTTTGGAGAATGAAATTTCAAAACTGAAAGTATCTATTCCTTTGACTGAAATAATGAAGAACAACAGCTACCGAGGTCAATTCTTCAAAATTCTAAATTTTGATCCAATGTTTGACACGGTAAATGTTGAAGATGATCAGCCAGAATTGATTTTTGGGCCTGCTTTAGATGGTGAGTCTCTTGAAAGTGATGTTCCTCCCTTTTATATCAGTTTGAGGTTGCATGAATATGTTTTACACAATGCTATGTTTGACTCGGGTGCTTTGCATAATTTGATGCCAAAAGCAATCATGGAAAAGTTGGGATTAGATATTACAAGAAAATACCATTATTTGTATTCATTTTATTCCAACTGTGTAAAGTGTATCGGATTGATCAAGGACTTGGTGGTAAGCTTAGATCAAATTCCAGCTAAGAATGTCTTGTTGGATGTGGTTGTGGCGGACATTCCTCCACGTTTTGGTATGCTACTTTCAAGATCTTGGGGGGCCAAGTTGAAAGGTACACTACAGTTAGATTTTTCTTATGCTACAATTCCAGTCTTCGGTCAAATGAGAAAGCTATATCGGGAGCAGAAGATGAAATACATGATAACAAGCAAAGAAAAACCAATCAATCATCCTGTAAATTATGTACATACAGCTTTGGAGTCGTTTGTTTTGTTTGCTGATAGTTTTAATGAGATAGATAGTCAATTAGTTCAGGCAGAAGATATACCAGAAATCACTGAGAATTTTAGAGAGGTTCTGCAGAAAGAAAGGAGTGAAAAACAAGCTATTATGGAGCAAACAGCTGAAGATAATGGGCAGCAAAAAGGAAAAACAGAGCTAACACAATTTCAGCACTTGGAGGAGGATGAAGATGGTCTTTGGACCATGGATTTTGATGGCGCAGTAGGTAGTGATGGTGTTGGAATTGGTGTGTGGATTCGAAGTCCATTTTCCGCTCAAGATAAGGTTCCAAGCAAGGTGAGAGTATGTTCCTACAAACTAGCATTTGACTGTTCTAATAATGAAACGAAATATGAGGCTCTCCTTGCTGGCCTTAAAATTCTTCGAAAGCTGAAGGCAAAAAGAATTGCAGTATATGGTGATTCAGACTTGGTGATAAAGTAGGTGAAGGGTGAGTTTCAAGCCAAGAATCCTCGTATGAGAGCATATCGAAATGCAATTTTAGATATTTTGAAACTGTTTTCTGATCATACTTTGACGTGTGTGCATCGCATACAAAATGGTGTTGTTGATGGACTGGCTAAGGCAGCAAGAAATTTAAAAATTCCAATGAATTCCAGCAACAAATTCGAGATTCATGTGAAACACCGCCCAACTGTTCCAGATAATCAGCGATGTTGGCAAGTCTTTCATGATGATGAGGAGATTAATGATTTTCTACAGTATAAGGGTAAGTTTAAAGATACCTCCATAGATACGGAGCATGATGATGGTAATGTTGATATACAAGTAAATCAAATGGACGTGCTGTAGCTTAAAGATAACATTATTCCTAAGGGATTGATTCCTTTGGAGGAGCTGTTTGACCAAGACGATGTGGCCCGGAAACCAACACTGAGACCGACTGAAAAGGGTGTTGAAGAGGTAAATATTGGGACAGCCGAAAATCCCAAGATGGTAAAGCTATCAAAGTCATTATCACCAAAGGTAAAGGAAGAGTATGTCAGATTGTTGTCTTCATTTTCTAATGCTTTTGCTTGGGATTACTCAGATCTGAAAACATATGACACTAATATCATTCAGCATCAAGCACTTGCACTTGTAAAGGAATTGAAAGATTTTCGTGTGTATATATTGCATTCCAACATTATAGCATATGTTCCTAACGCAGTGGTAAAAGATGTTTTGGTACAGGCAGATCCAGAAGGAAGGCAGGGTAAGTGGATTGCTGCGTTTTTAGAGTATGATGTGGAGATTAAACCAACCAAGCTGATCAAAGGTCAAGGACTCGCCAAATTAAAGGCTAAAACAAATATGCATGTTCTAGATATAAATTTGATTGTTGCTATGTCCGATGAAGATGAGGAGAGTCTGGTGAATCAGGTATCTGATATTTTTGTTTCTTCCCCTTGGTATGCTGACATTATATATGTACTTCAAAATTTGTCTTCACCTCCCAGGATGCCTAAAAATAAGAGTAGAACATTGAAATTGAAAGCTGCCAAATTTTGCATCCTTAATTCTGCATTATATTGGAAAGACCCTGTTGGAATGTTGTTGAACTATTTGGCAGAGGAGGAAGCTAAACGAGTTGTGGAGGATTTTCATAGAGGTGACTGCGGGGGCCATCTATTTTGGAAAACCACAGCGAATAAGACTCTAAGGGCAGGTTTTTATTGGCCTTCATTATTTTCAGATGTGTATAAGGCTGTTAAGAATTGTCACGAATGCCAAATGTTTCAAGGGAAGAAGAAACTACAGCCTTTACCTCTCAAACCAATTGAAGTTAGGGCACCATTTCAGCAGTGGGGCTTGGATTTCATCGGGGAAATTCATCCGGCATCGTCAGGACAGCATAGATGGATATTGATAGCTACAGACTACTTCACAAAATGGATCGAAGCAATTCCCACCCGACAGGCCACGGATGCGGTAATTATTTCTTTTCTTGAAACTAATATACTGTCACGTTTTGGGTGTCCTAGTAAGGTAATCATAGATAATGCAATGGAATTCAAGTCAAAGAGAATGGTTGAATTTTTCTATAAGTACAATATTAGCTTGGGGCATTCGACCGCCTACCATCCGCAAGGAAATGGGTTGGTGGAATCTTCAAATAAGTCCTTGGTAAATATCATTAAAAAGTTGTTGGAAATCAATAAAAAGGGCTGGCACAAGAAATTAGTGAATGCACTGTGGGCTGATAGGGTAAGTCAGAAAAAGTCTATTGGCATGTCTCCTTTCAAGTTGGTGTACGGGACCGACACGGTTTTTCCTACTTCGCTTGCTATTCCGGTAGTCAAATTGCTTCAAGAAGCTAGTAGTGAGGAAGATCCCATGCAGAGGATGATTAATCAGATGATTAATTTACAGCAGACACAGGAGGAAGTATTTCAAAATACTTTCAAGTTGCAGGAGCGCATAAAGAAGATTTATGATAGAAAGGAAAAAACAGATAAGTTTCAGTTGGATGAGGTGGTTTTGAAGTGGGATGCCCGAAATGAAGATAAAGGAAATCACAACAAATTTGAAAATTTATGGAAAGGTCCTTATAAGATTGTAGCATATCGTGGTCAAAACGCTTTTCTTCTCAAGGAAATGAATGGAGATGATTGTCCTGGAGGGACGATCAATGGTCGGCTACTAAAGTGATACCATTTCTTAGTATTTTCTGCTCATTTCATCATCATTGTATATATCGTTTACTTCTATTCTATTGCATGTGTGTACTGATCTCTCATCTTCAGTCTGGGGCCCGCAGTGAACGCTATAATTCTGGAGATGAAGGTTAGTTGGTTTGAGATTTGTCGAGTCAGTTTTGTCAGTCCTTTCAATTTTCAAGGTTGAGTTATTTTAGTCAGAATTGTGTTCAGTTTTCAGTCAAGTCAGTAGTCAATAATTGTGTCAATGTTTTATGTTAATTGTTGAAATAATGACTCCATTGCCCAATGGATGAAAGCACTGGTCTGCTCTCCCAGAGATCTACCGTTCTTGGCGTCTCCAAGGAGCCACCATCCCCATTGGAGCTAATGTTAGAGTCGGTCCTTATAGCCCTCCGTCAGAGATATTTTTGCTTTTGCATATCATTTTCGGTATCTCACTCGTTCCACTTCATTGCATTTCGTTAGGGGCATGCCATTGACCGACGAGGGGGTTTGGTTGTCTTGTGTTCCCTCATGCTTGTCCCTGCAGGGTTAGTAAAAAATTTCTTAAAAAATCACCAAAGTACATGGTCATTTCATTCATCATCATACATGATTAGTTTTTTTTAAAAAGGGTCTTTAGTCCTAGAGTCTAGGGTTTTGAGTCCCGTGCATAAACATAATAAAAGCCCGCAGGCCATGAGGTTGGTTTCGCAAGATTTTAACTTAATATGTTTCCTCAGAAAGCATTTAAAAACATTTTAGGTCCAAAACTCTGTTTTGGAACTAAAAATTGTTATTGTAAGAAATTATATTTGTTTGATCTCAAAGGGTTGCAGAGCAAGCCTCTGATCTTCTCCGAAGCCAAAATGCCAGATCCCTGCAAAAATCAACAAAATATGATCAGTTCAAACCTCTGAAAAGCATGAGAAAATCAAAAAGCAGTATTGTATTAAAAGACCAAAAGTGAAAAAGTGCCAAACATTACAAAGTGGGTTATTGAATCAATTTAAATCAAATTAGATTTGGTGAGATATTTTGTTTGTATATAAAAGGGAAAACAAGTCTATTTGTTCACAAATTCCCAAAGCAAGATTGTGTTCAAGTGTTTGAAAGCTGAAACTGTGACTGCATATCCGTGGACAGCGTTGGAGGTGTGCGTTGTGCATAGGAAGTGTGCGCTGCGCATTGGGTGGTGCGCTGCGCATTGGGCCTCACTGGCCAGTGTATATTTACAAGGGCGCTACGCATAGAAGGGTGCGCTGCGCATTGGGTAGCAGCAACAAAAAAACTTGTTACATGCGCCCAGATCATACCCAGATTCACTCCAAGCTTGCAAGTAGGTACTTTATTGTTGCCTAGTCAATGTTAGATGTTTGAAGTATGTTTCAAAGATGGGAATTTGATGTATTGGGTCTTGGAAAATGAAACCCTAGGTTCATGATAAAATCATTCTTTAAGGGTTTTTTAAAGATATGTGGGTGGTTTAGTGAAAATTTCTCATCCTCCATTGGTGAAAACTAGCTCCATGCTCATTTGTAAACCCTAGTTGACATTTCAAAGGGCACACATTATATTTTGTTCAATTGTCAAGCAGTGACTGTTTTGTGCCAATTCATTGAAAACAAAGCATTATCATTATGGCTTAGTTTGTAGGATGCTTTGGTAAACATAGTAGAGTTTTGAGTATACATTGAAGTTTGACTCCACCACACCTATATCACTATACATATCACAGACATCTTGACACCAAAGCCATGTCGGAAACGGATTCAAAGTATGAGCAGCAGTATGACAGTGATTCTACATCAGAGGGTAATGTGCTACGAAGGTCTCGCAGAGGTGGCAAAGGTGGTAAGCCTCTCATGGAAGAGCCTATTTCGTTGGTTCAATTGCAGGCTTGCCCGCTTGCAATGGATTGTTTTCATCGTCAGTCATGCTATCACTATTGTGAGCTAATTTCACAAATTCAGCATCATCGTGAATTAGCTCACTTGTTTGTTCTACATTTACATGATGGCCATGTAAACCTCGCCGAAGTTAATTTCATTTTGTCACCAGAGACTATTGCAGAGGCCACTGGGATACCAAATATTGGAGAGCAATGGAATAAGCGTCAGTAGCTAGAGATGTCCTATTATGAGCCATACATCAAACCTGGGTATATGAGGCACTTGAGCAGGGTTTTTCCTTTCCAATACCTGAATGATCAGTTTGCACCTTTGATGAAACTCATCATTCGGTATTTCAGTTGTGAGGGTAGATTTTCCCGTCTTTATGCATGCCATGTTCGTTTGTTGATGCATTTTACAAGGGTACATATGATGAACATTCCATACTTCATGTTTCACAACATTGAGAAGATGGTGCCTCATGTACAAAGGAAGACCCTAGCACAGTAGCATAACAGTATTTATCATTATGCGTTGATCAAAATCGTAGTGGTTCATTAGTTGGCACAGTAGGGCATCACTTGGGAGGATTTTATTTCTCGTGACCTTTTCACAGTGCCTCAGCTAGCTCCAGAGATAGTTCATGTTGAGGGAGAGCCTTCACAGCAATTTGACATCCCCGAGACCGAGCATGTCAATGCTCCAGTGTATGTGACATATCAGCGAGGCCACAGGGCCTTATTTGCAGCTACACGACGAGTACTATCTCCATATGGTGTGGAAGGGGTATCGCCTTCTTCTTCAGCACAGGTACAGGTACAGGTTCAGGACAGGGGCAAGAGGTCAATGCATGAGGAGGGCCATTCAGGAGGCCATGATATTGATGCTACATTTACTGATGTGGATAGGAGCTCTCTTAGCTCGGAACTGAAGGAGATCATCCAAGAGCAAAAAGCTGAGATTAATAACTTGAATGACAAATTGTTGAGTGCAGAATGGGTGATCAACTATTTGGAGCAGTGCAATAAACAGTTAGAGGATGGACACACACTTATAGAGCTACGACAAATCCGTGAAGACCGACAGGCTGCCCGAAGACATATGCATGAGATGACACCTATTGAGTAGGAGATAGGAGCTAACCGAGAGACTTGGCTCAAGCGGGTCAAAATTCACTTAGAGAAGTTGTTGGCGAAGGCCAATAGAGACAAAGACATGCTTCGTCACATGAAAAATCATTATTGGGCTTGCATGCATGTTGGCAAGAAAAAATGAAGATTTTGCAAAGGAGGTTGAGCAAAACACTAAAACGACGAAAGAAGCTAGATCCACTTCGAGTTTTGGCTGAGGCTTCACTGGCTGAGCATGACACATGATGGAGGGTATTCACTCTGAATTTGAGCAAATTCGGAGAAAATTTTGTCATTTTGAAAATTTTGGTCCCCAAAAACAGGTTTTTTGGTTGTACGCGCAGCGCGCATGCGCGCTCGCTTTTGATTGGGACACTTGCTAAAGGAAAACTTTATATTTTTGGGTTTTTCATGGTAAGTTACACATGCTCAGCTATTTCTGAAGTATTTCATCAAGTTCTGGACGGTCAAAAGGCACAAAAACACCATGAAAACCACCGTGCTGCCACCTTTTGAAACAGAATGAAGTACCTCTGGGAGAATTCAGTTTTGAGAGGGAAAATAAGCTCCAAATTGGAAAATTCCACTTGGGTTGGAAAGTAGCCATCTAGGGATTTCCAACGAGCTATCGTGAGCTCAATTTGGATGCCGGGAACTGCCTCAAAGTCAGCCGGAAAAGTGCGCTGCGCATAGAGATCTGGGCACTGCGCATAGAGGATTTTGGCCAATTTTTCACTTTTCAGCTCAGAATTTCGTCTAGTTTTCACCAGTTTCACTCCTTTATGTGATTTTTGACTCAAAATGATGTAATTTGATGTATGTAAGGTAACATGGCACTTGTCTACCTTTTTCTAGATGATTCATTCACAAATTAGCAAGAAATTAATGTAATGAATCAGTTTCCTTCTTTTTAGAGGCAGGTTGTTTTGGTCACCTAGATTCTTGCTCCATGTTTAGAATTTGTTCAAACTGCTCCTAGAAGGAGGAGCTCGACCCCTAGAGGTTAGGGAATGAGGTTAGCTTGATCTATATATGTAAATTTTCATTCAGTAGCACAGGTTGGATTCTTGGGAAGATTTTGGCACACTATTGTACATATTTTTCATATTTTGGCTACGGAAAGATCAGAGATTTTGCAGCACCTGTTGGGATTCTTGTGGCTTTTAGCTCTTGATGGTGTTTTTCCTCAGTTATTGTAATCTTATTCAAGTTTACATGTATGCCATTCCTTCTTATACTTCTGAAACTAAATGAATGAGTAAATGAGGTTGAATTCATTGTTCATAGTGCTCTTCCTTTAAAATTTGTTTAGTTCTACATGTTTTCGTCAGTTTGGAGAGGATCCATGTTCTCCTTTGCCCTCTTCAGCTCCTTGTCACTCTGATCCATCTATACACCTGATCAAAAGAATCAAGACTATTGCCTACCTCGCCCCAACTCGATTTCTGCAAAGATCTGACCTCAATCCCTGCACCCAAAATTGGTTTTCCAATTTCTCCAATAAAAAACTCAAAGATCTAAAGCAAAATTTCCTATCAATTTACTAGCCTAAAATCAGTATTAAATTGGAGTCATCTCAGCCCCTTTGAAGACCTTTTGCCGAGATAGACCTAGAGAGAGCCCTCTCCTGTCCTCGTAGGGCTAGCTACGAGGCTGAGCGTGGTTTGATGTGGCCTCGAGTTTTTCCTTCCTCAACCTAAGGCAGATTTGAGCGCTAACAGAGGTGAAGAAAAAGGCCAAGAAAGAGTGAAAGATCAATCACTAAAGACAGTTGGAAAGGACAAAAAGGCTCAATGGGTTCCTCATCCCTCTTCAAATTCACCAAGGGTGAAGTCGAAGCTGAGAATATTATCTGAGTGGTGGAGCAGAAGCATCTGATGGCCAACCTAAAGATCACTTCAATGGGAAGTCCGAATCTGAGGATGGAAGGAAAGGTAGATGCCTTGCTTGCAATAATTCCAACCATTATGTGAAGGAGTGTTTGAATGGCAGGGACACATCACTTGATGATGATAACAATCATTCTATGGACATCTTCAATGATCGAAGGAATGGCAGGTAATGCAGGTCATGAATGAAATGGCAGACTCTTCAAGGAAAGCAAGGAGCTCTAGGTATGAAGAATAAAATGTTGTTTTTGATAAGCTGAAGAAGTGTTTGTACACTGCTTCTCCTCCAGACTCTTTAGGAATTTGGCTTGCTGATTGTAGTGCTTCAAGGAACTTCATTGGATAGAAGGAATCTATCTCTAATCTGGTAGAGATGGAAACAGTCATGGGGATTATATTTGGAGTCAATGCCACCTATCTCGGAAAGGGTGTAGGGAATGTTAGTTGTCAATTAAATGAGGGCAACACGATTAATTTAAAAGAAGTTCTCCATGTACCTAATCTCAAGAAGATCCTCGTGTCCATTTTAACAATGGAAGTCAAAGGTTTCAAGGTGGCATTCATCGATGGAAAGGTACGTGTTTGAAAATTGAATTTTCAAAGATGTTTTTATTCTTGGGTTCAAGGTTGGAAATTTGTATCAAGTTGTAGGAAGTCCATTGGGGACCATGTTAGTTAACACATCTCTTCTATAGCACTGAAGATCTACTAATTATGGGGACCTACCCGATGTGATTCAGATGGTGAAAAGGATGCCTGAATTCAAGAAAAGCATGAGGGTACATTTCCAAGATTTACCAAAGGAAAATATTACAAGGGGACCATTCCCCTCATGTAGCAAGTCCACAGGTTTGGAACAACCCAAGGGGTTTGAGATTCATGATCAGGAATCTCATGTATGCAGGTTGAAGAAATATCTCTATGATTTCGAGGTAACACCCTGGGCTTGATATGAGAGGATTGATAGTTGTATGATGAAGCTGAGATTCACTAGGAGTGAAGCCAATCCAAACCATTGCTTGGAAGTTATGGATGATATACCTCTCACAATGAAACCTTATGAGGATGACCTCTTTCTGGCAGGTGCAAACCATCTCAGTTGCAAAAGTAAGAGGGAGTTGGATTCCATATTTGGAATGGTGAACTGTAGCCCATGACTACCTCAATGGAGCTTGACTTTAAGAATTTATGCGGTAGCGTTGCTGGACCTAATTTGGAAAATGCCTCTAAGTTTCGTCAACTGATAACGACATTGATGTTCTTGGTGAACCCCCGTCTAGATATATGTTTTGTAGTTAGCATGTTGATCTCTTATATGGTTGAGACTTACTGGATTAGTTCCAAGAATCATTTGAGATATCTTTAGGGCAAAATCTCTCATGGATTGAGATACACTGCCAGAAATGTGAAGCTGCATGATTATTCTGAGGCTGATTGGGAAAGCAGTGTGAAGGATCACAAGAGTACTTCTAGGTGCTAGTCCTCTTTAGGTTCTGCTTTGATATCCTAGATGAGTAGGAAGAAAAATTCAGTTTATTTAAGCATCGATGAGGACGGATACATAGCAGTGAGTATGGCCTCCTATGAAGCTATCTGGTTGTGGAAGCTCTTTAGTGAGCTATTTGGACACATGTTGGATAACGTCATGATCTTTTGTGACAACCAGAGGGGGATTCGATTGTTAAGGAATCCTGTGTTCAATGATCGCTCCAAACGTATAGACATCAGGTACCACTTTATTTGGGAAATGGTACATCGAGGAGTAAGAAGGCTCCATCGCATTGGGACTGATGTGCAGGTCACTGATATTCTATTGAAGCCCCTAAGAAAGGTAAACTTATTGACTTTCTGAGAACGTTGAGGAGTCGTGGAGAGAATCTCTCCTAAGTGTCCTATATGATATGGAAATTGAGCTTTGGGAGCTCTGGGGGGCTTGGGGGCACATTGTGGAGCGATGAGCAACCATAGGGTGAGTGGTTCAACCTTCCCCTAGTGGTTTTCTATGTAGGGAGGATGAGTGGTTGATCCTTCTCCTGCTGAGACACAGTCATAGGGTGAGCGGTTCAACCTTCCCCTAGTGATTTTTTGTGTACAGGGTGAGTGGTTTAGCCTTTCCCTGGGATACCCCTGGCGACATATAGGTAGGATGAGTGGTTCATCCTTCTCCTGCTTAGACATCCCACCCATGTTGTTTGAGACTCATGGGAAGTACCTCTCATCTGGACAATGAGTAGGGAAATGAGGATAGGGACCATAGTAGTACTGATGGATGCATCGTGTTACTACCGTACTCCCTATGCTAGGATGATATTGATTTGGGATCAATTGGAACTGAATTCGGGTTAGTAAGAGTGATATAACTCACTCTCTTTTGGAACTGATTTCAGATCAGTAATAGTGGTATGACACACTTTTTTCATTGGAACTAACTTCGGGTCAGTAAGAGTGGTATGAGACACTCTCTTTATATGGGACCGACTTTGGGTCAGTAGAGGATGATATGATACATTCTCGATCATTTCATCTTCTTCATAGTTCAGTAGAGCAGAGCATAACAGAGCAGTGTAGAGCACTGATGGCAGAGATAGTATAGTCTGGCAAATGGATTAGCAGATGGAGTTCTCCTTAGTCAAGAGGGAGTGTTAAAATTGGCAACTAGGGCCAAAATCCGTGTGGGTCATCTTCTTTATGGAAGTTGATATTTTTCTTGGATTCCTCTCATCGAGAGGTGTGGGATTGATAAAAAGATCATCCGATTCCAACATGTATTCATGGATATATGAATTTATTTGTGTTATGGAGCAATTCGTCAAGGTCGGCCAACAACCAAATTTCTCCCGCATGTGCTCAACATTTTAGTATAAAAAAAGGTGGTTTGCTAGTCATTTGTACACACTCTTCTTATGATCTCTTCCTCTCCTCTTGTCTTTGGGTTTTTGTGAGAGGAGAGATCCTAAGAGTCAACGCTGCCCTAATGGAGAAGGCTCTACGCTATCTTAGGAGATGGGAAAGCTCTATGCCGTCATGGAGGACAACCCTTATCTCAGTTTGAAGAAGCCTTAATGCTACCCCATGGAGAAGCCATAACATAGGCCTAATAGCAGTCAAGAATGTTTCCCTAGATGCAGTCAGAATGTTGCCCTAAATACAATCATAATGCTTCCCTAAATGCAATCAAGAATATTGCCCTAGACGCAGTCACAATGCTGCCCTAAACACAGTCACAATGATACCCTAAACGTAGTCAATAATGTTTCCCTAGATGCAGTCAGAATGATTACCTAAACGAAGTCACAATGCTGCCCTAAATGCAGTCATGAATGTTTCCCTAGATGTAGCCAGAATGCTACCCTAAACACAGTCACAATGCTTCCCTAAACGCAGTCAAGAATGTTTCCCTAGATGCAGTCAGAATCTTTCCAATCAATAAGAAGACCTTAACATTGTTCTAGGACACAGTTTGAGGAGGGCTTTCAGGTGCCCTAAGTTGTTATCCTAATTTTTAGTCTCAAGTCTTAACCTAGTCACTGAGAATGAGAAGAATAAGCCGCCGTCCTAGTTGTGAAAGTGAAGACAAAACATTGCCTAAACACAGTCCATGGAGAGGATCCCATCAATGATTAGTCATTGTAAGGTTGTGTAGCAATAAGGTTGATAGGAAGTCATTGGGTAAAGATATCTAGGTTGTCTTGCTACTGGGCTCAGTTGTAGGCCATAGCCAAAAACATAGAGGACTGAAGTTTGATATGACAACATATTCATGTGTAGCACAATGGACAATATGTTGCAGCACATGATGTAATAAGTTGCAACTTGGTTGTATCTGCATGGTTGTATTGACAATATGTTTACATTACTTGGATGGGTACAACATGATAAATGCAGTGACTAGTGTGGGTAACATGGATGCAATACTATTCTGCACCATGGTACAACATGGTGAATATGGGCATGTAGACATAGCAGCAACACGATGCATTGCAACAGCTTGTCGGTGATGGGTACAATAGTGATGGAATGGTGCAACCTAGTGCACACCAATGGGTACAATCGTGATTGGGTGCAGCTCAGTGATAAGTGAAGCTCAGTGAATGGGTACAACATAATTATGGGTACAACATGATGATGTGGTGTAGCACAGTGAGGTGCAGCCTGGTGATGGAGTCACCTTGGAGGATCAACATGCCTTCACCTGAGTCCAGATCAGCTACCTCATGTGACATCTTCTTTGAGAAGATATCTGCTCTTATTTAGATAAGTCAAAATGTTGAATTATGATGTATATGTGCTATCTCTCTCTCTCTCTCTCTGTTGAACTATTGAAGAACAAATAAGAACAATTGATCAAGGTTTCCCCATATTGGTTTGTCCCTGGCTGGTGCCACATCTTGTGTCCTCTTGTATTGGCTTGTATTCTGCGATTTATGTTTATGTTTTATCTGCATTTTATTATCATGCTAAATGTGATTGGTAATATGGAATTGATATTAAGCTAATATGGAAAATTGAATAAAATTTTCTATGAGCATAGAACATACCTAAATTAACATATGCTCATGAGAGCAGCGATATATTGTTTTTAAGAGAGTGTTGAATTCATAGGGACACAAGGACACTTTTGGAGGGTAAATTTTTAACTTTGATCGAAATAACTAAGTGTTGGCCCCGCGAGTACGATGTAATGAATAAGTGCAAAAGATGCAATTTAATCATGAAATGGAATCTCAATGGATTTTTTATAGCTTATGTTGGTTGTCCAAGTTGTCAATGGATTATTCATAGCCTATTTTCTAATTTTGATTTTTAAAATATGCACTATCTTGAGGATGCCCCATTTGATGTTAAGCATTATTTCAAAAACTCCACCTATTAAAGGTAGTTTGAGTCTGCTTTGACTAGATTAGCTTAACTCTTGCTTGGCCTATAGTTGAATCCCTTGGTTTAAGTTCTCAACGGATGTGCTATTATTATTATCTTTAAATTTTTTATTTTTCTTTTTGAGTTTCTCTTTGGGATGAAAAGTGCTTCCCTTGGATGGTCTAACAAACTTTGTAGGATGGTTAGCATTCATAATGCTATTGCTTTGGGGTTTTGTTATTTTCATTTTAGATGAGTATAAATAATAAAATTTTAATAGACTTGTTATGTACAACTTAAAATTGTTGTTTCAAGGTTGTGTGGATTGCAGGAACCAAATATGATATATTTCATATTCAAGCCCTAGAATTTAAATCTTCTTCATAAATTCTAACATTGAATGCAAGACCAGAATAAGTTCCTATCAATTAGTTATGTGATTTGCAGTCATTTAGACAAAACTAACTTCTTTTGTGTAGGGTTCTTCGCCAAATTTAGAGTGGATGATGAAACTGTATGAGTGCAGTTTAATATATTCTTCAAGCGTGTACTAGATTTGTTTTTTATGGATGGTAAGGAAGATAAGGTAGCCTATTTTAAAGACCCCATGAGTTCCATATGCTATTAAGCTAGTGAAGTTGAAAGAAAAATAAATGCTCTCTTTGGGGGATTGCAATGAAGTCTGAAATTAGGGTAGCTTTGCCACTGATTATATACTCCTAATTCATAGTCTAACAATAATTGTACTTTAATACATTTTTACTCACTTTTAATTCATTCGCTTGAGGATTCATTTCGCTTTTCAAAACGAGTTGATGAACTCAGTGAAGGAAATTAAGTAGCACGTGGTGCAGACCACACAATTGATACTATAAACATAAATTTGAGATCAAGCCTATCTAATTAACACATACTCACAAACTGTTTAATGAGGTCGATCATTGGTTGAAAATATCCTTCACTATGCTAGCAAACCGTTTGACATACAAATTGAAGTGCCCACCTTATGAGGGTATCTCCTCAATTATATTTGACAAAGTTACCTTCATCATGTGCAACGTTCATTTTCAGTGTTGTTTGTTGCATGTCCAAATCTAAATGCATTTATTTTCATTTAAAAATTGTTTTGTAGTTTCTTTATTCATAAAAATAGAATGCACAGTTTGTAAATATAAAATTTTTAATAACTGATTTTTTTTTTTTTTAAAATTAAGTTAGGAAGTAGTTTTTAAATTCTAAATTTATATCTACATATATATTTGTATTTAGAGAAATATGCAATTAAGTTGGGCTTATACTTTTCAATTGAACTACGCTGGGAACTTATTAATAATTTATTACTATTAAGATATAAAAGAAATGAAAAAATTAATAATTTAAAAAAATATTTATATTTATTTTTATATTTTTTTTTAAATAATGAAAATGTTTTTTTTTTTTTATATTTTCATATATAATTGTTTTGTTAAGAAATTCACACACACACAAACACACACACACACACACACATATCATTCTTTTTACTACCTAAGTAAAATCTATTCTAAAGTCTTTATTCGCTAACTCCATAACCAATAGCTAATCCATCCCTCAAATTGAGAAAGACTTTCATTAGCACTTTATTTGAAATCAAGAGAATTTCCTTTCACTATCCCACTCCTAGCACTAATTTCCCTTCTTTATATGCATGATATACTCATTATCATATTTAGAATATCTATAAATGAATATTGCAATTTTTCAAACCTTAGTAAATATTTAAGTATATACTTTTTGTGCAAAATCCTACGTTGAAAAAACACTCCACAAGTGCTTCAAAAGGTATCTACAATTTGAGCTTCGTAATATATTATTTTCTATGGTGACATCTTATTTTCTTTGTTTATAAAGGTCATATGGTAATATAGTGGCCACTATTGGCCAACTGAAGAAAACGTTTCGAGTTTCTTTCTTTTCTGGGGGAAAATGGCATTGACATTGTTGATGTTGAGGTATATGTCATATAAATATTTTATAGTCTAATTTAGTTTATATCCCGGTGTTCATCGTCTTTCGTGTCTTATAATTTGCATTGTATCTTTTTTCATTTTCACAAGAGGAACTTAGTATTGATGGTAAGAAGCAAGAATTGAAGAAAGAGGAGAACAATAACACTGGAGCAAAAAATGCAGAAAGAAAGAACAGAATCAATCGAGTGATTCCTTTAAAGTTGATATTGTGCAAAATTTTGGTCAAGTATTTAGAGTTGGTGACTTCACCTGCAACTCCTTGACAATGCAATGATAATAGTTTGAAGTGATAAAACAATATTTCATGTGTAAGTTGTAGTCCAACCAATATTAAGTTGGAAAGTCATACTGTAATACTTGATAATTCATATAATATAATTTGTGCTTGAAATTATTTATAGTTGTAATTTATATTATTTAGTATTTTTATTAACATGTGTAACTTTGTGTGTTTATATTAGGTGAAAATGCACATTTTATGATTTTTTTTAATTAATTCGCAAAATCATGCTAATTAATTTATGTTGATTAATAATAAACACATGAAATTAATCAAAAACTAAAACTACTAAATTAATAGTTTATATTGATTAATGATGAATGCAAATAAAATGTGTATAAAACAACTAAATCAGTCGTTTAGAATGATTATTAATGAAGGTAAATTAAATGAATATAAACTACTAATTTAGTCATTTATATAATGAATATGAAATTACCAAAAAAAATAAATGACTACTGTAAATGATAAATTTGTGATTACAAATGATGACTAAATTTTGCACATATACAACTATTAGTAGTTAATTTACAGTATCTTATAACACGACTAAAATTTAGTCATATTTATTTGGTCATCAATTTGTTTCAAACGATGAATAAAATTTTCACATATATGACTATTAGTAGCTAATTTATAGTATCTTATAATGCGACTAACATTTTGGTCCTATTTCTTTGGTCATTAATTTGTTTTTTCGAGCGATCATATAGTAGTAAATTTTGTTGTGTATTTGGTTATTAATATTGGAAATTAATGACTAAATCAATGACTAAATTAATGACAAAATTTATGACTAAATATAGTACTAGATGATAAAATTGAGACAACCAATTAATGACTAAGCTAAATACGACTAAAACTTGGTCACGTTGTAAGATACCGTAAATTAGCCACTATTGGTCATTGACTAAAAAGTGGTCGTTTATATGCAAAATTTAGTTATTGTTTTAGTAATTAATTAGCCATTTTGTACTAGTGAACTCTACATGTAGCCTCCCACCTATCCATTGTCCAATCAATTAAACACTCTCATTATGGTTATTCGTTGGCACATTTATGGTGGTAAATTAGTTCATTTAGGGGGTTAAACTGTCGGTTTACAATTCATTCGACTATTATTGGTATTTACTCTACTCTATTAATTTCCTCTGCTCTTTTCACAGGCGAGATTTGATACTTCCTTTCTAGATGAAATAAAGAGGGAAAATTATAAAACTCAATCTCCTACATCACAACCTATAAACCCATACAAGGAGATTATAAATGATAAGTTTTTTGGTGCAGGCATTTTCTCAGATAGTTTGTACATGGGATTCATGGAATACTGCATGGGAGAATATTTATAATATTTTTTGAGATGAAGGGCCACAGGTTACAGTGAGGATCATGACAGTGGATGATGAAGCACCTACCTGAGGTGAAACCCCTTAAGATGTAGTGAATTCCTTCTTTCACAGAATTGTAGTGAGATCCAGATTAATGCCTTGCATCGATATGGTTATATGGGTAGTATAGAATGTTAACATTATAGAGTGAAAGTTTCACACCTAGAAGGGCATAGTGATTGGATCATTCACGCCGAAATACCTTTAATCCGTGTACCATTTATCATAACCACAACGCACTTTTGATAAACAATACATGCAATATTTTTTCAATAAGCATGGAGAAGTTTTTGATTCCATAAAATATTGGAGGAAAGAACTAAATAAACATAAAGTACAGGAGTATGATAAGTATTCTATTGCCTCACTTGCTTCTCACTTCAATCAGATTTCTATCATGTTGTGAAGATTATATGCTTATCCCAATTTTTCTTTGCTTCTTCATACTTTGGTTTATTTAATTGATGGGGCACTTGAGGGATATATATTTGATTAGTTCAATGTATTATCCAATAACCTAGCTAAGTAC
Organism: Pinus tabuliformis; assembly: GCA_031772625.1. NCBI lineage: Eukaryota > Viridiplantae > Streptophyta > Pinopsida > Pinales > Pinaceae > Pinus > Pinus tabuliformis. The sequence goes on along the minus strand of CM062813.1, from coordinate 790,110,743 downwards.
ACTTTTTCTTTTAGCATCTCTCTAAGTGTTTCTAAGAACATTATTCCCCAACTTTACATGTCTACATATATTGTGGACAACCCTTGTTTTTTCTTGGCTTTCCCAGCCATGGGATTGAAATGCACCCCTTTTGATCCTATCCCAATTCATATTTATCACAATGTTGTTTGGGAGTCCAATTATTTTGACTGTTTTTATGAATTCTGTCACCGAGTCATCATTCCTATTTATGAAATAGTATATGAAGCTAGGCCTCCATAATGTCGCCAAAAATAATGGACAATCTTTAGAAAATTGGGAAATGGTTTGGTGAGGAATTATTTACGTATATTAGAGTTTGGGGAATTTGTGCTTCACCTCATGTCCTTCCTCTCTACATTCCTCATAAACTACTATGCAGGGAAGTGGCTTACTAGACTGTAGCCTATGGAATAACTAAAGCACTGAAAGACTACAATAAAAGGTTTTGGCCCATGTTTCGTCTCCCTTTTGGAATTTATTCCTTGGCTAATTATGGTCATGCAAACAAATAGTTGCAACATATAGAGGTCTTAAAATTGGCCACCATCCCTATTAGGACATATGACCCTAATGGAGTATCATGACAAGTTGCTACAACCTCTAGAATTTGAAGGTTTCATCATGAAGAACATTCGTTTAATGGTTTTCTTGTGGAACCTCCCTCATACACCACTAGTTTAAAAAATGTTGATGAAAAATTATTAGTAAAAGAATGGGAGTATTTCATCGCTTTAATGAATTCAAGGTTGTCCCTTTTAGATATGAATTTACTAATATGTGGCTCCCTAAAGGACATAGTGGTTTCCACTCAGCCGAGAAAAACAAGAACAATAATTTCTTCAAACCATTAAGGAAAATTTAAAAAAAAAGACTCAAAATGTGAAAAGGTATGACAGGAATTTGACTAAATCATTAAATAGTCGAAACAAGGTGCACATGAAAACATGGACTTAGAAGAAGAGACTACTTCTCAACAGACAAATCTGCAAATTAATCAAAGAACTAAGCAAAATACTCTATGATATTAAATGATACTTGGGAATACGCAAGTAGCGATTCATCTTGATGTGGAAATTATCCCTCCTAATCCTACCTCTGAAATATTCCTCAATATCAAGTAGATTTGTCCTATGGATATTATTTACAACCCAATGCATAAATTTGTGGTGAAAAGGGGAAGAAAGAAGAGAAAATTAGATTAATCCCAAGCATTGGTCATAGGAAAGTCTCCTCTAACTACTTCTCTTGAAGTCTTTTGGAAAATATACTCTATTACTCCTGCAAATGAGCTAGGTAAATTGACTCTATTTATATTTGCCTATGCATCTACAACCATGAAGAAAGAAATATAGGTACAAGAATTATTAAATGAAAATAAGGAAAGGATAGCCACCATGGAAAAAGAATATTTAAAATAAAGTCAATAATTGAAAGAATAATGGGAAAGATAGTTAAATCAAAAGGATGTCACATTTACATAGCTGTATAAATAATTTAATGCACTCCAAATCCAACATGTTATAGAGATAAATATCAAGGGTGGATAACTCAAGGATTTACAATAGAAATTAGAGGAGATTCAGGTCAAAATTGTTCATTTAATCAAATTCAAACAAGAGGCCTAGGAGATTAAGGCTTATCTCCAAAAACATCAACAACATTTCTGTGAGAAGTTGACTTTCATTCCAATATAGTGCAAACTGGGAGATGCATTGGCAGATGAGTTAGTTGATATGGAAACCTAATTCGATGACACCAAACAAGATTTGAACAAACTATTGAAATGAATAATAGTACGAGGGGAAATAAATTTGATTTTCCCAACGTTGATGAAATGAAAAAATATATTGTTTTCAAAAGATAGAAAGCTAGAATTCGTTTGGTAAAGAAGCTAGTCAATGAATAACATGGTTTTTCTAATGCTATAGTAGAATCCATTATAGATCATTACTTGAATAAAATTTGATATCAAACCATATAGAGGACTCATTCCAGATGTAGACAGATTGCAAAACGATTGGTTTGAGGAAAGGGAAGAATTTGCTAAAAGAATGGAAAAATAAACCAAGGTTAATTTTGAGCTTAATTGGAAATTCCTCATCAATCCCCCTAGTCATTGGTTTGCCCTAAAAGCCCTTAATAATAAATATTTCAAATGTTTCCACCTTTGAAGGCATCCATTTTCATCTGTCAGGTGCACATCAAGCCTCAATCTCCTCTATAGTTGTCACCACTTATAAACATTCAGAGGTAATGGAAGAAGACTATTGGTAAAAATTCAATTGTTTGAGATTGTTGTAACCATCTACCTTTTATAATATTTTGTATGTTTTCAGTTGAAAATTTGTAGAAGAATTTTTTTCACTCTCTTATTGTAAATGAGGCTATAAATATCTCCCTCAAACTCATGCAAAGGTTTCTTTAATTTGGAAGAAAAAGGAAAACTTTGGTTGCACTTTTGTACTTGAGTTTTATAAGATTACATTTCCAACATAAACATATTGTCTACAGATCATGTATTTTTATCAGTTTTGTTTGGTTTCTATTTTTAAAGGGAATTAATTTAAGTGTTTATGCATTGCTCATGTATTTGTTTTTCTTGATTTAAGAAAAATTATTATTGATCTATTGTATCAATTCATTATAAAATACAGTGAACAACATAATTTCTTTTCATATGTTTTGAGATTAATATTAATTTGACTAGTTATTTAATGAAATTAATTCTTTAACCATATTATGAACATTGGTTTTTGAGAATAATGTTACGTTTTTTTTAGCACATAGGATTCAAGATTCCTGCGTAAAGCAAGTAGATTACATTATTTTTACTTTATATCAATCATTATATTAGTTTATCAGCAATCACTACCACCCTTTCCATCTCAATATATAATCCATTTTTATGGGTAACTGGACCCAAAATACCAGTCATAAACAACATCCCAAATGGAAAACTGTCACTGGGTGGATTCTCCAATGTTGATGCATTCAATTTTCACCATCAACTCTATGCTAGATCTGGAGGATAGACAAATCCAGAAAGGAAAATTTCAAATCTTCATAAAAGTACTTCAATGGGAGGACTTTTGCTTTCTAGAGTTGGGGTTCATATCTACCAAAAAAATTGAGGTAGACCATTCAAAACAATTTAGGTATACCAACAACACTCCAAGTTTTGTTATATGAAGGAAAAGTACTTTGAGATTCCATGCAACTGAAAGATTATCGTGTGGTAAAGGATTATACCATAATATTAAATCTATGGCTCTGCAGTGGAGCTATGAGATTTAGAAACCCCTATACAAATTCTAGAAACTCTAATGGTCAAATATAATTCAAGAATATGTCATGAAAGTGAAGGCTACCACTCTAACTAATCAGATCCAAAATCTAGTAGGACCGTACATAGTTAAACAAATAGAAAACAAACTAGCCAAGAATATAAAAAGCATAGAGATGAAATTGTATTTTGTTGATATCCAAACTAAGACTTTAATATATATGTTTAATGGATTTTTGTCGAGGCCTGAAGAACTATATCAGTGGATTTTTTATTCCTAGCCACCAAACTGTCATCTCTACCTATGCTCTAAAGGGTTCCTCAGAGTATAATTTTTCACACAACATATGGAAAATATTCTAAATCATGGACCATGGAATCGGGGTCAAGTTTGGATTTTCATTACCCCATGGTTCCCATAATTTGATGCTACAAGTATGGTGGTATCAATAATGCCAGTGTGGGTGAGGTTACCAAACATCCATCTTCCCTTCTAGGATCTTGAGGCCCTCAATTATATCATAAATGAATTGGGTAAATTCAAAAAAATGGACATGAATAAAACGAAAAAAGGCATTTTTAAATTTACCTGAATATGTATATAGATAGACCTTAGGAAAGGCAAGTGTGATCGTATTCTTTTAAAACTTGGAAACCTTAAGTGGACATAGGTTTCAGGTTATGAGAATATGAGATTTAGGTGTCAATCCTATTTTCAAATAGGACACCTGTAGAACACCTACCCACTAGAAGAAAGTCGCAAGAAGGAAAATGAGGCAGGCTTCTAAGCCAAGGGTTCTAAAATTTAATTATGATCCTAAAGATGAAGCAGAAGATCCCATGTAACAAAACCAAAATTCTGATATAGATACACACGTTGGTGGTGAACCAAAAGGACAAGAAGGGGATCAATCAAGAACTATGGTTCAAAGCCAAAAGGGAACTCGAGTAGTTAAAATTGTAGTCATAAAGTAGTAGAAAGAGGAAACACCCATCAAAATGGGATCAGTGTGCATAAAAGGATCCCATGTATCTGAGAGCTTGCACATAGACAATGAACTCCCCCTAAAAGTGGATTACAATAGTACAAAATGGCTAATTATTTACTAAAAATTTGACTAAAATTTGCATATAAATGACCATTTTTTAGTCGGTGACCAAGAGTGGCTAATTTACAGTATCTTATAACGCATCCGACTTTTAGTCATATCTATCTTAGTCACTAATTGGTTGTCGGAATTTTATCATCTAGAATTATATTTAGTCATAAATTTGGTCATTAATTTAGTCATTAATGGTCACAATTAATGACCAAATACACAACAAAATATACTACTACATGATCACCCAAGAAAACAAATTAATGACTAAAGAAATATGACCTAAATGTTGGTCGTGTTATAAGATACTATAAATTAGCTACTAGTAGTTGTATATATACAAATTTTAGTCATTGTTTGAAGCCAACTAACGACCAAAGAAATATGACTAAATTTCGTTCGTGTTATAAGATATTGTAACTTAGCTACTAATGGTCATATATATGCAAAATTTAGTCATTAGTCACAAATGTTTCATTTACAGTAGTCATTTTTTTTGTAGTTTCATATTCATTATATAAACGACTGATTTAGTAATTTATATTCATTTCATTGACTTTCATTAATAACCATTATATTCATTTTCACATTGACTAATTTATTCGTCATATATTCATTTTGTTTGTGTTCATTATTAATCAATATAAACTACAAATTTATCATTTTTAGATTGATTTTATGTGTTCATTATTAATTGAAACAAATTAATCAGTATGATTTTGCAACAAAATTAAAAGAATCTCGGACAATGTGCACGTTCATCTAATGTGAAAATGCAAATTTACGTATGTTAATTACAATAGTAAATAATATCATTTAAAACTATAAATAATTTCAACTACATAAATATATTATATGAAATGTCAAGTATTACAATATCAATTTCCAACTTAATATTGGTGGGACTACAATTTACACATGAAATATTGTTTCATCGCATCAAAACATTATCATTGTGTTTCCAATGCACTATAGGTGAATTCACCAACTCTATGGAATTGACCATCCATCTGTATGTGTGTGTCTCATGCAGGATATTGGCCTTAAGGGTATCATTAAACTAGTTCTCTTCTCTCTCTCTCTTTCGGTATCTATCACTCTAGTGTTATTGTTCTCCTGTTTCTTCAATTCCTAGTGCTTACCATCAATAGTGAGTTCCTATTATAAAAATGAAAGAAGATACAATGCAAAGTATAAGATATGAAATATGATGAACTCTAAAATATAAATTAATGTAGAATATAAAAAATTTATATGACATATACCTGAACATCAACAATTTCAGTGTCAGTTTCAAACAAGTTTTCTTCAGTTGGGGAATAATGGTCATAATGTTGCGAGATGACTTGTATAAACAAAGAAAATAAAATGTGACTATAAAAAATAAAACCTTAGGAACTCAGTATTCGACATTTAGGAAAGGCTTAGGCATAATCATGCCAACTAAGTTACATACTAAAAAACTCAAACTATCGATAACTTGTGAAAACAAATGGAAAGCAAAAGACAGGATATAATAAAAAAGAGCCACATAGTGGAAATATCAAAGTTTTTTATTTTTTACACATTTCCACCACATGTATCTTATTATAAGAGGTTTAATGAAAAAATAAAAATAATTAATATAGTATCTTAAAATAATAAAATACGAAGTAAGAAATTTAATTATTTAAATAAAAATATAACTAACTTGAAAAGAAATTGCTTCTACATAGATAATTTAATAAAAATATTATTCTAAAAATTATATAACAATTTATTATCATTAATATATTAAAAATATAAAAATACAAACGGAGTTTAAAGTGGAATGAGTTTCAATGATCATAGTGTCGTATTTGAAAGTTGTCCATTTTGGTGGCAATTTCATCTTTCAACACCTCAATGCTAAGAATAAACTCTATACTTACGATATCAAAATTCATAGGAAAACTATGCAGTCAATAATCTATTAATCACATCATTTATAATGATGAATTCAAATGTATAAAGGCATTAAATTCATTTGCAAATAGCATTGGTTAGAGGAGGGCCCTGAACTACTACATACTTAAAATGTCCCATCCTTTCCATTTCCACAAGGTAAGCATAACCTCGAAAGTGATATGAAACATAACTAATAGAAAAGGATTGAGATGCAAACCTTTATCAGAATACAACTATGGGAGACACCTCTCTCCTCCATTGCCATCGCATACATGGAAGCCCGGTAGTCGTGCAACTCTTGAAAGCAAATACCAATGTTCACTCACTCTCTCTCTCTCTCTCTCTCTCTCTCTCTCACACACACACACACACACACACATGTAAACAAGCATAAATAATCATGCATGAATGAATGCATCATACATCCTATACCAACACTATCATGGAGAAGAAAGTTGATGATCACGTGGGATCAATACTTGTTTGCATCAAAGGTGAAAATAGGAACAATAATAGAGGATTGGAGAATGGAGAATACCTGATATATTTTTCATCTATAAGATACACACATATTGAAAAGATGTGCAACATATGATTCCATAAGGGATAAACATAATTTATATAGAGGAAGGTAATGGAGATATGATATAGCAGACTCTTAAATAAGTGTATGTGATGATCACTTCGAATCATAGGAACCAACTAGACATTAGAGTCTACTTGTAACTTCACCTAGTAGTGAAAAACCAGATAGATCTCCATAGCACAATAAACCATTGTCACATTGAGATAAGAGAAAAATCTAGATATTGACATATTTCTATTATTTGTAATATTTTCTATAATTAACTTACATCCATCAATCCTGTGAACATGGGCGACTATATGTCTTTCTATTTTATGGATAGAATGGAAAGGCCTTGTATGAGCAATATTTTACTAACTAGATTTCGTATCCACAGTGACAAAATTTGCTACAAAAGTCGAGCATACATTCCCTCTATTCTTTGTGCAGGCTTAGAAGCGCCACTTTTTGCAAGTTTTATTAATCGCTCCACCATAGGTATCATCTGTTTGAGAAATACAAAGAAATTAATTCAGTTAATAACATCTTAAAAAACAAATTCCATATGGCCATATTTCATTTAAAAATATATATATTTAAAGCTATAGGATCATTTATAACTTGAAACTTATGAAACATTATAGCTAGACCATAATATTTACCTGTATCCAAATATTTGAGTTTTTGCATGCTAATTTCATACTATGAAGGTGTGTTCTTCCAACATTTGCCTTCTCTTCAAGACGCATAGCAAAGAAATAAGAAGCATCTTGTACAAAGTCATTTGTTGATTTTAGAATCTGGGAACCCAAAGACAACAATATTACAATGCATGCCTCCTCATTACGTGTATTTCGTTTCCAGAAAAGTTAAGAAAATGGGAATGAACATAATGATACCATACATTTATCAAAATAAACAATAAAAAATAAGTGCAGTTAGTGGGAAATATACCATCTACTCTATAAACAAATATTAGATAACAACTTCCTATAATGGTTGCCAACGTATTCAAGGCTTTTTCAATAGGTGCACTAGACAATGCCTGGATTGCATTAAACATTCCAGTCCTTTGGTAAGGAAACATAAATTTCCCTTCCCTTCCTACCCTATGAAGATATTAGATTACATTCATATCAATAACATCACAAATTAACTTTCCATCCAAAACACACTATTTGATTAATGCATCTCTAAGTACAATTAATACACAAAGAAAAGGACCAAAAGTATGAAAAGATACAAACTGTACCAATACAAAATTAAAAACATCATGGTAACCATGCTAAAAAGCAATATCCATAACATTAAGTAAAATGTTAAAGGTAATGACTAACCCCCAATAACTCCTTTCATGGAATTGAACATAGTTGATATGGTATTTGGATCACTGGACTACAAACTAAGAGTTTTAAAAATATCAAAAACCTCTTTGCTTTTGGTTTAATTATTGTAGCGAGTCTGTTGTAGAATTGTCCTTAGAATATCACCAACCTATTTTCTCAAGTCAAGTTTTGTCAATTTTAGGAGTCAGACAACCTCCAATGCAAGGTATGCATTTCACTTCAACATCTAAACTGAAGTTGGCACCACAAGTTTTCCACATTCTTCATGCACGATGTGCTTTAAAAGAGACTGGAAAGGTTCACTAAGTGCTTTTGGAGGTTTCTCCCTTGAGTTGAGAACCACTATAAGGTACAGTTTGAGACCCATTTTATGCATATCATAAAATGTATAAAGTCATAAGAAACTAATATTCATCCAACCAATTATGCATATGTTTCTGTCCATAAGAGGTTTAAGCAAGAATATCTTATATATTAAATAAACCTTTATCTAACAAGAGATTAATTCTAATACTTGCTTAGTTAAAAATGTTTTGGTTTCATTTCATTATTTATAATTTCAAAAACTCTTCAAAACTTCCCTATGTAGAAAAGTGATGAAAGCCCAAGGCCCATAATAAGTGATAGCCTTGTTTTCCTCAAAAAGAGGATAATTATTGCACAATAATCAGGTAAAATTTGAATTAATGCAACAATATTTTCCTTTTAGACACTTCCATTCAACAACTCTTCAATAGAGTTTGAAAATTGTTGGTACTTGAAGAAGAGGAAAATGTTGGACATATAAGAGCACTCTCTCAAAATAAATAGCACATCCATTTTCCAACCCACTTTTAGGAAAACCTAAAGCATTTTAGGAACAAAAGAAATGGTTGAGATATAAACAATAATGAATTGTGAAGCCAAAAACATTGCCTCGCCTAGATGATTTCTGAAATGAGATGAACCATTTTCATGAGACATCCCTATCTTGTAAATGTCATAAACATCATTGCATGAACTATGTTATCACTTATATTTTTTCCTTAGAAGTTATCGAAGAAGGAATGGTATGAGGTAACCACAAACCTAATCTTTTAGACTTGAGTTCTAGCCAACCTAAGTCCAGAGAGGGCCCTCTCTTTATAATTTAACTATGTTTTGAATAAGATTTTATGCTAGTTCTTAGTGTTCATGATTGTTTGTTTTGATTGGGTGGTGGAATTAAGGAAACAGATGGGCAGAGCAAGTATTCAGGCCATTGGGTTATGGCGTCAATCAAGAAAGGCTTAACTGGATCTGATCTATCACTAAGGTAAGAGTGCATAGGGCAGGATAGCACAACAAAAGAAAATCTATAGGTTTAAATGGGTGAAATAGTCCTAACCAAGGCAAAGGGAAGTGAAGGATCCTTAATCGGGTTTAAGATGAAGAAAGGAAGGATGTTTAATAGTAAAGGGCAATGAAGAATCCTTTACTATGGATCAAAGGGTAGGTTAAACTATGGAAGTAAGGGAGCATTTAAGAATTCCCAGGCCAAGGCAGTTTAGTTGAAAACATAAAGAAAGCAAACAGTTAAAATAGAGAGCACTTAAGCTAATTCTGATGATATCATTCCTTGTTTGCTTTACAGATTTAATAAGAAATACATATGAATATTCATAAACATGAAGAGAATACAATATTTAAACATGAGAAGATGATACTTATTTGCTCCAACTGTGCACGAGAATCCAGTGAGTTGTCCTTAGATTTATATCATTTCCAGTAAAACCAGTCCATTCTTGAGTACAATAGCTCCTTGGCTCAAAAATAAAATGTCTAGAGAAATGTGATTTAATCCACCCTAATTACTTCAATTTGTGAAGTATTTATACAAAAATTGATACAAAATATCTCATAACCATATGAGAATTATTCTAGGAAACAAAAAATATCTTCAACATGAAGATCGAGACAAATGGAGAACTATCTTCTAGCTGTCCCTTTTATTGTGACTGTGATGGTTGTTGTAACTTAGATCTAGCTCTTTCTGTTTGCTTTGTAGTTATGTGCAAGAATCATTTTTATCTTCTACCTACCGATACTCTTTACATGTCCTGCTTTGATCCTGTCTTACCTGTTTTACCTGGTAGTTATGTTTTACCATATAGATTTACTATAATAACTTATAGTAAATCAGTCAAATTTGTCCACCATTCACTGTCAGGTAATTTCATCCTTATCATTTTCCTATAAATTTCAGCAGCTTCTGTGTACTTGACAAAATTCGGTTTTCTTGTGAACGTGTGCTTGACTTCATGTTCTATGTAGAACAGATTCTCAAGGCCATCATAAAGCACTTTTCCAGTGGGAATATATTTCACCCTTGAAGTACTAGCTTGGTTATTAGCCAACTTGTTTAACTTTTCAATGTAGTCTTCCTAGGTCATCAACTTATCATGGATCACCATAGGACTGGGGAGTCCTCTTTCTCTTAAGGTGCCATACTTTATCATAAAGCTATCAATGTCTATTTGGATGCTCTGACATCTTTTCTCCAGATTGAGCATTAGGTTCCTCTTGGTGAGAACCTTTTTGATTTCTATGATTGTTGTTGTTCTATCTTCTATATCCAATTCATCAAGTTGATATCTGTTTTTGCTGTTCAAAAAGGTGATCAACTGATTGGCTTCTTCAGGTTTATTTCCCAATTCTTCCATTGTCTTGTGGATTGCCTCTGTAGCCATTTTCACTAATTCTGTTTGCTAAAAAATAATCTGAATAGAAGGCCAAACATCATTCATGGAATCAATGATGTTGGCCCAAATAATTTCTTTCATATATCCCAATGGTTCTTGTAGTGTTAAGTCATTCTCAAGGGATTTTATCCTTTCTGCCATCCTTAGGTTCCTCTGAGTTTCTTCTTTCTGTTGTATTTGTGCAAGTTTGAAATTGGTTTCTAAACTTGTCATTTGTTCTCTGAGTTTCTTGAGCTCAGTGGCCTGGATACTCATTTCTTCAATGGCCTTGATCAATTCTGCAGTTTCCTCTGTTGGTGTCTCTATGCTTGTCGATGTTCCTATACCTACAAAAGTACCTGTTACTGGCAAAGCAGTTGCTGGTGGAATTGTTGGTGCTAATGCAGTAGCCAAGGTGGAGGGCACTGCTATGGAAATTGTAGCTATTGCAGTCTAAGGAGTGGTGTCTAGCTCACTCTACTTCTACTGTATCAAATTATCCAATTCTTTTTTAGTTCCTTTCAATTGGTCATTCAACTTAAGGACAATACCATAAGCTCTTCCTCCTTCTATGTTTCCGACACTTCCACTGTTTGAGGATGATGAAGAGGAGGAATATTGAACTACTTCTTTAGTGCAGCTATGTCATCATTTTTCTTTTTTATCAGCCTCTTTGCTGCTTTCACATCCTTGGGATCATGTCCCAGTTCTATGATCAAGTCCTCTAAGAACTTTATTCTGGGGTCTTTGGCTTGAGAGGATGCCTTCTCCAACTAGAAGTGTGTTGATATATATTCAACCAATTATGGAGTTGGTGGGCTACAATTGCTTTGTTGGTCAAAGTGGAATAGACCATTTCACCAGTTTGTTTATGCAACTCGATTTTCTCAATAGGATGGATATCCTTGGCCAATACTTCAAAATCTATTTTTAGGTAGTCTGCCATTGATTTAAGTTGTTGTATGGTTGGCTTGAGAAAACTTACCTGCATCTTACCTTCTTTTATATCAAAGGATGACATTAGCCTTGTTTGGCTTGTTGGAGCCATTTTGAGATAATGTGCATAGCTTTGCACCTTTAACCTCTCATTCCTTTCCTTAATTTCCTTATACTTTTCTTTAATGTCCTGGCTCTGTCTAGTAGGAGCCCAGAAGGAGGATAATTCCACACTTTGTTTCCTTTCCAACATTTGAGCATCTCAGGTGGGAGGTTCTTGTGTCCCTCTTGAAGGAGTGGTATGCATGATTTCTGCCCTTTCTGCTCTTGAAATTTCTACAGTTTCCTCATTGTATTCTTACTCCGAATATGGATTTAACCTCTGCCTCTTAGCATAGGTTTGGGCAATAGGCTTGCTGGAAGGAGTGGCCTTATCTCTGTCCCTTTCGAGGTTCCTCTCCTCATTTAGAGGAGTTTGTAAAATAGGAGGATTGCTCATGATTTGTTCAGGTTGAGCAAGTTCCTCTGAAATTTCAGGTTGTTCAAATTCTTCTGGCTATTCTGAAAGTTCTGGTTACTTTGATGGCTCTGGTCAATCTGAAAACTCTAGTTGCCCTGATGGTCCTACCTCTCCTGTCTACTCACTGTGTCCCTAGGATTGCCTCTGATATTGAGACTCTCTTGGCACCTATACAAAGTAATCCTCATCAAGTCTTATGTCTAAATCTATCAAAACATTATCAACAACAACCTCTATGCTATCTCGATCTATCAAAGTGCCTTCCACCCATTCAGATTGATTAGCATATTGTTCTATTTTATGGATCCTGTGGTGGATGTAGGGAGATAGTTTATTCTTTTGCTCCTATTACAAATGAATCTTAAGGGGCCATAGGTCGACATGAAACTCTGTTTCAATTTCAACCTTTGGAGGATTTCATCTACCTCCTTTCCTGCTTCCCTACTTTTACGAATAAATGGGTCCAACTGATCCTTTATCCTGAGTTGGGCTTTCTTCTTGGCTTTTAAAAAGTGCACCTCATATGAATTGATCATTTTCCTGCAGCACTCCAGAGCAAAAAATATCATGGGGAGGTATCTAAGCAATTTGTATGGTGGCAATTCACATCCATAGGTTCAGATTTCAGTATGGTTTTGGTACAAGTACCAATCCCCTACTTTGTATTGCTTTGAACAATTGTAGGACCCTCCTGATGTCTGCACTAATTCTGGGTGGAGGGCTTCCTAGTAGCATGGTTGTCACAGGATAAACAAAGAGGTCTATGAAATCTGTATAACAGTATTGAGAATCAAATTGATGGATCAATGAAGTCCAAAAGATCACTGATCTGGGGTTACCTCTGGTATCAAGCGTTTGGAGGGAAATTGGAAATATATCAGCTTTGTAATACAAGAATGAATGATATAAAACTGAAGAATACTTGAGAACTCTTTCATTTTCCAACCTCATGAATTGCTTATGCATTTTGTCAGCAATAAACTTAGCATAGTCAAACATGATGGCTGGTGATTGGCCAAGGTAGTAGATTAACGTGATGGATATTATGATCTCATCAACAAATTCACTAGTGGTGCAGCCTAGCACACTAGATATCATGTCTATGATGTCTCAGCCAAGGCTAGAGAATATTTTCCATAAATAAGATGGAGAGTCCTTTGGGGTATACTATTCTTCCCTGATGAAGGTCTTGTACAATCTGGCGAGTCTGATTGAAGAAAGGGTAGGGTATCTGTTCAGCACATCTCCAATGGAAAGAGGAGTCAGTCTAGGGCTTGGTTGTAACTGTACCATTTCATTAATAGATTTGGTAGTAATGGTAAACAAAATAGATTGGTCAGGGGTTCTTACTGCCCTTTGGATAGGATGATAGTTCATGTGGCAGTAATGTACAATCTCTGGGAATATATGCACTCAGGGGAATTGGTCCTTTCGTAAACCTGATTCCGAAAGTCCAATGTAGTCTTCATGGTTTAGGTAATGGTCTATGTACTTGCAAAAAAAAATCAAAGGGGATTTTGAGACAGGGGTATCCTTAATCTGGAAATATTTGTCTGCAAGTGGAAGGTGGTTTGAATCACTGTGAGGAGTCATAATGGGCATGATATTTAATGCAATTCGGGCATCCATCCTTGTTTCTTGTGGATTCAAGGATGGTGGCAAAGGGTTTCAGGGAAATTGAGAAAAATTGGTCTATTACAGAGTATTTCAGGACTACTAGGTAGCTTAATTTACTAAATTACTTAGTATTTAAAGAAATTTAGCTCAGGTTCGGTAAGAGAACAGGGTCTCTTAGTGGAAATGGGATAAATACCTGGTTTCAGTTGTTTGAATGAAGTAATGGTGCTATGCACTATTTGCAGGAAGCGCACGATTCTGCAAGGTATTCTAGAGTTCATCGACTTTAGAAAGTTGACGGTTGGCATCAGGTTGACATTTGGACGTACTCGGTGCTTTGCATGGGAGTCAGAATGTTCTTTTCATGATAAAAAACGAAAAAACAATGAGTTTTTTGGTTTTCTATGTAAAGTCAATGATATTGGCGGGTACATTGGGAAAATGATAGTTGGCACCAATCAGATGTGACATTTTGGCGTGTGGCGAAGGTGGTAAGCAGAGGTGGTAAATGGAATCCTTTGCACTGCTTTTTGGGATAAGTAGTTTTGGCGGGAGGCCACCTGATGCCATTCATCGGGCACCACGTAGTGGTGGGGTGAACAATGTGGCTGCTCACATCGGGCAAGTAAAGGTCGGCCTTCGAAGGCCGCTCGATATGAGCATCAGCCGTTGGATCTGAAGGGGTCAAATCGTACAGTGATCAGGGCAATGGTTTGATTGGGGGGTTAATGGAGGGGCCCGACGGGATATTAACTGTGGATTAGGGAGGGCTTAATGATGTTGCGGGTAAATTGATTGGTAGAATAGGCTATTAATTAATCACTAGTTGATTAATTAACCCTTTTTATTCGGTGGAGGGTTATGGTTCATAATTAGTCGCTGATCGGCTTAATCCATTTAATTAATTTACTAATAAGGTTTATATTTCAAACCTTGGGGTGGGATATTATCATGCGGATTTTAATAAAGTATACAGGGAAGGGTCTTAATTTCTGGAGTTAAATGAATATAATGAAATTTTAAGTTAATATGAAGTGAAAGTGGAAAAGTGGCTTTTTGAGCTAAGTATAATGTGTTTAACATTTATTTACATATTTTCACCTACACATTATAACTTAGGCTAAATGATTTTTGTGGGTTTTTGTGAAAAAGGGGTTTTGCATGGGGGTAATTATTTTCCCTAGGTAAATGGTGGTATTATCTTAGGAAAAGGAATTTTTTAGATAACATGAATGAATTATGGAGGGGTGAATGTTGGTAAGGGGGCTTTAGTACTTAGACCATATAAGTTATTGGGCCGAGGTTTCGGTCCCTCCAAAAGTCAGAGAAATGCTCTGAGCCCCTTTAACTTAAGGTTTTAGGTACTTTTGACTTTGCTTATGGGAAATTAGTAAAATTAAATGTAAAACGAATGGGGAAATTAATCATTTTACTTTTTGTAAATGTCCAATTATCATCCATACTTTAGCAAATTTTTGATGAAAGTAAATGATATGATCTTAACCAATCATTCATCACAATTCTGCAACCATTCAACTACTTACCCATCTATTCATCCTACCATTTTTTCTACTCTTTATTAGGGTGCACTTAAGCTAGTAAACCCTTATCAACATTTTTCTTCTCTTTTACAATAGAAATCTATCTAATTCTATCCTTATTACATCCAAGGGCTCAGATTAAACAGTTGGGCTCCTTTTATTATATCTACCTATCTACTTATCTGCCAAGATTAAACAGCTTGGTGAGATTTTATTCTCTATCTATAAACATGAAATTCAAAACATGGAATAACCAGGATTAAACTGTTTGATTACCATGGATTGTGGCATGAATAACAAGTTGCACATAATCATTATTATGCAGAAAAGTAAATAGTAGTGGCATTTGGACTTTGCACACTTTCATGGTCTTTTTGTTTTTGGGGTTCATTTTTTCATATTTTTTGACCCTTTTTAATATTTTTGTCCGTTGAATTTTTTTTTTTGGACATACCCTCTTTACATTTTTAATTTTTTTTAATTTTTTGAATATGGAAAACATTTGCAGAAAGAAAATGTATGTACATATTACAAATTTGACCTCAAATATTCAAAAATTATGACTTCTATTGGTATAGGAACCTAACAGTGGCTCAACTTGGGGATGGAATTTCCTGGTGAAATGTCAAGAACTAGTAGATCAATGGCCTTCTGAATTTTTGTGATCTACTCTACAACTTTTCCTTTTACTTTGCTACTTTATTGATACTTCTGATAGTAAATTTTTGAAGCTTAGGGCCTTCTCTTCGGGCTTCAACTCCAAAATTTACCATCCAATCCACACCAAACTTGGTGAAGGATATATTATGTACAAGGGATTAGTAAAATCAGTGACTTGGATCTATATAGTGCTTAAGCATTCGACCATTTACTGGTCCTCCTTCTACTTCTGCACCATCCAATTCTTTAAGAAAATAAGCATTATTACCTCTGCAAGCATTAATAATGTAAGGACCTTTCCATAGGACGTCAAACTTCCCATGTTTCCCTTTATCTTCCCTTCTTGAGTCCCATTTCACGACTTTATCCCCTAGATAGAAATCTTCTGCCTTGGTTCCCTTGTCAAAAGCTTTCTTGATTCTCTCCTGCACTACTTGGGACCTAATGTACACTTTATCCCTGGTTTGTTCCAAATGAATTGTCTGGTTGATCCTTCTCTAAATGTCATTTGGCTCGACCTTTGCTTCTTGGAGTAATTTCATCACTGGAGTTCCCAAAGAAGATCAGAAGACAACCTCCATTACATAGACTAGCTGATAGGGACTGGTACCAATAGATTTCTTTGTGGTTAGCCTGTCTGCCCACAAAGAATTCACTAGTTTCTTATTCCAGGACTTCTTATTGTCTTCCAACAATTTTTTGATAATATTCATTAAGCTGATGACTCTACAAGTCCATTTCCCTGGGGATAGTAGGTTGTTGAATGACCAAGGGTTATGTGATATTTGTTGTAGAAATCAATCATCCTTTTTTATTTAAAAGCTACAACATTGTCTGTGATGATTTTGGTGGGGCAATCGAATCAACACAGAATGTTGGCCTCAAGAAAACCTATTATGACAATATTAGTGGCTTGTCTTGAGGGTATGGCTCCTATCCACCTTGTAAAATAATCTATGCCAGTTAAGATACATCTATGTTGGGCAGAGGAAGGGGGATGAATTTCATCAATGAAGTCAAGACCCCACTGTTCAAATGGTGTTTCAGTAGATATAGGTTTCAAAGGTAATGGTAGTAGTTTTCTTTTCCCTTCAAAAATCTGACATTTGTGGCATGAGGTTACAAACTTCTTAACATTAGAAAATAGAGTGGGCCAATGAAAACCATCTCTCAAGATATTATCAGCTATTGTCTTCCAATATAGATGTCCCTCACAGTCACCTGCGTGAAACTCTTGCAAAATTTTATCAAATTCCTTGTTTAACAAACAATTTAGAAAGATGCCTTCATGGTTTTCCCAAAATAAAGAATTATCGATTATACAGAACTTCAAATAATTCATGTTTAAGAACCTACTTTTAGTCCTGGATAACTCTAGAGGACCTTGAAGATTTTGTAGAACGTATATTATGTCAGCATACTATGGTGAATCTGTAAAGGCTTGGTTGATCTGTGGAGTCACCACCTCCTCTTTGTTATCCAGTTCTGCAATGAAGTTTATGTCTAGGGCCTGATAGTTTGATTCAGCCATGAGCTTAGCCAAACCTTGGCCTTTTATCAATTTTGTAGGTTTAATTTCTAAATCATACTCTAATATTGTAGCTATCCAATTCCCTCTCTTTCCATCAGGTCCATCCTGTGTTAGAATGTATTTAACTACAACATTGGGAACATAAGCCACTATATGAGAGTACCATATCTAAACTCTGAAATCTTTAATAGCTTTAACCAGAGCAAAAGCCTGCTTTTCCATTATATTGTACTTCAGAGGTGCTTCTCTCAAGGCTTTACTAAAGAAGGCTATTAACTGTTCAAAACCTTGATCATTTTTCTGCAGGAGGACTGCAACAATTGTGTGTTCTGAAGCAAAAGAAAATATGATGAACTCCCTATCAAACATTGGCTTGATGAGAACTGGTGTCTGTGTCGGGGCCAACTTTATATCTTCAACTGAATTTTTAGCCTCTAAAGTCCATTTAATAGCCGAATCTTTCTTTAACATGTTATTTACTAATCTAATTAACTTAGCTAAATTAGAGATAAATCTCCTCAAAAAGTTTATTTTGCCTAAAAATGCTTGAAGTTCTTTGATGGACCTGCGATGTGGTATCTGCAAAATGTCTTCAATTTTAGTTGGGTCAATCCTAATACCATCTTTGGAGATAATGTGGCCTATTAATTTCCCTTATTCCAACCCAAATAAAGATTTTTTAGGATTCAAAGAAATTCCATATTTCCTGCACTTAGTAAAGACCTACCTAAGATGATCCAGGTGTTGCTGATCTGATTTAGAGAATACTATGATATCATCTAGGTAGATTACAAGGAAGTCATGGATTTCCTTAGTGAAGGCTATGTCCATTGCTCTTTAAAAGGTGGCCCCTGCATTTTTTAACCCAAATGGCATTTTCACATACATGAAATTGCCCCATGGAGTAGTGAATGCAGTCTTTGCCTGATCATCTGGGTGGAATAGGATTTGGTTATAACCAGAGAACCCATCTAGCAGTGAGATTCTTGTGGAACCTACTACCCTCTGTAATATGTGATCCATTTTAGGAAGGGGATATTTATCCTTAAGTGAAACTTTATTCAAGTTCCAAAGGTCAACACACAACCTAATTTCACCAGTTTTTTTTTTTGTGGGTACCAAATTAGAAACTTAGTCTGAGAACCTAATTGGTGCAATACTCTTAGCTTCAATAGAAGGCAGTAGAACAGGGTTGATTCTTCTGAGCTTCTGTCTAAAGGGCTTTTGGTTTTCTTTTAATGGAATGGTGTGTTGAATTATGCTGGTATCATAGGATTTCAGGTCCTCATAATTCCAGGAAAAAACATCTTGGAATTCCTTTAAGAGTTCTATAGATTTCACTTTTTCATTAAAGGAGGTAATGATTTTGAGAGTTTTATCAGTTTGGGATCTTCTTTAGATCCTATATTACATTCCTCAATGTCTGATTTTAAAGGTTCCATTTTAGGCTTTTTAGGAATATCATTTGAATCAAATAAGTCCTCCAAAGGAGTTAATCCTTTGGGTAAAAAAATTGTCTTTAAGGTTTATGACTTCAGTTTCTTCATCAATTGCTTCATCAATTTCCATTTGTTTTAGATTTTGAATATCTGATTTTATAAACTTTGTGGGATGCATTCTATCTATTTGATCATCTTCTACATTGTTAATTTCTACTTCATTAGTGCAATCAAAATCTGATGCTATGTCTATGTCTATGTCTCTATTTACAAATTCCTCATCTAAAGTTAAAAAATTGTTAATTTTTTTATCATTCTCAAATACTTGCCAGTTCTTTAAGTTGTCAGGAATAGTAGGTCTATGCCTAACCTCAACAGTGTACTGATGGTTGGGCTGAAAGGGCAACTTACAAGTACTAGCAAACATGGCTAAGTTGTGAGCTTGCATGTTGTGTTTTCTGGGGATAACAACAAGCTTGGTTTCCAAAAAAGTATTTAGTATTTCTACCACTGTACCTCTATAAAATCCTAACCTAGGATCCCTAGTCATATAAACAAATTTAATTTGTTTGATTACCAACTCAGAATCTCCCATAATAGAGACTCTTATGGCTCCTAACCTTTTGACTAGTTTCAGACCTAACAGAAGTGCTTCATATTCGGCCATGTTGTTTGTACATTTAAAGTTCATTCCATAGGAATGGCCTTCTGCATGATCATTTTCTAAGTTGTAAATCCATACACCTGCTCCTGCACCTAGTTTGTTGACTGACCCATAAAATTCAAGATGCCATAGGAATTCATGCTCATAATTTTGATCTGGGGTAATGAAATATTTCTTGATTAAGGTATCTAGGTGATCTTTTTTATCTAAAATTTCATGAATCTAGACATTTTGATTTTCTTTTAATACTGCAATTTCTTTTGGTTCTGTTGTTAGACTCCCTGAAGTGTCTTCTTGATTAGTTTTAGCATTGTAAAGTATGAAAGAATCAATGTTAGAATGTACTAAATAAATATGAAAGTTTTGAGGCCTCTCCTGTGTACTCACTACATACTTCATCAAAGTCTCTCTATACAGTTTCTTGGGATGTCCAAAGACTGATATGGTAGCATATGACATGTCTAGTTGCAGAGATCCCTAGAGTTTGGCACCCCAAGATATAGACAACAACATACCATACTTGGGTGGTATATCAGCAACAACTATGTCCATAAGTATGGTCTTAGTAGGGTACTGAACTAGGGAAACATAGAAATCTTTTATAAGCCCTAAGCATTTAACTTGGCTTGAACCAAAGGAAAATAGATCCTTGTAAGGCCTGGTGATATCCAAGTTTAGCGTTTCCATTACATACTTAGGCATAAGAATATGTAAAGCTCCAGAGTCAAGCATGGAATTATGTAGGATTTTATCATGCATGTTAAGGCTAATGTAGAAGGGTGGTATTCCTCCTTCAACTAGCTTCCCAATAACATCAGGTCTGAAAATTAACTACGGTTGATCATCAAATAGATTCACAGAGTCTTCATCCTCAACGAAGTTCAAAGACATACTAATTTGAGACCTGTAAGCTTCATTTCTAACCAATTCTGTCAAAAGCACTGAGATTTTTAGTTTGGCCACTTCTGCTCCCAAATTGAAAGGCAGAGGGGCTTTGTTTGTTTGAGCATTTGAAATTTTAGAGCCAAGGTTCTGAGTAGCATGTTCTTCTTTTTCATTGTTCATAGTGTTTCTATTTGGATTTCTAATATAATTTCTGGAGGCTGCTCCACTATTTCCTTGAGGGGG
Source organism: Pinus tabuliformis (assembly GCA_031772625.1). Lineage (NCBI taxonomy): Eukaryota > Viridiplantae > Streptophyta > Pinopsida > Pinales > Pinaceae > Pinus > Pinus tabuliformis. The sequence goes on along the minus strand of CM062813.1, from coordinate 790,089,767 downwards.
ACTGAAGTGGAAGGTTGCTCATTAGAAGGTTGGTCATTACTTACATCTTCAATGGTGGGACCGGGAGGGTTTTGAGGTGGTCTAGAAAGGATTTTTAAGGTCTTTGTAACTTGAGGATTCTGATTTGCAGCTTTTACTTTCTTAGGCTGGTTAGGAACTACCTTTTTATTTTGATGAGGAACATCAGTGTTTTTCTTGCTTCTTAAATTGTACTATTTATGAACTTCGAAAATAGCAGAGTCATACCCTTGGTTATAGTCGAAATATTCTACAGTTTGGGTCTGTAGTTGTTGAAGCATGTATAATTCTTTATCATCATAAGTTAGAAAAACAGTTTCTTCATCATTTAACCCCATTAGGTTGATTTGGGTGTCTATCTCAGGGTCTTCTTGATGAGACGTTTCGGCATAATTTTCTTGGAAAGGTGGCCTAATGTTGTGATCAGGCCCATTTTTACCAGTGTTTTGGTTCTGGTTCTTCCTAAAGTTTGGATTCCTTACTGGATTAGCCTATTGGTTATCCCAGTGAGGTTTCCTTTTAATGACTTCTATTCTATCCATCAACCTTTCCATCCCTTTAGCTAAAGTATCCATGTTTTGAGCAATGGGTGAAGTTTCATCTTTCAACGGTGTTCTTCTCTTGTTTCTAACCCTAGCCCTTTTGGATACCAGATTAGCTTCCATGCTAACTGCTACACTTTGCATATCTTCAAGTGTAGGGGGGTTTCTTTCTATAAGTTGAAGAGCCATATCTTTGTCAAATCTGTCTAGAAACTTAATTAGGGCTAAGCTAGGTGGAGGCCTAAGGTCAAGTGGGATTGCATTATATACATTATTAAACCTAGTACAGTAGTCCTGAACAGTTTCGTTTGGTCCCCTTTTAAGGTTTTCATATTCAGAAAGAATTTGAAGGGGGTTCTTTTTCTTCTCCCACCTATTTAAAAATTGTTGGTAAAGAACTTCTAAACTATCTATACTCTGAGGGGACAAAGATCTAAACCATGTTCTCACTTCTCTAGCTAGAGTTTGGACAAAGATTCTCATTTGAACATCTCCTATGTCAATATCATGGAGTTCAAAATAATTTGTCATTTTCTTTGTGTGTTGTTGTGTTGTGTAAGTTCCAGTGCCATCAAATAACGCAATTTTACTCTGATATTTGCTGGTAAGGCACCTTGAGGAGCAGGCATCATGAGGGGGGCATATCTAAGTGCCATAGCTCTAAGTTGGACAGGATTGAGAATGGGAGTTGGGGTAACAGGAGGATTTGGGACAGCAAGGGGAGTTGGGATAACAGGGGTAATGGGTATTTGAGGGGTAGTGATTGGCTGATGGGGGAGTGAAGGTATAAATGGAGATGAGGGATGATCTTCAGAGGTGTGCAGAAACGATGGTGAGCCAAAAGATGTTGAAGCTGTTTCAGAAAGCTTAGGGAGCCTATCAGTGGTAAGGGATTACTAAGGAGAATTCGAAAGGTACTGGTCAATTGACAAGTTCGCTCATTGGACTTCAAGTTCTCTTGTAAACTTTGGATCTAGGACTGTGACCATAAACTCACTCTTAGACTTGGTTCTAAATAGTGACAGGTAAAAATAATCGTCAAAAGGAATGTCTTCAATGAATAACCACTCAGGAGGGCATGAATTGAATCTAAAAATAGCTCTAGGGCTTACTGAACTTTCTTGCCTTCTAATTATTCTTGGAATAAGGTTGGGATCTTCAAATATAGGGGGAGGATTTGGATGGATCAGGATTGGCCCTGGTATAGTGAGTTCTCCTCGAAGCTAGATTTCAAGATTTTTATGAACTTTTTGAAATAACTTCTAATAACCCTTTAAGAGACTTACAAATAAAAAAATGAATTTCTCAAAGGTTTATTAAGACTGAGGGTTTTGAATCGCTAGTATGGTCACCACTATGTTATCACTCAACTTTTTTCCTTAGAAGTTATCAAAGAAGGAATAGTTTGAGGTAACCACAAACCTAATCTTTTAAACTCAGGTTCTAGCCAACCTAAGTCCAGAGAGGGCTCTCTCTTTATAATTTAACTATGCTTTGAATAAGATTTTAGGCTAGTTCTTAGTGTTCATGATTGTTTGTTTTGATTGGGTGGTGGAATTAAGGAAACAGATGGGCAGAGAAACTATTTAGGCCATTGGGCTATGGAGTCAATCAAGAAAGGCTTAACTGGATATGATCTGTCACTAAGGTAAGAGTGGACAGGGAAGGATAGCACAACAAAAGCAAATCTGCAGGTTTAAATGGGTGAAATAGTGCTAACCAGGGTAAAGGGAAATGAACGATCCTTAACCGGGATTAAGATGAAGAGAGGAAGGATGATCAGTAGTAAAGGGCAATGAAGAATCCTTGACTATGGATGAAAGAGGGGGGTAAACTACGGAGGTAAGGGAGCAATTAAGAATTCCCAGACCAAGGTAGTTTAGTTGAAAACATAAAGAAAGCAAGTAGTTAAAACAAAGAGAACTTAAGCTAAATCTTAAGATATCATTCCTTGTTTGCTTTACAGATTTAATAAGAAACACATATGAATATTCATAAACATGAAGAGAATACAATATTTAAACATGAGAAGACGATACTTATTCGTTCCAACTGTGCACAAGAATCCAGTGAAATGCCCTTAGCTTTATTTCATATCCAGTAAAACCAGTCCAATCTTGAGTACAATAGCTCCTTGGCTCAAAAATAAAATGTCTAGAGAAATGTAATTTAATCCACCCTAATTACTTCAATTTGTGAAGTATTTATACAAAAATTGATACAAAATATCTCATAACCATATGAGAATTATTCTGGGAAACAAAAAATATCTTCAACACAAAGATAGAGACAGATGGAGAACTGTCTTCTAGATGTCCCTTTTATTGTGACTGTGATGGTTGTTGTAACTCAAATTTGGCTCTTTCAGTTTGCTTTGTAGTTATCTGCTGGAATTATTTTTATCTTCTACCTACTGATACTCTTTACCTGTGCTGCTTTGATCCTTTCTTACCTATTTTACCTGGTAGTTATGTTTTACCATATAGATTTATTACAGTAACTTAAATAGTAAATCAGTCGAATTTGTCCACCATTCACTGTCAGGTAATTTCATTCTTATCATTTTCCTGTAAAGTTCATCAGCTTCTATGTACTTGGAAAAATTCAGTTTTCTTGTGAACAAGTGCTTGACTTCATGTTCTATGTAGAACAGATTCTGAAGGCCATCATAAAGCACTTTTCTAGTGGGCAAAGATTTCGCCCGTGATGTACTAGCTTGGCTTTTAGCGAGCTTGTTTAACTTTTCAATGTAATCTTCTTGGGTCATCAACATATCATGGATCACCATAGGACTGGGGAGTCCTTTTTCTCTTAAGATGTCATACTTTAGCATAAAGCTATCAATGTCTGTTTGGATGCTCTGACATCTTTTCTTCAGATTGAGAATTAGGTTCCACTTGGTGAGAACCTTTTTGATTTCTATGATTGTTGTTGTTCTGTCTTCTATCTCCAATTCATCAAGTTGATATCTATTTTCTTTGTTCAAAAGGTGATCAACGGATCAGCTTCTTCAGGTTTATTTCCCAATTCTTCCATTATCTTGTGGATTGCCTCTGTAGCCATTTTGACTAATTATGTTTGCTAAAAAATAATCTGAATAGAAGGCCAAACATCATTCATGGAATCAATGATGCTGGCCCAAAGAATTTCTTTCATATCTCCTAATGGATCTTTTAGTGTTAAGTCCTTCTCAAGGGCTTTTATCCTTTCTGCCATCCTTAGGTTCCTCTGGGTTTGTTCTTTCTGCTGTATTTTTGCAAGTTTGCAATTGGTTTCTAAACTTGTCACTTGTTATATGCATTTCTTGAGCTTAGTGGCTTGGATAATCATTTCTTCCATGGCCTTGATCAATTCTTCAGTTTTCTCTGTTGGTGTCTCTGTGCTAGTTGATGTTCCTATACCTGTAGAAGTACCTGTTACTGGCAAAGAAGTTTTTGGTGGAATTGTTGGTGCTAATGCAGTAGCCAAGGTGGAGGGCACTACTGTGGAAACTGTAGCTATTACAGTCTAAGGAGTGGTGGCTAGCTCACTCTACTTGGACTATATCAAATTATCCAATTCTTTTTTAGTTTCTTTCAATTGGTCATTTAACTTAAGGACTAGGTCCATAAGCTCTTCCTCCTTCTGTGTTTCCAACATTTTAGCTATTTGAGAATTATGAATAGGAGGAATCTTGAGCTACTTCCTTAGTGCAACTATGTCATCATTTTTCTTCTTTATCAACTTCTTTGGTGCTTTCACATCCTTGGGATCATGTCCCAGTTCTATGACCAAGTCCTCTAAGGACTTTATTCTGCTGTCTTTGGCTTGAGAGGAGGCCTTCTCCAACTGGAATTGTGTTGATATATTATTTAGTGAATTCTGGAGTTGGTTGGCTGCAATTTCATTGTTGGTCAAAGTGGAATAGACCATCTCACCAATTTGTTTATGCAACTCGATTTGGTCAATAAGATGGATACCCTTGGCTAATACTTCAAAATATGTTTTTAGGTAGTTTGCCATTAATTTAGGTTGTTGTATGGTTGGCTTGAGAAAACTCATCTGCATCTTACCTTCTTTTATATCAAAGGTTGACATTAGCCTTGTTTGGTTTGTTGGAGCCATCTTCAGATAATGTGCATAGCTTTGCACCTTTAACCTCTCATTCCTTGCCTTGATTTCCTTATACTTTTCTTTGATGTCCTGGCTCTATCCAGTAGGAGCCCTGAAGGAGGATACTTCCACACTCTATTGCCTTTCCAACATTTGAGCATGTGAGGTGGAAGGTTCTTGTGTCCCTCCTAAAGGAGTGGTATGCATGCTTTCTATCCTTTCTGCTTCTGAAATTCCTGTTGTTTCCTCATTGTATTCTTGCTCTGCATATGGATTTAATCTTTGCCTCTTAGAATAGGTTTGGGCAACAAGCCTGCTGGAAGGAGTGGCCTCATCTCTGTCCCTTTTGATGTTCCTCTCCTCATTTAAAGGATTTTGCAAAACAAGAGGATTTCTCATGAATTGTTCAGGTTGAGCAAGTTCCTCTGAAATTTCAAGTTGTTCAGATTCTTCTGGCAGTTCTTAAAGTTCCGGTTGCCTTGATGGTCTTGCCTCTGCTATCTACTCATTGTGTCCCTGGGATTGCCTCTAAGATTGAGACTCTCGTGGCACCTATACAAAGGAATCATCATCAAGTCTTCTGTCTAAATCTATCAAAACATTATCAACAGTAAACTTTGTGCTATCTCGATCTATCAAAGTGCCTTCCACCAATTCAGATTGATTAGCATATTGTTCTATTTCAGGGATCCTGTGGTGGGTGTGGGGAGATAGTTTATTCTTTTGTCTCCTATTAGAAATGAAGCTTAAGGGGTCATAGGTCCACATGAAACTCTGTTTCAGTTTGAACTTTTGGAGGATTTCATCTACCTCCTTTCCTGCCTCCCTACTGTTACAAATAAATGGGCCCAACTGATCCTTTATCCTGAGTTGGGCTTTCTTCTTAGCTTTTTCAAAGTGCACCTCATCTGAATTGATCATTTTCCTGTAGTGCTCTAGAGCAAACAATCTCATGGGGAGGTATCTAGGCAATTTGTAAGGTGGCAATTCACATCCATAGATTCGGATTTTAGTATGGTTTTGGTACAAGTACCAATCACCTAATTTGTATTGCTTTGACAACTATAGAACCCTCCTGATGTCTGCAATGATTCTAGGTAGAGGGCTTCCTAGTACCATGGTTGTCATAGGAGAAACAAAGAGGTCTATGAAATCTGTTAAAGAGTATTGAGAATAAAATTGATGGATCAATGAAGTCCAGAGGATCACTGATTTGGGGTTACCTCTAGTATCAAGCTTTTGGAGGGAAATTGGAAATCTCTCATCTTGGTAATACAAGAATAAATGATATAAAACTGAAGAATACTTCAAAACTCTTTCATTTTCCAACCTCATGAATTGATCATGCATTTTGTCGGCAATAAACTTAGCATAGTCAAACATGATGGCTGGTGGTTGGCTAGGAGAGTAGATTGACATGATGGATATTACGATCTCATGAACAAATTCACTAGTGGTGCAGCCTAGCACACTGGATATCATGTTTATGATGTCTCAGCCAAGGCTGGAGAATATTGTCCACAAATAAGGGGGAGAGTCCTTTGGGGTATGTTGTTCTTCCCTGATGAAGGTATCGTACAATCTAGCGAGTCTGATTGAAGAAAGGGTAGGGTATTTCTTCAGCATATATCCAATGGAAAGAGGAGTCAGGATAGGGCTTGGTTGTAACTGTAACATTTCATTAATAGATTCAGCAGTAATGGTAAACAAAATAGATTGGTCAGGGGTTCTTACTACCCCTTGGATAGGATCATAGTTCATGTGGTAGTAATGTACAATCTCTGGGAATATATGCACTCTGGGGAATTGGTACTTGGGTAAACTTGATTCCCAAAGTCCAATCTAGTCTTCATGGTTTAGGTACTAGTCTCTTTACTTGCAGAAAAGTTTCAAAGGGGATTTTGAGACAAAGGTATCTTTAATCTGGAAACCTTTGTTTGCAAGTGGAAGGTGGTCTAAATCCCTGTGAGGAGTCATAATGGGCGTGATATTTAATGCAATTGGGGTGTCCATCCTTGGTTCTTGTGGATTCAAGGATGGGGGCAAAGGGTTTCAGGGAAATTGGGGAAAATTGGTCTATTACGGAGTATTTCAGGACTACCAGGTAGCTTAATTTACTAAATTGCTTAGTATTTGAAGTAATTTAGCTTAGGTTCGACAAGAAAATAGGGTTTCTCAGTGGAAATGGGATAAATACCTGGTTTTGGCTATTGTAATGGATTAATGGTGTTGTACACTATTTGCAGGAAACACACGGGTCTACAAGGTAGTCTAGAGTTCAGTGGCTTCAGAAAGTTGACTGTTGGTAGTAGGTTGATAGCTGAATGCACTCGGTGCTTTGCATGGGAGTCAGAATGTTCTTTTCATGATAAAAAACGAAAAAACAATGAGTTTTTTGGTTTTATGTGTAAAGTCAATAATATTGGCGGGTACATTGGGAAAATGTCAGTTGGTGCCAATAGGATGTGACATTTTGGTGTGTGGCAGAGGTGGTAAGCGGGGGCGGTAAATGAAATCTATCGCATTGCTCTTCGGGATAAGTGGTTTTGGGTGGAGCATCAGGTGCCACATAGCGGTGGGGTGAACAGTGAAACCAATCACATCGGGCAGGTAAAGGTCGGCCTTCGAAGGCTACCCGATATGAGCGTCAACTGTTGGATCTGAAATGGTCAGATTGTACGAATTTGATCGGGGGGTTAATGGAGGGGCCCGACGGGATATTAATTGTGGATTAGGGAGGGCTTAATGACGTCGAGGGTGAATTGATTGGTGAAACAGGCTATTAATTAATCACTGGTTGATTAATTAACCCTTTTTATTCGGTGGAGGGATATGGTTCATAATTAGTGGCTGATTGGCTAATCAATCCATTTAATTAATTTACTAATAAGGTTTATATTTCAAACATCGGGGTGGGATATTATCATGTGGATTTTAATAAAGTATGCAGGGAAGGGTCTTACTTTTGGGAGTTAAAGAAATATAATGAAAATTAAAGTTAATATGACGTGAAAGTAGAAAAGTGGCTTTTTGAGCTAAGTATAATGTGTTTAACATTTATTTACATATTTGCACCTACACATTATAACTTAGGCTAAATTCTTTTTGTGGGTTTTTGTGAAAAACGGGTTTTGCATGGGGGTAATTATTTTCCCTAGGTAAATGGTGGTTTTACCTTAGGAAAAGGAATTTTTTAGATAAGATGAATGAATTATGGAGGGGTGAATGTTGGTAAGGGGACTTTAGTACTTAGACCCTATAAGTTATTGGGCCAAGGGTCCGGTCCCTCCAGAAGTTAGAGAAATGCTCTGAGCCCCTTTAACTTAAGGTTTTAGGTACTTTCGACCTTGCTTATGGGAAATTAGTAAAATTAAAGGTAAAATGAATGGGAAAATTAATCACTTGACTTTGTGTAAATGCCCAATTATCATCCATACTTTAGCAAGTTCTTGATGAAAGTAAAAGATATGAACTTAACTAATCATTCATCACAATTCCACAACCATTCAATTACTTACCCATCTACTCATCCTACCATCTTTTCTACTCTTTATTAGGGTGCACTTAAGTTGGCAAACCCTTATCAACATTTTTCTTTTCTTTTACAATAGAAATCTATATAAGTCTATCCTTATTACATCCAAGGGCTCAGATTAAATAGTTGAGCTCCTTTTATTAACTCTACCTATCTACTTATCTGCCAAGATTAAACAATTTTGTTAGATTTTATTCTCTATCCATAAACATGAAATTCAAAAAATGGAATAACCAAGATTAAACTATTTGATTACCATGGATTGTGGCATGAATAACAATTTGCACACAATCATTATTATGCAGAAAAGTAAATAGTAGTAGCATTTGGACTTTGCACACTTTCATGGTCTTTTTGTTTTTGGGGTTCATTTTTTCATCTTTTTTTACCATTTTTAATCTTTTTGTCCCTTGATTTTTTTTGTTTTTTTGTTTTTGTTTTTGTTTTTTGTTTTTTTTATTTGTGACATACCCTCTTTATAGTTTTTATTTTTTTTTATTTTTTGAATATGGAAAACAATTGCAGAAAGAAAAGGTATGTGCATATTACAGATTCGACCTCAGCTATTCAAAAATTATAACTCCTATTGGTATAGGAACCTAACAAACTACACAAGAAAACATGCAAGAACAGAACTTACCTAGTGAAGGAGATGAATAAAGACCCTCTTACTAGCCTTTCGTAATCGGATTGGTCCGTGTGAAAGCACACAAAGCAATAATTCTTACACATATGTAACTCTCGTGAAAGCATTCTTTGTTGTAGTAACATACGGACTCCATCTAATGAGGAGACATGATGTAGAGCTGAATCTCCTCCTCTGTACAAAATCTATTATTCTTCTCTTGCTTAGTTAATCTCACCCAAAATGTGCTTTATTTTGAGTGCTAAATTCCTCCCTTTTGTGTGCAAATAAAATAGGTGTGATTTTCTAATTCTAAAAGTGCGCAAAATGCCTTGACAGGGAACTATAATTTTATCTCTATCACTCTTGTTTCCTAGAAGACTGCGCCATATTCTTATACAGGAAGCATTAGAGCACTTAAGTACTAACTATATGAAATGATGTGATCGGTTTCATCACAATCTCAAGAAAAATGTTATCAACACAACACCCTCACGTTCCTAGTATAACCAATTCTCGATAAGTCCCTCTGTGCATCATACAAGGTGGATCTCTCTTTCTCTTTCATGGACTTCAATTCAATCTAATGATCATATAACTAGAAATTACTGCATATACATTCCTTTCTACATCTGATTGGCATTTATATTATATGGTTGTAATAAAAACTAGAATTACATTCAAAATTCTAATTATCAACATTGTGTTCTATCTCACACAAATAAAGTAAAACTCACACCGCAATTCCCTGGAAATTAAAATATAAAATGTTGTAGCACACACAAAAGCTTACAAGAAGAAGGGTTTTGGAGAACTGAAACAAGAAAAATAAAAGATTACAACTCGCATGCACACCTACCTCTGTGCAGGTATTTCTTTCATTAATATGTTACCACATTAATTACAATTATCCTTGAACACTAGGATTTCAGAAAAATATTCTCAAAGTTAAAAGTTTATAAATATATTTAAACCACTTGGTTTTGGTGCAGTTGGTGTATCTTAGAAGTTTCATTGATAAAAAACAACTTCTTTGCCCTCCTCAAAAGCTTATTTCTACAATTGATGGTGGTGTTTGTAATTCATCCGAGTTATGACACTGTGATGAGATTTTGTAGGTTTGCTTACCCTCTAGTGATAGTTTAAAGCTTGCTAAGAAGGATGAAAGGCCTCAATTATCTCCATTGTCAATGATAGTTGATGTTAATAGAAAGGTGGTTTCTGAAATCAATGTTTGTGGTAATACTAATGTTGAATCAAAAAATCTAAATTTTGAGTCTTTGTTTTATGAGCCAATTCGTCTGTCAAATTGGTATATTCCATCTGTTATTTAATGTTCCTGAACAATTAATTATAAATGGGAATTATTAACCTATCTTTCGCTGTAGGCTATAGTCGAGAAAAAAATAGTGGAAAAAACCCCAAAATTCCAATTGTTGGAGAAGTTTTGGGACAACTAAGAAAAAACCCAGAATTGGGGTGTTGAGTAAGATTTATTCAATCATTTAAAAAAAGATGAAACCGCTAAAGAAAACTGTAAATAAAGAAGGGTTGAATTCATTTTCGAACATCATTGTGGATCAATTCATTTTGTTTTTTGAGCATTAGCTCTGAGGGTTTTAAGACCCCTTTTTGTCTTGTTAATTTTCGTGGTAAAATATTCCACCCTAGTTGACTTATTTTGTATTCTTCTTTTCTTTCTGCTATGGGAATAGGAGCACTCTTTGGGCACATGAGCACTATTTGAAAGTAGCTAATTCTTTTTTTTTTTTTTTTTGGGCACAAGACAAGATTCTCTGACTCTCAAGCAACCATGTTAGCTTAACATCCAACCTAGAAACATTGAGAAAGGAAGCCCGAATAATTTTGTGACATATTCACCAAGGATTTAGTCTAACTAGGGTTCTGAGTATGGAGAAAATCAAAACTTGAGATGCCAAAGGTTAATCTTGAAACTAGATTCAGTAGTGAATTTCAAATATATCACCCAAAATCTAAAATTTTTAGATCCTTTTGAATATTGACGTTGAGTTTCATGTGGTGTTAAAGTATGAACCTGCAGCTGAGGAAATGTGTAGGATCAGGTTGATGAAGCAACTTACCTGTGGTTGGGAATTTCAGTTATAGTGGATCATAGCTTGTCATTTGCAACAACCAAAGTGTTAGAATGGAGTAGATAACGACTTCTGGGGCCAAATAAAAGATATAAAAGACTCCTTGTACCATTTTGTGACAAGCATTTGACATAATCAAAGTTATTGAAGGGTTTTGTTGTGGTCCAAGGCTTTCAGAAGAATTACAGTGATCCTGAGTCGAAGTCTGGAGAAGATCCGTGAGAAGAGTTGACGACTATCTCAAAGGGGCTTTGGTTGCAGTTTGTCTTGAACCAAGTCAGTTATTATATCTATAGTTATTTATTATTGTTGCATTGATATAATATAACAAAAATTTCAAATAGGGGACCATTGCTATAATAAAAATAAACTTGGTAAAATTTACAAAGGAATTTGGATGCATGGAATTTGGACTTGCATTTGTACTTTGCAAAGACTAAAAATACACTGTTGAATGGAAGATTGTCATATTAAATTTTTAATCTTTATTTATATGTATATATATTTTTAATGAATTATATATGTCATCCGAAAAAAAGAGACATGATTGCTTGAAGCACTAGTTCTTTTAGAAAACAAAAGTTAGAAAAATTGCCCTAGATTGTTACAATGGTATGAGAGCAGAAGTCTTGCTAGCCTGAATGGGTTGTGAAAATCAAAGTACCGCAAGATTTTTTTCTTAAAAGTATGCAGAGTTTTGGGAATAGCAAGAAGTGTCTTGGAAAATTCTAGAAGAACAAGGAGGAAAACTGGTCCGAAGATTAGAAGAATTCAACAAAAATGCCACAACTAAAGCAGAGGAAAATGCATGGTCATGGCTATACAAGAAGCAAAAAAGTGGCCATAAGGACCAAGGATGTCATAAGTGGCGTGACAAAGGCTCCTCTAGCCCATACAAGGATTCTAATTTTTTTAATAAAACGATACAAATCTCTTTACCTGCATAAGATGTGAACTCTTTTAAAGATGGCGAAAGTTTGTTTGAAAATTCAACAAAGACTATTTATTTTGAAACAAATCTTGAGCTTGGAAGAGAAATTGTAAAGAATAACAAGCTAACGATCCAAGTGTTAGAAAACACAGTAAAAGCAGTAGAAATAGAAAAACAAAATGCAAAATTTTTGGGTGCAATCCTGATTGAAAAGACCCATGTGCCCGAAAGAGAACAATTAACTCCCATTAAAGAAAAATTTACAAAGTTGCATAAACCAAAATTAGGATTTCCCAAGAAATAAAATATGGAAACTAATGTGAATCATGTAAATGGTATTGGTTCGGAGCTTGAACAAGATATTCTTGCGCTAAAGAATGCCTCCAATGTCATTAATATAAAGCATAATTTGTAGATAAAGAAAAACCTCCATAGTGGAAATAATTTGGAAGGTCTAAATATGACTTTGGTCAAGAATGTCTCAAAACTTGATAAGAATAAATTAGCAGCAGCAACATTGTCCAACGAAACCTTTACTACTCTGCAAGAAAGGAAACAACACTATTCTACAAAGGATGCCCTTGTGCTTCTTAGCAAAGGTTGGTGTGGGATTTGTAAATCTGACCTAGTTGTTTATAAATTACACTGTTGTTCTGAACACTATAGAAATTCAATGTAGAAAGAAAATCTAGAGTGGATGAGGGTGATAATTTCAAGTATGAACTAACCAACGAATTTCCTTCAGTTTTACAAAGATAATGTACCCTGAATAATTGCAGTCTACTCTAGAGATATTCAAATCAAAAGTAGAGGGAGCTATATCTAGCATTACTATTATTCCAAGTTGAAAGAGTAGATTACCCTATTTCTAGTGAAGGAGACATCTATGTTGAATTTTGATTCGGTGCTCAAAAATATGCTCAAAAATGAAAGTTTTTGGATTGATGTGAAACCTAAGTGAACATGTATATCTCCTCTTCCTAAATCTAGTACAACTCGTTTCACCTAAAACGGACATCGTATGCTCCGGAAAATGAATTCTGATCGATTTGGCAAAGAGGCAAAATTTTGTGCAAGGTTGCCCAGTCAGTAGTCTGTACTACTGACGTGGCATGCTCCTTGGGCCTACTAATTTGAAAAATTACTAGGCTTTAGAAAGATCCAATGAAATCTCACCACATGTCAGAATCTTATTGGTGTTGAGTTGGCGATTATTTATTGGTCAGTTTGTTGTTGGTTATGTGGCCCAACCAGAGGCTGCCACATTGTTAGGTCCCTATACTACTAGTGTAACCCCTTATTGTTATTAGTACAATGCCCTTATTATATTTTTGTGCCCATGTAGTCCCAATATTGTTATTATTGTGCCCCTTAGAATCCCACTACTGTTATTATTTTCCCTTACATTATTATTGTTATGTCAGCTCTGATTATATTATGATCCCCTAGACTCCTATATATAGAAAGGAGGTCTCGTCATTTGTATCATCCAAGAATTGTTCATTTATGTAATGTAAATGAGGTTTCCCCCTCGAAGAGTTTTATTTCTAAGGTGTTTATCTGTCTTTTCTATCTTTTTGTGAGTTGGTTTCATAACATTTGGTATCAAAGCTTTCAATTCAAGGGTTTCACTACTCCAAATAGGACATCGTGGAATTTTTGCTATAATGCTTTTTTTGCAATGTTTTAGAAGTGAAAAAAAAAATGTTTGAGACAAAATCGCGCTGAACCTTGGGTCCAAATTTCAGATCTTGTCTTGCTATATTTTCGAGGATATGATCTGAGGAAGTTAGGGTTTTTGGAAGCTCTAGAATTTCATTTGAAACAGGTCATCGTGGAATTTTTGCTATAATGTTTTTCTATGAAGTTTCAGAAGCTAAAACAAAAACACATTTGAGAATAAATCAGCTAGAAGCTCTGGTCCAAATTTCGTATCTTGGATCACTATAGTTTTGGATATATGATCTGACGAAGTTAGGGTTTTTGCAGACTCCTGAATTACATCCTAAATAGGTGACCTTGGGAAAATCATCATAACTTTCTCTCTGAGAATAAGATTGGCATTTCGTAAGAAGTTAGTAAAAGAGGACGAACTGTATTTTGTTTGGGTATAATTTTCAGAACCTAAGGTTGAAACAACGACACGTGGCATGTCGTACAATTTCACTCTACTGAACTAGTCTATAATTAGGTCGTCGTGGGATATTGGGAATAAATATTTCTTCGAGAATCCAATTGTGATTGGACTCGCAGAGTTAGAAATAGAACTCAGAGGGCTATTACAGGTTGAAATTGTAGAACTTAAAGATACAAAATTATAGAGTTACAATCATTTGAAGGTCGAGCTCCTAAAATAAAGAAAATGCTAGACGAGGAAGTTTGATGGCAAGGATCCAGTAAATTGGATACTAGAGATGGAGAAATATTTTGATCTACGTGGTGTAGCACTGTTGCAAAAGGTATGTATTTAATCTAATTATTTAGAACCGAATCAATTTTTATGGTATAAAGGGCTTTGTTCTTGTAAACCACTTGTCACGTGGTCAATTTTCACGAAGGAAATGATAGCACATTATGAGGATACCAAGAGCAACACCTTCTTTAACCAATTTATAAATCTCAAACAAAAGGGTTCAATGGCAGAGCACATTGAGGACTTTCAAAAATTGAATATAAGGGTAAATGATATTCTAGAGAAGCAAAAGATAAATAGTTTTATCTATGCCATGGAAGTTGATATCAATGGTATGAAAGCATATTGGAAGAAAGGCATGGAAGATTTGAAGAAATTCATGGAAGGTTTGAACCATCGTGGGACAAAGCTGCTACAAGAAAGGCCTCCTAATGATGAAAAGGATAAAGAAACATAAAAAGAAGAGGATATACACTGGGAAGAAACCCTAGAGAAAGAACAAATGAATCTGATCATATCTTGTATTGCAATGTCAAGAAGTTCCACTCCTTAAACTCTCAAGATAGAAGGACATATCGAGAAGAAGAAGGTTCAAGCATTGAAATATTAGGAAGAAAAGTATCAAGAAACATCAAAAGAAAAGGATACTCACCGGGAACCAACCCCAAAGAAAGAAGAAATGAATCTGACCATATCTTGTAATGCATTGGTCAAAATTACCACTCCTTAACTATAAAGATAGAAGGACATATTAAGAAGAAAAAGGTAATGGTTTTGATTGATTCGAGTAGTACCCATAACTTTATTCATTCTAAGATAGCCAAGGACTTGAATTATTCCTATATCCATCACTAGAGTGTCAAGTGATTGTTGTAAGCGGTGGAAGCATAAATTTCCCTAGAAAGTGCCATAATATCAATCTATCCATGGGATAATATGTATTGAATAGCCAATGATTTCTATTCCAATGGGTAGTACTAATGTTGTACTAGGAGTCCAATGGCTACAATCCTTGTGTACAATAGCTTTTAATTTTCAAGAACTTTCCATGAAATTTTCTTCGGAAGAAAAGGAAGTTGAATTAAGGGGTATCATAGGGAAACCAGGAAAGATAATCAACTCTAAATGAATGACAAAGATTCTAAAGAATGAACAATGAGGCGTAATTACACAATTATGTTCGCTAATGGTTCCCACATCTAAATCATCTATTTCTCCAAATCTCCAAAAAGTCTTGGACAATCATTCCAATGTATTTGAGACTCCCAAAGGTCTCCCATGTATTCATGATCATGATCATGCTATTCATTTGATTCCATGAATTGTTCCTCCAAACATCAGGCCTTATAGATATCCATATGCCCAAAGGAGTGAAACTGAACATATGATTGAAGAAATGGTAGAGGTTGGTATAATTATCCAACGAAATTTGATAAACAAAGCAAGGGATGAATGGAAGAATGGTGAAACAGGATGGGAACTCATTCAAAATTTTCTGAAGTTCCCAATTGTAGCAATATTGCCAGAACATGAAAAGGAAGGAAAAATCATATTGGAACCTGAAGCATTCACAGAACTGAGAAGTCGACAACTACGAAATCGATCAATTTCAGAGTATCTCATCAAGTGGAAGAACTTACCCACTCAAGGATCCACATGGAAGGATGATACTTTTATACAGAAGCATCAAGAACTACTCAAGCATTGAGGACAACACTTTTTGAAGGAGAGGGGCATGTTAGGTCCCTATACTACTAGTGCAACCCCTTATTGTTATTAGTACAACCCCCTTATTATATTTTTGTGCCCATGTAGTCCCCATATTTTTATTATTGTGTGCTTACATTATTATTGTTATGTCGGCTCCAATTATATTATGATCCCTTAGACTCCTATATATAGAAAGGAGGTATTGTCATTTGTATCATCCAAGAATTTTTCATTTGTTCAATGTAAAGGAGGTTGCCCCCTCGAAGAGGCTTATTTCTAAGGAATTTATCTATCTTTTCTATCTTTTTTGTGAGCTGGTTTCATAACACACATGGCACCTTTGTGGCCACGTAACATTTTTTGCGGCAAACACTGCCCCTACCTACAGCTAAATTCCACTCATACCAACGCGCCACACATAGTCATTTTGTATAAGACCCACATAATTTATATTTAAATTAAAGGTTGGATGGCAGTTTGGTTAAGGGGCCAAGGCCTAGCCCCAGCCCCACTCACCACATGCTTATGGACCAAGGACGGGACCAGGGGCTAGGGCTTAGACCTAGCCCCCCCAACCTTAAACATATTCCATGTGACCATAGCATCGAGACCAATGACCAATATGGAGGGAGCTAGACCATGGGGCTAGCCCCAAGTCAAGTGGAGTGCCCATGTGACCACCGACACGGACAAGATTTAATGGAGAAATTAACAATCCCACACATTGCAGTGGAATTGTGTCAATTTGTTGCTCTGTTAGTAAAAAATGGGGAAAAATTGTACGAAAATTTGCCGGACTAGGAAAATTCATGGGTGACCTAGCAGCAAAACTTGGGAAGCTCATAACTTTCTTAATTTTTTATCTTTTTGGCAGTAGAAAGAGGATAGAAAGGGATTTTTGATAGCTCAGAAGCTGTTGGAACATGTTTTGAAGAAATTTGAGCACTGTAACTCATTGTAATCACCAATTTTTAGCATAATGAAAGAGGACCAATCATTGGAAGTTGTACTAGGAGACGTAGCACAGGAGGGGTGAATTCCTTCATCACTTGCTATTTTGTAGTTACTGTTATGGTTTTAGTCTCTGCAATTTTATAAAATTTATGAGTTAAGTTCATGTTTTAATATGTGTATGAATTCAACTTAAAGGGCCATAAAAATTAATTTTATTAACTTGAAATTTACATAATCCTCAAGCACAAACATATATAGATAATGTTTGGTATCAGAGCATATGTTTTATTTGTTGCTGTGAGGATTGAATCATTTGCAAGTGTTTATGATGCTTACAAGGTCGAATCTCAAGAGAGGAGAAAGAAGGCTTGTGGGTGTAGGTTCTCAATTTGGGACAAGGACAAGGAGAGCACACTTTCCACAATCTCCACCATAAGTTTCACCTCAAGTTGTTCCTGAAGCTTCAGTAAGAATGTCTCATAAAGGAGGAGTTGATAATATGTTAGAGGATGAGAAGGCTTACAGAAAAGCATTATTTTACATGACCCATATGGTGAAACTTATCTATGAAGAAAGAAACACAAGATTGCAAGGTCAGAGCTCCAAGCCTCCAAAGGGAGAGGGTTCTTTAGGAGGAAAATAAGGAGATGAGGAAAAGCCTCCAAAGCGGAATGGAGGTAAACCACCACCTTCTCCACCTTCATCTTCATCTTCACAAACATCTTCATCCTCTTCCACAACGACCCATTCATAAACACCTCCACAATCTCTAAAGGAACATGATAAAACTCCCTTATTGAAACTTTATATTAAATTCGAATTGCCTATGTATAATGGTGAGCTTAATGATGAAAGACTAGATAATTGGGTTCATCAAATTGAAGTATATTGCAAGATAAAAAACATCAAGGATGATGAAACAAACATTTGGTTGGCTTCATTAACGTTGGAGAGTGCAACATTGATTTGGTGGGAAGCCAAAACATAAGAGTAGATGATAAACCATGGAAAGGTATTAACCTCTTGGATTGATTTTATTGATGCACTTAGAAGAAAGTTTTATCCATTAGCTTATATGATAGAAAGTTTTATCCATTAGCTTATATGATAAATGATATTATGGATTGGTAGAATTTTAGGAAATTAAAAGGGAAAAGTGTTCAAAATTACACTCAAGAGTTTAGGAGAAGAGCACTAGTATTGGGTGTAGATTTTTCATCTCAAGACACTTTGTTAAAATATATTGGAGGTTTACATAGCTACCTTAGGCACACTATTCTCATGTTCAATCCCACAAATTTAGATGAGGTTTGTGTTCAAGCCACACATCTAGAAGCAAGAGGGAAACATATTTCAGATGAGAAAAGTGAGAGTTCCCTTGAAACTGGAGAAAAAGGAAAGGGTAAGTTTAAGGGAAAAGGGAAGAAGAATGTTTCTATTAAAATGGAAAAATAAAAACTCACATGCAAACATTGTTTGAAAAATGGCCATGATGAAGACCATTGTTGGAAACTCCATCCAGAGTTGAAACCCAACAAACTTAAAAACAAAGAGAAGGAGAAAACAACTGCAATTATAGAACATGACTTAGGTTTAGATTTAGGAGATGAAATCAATATTACAACTATGGATTTGAAAGGTAAGAACATATCAAGCACTATTTCTTCAAGTTGTTCTAATGATCCTCAAGAATATGAAATAAGAATTGATTTTTTTCACATTAAAGTTGTTTCAAAGCATATCAAAATAGACACACTATTTGATAGTGGTTCTCAAGCAAATTTGACTTCTAAAGACTTAGTCAAGAAGTTAAATCTAGAAACCATTACACATCCAAGACCGTATCCTCTAGGCTGGATATGTAGGAACGAAAATTTGTAGGTGACAAGGAAGTGTATTCTAAGATTTTCAATCAATGAAAACTTTCTTGACGAAGTTGAACTTGATGGAGTTCCGCTTGAGATTTTACGTATTGTTTTGGGAAGCACAAATATTTATGATAGGAGAGCAATATTTCATTTCCATGAGAATAAAGTACCACCTGTTCTAGAATGGAAATGAGTACATAGTTAGAGCACATAGAAAGAAGATGATTTTATCTCTTATGCATGCAGGACAAATGAAGAGAATTATGAATGCAAGTCAAAATTTTTCTTTGTTAATGTTTAAGAATAAAGATAATGTGAATGAGGCCTTTCAAGGAGATGCATCAAATGAATAATTTGATTTCATTAAAGTTGCTCATTGTTGTAACGTTGTTTCAGGGCTCTAAAATGTTGCCTTTTGAAAGAGGTAAACAAGATGAGAAAGAATCACAACAACATACATCATTGTTGGACAGTGATGGGAACAAGATGTCGATGCTAAAGGGTGCAAGGATCAAAGAGAAAGAGCCAAAGAAAATTGATAAAGAAGGCATAGCTTCCGTAATTTCTTCTTGGGGGTTTAAAAAGGGTACATGGAAATGGTGCACACACTTGGTCAAGTGTCGAGCCAAGTATAACGCAAGACAAGCTAAATATCATCATGTTGACAGTGTTCGAGGTGAGAAAGATTTCAAGTTGATTAAGTTTCCTTTGATGGACGACCAATTTAGGAATATCTTTGTTTCTTCAAGTAAATTTTTTTGTTCTGTAAATTATGGGAAATTGCAGCAAGATGTATCTACAACAGCAAGACAGGGTCTCAAGAATCAAGGAGAAATATCAGTTTTCATGAAAAGCTCAAATTGTTGAATTCAGGAAAATGTTAGTGGATTTAGACTAGAAGGGTGAGGGGGATATACCCTCATCTAATTTTTCAGTAATAAAATAGATTCTAGGGTCCAAAAGCTTCCAATGGGAAGGAGTGATCTGGTGCTCAAAAATGAAAGTTTTTAGATTGATGCGAAGCATGAATGACCTCGTAGACCTCGTCTTCCTAAATCTAATGCAACTCATTTAAGGAAAAACGAATGTCGTATGATCTTGAAAATGAGTTCTAATCATTTTGGCAAACATTCAAAAAAAAATTCAGGCTTTCCCAGTGAGCTTTCCATACTGCTAACGTGGCATGCTGACTAGGCTTCAAAAAGAGCTAATGACAGCTCACCATGTGTTAGAACCTTTTTGGTGCTGATTTAGCCATTATTTATTGGTCAGTTTGTTGTTGGTTAGGTGGACCAACTGGAGGCGACCACATGGCCTAGCCAGAGGCTTCTACATGGTGCTTTTGTGGGCACTTAAATTCTTTTGGGGCAAGCTGGATTACACTCAGCAAGATTCGAACACTGCACCTACCTCCAACTAAATTTTGCTCATACCAACACACCACACATAGTCCTTGTGTATAGGACCCACATAGTTTATATTTAAATTAATGATTGGGTGAAGGTTTGGTTAAGGGGTCGAGGGATAGCCCCAACCACAGTCACCATACCCATATGGACAAGGGGTGGGACCAGGGGCCAACGCTTAGCCCCGAACCCCCCAACCTTAACTATATTCCATGTTACCATGGCACCAAGGCTAAGGGAAAATACATAGGGAGCTAGAATGTGAGGCCAACCCCAGGTCATGTGGAGTGCCCATGTGACCACCTGTGTGCACAGGAGTTAATAAAGAAATTAATGGTTCCATAAATTATGCTCAAATTGCAATGATTGTTGCGTTAGCAAAAAATGGGGCAAAGTTATAGGATAGATGGCCGGACTTGGCGAATTTGTGGGTCAACTAGCCCCAAAACTTGGGAATGTCACAAATTTCTCATTTTTTGGTCTTTCTGGGAGCAGAAAGAAGCTAGACAACAATTTTTGATAGCTTTGAAGTTGTTGTAAGAGGTTCTGAAGACATTTGAGAATTGTAACTCATTGTAATTACCATTTTTTTATCATAATGAAGGAGGGACAAGCATTGGAAGCTGGACCAGGAGACGTAGCCCAGGAATGGTGAACTCCTTCATCACTTGTTGTTTTGTGGTTACTGTTATGGTTTTATTCTATACAATTTTCTGCCATTCATGAGATAAATTATTATTTTAATATGTGTATGAATTCAACTTAAAAGTCCATAAAAACTCATTTTATTAACTTTCAATTTACATAATCCTCAAGAAAATACATACACAGATCAAATTTTTAGCTTTATATGGAAGTGTTTATAATCATCTTCAGGACCTTTGAGGTGTTCTTTGGAATGTGATGCAAAATATTAGAGGAAGCCTTAATACATATGCACCTTGTACATTGTCTTTTATTCCCATTCAAATTAAATCCCCTCTTCTCATGCATATAACGAGCCCTGAGCAATTGTTGTTTGTCTGTGGAAAATATGGAAGCAATTGATTTCAGGAGGAGAATAACATAAATCTTAGTTTGTAGAAGGAACCCCAACATCCAGCCTTTGAATCAGTACTCATGGCCTCTGAAATGTTCCATGGTGTATATCCCTTCAAGAGTTCGACTATCATAAAGGCGTACTTTTTTTAGGACTTTCAAGACAAGCCTCTTCCATTAGGTGATCTTATTAAAAAACATATGCAACTAGTATCACTTGAAAGACCCATACTTATCTGACTCGATAGGCCAATTAGTTTAAGAGATAATCCTTTCCTAAGTTTGACATGTGTTTCTAATCTTGAAGGCTTTCCTGATGTACTTTCAGGTAATGAATCTAGTGGGGGATTGCAGCAAGAGGAGCCTATGAAATAATTTTCGTTTTTCAGGAGCAATAGTACCCTTGTAAAGAGTGAAAAGAGAAAGGATATGATTTGCATTGTTCTGGATGATGACACTTGTGAATAGCATAAGGTCAGAAGGAACAAATTTGTTATATAATATCTTAAAATAATATTAGGGAATGAAATGTAGTCTCATCAACGCTCGTATGTTCGGCATGGGAAGCATATGTATATTCTACCTATGTATGAACCTATTATTCTGTTGTTATGTATAGAGAGTCCATCTAGCAACCTTGAACAAAAAATAGCTATTGCTTCTTCTATTAGAGACCCAGAATATATATTCGCGAGAAAAAATTAATAGTGTCCTTACAACTTTACTTGATATGCTTGATATGGCTCCTTGGGAGGCAACTAGTAATAATCACAAGTTAGACAATTGTTTAAAGAAAGACGATGAGAAGATGGGACCAAGTTACAGTCTATGTGCTGTAATGAATCCAAGCATAAAAATAATTAATTTCCCATTAAGCTCCAACCAAAAACATCTTGCAAATCCATCACAACTCACGTGTTTGGTAGTGTCATAAAAAAATATGACTATTAGAAAAGAATCAAATAAAAGGGATAATATAGAATTGAAGAATACAAAACTTGGCACTAAAGTAGAAACTATAACTAGCTTCAATCAATTGCAGAAATCACTTTTCATAAAGGACGAAGTCCTAAGAAGCCTTGAATTGCCACTTATGGTACCAGACAAAGAAAATGAAGAGAAACTTCTTAGTGCATTTAGAATATCTGTGGATGCAAAAGTAGTTACAAATACTGAGGTATCAACAAGAGACAGGGCGAAGGAAATTTTGGCCCTTACATCTCCATATTCTAAACTTGGTGATTTTAGGAGACGTACTCATACCTTCCCTCTGAAATACAGAGAAGGGGGAGTCCTACAAATATCTAGTCATACGGATGAATCTGCGGATTTGCCAACATTAGTAATATTAAATCCTACTACAGTGCTTTATGAGATAGTTGATGATGATGGTTCAATGGCTTGCTTACCAAGGTTGCAAAAAATTGTAAAGGAGAATAATTTACCACTTATATGTATTGCATATCTTATTAGATACAAGAAGAAATGTGAAACGTTGGTTGAAAAAAGTGTTATTTCTAGGTTTCCTACAATGTGGGGACAATTTCACGCATATTTCTACTGTTCAAAGTTGGATGGCATGGAACATATTGCCATGGTTAAGAGTAACATGGGTGATGGACTAGATTTATTGGTGAGGGTTCATTCTAAATGTATCATGAAAAATACCTTTGGGTCAGCCAGGGGTGAGTATGAAATCCAACTAGCACTAAATATGCAACAGATCGAGCTAGCTAGGAGAGGAGTGTCAGTTTACTTGTGTGGTCATGAGGATAGTGGTATTGGTTTTGGACACAAAATGCGATCTTAAAATATTCACGATGAAATATATGATGCTATTTGAAGCTAATGTGGAGATAATTGGCCACTTTTTGACTCCCATGAATAACAGTGCTAAGAAATATAAAAAGCTTGTAACATACTAAATTTAACCCAACCTTCACATGTTTCTTAACATATTGAACAAGAGGAGAAGATTTTTTTTTTTACAAATGTAGGTTCTTTTAGTTGTTTTGATATGGCATCCTCCATGAATGCTTGAGATGGTTGGTCATCATATATAAACAAGGTTTTCATGATTATATCAACTAATAGTCTATTGGTAGCTACCGGGAACCCAGGAGTCTATTGGTATCTTTTTCTCTGTCATAATATTTAAAAATATGAGGCCTTGATTACATGTGCCAAAGTTTATATTGATATGGACATGGGAAAGAGCTTTCCAAGTGTGAGACATGTACTATTTTGTATGAATATGCTCTAAGAACTAGTGACATAATAAAAGAGTTTGAAGTAATTCAAAGGGAATTAAAGAAAATATCCAAAGAAGTGAAGACCAGGAGATAAAATGGGAAGTAAAAAACACAGAGAGGAGGAAAAAACAAAGGAAAGAAGAATGAAAAAATAGGAAACCTTGGAAAGACCACTTAATTCCACTAAAAGTCAAACAACTGAAGAAATAAAAAATACTCCTTCCAAAAAGGAAAGGGACAGTAAGGATATCAGTACACATGGTAAGATCTAGTAGTAAGTTGTGGCTTCACCAAGAGTATGAGGTTGCTTTCAAGCATAATGATAATAGATTGTGTAGAAAAATAGACAAATGTGATATGTCCAACAATGTGTTGTGGATGAGAATCGAAACTAGGTACAAATCCTCGGTGATTTTGAAAGAGTAAATACACTTCAACTGCTACAACTTAGCCAAAAGGAAGTATTGTTGTAATGGATTTTGTACACTACCTAGAATTATGTGCCTTCAACATCGTGTACAAACACCCTTAATTATTTCTAAGGGTGCATATCCCTTTTCCCACTAATTTTCCAAATTCCATGTTTCAGAGATGACCTTACAATTCAAAGGGACGTTTTCATATTCAAATCTGTTTCTCCCACAAATAGTCCTTTAGCTTCAACTGGAGTTAAATTCAGTGAAAGTTAAGTCCAGCTTAAAATCCACACCCAATATTGTGTATAAGAGGTTGGTTGGTTCTATTGTGAGCTTTGTTGGCATCAAATAAGAGCTCAATGTTCTCCACCCAAGAGAATACACATTCATTCGAAGGCTCTAGTAGTAGGCTGGGGAGGCTAACGCACAATGTGACAGAGGATGAAAACTCTTCAAAGTGATAAAACCTCAAGCTCTATAGCTTCATAGAAAAATAAACCTAACTAACCCACCATATCATCCATGGATGCTCTTCAAATGGTAAGCCTTTGTTTGTAAAGTTTGAGAATAAAAACAAGAAATATTCCATCGGGATAAATATTACTACTACAAGGTGTTTGTAGGGTTTGTCATTAAATTTGATCCATTTAGACACTATATGAAAAAATTGTTGGAATGACTACCACATTTCTAGGAATTTATCCCATGGACTAATTGTCATCCTTAGAACAACGGATAAACTATTCCTGCAAGATGACACTACTGATTTGGTAGTTTATTAATGCCAACAAGTTTTGGTATCTATTAATGCCTATGGGTTTTGGTGTAATGGAAAACCTTTACATGGTGTCAAAACCTTAATCCAAGTTCAATTCCTTTGGTTCCCACTCCCTCTACGTACACTATATTTTGCAATGAAACCTCGTAATGTAAGAACCTTATGTAAAAAAGATTGGATGCTACAAATTTTCTTTTGGTTATTTTTCCAACGTGGATTAAATGTGACATCTTCTTATTTGTCAAACTATACATGTTTTTTCATGTTGAGTAGCCATGTCATATATGAGTTTAATGATGAAGGCCTTAATCTAAGTTTGTGAACTGCACAAGTCTATATATTATCATAGTGTGAAAATTAGATCTTAGCTTCCTCTAGGACTTAAGATTATGCTCCTTGACATTAACACATCTACATAATTCTACTGTTACAATTAGAAGCCCTTAAATAGGAATGTGTTATCTGAAATGGGTCTAGGTATGAGATTTAGTTTTAGTTTTAACATTGGATCGAGTTCAACATATAAAATTCACGAGTTTTGTAGGATTACATACATAACTTACTTGAAGTCCTTTTCTATTGCCTTGGAGAAGTTAAAAGAATGGTCAAAGACATGAAATTTATGTGGAGCTTTAGGCGACATAAGTGCATAGATAATTTAAGGATAGTTTCAAAAGTCGAACAACATATTTCAAAATGGTTTTCATCAAGTTCATTCCCATCATGGTGGCATTGACTGGATAGTTGAGGATGCAAAGGAAAAAATCAACAAAGTAATGGAGGAATGTGAGATAGGGACATATATTGGAGAAGCATGCCAATGTATATGGGACTATAATATTCCATTCTTCTCAACGAGGTTGTGAAGAAGTCGTTGGTTATGGAAGTGGAGAAAAAAAATCACAGGTTGTTGAATGTACTATAGGAATGTTGAAGTGAAGGTTTTATTGCAATAAATCAGATGATGAAAGGTTTCACAAGGGATATTAATGACTTGGCCTTGGATATTCCCAAAGCTAGGAAAAGGTTTGCAAGTTATGTTGAACAGGGAAAAGTGAATGGATGGCTTGTGCCATATTTCACTTACAACACAAAATATGATCCCACATAGTAAAATGGGGACATGTTTTCATGAGCTTAGAGATATTTCCATGCCTCTCTCCATATGGTCAGCAAAACTGGTGTTAGTAAATGGAAAATTATGGCTGTAGAATTCATATTTGAGGGGATATTTTGAAACAAGAACTGGATTTCCATTCAAAAATGTGTCAGAACTGAACTCTAAGATTTTTCAGTTAAGCTATATGTTTTGGTTGAGAATCTCATGGATTTTCATTAAATAAGCAAAAATATACTAATAATAACAATTTAAATTGACAATAGATATAAGTACATGCTATACATGTACAAAAGATTCTTTAACATAGTAGGGATTAGTTTTCTGAAATGAAAAATAATGTGCACGGAGGAAAAATCGTTGAGCTGAAAGTTACCAAGATATAGTATAGGGACATGGTAATGTGTCTATACTTATATAAAATTCTGTTTTCAAGAAGATACAAAAGTCTTGTATGTTCCCAGCTTCAAGCACAATCTATTGCTTGTAAGTCCAATAAATAAAAGAAACATAAACTAGAGCTTGCTGAGAAGAATTGTTTTGACCAGTGCTACACCAAGTTTCAGGGGCGACGGCGAGGGAGAACGGATTTTGGTGATGGCTAGAAGGAACCCCAGAATTAAATAATGGACATCGGAATTGGGGTAGGAAAAAAAAAATTAAAGATACATAAATTATTATTAAAAATTAAATATGTAAAATACTAAAACAATGAAATATTAAATGCAAAAAGTGAAGGAAATTCAAGTGAAAGTAACTTATAAACATACATGATAAACTATGAACGATAATATTCACAATTTGACATGAAACATAAACCAATAGCATTCATAATTCCATCATATGGTAAAAGAAAACTAATCAATATACAACCAACACCATTCATAATATCTCAGGGGAAAATGCCTGCATCAATTTGCAGGGCCTTGTCCCAATAACCAACAACAAGGTTTGTCTAGTTCCATTCCTTTGCAATCTACTAGAACTTCTACCCAAAATGCTGCAATTTCCAGTGCCTCTAAATTGGTTCTTCTGTCAGAGAAACCTCCAGAAAGTGCAACAACATACAGAAAGACTACAAACATAATATTACAAGAAAAACATGGCCAACAACCTACAAAATAGGTACAATAAAATAAGACAAATGATAAAAGACAACTAAACAATACATAACCAATGCCATCTACGACTTCCAAAAATATAGAAGTAATGGGCATATACAAATTTGATAGATTTATAGGTTAATGATTAATCATAAGACGCTGAAAAAATTGTATTCACACAAATGAGAAGGACAAAGGAATCAACTGCTAAGAAAATGACTTCACTTTCTAATAACATGTAGAGTGCTAAAATATTTGTTAGATAAGCTTAAGGAATTTAGGCAACTTCATTGGGATAAAACAAAATGCAATGGCCTCCAAAATTTCAATATAAATGATAATGTGGCAAGCAAACTTTCTTAACAAATAGCTCACCAAAGTAGTAAGTGTGCTTAAGTAACAACTCCTATATACCTAGGAGATCACAAAATGTTGCAATAACCTAAGACTTTGTTGAAGGTTTTTAATAATTGCTTTAGAAAGAACATATATTTCCTTCACAAAAATATTATGAAAGTGACTTGAAATGATTAGCTTTTACAATTTGGACAATATTTTTATTATCATCTAATAAAATATTGTTAGTTTCCCAGCAATCCTCTACCGCATGGGGTCTTTACTATTAAGTAAGATGACTCTAAAGAACGGGTCTTCATTAGTAAGCATGGTGACTAGTAGAAGAATGCAGTCTTGAACTCTATATTTTATTTCCAATATTTTTTATTTACTGACATCTCTAATAGTAACACCACTTCTTGCTTTCCTTCCGCTGTATCCCATGCTAGTGCACCTAAGGGAATGCTTGATTTTCTTTCACTTTTCATCAAGCGCGCTTAAGAGGAACTAGTTTGATAGATTGCAACAAGACATCCCTAAGACAATTGAGGGACATATTCCATCCTTAGGAACATTTACATCGCTGATTTTCTAGGATCCAGGTAACATCCCAAAAGAAAAAGAGATGTCACGAATAGTTTCCTTGTATCTCATGGCCAGGGAAACACTAAATTCTAATACAACCCACTTTCACTTTGCATTTCATGGTGGCCAGATCCATTCAAGGTGGGATGACAATGAGCATAGCTCCACTAATTAATACATTAGTGGATGCATTCCTTAGGGGTGGGACACATCGTTAATGCAACTAGGTCCCATCTAAGATAAAAAAACACGTGGATAAAAAAAATATTCATGCATACATGAGAATGGACTATATTATTTATCAGTGACAGAAATAGAACATATAAAATCATAATAGTATTTCATCTAACACAGTTATGTATGAATACTTGAGTCTTAGACTCTTACAGAAATTCTCACTTGTCATTTCTGATGTAGGTATGAGTAATTGTCAGGGTAGGTGTTATGAAAGTAGCTCACAAAAAGATATAAAAGATAGATGAATGCCTTAGATTTCAGCCTCTTCGAGGGGGAAACCTCCTTTACATCCCATAAATGAACAATTCTTGGATGATTAAAATGACAAAACCTCCTTTCTATATATAGGAGTCTAAGGGGTCACAATATAACCAAGCTGACCTAACAATAATAATATAAGGGCACAAAAATAACAATAGAGGGATTCTATGGGGCACAGTAATAACAATATGGGGACAATAGGGGCACAACAATATTAATAAGGGATAAAACTACAATATTAATGGGGGCATCACTAGTATTATAGGGACCTAATGTGCCCCTCTCCTTCAAAAAAGTGGTGTCCTCAACGCTTGAGTAGTTCTGGATGCTTATGTATAAAATTCTCATCCTCCCATGTGGAATCTTCCGTGGATAAGTTCTTCCACTTGATGAGATACTCTGAAATGGATCGATTCGTAGTTGTCGAGTTCTTGTTTCTATGACTGCTTCTGGTTCCGATATAATTCTTCCTTCGTCGTCAAGTTATGGCAATATTGTTTGAACTGGGAGCTTGTCACCTATAACCTTCTTTAAACATGAAACATGGAAAACTGGGTGCACTCGAGAAGCTACAGGAAGCTCCAATTTGGATGCCATAGTACCAATCTTTTGCAACACCTTGTATGGACCATAATACTTTGGTGACAATTTGTTATCCTTCTTAGCTTGCTTGAGGGACATTTGTTTATATGGTTGTAGCCATAGGAATACCCAATCACCTACATCAAAACTTCTTTCACTTCGATGTTGATCTGCCTATTGTTTCATTCTATTCCGCACCAACACGAGGTTATCCTTTAAGAGTTGGAGAACTTGTTGTTGATGATCGATGTGATGTTCCACTGCTTGAACCTTAGAATTTTCTCTTAAATATGATGTGATGGATGGTGGCTAATATCCATAAAGTGCCATAAATGGGGTCATTTTTGTTGCAGTATGGAAGGAAGTGTTATACCACCATTCAGCCAGAGGCAACCATTTGACCCATTGTGTCTGTTTATCAGATACAAAGCAACGAAGATGTCCTTCCAAACATTTGTTTACTATCTCCGTTTTCCCATCAGATTGAGGATGATAAGATGAGCTATGAGCTAACTGAGTACCAAGAGAAGAAAATAATTCAGTCCAAAAATTTCCTGTAAAAATGGGATCTCTGTCACTTACAATAATTTTTGGGTTTCCATGTAGCTTTTGAATTGTTTCCATAAATGTCGTAAAAACTTTACTGGCTTTAAATGGATGTGATAATGCACAAAAGTGTGCATACTTGGTAAGTCTGTCAACTACCACCATGATGAAACTCTTTCCCTCAAACTCGGGTAAACCTGTGATAAACGGCTCCCAATGTTGGCTTGGAATGGATAAAGGTTGTAATAGACCTGGTATCTTAATTGTTTCAGCTTTATTTTTTTGGCATACCAAACATTCCACCACAAACTTTTGAGTATCCGATTTAAGGCCATCCCAAAAAAATTCCTTCTTAACCCTATGGTAAGTTTCTAAAAATCCTAAGTGCCCTCCTAAGGGAGAAGCATGCAATTCCAGAAGAATCTTTTGTTTGAGTTGGGAATTCTTACAGAGGTATAAGCAATTTTTTTACCATAACGAATCATTTTTCCAACTAAATGTATCAAATTTGCTAGAATCTTGTTGTAACTTTCGAATAAGTTCCCACACTTCTTCTTCATTCTTCCATTCCTCCCTTGCTTCGTTTATCCAATCTGGTTGGATAATATAAATGGCGCACAACAGTGCTTCCACATCCTCATCCTTTCTTGACAGTGCATCTGCCACAACATTTTGCTTCCATTTTTGTAGATGATTTCAAAGTCATAACCCAACATCTTTGTGACCCATTTTTGTTGCTCTTCAGAGGATAATCTTTGTTCTAAAAGGTATTTGAGGATATCATGATCTATTTTTACCTTGAAGTGTCTTCCCAATAGGTATGGTCACCATTTCTTAAGTGCATGTACTATTGCCAACATTTCCTTCTCATAAATAGCTTTGTGTAAATACTTTCCCTTGATTGGACGACTTTCGAAAGCAATGGGTATTTCATCTTACATTAAAACAACAAAAATTCCATTTCCGGAGGCATCACATTCCATAATAAAGGTTTTTGTGAAGTCTAGTGTAGCTAAGACCGGTGCTTGGCACATTGCCTCTTTAAGATCTTCGAAGGCATTTGTTGCTTCTGGAGTCCATGAAAATGCATCTTTCTTCAACAATGTTGTTAGGGTGCTGCTATTTTAATTCTTAACAAACTTGCAATATTACCCTGTCAACCCGAGAAATCCTCGCAAATGCTTTATGGATGTGGGTATTTCCCATTACTTAATGGCTTTAATTTTGCTAGGGTCTACCTTAACTCCTCCATGAGATACAATATGACCCAGATATTCCACCTCTTGTACTCCAAAGAAACATTTGGATCTTTTTGCATATAATTGTTTCTCCTCCAATAGTTGTAGCACCCTATCAATGTGTTCAACATGATCCTTCCAAGACTTGTTGTAGATTAGTATATCATTAAAAAATACTAACACAAATTTTCCAAGAAAGGGTTTGAAAATGGAATTCATCAAACCTTGAAATGTAGAGGGTGCATTGGTAAGGCCAAAAGGCATGACCAAAAGCTCATAGTGACCCTCATGACTTCTAAATGTTGTTTTCGGAATGTCTTGAGTCTTCATTCTGATTTGATGATATCTTGAACGAAGATCTAACTTGGTGAAGTAAATGGATCCATCAATTCATCCAATAATTCATCAATGACAGGAATGGAAACTTATCTCTAATAGTGAGCTTGTTGAGCTCCCTATAATCTGGACACATGCACAATGATCCATCCTTCTTTTGCACCAATACTACTAGAGAAAAGAAAGAACTTTGGCTAGGTTGAATTATACCAACGTCAAGAATTTCTGCAACCATACGTTCAATTTCACTCTTTTGGGCATAGGGATATATGTACAGCCTGATCTTTGGAGGAACACTTCCTGGAATCAAATGAATAGCATGATCATGATCACGAATAGGTGGGAGACCTTTGGGAGTCTCAAATACATTGGAATGATTGTCCAAGACTTTTTGGAGATCTGGAGGAATAGATGAATTCGATGTGGAAACATCTAGTGAACATAATTGTGCAATTACACCTCATTTTTCCTTTTTTAGAAGCTTTGTCATACCGTTAGAGCTTATTATCTTTCCCAATTTCCCTACAATACCCCTTAATTCAACTTCCTTTCCTTCCACATAAAATTTCATGAAAAGCTCCTGAAAGTTAAAAGCTATTGTACCCAAGGATTGTAGCCATTGGACTCCTAGTACAACATCAACACCTCCCATTGGAATGGAAAGCATTGGGCTTTTCAATACATATTATCCCATGGATAGCTTGATATTATGGCACTTTCCAAAGAAATTTATCGTTCCTCCATTTGCAACCATCACTTGACACTCTGGTGCTGGATATAGGAAGCAATTCAATTCTTTTACTATCTTACAATGAATAAAATTGTGGGTACTTCCTGAATCAATCAACACTATTACCCTTTTCTTCTTGATTTGTCCTTCTATCTTGATGGTTTGAGGAGTGGTAATTCTAGCCAATGCATTACAAGATATGGTCGGATTCATTTCTTCTTTATCTAGGCTTTGTTCATGGAGTATATCCTCCTCTTTTGACCTTTCTTACTCCTTTTCTTCTTCCTCTTCACAATCTATGTAGAATAATTTCTTCTCAGCACACTTTATCACCTTCAGTGTATTTTCTGTCACAATTGTAACAAAACCCATTTTCTCTTTTTTCTTCCAATTGTTGTTGTGTCAACCTTATAGGTTGTGGCAGGCTAGGGGCAACAACACTTCCATCTTTATAGTTGTGAGTGGTATGCTTCTTGGTTGCCATAATTTTGCTTTCCATTTTCCTTGCTAACCTAAATGCCTTCTCTAATGAATCGGCTTCCCAAAGGCGAACATCATGTTGGATATTATCCTTTAAAGTCCCTATGAACACATCAATCCTATGCTCCTCTGGAATATTTTTTACCCTTATGTTCAATTTTTGGAAATCCTCAATGTGCTCCATTATTGAACCCATTTGTTTGAGACTTATCAATTGGCTAAAAAAAGTGTTGCTTTTTGTATCCTCATAATGTGTTGTCAATCCTTCCGTAAAAATTGCCCAAGTGATAATTTGTTTACGAGAGCAAAGCCATTGATACCATACAAACTGATTTGGTTCCAAATATAAAGTTGCAATACGTAACTTTTATTTGTTTTGCACATTATTGAGATCGAAAAATTGCTCCATCTGTAATATCCATGTTGCGGGATCCTTGCCATCAAACTTCCTCATATCGATTTTTGGAATATGGTGGGTCTTCAATCCAACATTGGAGTCTATGGAATCATGATTAACATTTCTTTTTGTTTCATCATGAGTTTCCTTTAATACCCTTTCACCATTAGTGACCATTTCTTGTAGCAGCTTATTCATATTTATCTTCAATTCTTCCATCTTATCATCCATGCCATCTATTTTAGCGTTCATGCCATTCATCTTAGCTTCCATGCCATCCATCTTAGCTTCTACGCCTTTCTTTAAACACTCCATCTTAGCTTCTATACCTTTATTTGAACCATCCATCTTAGCTTCTACATCTTTCTTTAAACCATCCATCTTAGATTCTGTTACTTTTTGTGCAAGTGACACTTGTCGCACTTGGTCTCGTAATTTTGATATATCATGTTCCATTTCTTCCTCTTCTTCATGAGTCATGCTAGAGCTTTCAGGTTGATTACTAGGTGTTTGCATTTTCTTTCCTTGGAGCAATAATTATCGACAATAATGCTTTACTATGCCCTTTGAATTCCTTCAAACTAATTTTTCAAACCAAGCTTATGCAAAAATTTAGAAAAAACTACACACATTTTTTCACTTTGTAGGAGCTTGATATTGAATCTGATGTATCTTTGTAATTTTGGATCATCCAGTTCTAAAATTGCAACCTGTAATATCCCCCTATGTTCTCTTTCCAATGCCACCAGTCTGATCCAAATTGGATTCTCCAAGGAAGAGTTATGCACAATCTTCCAAGATGACCTGATTCTAGACCTATCCAGAAGAGCGAACTTGTATGAAGTGCCACATGTCACTGTTTCAACCTTTGGCTCTAAGAAATATATGCAAGAACTACAGTCTGTCCTCTTTCTATATATTCTTACAAAATTTCAATCCGATGCTCAGAGAGAAAGTTATGATGATTTTCCCCAGGTCACCTGTTTGGAACGTAATTCAGGAGTCTACATAAAGACGAACTTCCTTAGATCATATCTTCGCAAATATAGTGCGAAAAGCTCTGAAATTAGGATCCGAGGTTCAGTGCGATTTCGTCTCAAATGGGTTTTTTCTTTCGCTTTTGAAATGTCACAGAAACAAAGTTATAGAAAAAATGTGATGGTGACCTATTTGGAGCAGTGAAACCCTAGAATCCAAAGCACTGATACCAAATGTTATGAAACCAACTCACAAAAAGATAGAAAAGATAGATCAATGCCTTAGAATTCAGCCTCTTCGAGGGGGAAACCTCCTTTACATCACATAAATGAACAATTCTTGGATGTTTCAAATGACAAAACCTCTTTTCTATATATAGGAGTCTAAGGGGTCACAATATAACCAAGCTGACCTAACAATAATAATATAAGGGCACAAAAATAACAATGGATGGATTCTATGGGGCACAATAATAACAATATGGGGACAATAGGGGCACAACAATATTAATAATGGATACAACTACAATATTAATGGGGGAATCACTAGTATTATAGGGACCTAA
This sequence comes from Pinus tabuliformis, assembly GCA_031772625.1. Classification (NCBI taxonomy): domain Eukaryota; kingdom Viridiplantae; phylum Streptophyta; class Pinopsida; order Pinales; family Pinaceae; genus Pinus; species Pinus tabuliformis. The sequence continues at coordinate 790,055,584 of CM062813.1, read as the reverse complement.
TAGTAGGTGTCCCAATGTGTTGGTGCACATCTCACATATTTGGTAGGGGAATGACAACATATCCTCCTAGGTTGGTGGGAATCCCCAAAAAATAAATAAATGCATGATTGGTGGGCCCTGTTAACCATCATATGGCATGATAATTGATCTAATTGAAGATCCCAACCAAGATGTCTGCACTTGGATAATTTTTGCTCTCTGGCTTGTTATCTAGCATGTTATATGAGGTGTACACTTGTGAATATTTCGATTACTTTTTCCATTAACATCAAAAGGGGACGCTTACAGGTTGACCTTTAGATGGACCTAGAGTTGTGATTACATTTGATGATGTTTTGGTGATGGACTCATCCCAATAGCTAAGAAGCATGTTTGGCTGGTTCGATTCCCTCACAATCTACCACAACAACTACCCAAAATGATGCAATTTCTGGTGCCTATAATCTAGTTCCTATGTGATAGAAGCCTCTAGAAAGTGTACCAGCAGACAAAGTGTCCAAAAACATATTATTACAAGAAAAAAATGACCAAAAGCCTACAAAATATGTACAATTAATGAAATGAGACGAATGATAAAAGACAACTAAACAATACAAATCCAATATCATCTATAACTGTCAGAATGATAGAGGTAATGGGCATATACAAATTTGTTAGAATTATAGGTTAATGATTAATCATAAGAAACCAAAAAAATTGTATTCACACAAATGAGAAGGACAAAGGAATCAACTGCTAAGAAAATGAGTTCACTTTCCAATAGCATGTAGAGTGCTAAAATATTTGTTGGATAAGTTTAAGGAATTTAGGCAACTCCATTGGGATAAACTAAAATACAACAACTTCCAGCATTTCAATATAAATGATAATGTGGCAAGAAAACTTGCTTAATAAATAACTCACCAAAGTAGTAAGTGTGCTTAAGTAACAACTCCTATATACCTAGGAGATCACAAAATTCTGCAATAACCTAAGACTTTGTTGAAGGTTTTTAAGAATTGCTTCAGAAAGAACATATATTACATTCACATAAATATTAAGAAACTGACTTGAAATGATTAGATTTTTCAATTTGGATAATATTTTGGTTATCATCTAATAAAGTATTGTGAGATTCCAAACACTCCTCTACAACATGGGGTCTTTACTATTATGCAAGGTTACTCTAGAGAATGGGTCTTCATTATTAAGCATGATGACTAGTAAAATAATACAGTCTTAAACTTTATATTTTTGTTATGGACCAGCTCAAGAAAAAGATAGAAAAGATAGATCCACGCCTTAGAATTTAGCCTCTTTGAGGGGGAAACCTCCTTTGCATTACATAAATGAACAATTCTTGGATGATACAAATGAAAAGACCTCATTTCTATATATAGGAGTCTAAGGGGTCATAATATAATCAGAGCCGACATACCAATAATAATGGAAGGGCACAATAATAACAACAATGGGCTTCTATGGGGCACAATAGTAACAATATGGGAACTACATGGGTACGTCAATATAATAAGGGGGTTGTACTAATAACAATAAGGGGTTAGACTAGTAGTATAGGGGCCTAACATGCCCCTTTCCTTCAAAAAGCGTTGTCCTCAACGCTTGAGTAGCTCTTGATGCTTCTGTATAAAATTCTTATCCTCCCATGTGGAATCTTCAGCAGGTAAGTTTTTCCACTTGATGAGATACTCTGAAATTGATCGATTTCGTAGCTGTCGGGTTCTTGTTTCTGTGACTGCTCCAGGTTCCAATACGATTCTTCCTTCCTCTTTGATTTCTAGCAATATTGTTTGAATTGGGATCTTTTGTAACTTTTGAATAAGTGGTCATACTTCTTTTTCCTTCTTCCATTCATCCCTTGCTTCATTTATGCAATCTGGTTGGATAATAGAAATAGCACAAAAAAATGCTTCCACATCCCCATCCTTGAAGACTCTTCCCATTCGGTAAGGTCGCCATTTTTTAAGTGCATGTAGTATTGCCAACATTTCCTTCTCATTAATAGCTTGCTTGAGATGTAGCTGTAAAAATGCCCAATCATCTACATCAAAACAATTTTCACTATGATGTTGATCTACATGCTGTTTCGTTTGATTTTGCACCGAAGTGGTGTTATCCTTTAAAATTTGGGGAACTTGTTGTTGATGCTTGATGTGATCTTTCATTGCTTGAACCTTTTTCTTCTTGATATGTCCTTCTATCTCTAGAGTTTGAGGAGTGGTAATTTCTTCCAATCCTTTACAAGATATGGTCGGATTCATTTCTTGATGCTCGATGTGATCTTTCACTTCTTCAACATTTTTCTTCTTGATATGTCCTTCTATCCTGATAGTTTGAGGCATGGCAATTTCGACCAATGAATTACAATATATGGTTGGATTCATTTCTTCTTTCTCGATGTGATATTTCACTTCTTTCACCTTTTCCTTATTGATATGTCCTTCTATCTTGAGAGTTTGAGGAGTGGTAATTCTTGCCAATGCTTTACAAGATATGGTCTGGTTCATTCCTTCTTTCTCTAGGGTGGGGTCCTGGCGTATATCTTCTTCTTTTGATGTTTCTTGATCATTTTCTTCCTCCTCTTCATATTCTATGTAAAATAATTTCTTCTCAACACACTTATTACCTTTAGTGCATTTGCTATCACAACTGTAACAAAGCCCTTTTTCTCTTTTTTCTTCAAATTGTTGTGGTGTAACCCTTGTAGGTTATGGAAGGCTAGGAGAAACAACACTTCCATCTTTATAGTTGTGAGGGGTATGCTTCCTGGTTTCCATAATTTTGCTTTCCACTATGTCACAAAGCCCTTTTACTCTTTCCAATTGTTGTGGTATCGCTCTAAAGAAGGTGTTGCTCTCTGTATCCTCATAATGTGCTATCATTTCCTCCATGAAAATTGACCACGTAACAAGTTGTTTACGAGAACAAAGCCCTTCATACCATAAAAATTGATCCGGTTCTAAATATAAAGATGCAATACATACCTTTTGTAATAGTGGTATACCATGTAGATCAAAATATTGCTCCATCTGAAGTATCCAATTTACCGGATCCTTGCCATCAAACTTCCTAATATTGCTTTTTCTTGATTTTAGGAGCTCGATATTGAAACGACTGTAACTCTATGCTTTCGAATCTTTAAGTTCTGAAATTGCGACCTATAGTAGCCCTCTGTGTCCTCTTTCAAATGCCACTAGTCTGATCCAAATTGGATTCTCCAAGAGAGAGTTATGCACAATCTCCCAATATGACCTGATTATAGACCTTTCCCGAAGAGCGAACTTGTATGAAGTGCCACGTGTCACTGTTTTGACCTTTGGCTCTGAAAATATCAACAAGAAATTACAATCCATCCTCTTTCTATACCTTCTTACGAAATTTCAATCTGATGCTCAGAGAGAAAGTTATGGCGATTTTCCCCAGGTCACCTGTTTGGAATGTAATTCAGGAGTCTACAAAAAGGCCAACTTCCTCAGATCATATCTCTACAAATATAGCACAACAAGCTCTGAAATTTGGACTTGAGATTCAGCGTGATTTCTTCTCAAATGGGTTTTGTTTTTAGCTTCTGAAATGTCGCAGAAAAAAAAGTTATAACGAAAATGCCATGATGACCTGTTTGGAGCAGCGAAACCCTAGAATCCAAAGCTCGGATACCAAATGTTATGAAACCAACTCAAGAAAAGATAGAAAAGATAGATCAACGCCTTAGAATTCAGCCTCTTCAAGGGGGCAACCTCCTTTACATTACATAAATGAACAATTCTTGGATGATACAAATGAAAAGACCTCCTTTCTATATATCGGAGTCTAAGGGGTCATAACATAATCAGAGCCGACCTAACAATAATAATGTAAGGGCACAATAATAACAATAGTGGGCTTCTATGTGGCACAATAGTAACAATATGGTCACTAAATGGGTACATCAATATAATAAGTGGGTTGTACTAATAACAATAAGCGGTTACACTAGTAGTATAGGGGCCTAACAATTTTGTTGCCAATATTTTTTATTTACTGACAACTCTAATAGTAACACCACTGTTTGATTTCCTTCCCCTATATCCCATGCTAATGCACCCAAGGGAATGCTATATTTGTTATCAATTTTCATCAAGCACACTTAATATTACTTTTGACAGGTGACAACTAGGCATTCCTAAGATAGTTGAGGGACATATGCCCATCCTCATGGACATTTACATCACCAATTTTCTAGGATGTGGGTAACATCCCAAAAGAAAAAGATATGTGCCCAATAATTTCATTATACCTCATGGATAGGGAAACACTAAAGTCTAAGATAACCCACTTTAATTTTCCATCTGATGTTGGCTGGATCCATTTAGGGTGGGTTGACAATGAGCATAGTGTAACACCCCCTCCTAGGTCTACCCAAAGTAACCATGTCAATCAGGGTAAAAACGAGGAGAGATTCTACTATAGTTAGATTTGACCTCCTACATCACCTTAAGGAAGTGAATTGATGGAACATCACATATAGTCATAAAAAATCATCAACAACCCGCTCAGGAGACAAGTCATCCACTAAGAAAGCCTGTCCCTGGGTCCCACTACTATTCTACATATTTTAGGCCATATTCAATCTCATGCTATGAGCAAGGGAGTGACCAGCAACCTAAAATCACTCTCACAGGCCTGCCAGAGCCTGTCCCTGGGTACCACTACTATTCTGTAGCTTTTAGGCCATATTCGGTCTCATGATATGAGAAAGGGAGTGACCAGGAACCTAAAATCACTCTCACAGGCCTGCCTTCTAATGACTGTGGTTCAGAATTGTTAGTTATGTCCAACGACTCCAAGATTTCAGCCACTTTTGTAGCCTAGAATACTCGCCTCTACCTAGAACTTGTTGTAACTTTAAGAAATCATTAAAAACATGATAACCATGCTGATCAATCAAAATCACCCTTGGGAATAGGCTTGAGAAATCCCAATTGGGATTGACATTATTTCAAACACTTGGCATCAATGCAACCTATAGGTCTAAGATACAAGACAGCATAAATGACTAAAACAACTTATGAAACATAACTAAAAGGATCACCTCCTTCTCCCTTGAACTACTACATCATTAATTAGGTCTTGCATCAATTCATTTCACAATTGCAAGTAAATATATGAAATACTCATGACATGAAACAATCATTCAACCATGCTTATAACCATCATAAAACCATATAAATATTAGAGATATGACAAATATTAAATCCACATATAAATCAATGCAAAAGTAAGAGAACTTAGAATTTATTAATCATAGGAAAATCCGATCATGTTCGGTACTTCCACATACCATCCGACCATAGACATGGTTGAACCAAATCTCTCTTTTAGCCAATCACCGTCATGTCATATTCTAAGCATGAATGTGGGGTCTTATAGAACAACCAATCCAAGAACAATCAAGGGAATCCAGAGGTTAAACCACCTCCACCATCATCTAACTGTGATCACACCAAAACAAGTGCTCTAATCACAACCCAATAGAACTTGGAATGCCATTGAGAATCCATCACTATCCTTGAGAAATTTTTTGTCTCCTTGTCCCTCAAGTTTTCCCACATTCCTAACCTAAATCACTAGGCCCTAAATCGAGACTTCTCCCTCAAGCTTTAATGTGTATCCCGCCAAAAGTGGTTAAGGGACTCCTAGGCCTTTTGGAATGAACCTTGAGACCACCTCCGCCCCAGATTCCGAAATGCATCTAGTAATTCCAAAGTTCCAAAACTAAAATAAACATCCCGAACATACCATGGAATCTAAAAAAAGGCTAGGCTAGGATGAAAACCACTATCATAACCTGACAAAACCATGCCAGCGATAGCAAGAGAACCATACACAAACATGAAAAACCATACATTTCCAAACCATCTAGGAAAACACACATGCGAAATGTTACCTAAAAGTATTCTTGCTAAAGTTGCTTGATCCTTTTTTCCTTTCATTTTTCCTTGCTTTCTTTTCCTTTAATTTCCATTTCTTCCCTTTCCTTTACTCCAAAAAAGAGTGCTCCAATAAAACTATAAGTGACCAAGAGAGCGAGAGAGAGAGAATAATGAGAGAGCTCCAAAATTGAACTTGAAAAAGGCGTGAACTAATCCTCATAAGCCTTTTTATGCATGAGGCCTCTAATTTCTTCATTTTCCATTATTTTCCTTCAATTTCCTCCTCACATACAACCCTTCGCCTTTTACTTTCATTTTCTTGTAATTTCCTTTATTTTCATAAAGAATTGTGCCAAAAATGCCTTTTTTCCTTTTAATTCCTTAGTCTTAGCCTTTACCAATTTTCCTCGGTCAAAAAACACATCCAGTGATTCCCACTAGGATATATTTTCGTAACATTCATCTTGGAATAAGTGTCCCTTAATCGTGGTCTTGTTTTTCCTTTATTAACTCTTATTACATGAACTTTTCACCAGGGTTGTTATAGAACTCTCCCCCTTCAGGAACACCATCCTTGATATTAAACCAAACCAATACCTTAACAAAACCATTGAAAATAAAACATGCTTCCTATGGATCTTTATAACTTAACTCGTTGTAGTATTTACAATGAAGAACCTGCTCAAAATCAAAACATCATGTCAACATGACAATATAATAACCATACCTCTTATTCAATCTTGATAACTTAGCTCATGGTTGTATTTACATCCATATACATATACATATATAAATATCAAAACATCAGCGAAACATATGCCAACATAAACCACATCAAACCAAAATTTCTTTGCCTCAAATGGAAAACAATGAAGGATATAAGGCCCGCATCTGATCTGCCACCTCCCATGTAGCTTCTTCGGGCCCAAAGTGCTTCCACTGCACTTTAACTTTCTTTATTTCTCTATTCCTGACCATGAGATGTTTCCACTGCAATATGCACTAAGGCTCTAGCTCGAACTCTCCTTCTTGTTACACTTGCAATAAAGACCAATCAATAACATGATCAACATCCTTTATATACATCTTAAGAAATGAAATATGAAAAGCATCATGGACTTTCATTGTTGGAGGATGTGCAAGTCATTATGCCACTATTCCAATCCTCTCAAGGATCTCAAAAGGTCTACAATATTGTGGTTCCATCTTAGGACATGAACCAATCCTTAAAGAGATTTTCTTGGGCTTGATGTAAAAACACACATGCTCCCCAATCTAAAACTCTTTGAACAACCTATGCTAATATGCATAATGCTCCTATTTATCTTGTGTTGCCTTTAGATTATTCTTTATAACCTGCATTTCATACTTCATGTTTGTCAACATGTCCGTTCCAATAATTAGTATGTTCACTAGCTCACTCCAATTGATGTGAGTGTTACAACTCCATCCATATAATGCCTCAAAAGGACTCATCCTCAATGACTCCTGATAACGATACATGTACTCAAGCTCCACCGGTGGAAGATACTCCTCCCATTTCCTCTGCTAGTTCATCACATATATCCTCAACATATCTTCCAATATCCTACTGAGTCTCTCTATTTGACCATCTATCAGTGGATGATAAGTTGTGCTGTAGGCGAACTCTATACCCAAGCTTGCAAATAGCTCCTTCCAAAACTTTGAAGTTAAATTTGCATTCCTCTACGACATAATCTTTTTTGGAACACCACGTAGCCTCACTATTCCTCTGATGAACACGTGTGCTACCAAACTAGCCAAATAGGTAGTCTTTACTAGAATGAAGTGAGCTACCTTGCTCAATATGTCAACCATGACAATAATAGAATCATGTTGCTTCACTATCCTCGAAAGAACTGTGATGAAATCCATGAAAATGACCTCCCATTTCCATTCACTCCACCTTTACATGTTGACAATCTAAGCATCTAGCCACGAACTCAACCACTTATTTCCTCATATTCGACCAATAATAGAACTTATTTACCACCGTAAATGTCTTATGATATCCTGGATGACCTAAGAAGGTTTCACATGAACTCCCTAAAGATAAGCTTCTTGAGCTCACTATAATTTGACACATAAATCTTGTCTTGGAACCTCACCAAACCATCTGTCGTGAGATGATAATCTACATCTTGATCACCTATACTTGTACCTGTACTTGTATTCTATTGTAACCTCTTCATGATCTTCATGTATTTTTCATCACATTATCCTTCCTATAGGATCCTATCTTGAAACTCTATCCCATAAGAGCTTATAGCTGCTATATGATTTACTTGTACCTTCCTGCTAAGAGCATTTGCAACCTAGTTCTCCTTCCCTTTGATGTATCTGATCTTGAACTCAAACTTACTAAGGGTAGAAAACCATCTAACTTTCCTAGAATTTAGATTCGGCTGGTCAAACCAATACCTCAACCCGTTGTGATCACTCATCAATGTGAACCTCCTGCCCAAAAGATAATGTGTCCACATCTTCAATGCATGTGTTATCATTGCTAGCTGAAGATCATGTGTCTGATGGTTCTGGTCATGCTCATTTAGTTTTTCGTCACTCATGCCACACTATTTTTCCTTCTTTAATGATATCTCCACCAAGCCCCCTTTTTTAAGCATATGTACACACAATAAAATCCCAGTCTGGATCAACAATCTTTAGCACTGGTGCATATATCAACAACTGCTTAAGTTGCTCAAAACTATCTTCAGGTTCCGCCATCCATTCATACATCCTACCTTTCCACTGTAATTATGTGATAGGATATGAAATGTGTGAGAAGTTCTTGATGAACCTCTTGTTGTAGCCTGCCAATCCCATAAATGATCTCACCTCATCTACATTCTTAGTAGTTTCCCATTCCGTAACTATTGTTATACCTTCCTTGGAGGTAATATTTACTAAGTAATGTACCTTAGTCTGAAAGAAGCTTCACTTGCTAGGTTTAGCATACAACTGATGCTCTCTTAGAAATCTTAACATTGCTGCTAAATGTTCAGCATGTTGCTCGGCATTCTTAGAATATTCTAGTATGTCATCAATGAATACAATAACAAATCTGTCCAGATAAGGACGCAACACGTTATTCATCAAAAACATGAATGTAGCTGGAGCATTAGTTTAGCCAAATGGGAAGAAAACAAACTCATAATGCCCATATGTGGTATTAAATGCAATCTTGAAGATATCCTCTTCCTTGATGCGTACTTAATGGTATCGCAATCTCAAGACGATATTAGAGAACATTGTTTCTCCCTTTAGTTGATCAAACAAATCATGAATCCTTGATAAAGGGTACATGTTCTTGATCGTTACCTTATGAATTTTCCTGTAATCAATGCACAATATAAGAGTACCATATTGCTTGTTTATGAACAACACTGGTGCATCCCAAGGTGATACTCTGGGTCTGATGTATCCTTTGTCGAACATTCCCTTTCGATGCAACTTCAACTGTACCAACTCAGGTGTGTTCATCTTGTAAGGTGCTTTAGATGTTGGAGCTTCCCCTAGCACTAAATCAAAATAAAATTATACCTCCTAGAGAGGTGGTAACTCTGAAATGGCCTCAGGAAATACATCTCGAAATTGCTGCAATACTGGGTACCTTCTCAACACATTAGCATCCTCAACCTCCTTACCCTTGTAACTGGAAATGTGTATTGAAAACATCACACAACCTTTTCTACAACTATTCTTAGCCTTCATAGTGGTAACCATCCTTATTGATGTAGGATTATTCTTTCCCTGCAAGGCCCTATTTTCTCCACTATCATCAACACACTCAATGGCCTTGTCAAAGCAATCGACTTTGGTTCTATAAAGGTATAGCCAATCCATACCCAAAAGCATACTATACGATCCTAATGGCAATACATTCAAATGTGTTATTATAGTCATACCATTGAACTCAAATCCACAAGATCTTACCCAATGGTGAACTCACTTCTTTGTACTAGTAGCCAACTATACCAACCAAGATTCTGCATGCACTTATTTTCTCAAACCACACTTATTCACCAGGTCAGAATTAATATAACTATAATTAGATCTATGATCAATCAAAATAAAAACAACTTGATCACAAATATTACTGTCCATCTCAATGATTGATGCTTGATGATCCACCCGCATGTTATCGACAACTTCATAAATCTGAGGAATGCTATGACCAACATCACCAACTATATGTGCCTCCTGAGCACTGTAGATCTGGGGTCTACCACCACTCTGATACTATGGAAAATCACTCTTACAATGATCCTTACTACATATCCAACATTGTAATGTTTCCTTACTGTTATAGACATTTTTGTGCCTTACAGCATGAAGCATGAAATGTCAATAATCTAAGGGATCCAAAGTCCCTAAACATGTTGTTCCTACCCCTAGAGGAACAAGGTCAGCAAACCACAGCACTGAATATCAGTTCTCCACCTGAAAACACTCAAAAAAAAGCTAATTCTGGATCATGTCAACTGCTCCACTGAGCATCTGCGCTGAATGTTAACTGCTCCACTGTGTACCTGCGTTGAATGTCAACTGCAAAGAAGGCTACCTGCGCTGGGCGAGTTTGGCCAAGTGGCACAGTCATTCCTCAAGGTGTCAATGCCCAGGAAGCTTCCAAAATGACACTTGGATCAGAGAATTCGCCTAGTGATGAGTAAGAGGGTCTAGATCTCCAAGTGGAAGCAAGAACCTCCAAGTGGACTCAACAACTGAAGAATAACTGAAGTGGGAGAGGACACTAGTCAACTCCATGCCAAGCTCAGCTGACTCATCCTTTCTCCAAAAATCCTATATATAGATCTCTCTCATGAGGTCTAAGGGGGCTGGAATCTTGTGAATGTAAGGAAGTGCTATTGGTTTGAGTATAGAACTATTGGGTGATTTGCTTGAAGGAGGTGAAGAGGAGATTTCTTTCTGCTGGGAGGTGATGCTGGATTGGGCCTTTTATGGTTGTATCACTTCCTGAACTTTACTTCTTCCATTAATAAAGCATTTGAGGTTCTTCTATATGCATGTATCTCAATGGTGTATTGTTATACTTGTATATTTGATTTATTCTAATCCTTGAATCAATTATGAATGTATGCTTCTTGTAGTTTCCCTCTCCTGTTATTTTGCAGGATCTTGGTGTAGCTGGGCCAGTGAAAGAGCAAGGAGCTGGGAGAAAGCAGCAAAGAGAGAAGATTGGATCAATCATTAGCGGAAGACATCGGTTAGTGGATCTCTTCCCCCTCTCTCTTACATCTCATAAAGAAGTAATCTCGAATAGCTTTGCTTTGATTGTTGCTGAGGTACTATCACCCTTAGAGTGGGATAGGGTCATTCCATATTGGATACTTTTCCCAACAACAAATTGGCGACTCCACTGGGGAACGTATCTTGTTGGTTGTTTGTGTTTTTGCTATTCATTTCATAAACACAGAGAGTACCAAATCGAACTGCATTTGGAGCTTTCGAATGCAAAGTAGAGGGCAGCTACTCTAGCTCAGTTTCTGGGCATGTTTATGATTTGAAGAGCTGATCCACAAGGACTCTAAATAGCTCTTAGTGATAGCTTTTCATCCTCCTTTTCATCCCTTAGTGTGTACTTGATTGATAGCTTCTGATTTGGCCAAAAACTGTGAATTTTTTAGCAATCTGTGACCCGGAAACTGAGAAAAACGAAAGTTTATCTCTTCAGTGCAGGCACTGTGAAGGCAGTCTGCATTTTAGCGCAGTTCCCGAAGGGGCTACCTGCGCTGAAGGTCAAATTGCCAGTGTACTACCTGCGCTGAACCAGTTTTGCCTAGTGCTACTGGGGTTCCCTCCTGTTTATTTCCCTGTTTTCACTCTTGTTTTTGCAGCCTGTTATCAGTCAATGTACCTATCTGAAACCAACTTTCCTTGCCACTATTCCGCCTCGATTGTATAAAGAAACTGTATTTGTTCTTTGTGTATTTCTTGTATCATTTGCAATTTCCCATAACGAAAGAGAACTAGTCTTGTTGTGGCCTCTTAGATCTAGACCTGTGATTAAGTGTCGTTTTGATCTTAAGAGTTAGTTTGTTTGCTGTTCATAGCTGATTGAGCTTTTGCTTTCGTCATATGGTTTGAATTTATGTATTTCTAGTGTCGAAACAAGTAAATCTTAAGGTGTCTTTTGATTTTGGACAAGCTTGTTTGCTTTCACTTGAAATTGAATTCAAAGCTATACAACAACTTTCTTTTTGTATTACATCAACATTAAGAAAGAGAAAAGAAATACCTGCATTGTGCATTTTGACAGCTTGCATGTTGATTTAGGAAAAGTGCATTAGTGTGTGCTCTATGATCTGTGTGAAAAGATGATGTCTTTCTTTTCCCTTAGTAGTTAAGATTTTCAAAGTTGAAAGATTGAAAAGCTTGCTTATCATCTTAGACTGCATTTAGGAGTGTTACCATACATCTCGTGGTGATCCATAAAGGCAAACTGCTAAACAAGATCAACCTTAAAATAAATTGAATTTACATAACAACGCATTGAAACATAACGCAAACACTTAGAGGTCTAAGCTAGAGACGTGTTCCGGCATCGTTAAACCTGATATCTTAGCGTTGAGTGGTTGGGTGATTCCTCCACGGTGAAGCGATAAGTATCAATACGGACTTGTGCTCCCACGTACCGTCGCATATATATTGGGAGACCCCTATAGGAACAAAGCCTTTATCCATAGGAAGCCGTGTCGGCCGCCCTACTGATCGCAATGCAGTGAACACAGCATTCACAAAGATCGACCACTCGTACCGTAAAACGTATTCTGTGGTTTTGCAAAAAGTTTGGCACACCCTCTGCCTAGAACTCCAGAGCAGTTTCTTTTGGCCTTTTTCAAACTCTATAATTGAAAAAGTCCATCCGAGCATTTGTCACTTCGGGCTCGTTAAAACATCGAAGGAGACTAGAGTCATCTTTAGCTTTTTCTCGACTCTTAAAAAGTGAAAAAGCAAGTTGTGTCTAAAGCATCGTTATAAAATTTATTTTAAACGGAACATAATCACCTCCCATTCCTGCGTTGATCTGTAGGTTAAGAACATGGAACGCCCCAACCAAGGAATTCCACATGATGGAAATCCTAGTCCTTTCTCCTCTTGGGGAGAAGTTGGTGCGCCCCGCATGGCCACATTGTTGCTTCCAGGACTGACAATTGGCCTGCCTATTTGGCTATTCTCAACCAATGTAGTTCAGAACACCATGGTTCCTGAACAGTCGAGTCAACAGTTAGATGAGTCTAGAGCTGCCCACCAGCCATCTACTTCCTATAACTCTTCCTCCAATCCTTCATCTTCGCAAGGTAGAGCCGGCAAAAGCCAAGCTCCCATGGAGAAGAAGGAGAAGAAGAAGAAAGAAAAGAAAAAGAAGGAGCCTAAGGCGGCTGGGGGAAAGCAAAAGACATCTGACAAAAATCCACACACAGCACAGACCAGGCCTAAATCACCATGTGTCATATGTAAAGGAGACCACTTCCATAGAGATTGTCCCTGTATTCCCCGGATACTAAGGGACTGGTCCCCTCGTCTGCACAATTCGGGAGCATCAACCTCTGATAGCCATGTTGAATGCTTACCGTCAACCAGCGAAAGTGAAGGTTCAAGACAAAGAGGGGGAGAAAGATCCCCCTGCAGACTGTGTGAAGGCGATCACGCCATCCACCATTGTCCCTTCTTAGACGAAGCGAAGAGAGTTTTGGAAGATCGCCCGGTTTCACCGTTGAGACTTCCTCCTGGATACAAAAAACTCGTGCCAAGTCCTTCGTTGGTTGAAAATACAGCTGGCCCGCTCAAGTGGTCAGCTGAAGCGTCAGTCATTGAGAATGAACCTACTGAATCCAGACCGGACGAAAGTCCAAAGGTCGAAATGGCAGTTGACCTGGTTCTTCCTTCAGAGGTTTCATCCTCGAATGACACCATCACTGAAGATTCATCTTCAAATGACACCCTCACTGAAGAGAATAAGGATGACACCATCCAGATTCTTTTCATCAACACCGACTCTGATGAGCATCAGGGCAATGCACCCATTCCTTTATCGCAGGAAGGAACATCGTCAGGGTCATACCCGGCCGTGTATTCGGTCGCACCACCAAGCAACCTGGTTGTGTCCTTTGATTGGAACCAACTAGGCAGACCCCGGTTGCCAGTAAGTATACCATTCAGAATCATAGTCCAAATTTATAGAATGGTAATGGCTGGCACTATCATTGATGAGGGGGCATCTGTGAGTATCCTTTCCTCTGTTGCTTGGAAAGCACTGGGTTCCCCGGCGCTTTTACCTGAGATAAGAAATCTCTCGGGTTTTGATAAAGGAACCAGTCGACCATTAGGGATCCTCCCCAATGTCCCTATTACATTGAAAGGGAAGATCGTTCAAATGAACGTGATGGTCGTTCAAGGACCCTTGGATTATAACCTACTCCTTGGACGAGACTATATATATTGCATGGGAGCTATAGTCTCCTCACTCTTTAGAGTAATGTGTTTTCCACACGAAGGAAGGATGGTCAAGCTCGTAGACCAACTTTCATTTCCGGGATCACGCATCGCAAATAGTCAAATACCCACCCTGAATGGTCTATTCACTCAAGAAATGTCTCCACCCCCAGTCCTCCTTCCTGATGAGTGCGAGTGATTCGAAAAGATGGGACTGGAACCCAGGGGGCATGCATCCTGGTCTGCTTCGGGCAGAAGAAACCCTGGGTATAAGGTATAATTTCCGCGAAAGAATATGACTAGTCCGTACCCCGTCTGTGGATGGAAGAGGGGTTGTTCTAGAATAGGATTCTTCTGTCAAGGTTACTTGTTTGACAAAGGTCATTCACCATTGTCTACTTCGGTAGACAGTGCCGAGGAAATGTTTTAGTTTGATGGTGTTAACGAAACAATCTTTGGGTAACCAGAAAGAGGCAAGCCTCCCTCAATAACACATATGTTTTGTCTTTGAGTAGTGTTCTTCTCTTGTCGCAAGTAGCTGCTCTCTTGTCACAAGTAGCTGTTCTCTTGCGATCTTGCAAAAGATCTGTTAAAAGTCGGGCCGACGGGAAGACAAGTACCGCATAAGACCCGTTAAAAATAACGAGAAGACAAGTATCGTTAACATTAGACTGGCAAGACGACAGGTAGCTGTGAACAACCAAAGAAAAGCAGAGGTGGGGGAGAGGAGGGGCAGCCTTGAAATTGTATTTTATACCTAGGGGCATGCAAACCTTTTGGAGTGCAAGCTAAGAGCGGTTATTTATCTGTTTTTGGGATTAGCCATTTCCGAACTTGCATAAAGAAAGGATGAGAAGGAGCATAGCTTCGTGAGATAAAGCTCCATAAAAAATAGCTATCTCACGGGAGACATTCTTATCTTATGACTGGTATTATCGAGAAGTTTTACCGCGGAATTTATGCTCGTTAAAAAATAGAAAAGCGAGATCCGAGCAGTTTTAGCACATAGTTCATGCTCGTTAAAAAATAAAAATAAGATTGAGCAGTTTTACCGCGGAATTTATGCTCGTTAAAAAATAGAAAAGCGTGAGCAAGAGTTTCCTCCAGAGTTCAAGCTCATTAAAAAATGAACATATCCCGGTAAATAACCATTGTGATCGTAAATTTATTAGCCATAAAAAGCCTTGGTCGTGTTTGCACCTGCCACCTCCATTCCATTTGGCCGATCGTTCACCCCCATATGATTGTTTACCTATTTTGAGGAATAGCTGTGAAGAGTGATTTCACCTAGCCATCCTTGTGACACTGCCGTGATTGGAAAATTCCAACCTGTACCTGGAATCTGCTGCTATCCCTGTTTATCACTCGTTCCTCAAAAGACGAGTCTTCTTTGAGCTCTTTTCAACTGACTCGTAAAATATGAAAAGTTTGCCGAGTTTTGGCCTTCCAGCTCGTTAAAGTGACCAGAAGAGCTATCCCTCCTCTAGATTTTAATCTTTTTGGACCTGAGGGATTATTGCACAAAAAGGTCGAGCGCTTGTTTTATTCGGCTCGTTAAAATTATCGAAAACTCATCCCTTCTGTATTGTTTTATACTTTTTCGGACTTAAGGGATTAGATGACGAAAAAGGAATTTTGGAGTTAACTTTATGTACCTTTTCAGACTCTCTAAAAATGAAAAGGACCGAGTTTTCCTTGTCGTTAGACTCGTTAAAATGATTAAATAGCGACAAACTTGTCTTTAGACGAGAACGAGTTTCCCTATCGCTAGGCTCGTTAAAACATAGCGATGGGCTTGCCCGAAGGGCAGGTTATAGAACAAGCATATGTTATCCTCCTCAAGCTTGACAAAAATAAAGAGGTACTGGTCATAAATGACTGGGGAAAAATTGGGAGAACCTCAAAGCTTTAATGGTAGCAAGTCGCTCTTGAACATGACACTTTTCCTCCGTATCACATCGGGTTGGGTTGTTTCATTCACCGGTCTCATCACCATGGTCTTCACCAAGCCATCCACATTTGGGGTAATGCTACCGATCCATCGCATCAGTGTCGTTATATGTTGAAGAGATGTTGTTTAGAAAGAGTCAACCGTGTCCCATCCACTGCCATACATTATCCTTCATCCACCCATGATCGCCACCCTGAATCATATTTCACAGATTGTTTTCACCTCCACTAAAATCATTAGCTCTGTTCCGTGTCACTGATGTGGGATTCATTAAGGCCCTCCTTTGACGGATCGCTTCTTGTCGACTTCAGCTCATTATCCGAGAAGTTGATCTAGGAACACCCCCCTCAGTACTTTGAAGCTTGCATGCCTCAATGGCAAGTTTCTCACTTCCGGCGACAGGTATACATCAATGACCTTCGACCAGAAGACTTTGCGTGGTGTTCGATGCCAAGTCCTTTATTCACACCACATGAATTGTACTGCAGTACCTTGAGGGTCATTATCATTATCGGTGATTCCTCTCGCGCTTGTTAACGGTTTATATCATTGACCGGTAATCAAGCGATGTCTTTCCATGTTCGACTTCAGCGCAATTCTCACATGGATCGACTTGTACTTAGAGTGAAGATCGAACGAGTTTGAAGACCCCGGATCTAGTTTCATCCATTCGGGATGCGATATATATTCAGGAAACATAAAGACATTTGACATGTACATCATTGCAACAGATGATCATCCTACTCAAAGGATGATAATTTCAGCAGAGAATTATCAGTCTACCATCAGACGATCATCTGTTCTATGTACAAAAATGAATTTATAAAGCTGAGCATGGGAATGCCCGCCTCAGCTAGGTCATGAAAGCAGAATGAAAAATAATGTATTGTATTGTATTTTATTACAGGTCACCTCTCAGCGATTGAATGAACTTCGGATCCTCCTGATAAAGCATTTCACCCGATAAATGACCTCATACTTTAGGGGGCAACTGTTATAGACATTTTTGTGCCTTACAGCATGAAGCATGAAATGTCAATAATCTAAGGGATCCAAAGTCCCTAAACATGTTGTTCCTACCCCTAGAGGAACAAGGTCAGCAAACCACAACACTGAATATCAGTTCTCCACCTGAAAACACTCAAAAACAAGCTAATTCTGGATCATGTCAACTGCTCCACTGAGCATCTGCGCTGAATGTCAACTGCTCCACTGTGTACCTACGTTGAATGTCAACTGCAAAGAAGGCTACCTGCGCTGGGCGAGTTTGGCCAAGTGGCACAGTCATTCCTCAAGGTGTCAATGCCCAGGAAGCTTCCAAAATGACACTTGGATCAGAGAATTCGCCTAGTGATGAGTAAGAGGGTCTAGATCTCCAAGTGGAAACAAGAACCTCCAAGTGGACTCAATAACTGAAGAATAACTGAAGTGGGAGAGGACACTAGTCAGCTCCATGCCAAGCTCAAGCTGACTCATCCTTTCTCCAAAAATCCTATATATAGATCTCTCTCATGAGGTCTAAGGGGGCTAGAATCTTGTGAATGTAAGGAAGTGCTGTTGGTTTGAGTATAGAACTATTGGGTGATTTGCTTGAAGGAGGTGAAGAGGAGATTTCTTTCTGCTGGGAGGTGATGCTGGATTGGGCCTTTTATGGTTGTATCACTTCCTGAACTTTACTTCTTCCATTAATAAAGCATTTGATGTTCTTCTATATGCATGTATCTCAATGGTGTATTGTTATACTTGTATATTTGATTTATTCTAATCCTTGAATAAATTATGAATGTATGCTTCTTGTAGTTTCCCTCTCCTGTTATTTTGCAGGATCTTGGTGTAGCTGGGCCAGTGAAAGAGCAAGGAGCTGGGAGCAAGCAGCAAAGAGAGAATATTGGATCAATCATTAGCGGAAGACATCGGTTAGTGGATCTCTTCCCCCTCTCTCTTACATCTCATAAAAAAGTAATCTCGAATAGCTTTACTTTGATTGTTGCTGAGGTACTATCACCCTTAGAGTGGGATAGGGTCATTCCATATTGGATACTTTTCCCAACAACACTTACCTCTGTCTCTAGCCTACTGTTCTCCATGTCCCTTCGCAGTTGCATTGAATCTCTTGTAAGGAATTGCATTATCTTTCTAACTTAAATCTTGAGTTCTTCCACTCTTTGGTGGCCATTTTCCTTTAGATTTTTCTTTTCTTTTCAAGTCATGTTTAGGCTCAATTTTTCACTTCGACTGCTCATAACAATGCTTCAACTTTTAGATGGGCTCCTGTAGTATACCTAGGGGGGGATAATATGGGGTATAAAGGGAGGTACCCAAGGGAATAATGTAATAATGGGATGGGCCATAGTAATAAATAAGGTGGTTAACCCGTATCATGTAAGGGACCACAAGTAGTTAGAAATAATGTATTCAGCCCATGATATTAGATAGATAGTATTGAGGGAACCATGGTAATGACCCATGGTATTTTGTGTGTGAGGCCTATATAGATGCTAGAGACTCCCCACTGAGAGATGTAAGGAATATTGTATGGATAAGCATATGGCTTGTGGAATGTTCTCCTTCCTTACGGAGCGAATTTATGGTGTTGCCCTACCTTAAGGGTTTGCTTAATAAAGTGAATCATTTCTATACTTAGATCTTGTTATTTATTGGGTATATTTTTATTTCATATATTTGAAGATCAGATCTATAAATTCTGCTTTGCCCAAGAAAGTGCTCTGATACCACTTCCCAAGAATTTATAGCTCCTCCAATGTTCTAGGCTCATCAAACTTAATCTGGTCTCTATATGCAACTACAAATCCATTGATGACTCTCTAAACCTTGGCCTTCTCCTCTCTAAGGTAAGGCACATATATCAACAGCTCCAAAAACATGCTAGTATACTCATGTCATAGAACCCATCCGCAACTCATAAAACGCCTTAGCTCTTTCATCATAATACCTCTTAGAGAAGTATTTTTTCTTGAAAAGACTTTCAAATGCATGCCAAGTCAACTCATCCTCATGTATGTCCTTGACATTCTACACATCTTCCCACCAAATATCTGCTTTACCTTTGAGACTGAAAAGGGCTATCCTTGCTTTCATGTTTCTGAGTAATCATGCAACCTAAATAATTTCCACATGCGAAGCAACCAAGCCTCTACATCCTGTGATTTCTTCATCTCTCCATCAAAGGTAGGTTTTTTTTCATTCTTTAACTCTTCTAGAAAGTATCCTCTATCATTCCTCATGTACAGATGATCATGATGTCTATCAGAAACAAAACTCTAGGAATACCTGTGTCTAGTACCTCTCCTATCCGATGTGTCCAACAAACTTCCATCTCTTATAGTGTTAGATCTATCTGACCTATGTCTACTATGATACCTTCTCCCATATGCCCCATTATTTCTATCGTCATGTCCATGGCTGATCCGAAGAGGTCCCTTTTGTTGTAAATCTGAGAAACTCCAAAGTAATATCACATTCACCTCTGCTCTCTTGTTCCTGCATGCTTTTGTCATTATTTTCTCTGCAACTCCTTATTTGTTCATTCAGGCTTCTCAAGGTGTCTGCTAAGTCAAGAGAGTGCCACACACCATGTTTCCCATCTGATTCAAAGGGAGATTATATGTAGGCTACCACGTTGCTATCCATCTGATCTCTTTCCTGCAAGGCATACTCTGTCAGCTAAACCAAATCATCATAAATCAACGTACCTTAGCATAATCAGGGAGGATACCTTGTCTGCAATATCATCAAATCAATGTGATGCATGTACAACATAACCATAATAACATATAGACATATATAAATAAGTGCATCAATGCATAACCATCATAATAGCTAGGTCCAGTTATCTATGTAAGGCCATATCAATAATGCATGCTATGATCTCATGCATGACAAAAACAAATACTCCAATATACACATTGCCTCATGCAATTATCCATCTGCATAAGAAATTCCTAATTAACTACACATACATATAACCACATGTAGTCTAGCATAAGCAATCAATTCCTATAATCAACCTACGAGACTAACTTATGTAATCAAATAATCAAGAATGCAACCCAACATACAAGAATGTAATCAAGCTACATATAATTGTATAATGAGTCATAGACTCATGATCATGCATTCCATAAAATCGACATCAAGTTACTCATGATAACTTTACCTCTACCATGATGAATATGATGCAATGCAACAAGAACATGGAACATTTGTGTAAGGACCACACACGTAACTGACTTGCATGCTTGACCAACATATTCAACCATATATGTAGCACCAAATATGACCCAAAGAGAGCATAACCATGCTCTGATACCAATCTATAACAACCCCTCCTAGGTCTACCCAAAGCAACCATGCCAACCGGGGTAAACATGAGGATAGATGCTACTACAATCATATTCGACCTCCTATGTCACCTTAAGGAAGTGGAGTTGATGGAACATCACATACATTCATCCGAAATTATCAACAAACCCCTCAGGAGATAATTCAACCACTCAAACAACCTATCCCTGGGTCCCACTGCTATTCTGTAACTTTTAGGTCATAGTCACTCTCATGCTATGGGAAAGGGAGCATCTAGAGACATAAAGTCACTCTCACAAGTCTACTTGCCATCGATTGTGGTCCAAAATTGCCAGTTCTATGCTAGCAACACCAAGATTTGAGACACTTTTCTAGCCCAGAATCCGGGCCTCTGCCTAGAACTTGTGGTACCTTTTAGAAATCATTAAAACCATGATAACCATGCTTATCAATCAAAATCACCCTCAGGACTAGGCCTGAGCATCCCCAACCAGGACTAACATTTTGTCAAACACTTGACATCAATGAAACCTATACGTCTAGGATACAAGACAAAGCATAAATGAATGAAACAACTTATGAAACATAACCAGAAGGATCACCTCATTCCCCCTTGAACTAGTACATCATCAATTAGGTCTTGCATCTATCCATTTAACAATTACATGAAAATATATGAAATAACAATGACATGAACCAGTCATTCAACCATGCTTATAACCAGCATAAAACTAGATAAATATAAGAGATATGACAACCATTAAATACACATATAAATTAGTGAAAAAGTAAGAGAACTTAGATTTTATTAATCATAGGAAAATCCGACTAGGTTTGGAACTTCCACGTACCACCCGACCATAGACATGGCCAAATCAAATCTCTCTTTCAATGAGTCACCCCCATGCCATAGTCCAAGCATGAATGTGGGATCTCATGGAACAGCCAATCCAAGAACAATTGAGGGAATCCAGAGGTTAAACCACTTCCACCCTCATCCAATCGTGATCATACCAAAACCGATGCTCCAATCACAATTGAAGATAACCTAGAATGCCATCCAAAATCCATCACTATCCTTGATGATTTTTTTGTATCCTAGTCTCTTAATAATTATCACAATCCTGACCTGTATCACTAGGCCCTAAATTGAGACTTCTCCCTTAGGGTTTATAGTGTATCCCACCAAAATCAGTTAAGGGATTCCTAAGCCTTTTGGAATGAACCTTGAGACCACCTCCACCCCAAATTCTGAAATCCATCTAGTAATTCCAAAGTTCCAAAACTAAAATAAACATCCCAACATACCATGGCATCCAGAAAAGGGCTAAGCTAGTCTGAAAACCACTTTCATAACCCGAAAAAACTATGCCATCGACAATAAGAGAACCATACACTAACATGTAAAGTCATGCATGTCCAAACCAGCGAGGAAATCACACATGCGAAATTTTACCTTCAAGTATTCATGATGAAGTTGCTTGATTGTACTTTCCTTTCCTTATTCCTTTCTTTCTTTTCCTTTCCTTCCCTTTCCTTTTCTCCAAACTAGTGTGCTCCAAGAAAAATCTAAGTGAGCAAGAGAGAGAGAAAGAGAGAATAATGAGAGAGATCCAAACTTTGACTTGACAAAAGCCATGAAATGATCCTTAGGATCCTTTTTATAGATGAGGCCTCTAATTTCTTCATTTTCCATTATTTTCCTTCAATTTCCTCCTCAGATGCAACCTATGACCTTTTACCTTCCTTTTCTCCTAATTTCCTTTATTTTCATAAATAATTGTGCCAAAAATTCCTTTTTACCTTTTAATGCCTTTACCTTAGCCTTTGCCAATTTTCCTTAGCCAAAACACACATCTAGTAATTCCCACTAGGATATATTTGCCCAACATTCAGCTTGGAATAAGTGTCCCTTAATCATGGTCTTATTTTTCCTTTATTAACTTTTATTACATGAACTTTTCACTAGGGTTGTTACACATAGATCCATTGATTGATCCATTAGTGGATGCATCCCTTAGGGGTGGGAAACATCTTTAATGCAACTAGTTCCCATCCAAGATAAAAGAGAGAAGGATAAAAATAATCTCATGCATACATGAGTATGGAATATATCATTTATTAGAGACAAAAATAGACTAAAAATATTTCATTTAACATTGTTATGTATGAAGACTTGAGTCTTAGACTCTTACATAAATCGTCACATATCATTTTTGATGTATGTATGAGTAATTTTCAGGGTATGTGTCCCCATGTGTGGGTGCAACTGTCACATATTTGGTAGGGGAATGACAACATATCTTGCCAGGCTAGTGAGCACCCCCAACTAATAAATAAATGCATGATTCTTGGGCCCTGTTACCCATCATATGTCATGAGAATTAATCCAGTTGAAGTCCCCACCCATGCAGGCTGCACATGGATGATTTAGGCTTTGTGGTTTGTTACCTCTCATGTTATATGAGGCCCACACTTGTGAATATTTTTCTACTCTTATCATTTCCATCAAAAAAGGGAGGTTTACAGGCTAACATTTAGATGACCCTATAGTCATGATTTCATTTGATGAGGCTTTGGCGATGCCCTCATCCAAATAGCCAAGAAGAATGTTTGTCTGTTTCAATTCCCTCACATTCTACCAAAACTGCTACCCAAAATTATACAGTTTCTCTTGCCTCTAAGTTGGTTCTTGTGTGAGAGAAACCTCCAAAAATGTATTATTGCAGAAAAACATTGCTAATAGCGTATAAAATGCATACAATTAAATGAGACTAAGGACAAAAGACAACTAAACAATACAAAACTAATACCATCCTCTACTATCATAACTATAGAAGTAATGCGCATATATTGATTTGTTATATTTATAGGTTAATAATTAATCATAAGAAACTGAACAAATTATATTCACACAAATGAGAAGGAGAAAGGAATCAAATACTAACCAAATGACTTCATTTTCAAATATCATGTAGAGTGCTAAAATATTTGTTGGATAATCTTCTTTTTTTTTCCAAGGAAAAAATCGAACTTTTTATTAAAAATAAAAAGTTACAAGCATATGCAAAAAGCATTCATTTTAGCTGTGTGGGTAAAAATCACACAGCCTGCAATATACAGCACTGCCTAAAGGCATGAAAAAGAGAGCTGCTCCATTTTCCGGAATGCAGCCCAAAGAGAAAAACCCTGCTGACCTAAGTCTTCCTGCCCTTCTTCTTCTTCACCTTTTGCCAACCATCCGTGTTGGGAGGGGAGTCAAGAATGGATAGCTGGTTTTCCATCGTACACATTGGTTGTTCCTTATCTGAATCCGATCGTTCAGGGTTGTGACTTCGTTTATTACCACCTGCTTCCATCTGGGTCTCTTGTTCCTTTCCCTCATCTGTCTCCTTATCCTTATTATCCTGATCCTTTTCGTTTGCTGAATTTTGTTCTTCTTTCTTTGCTGTTGCTGTCTTCTTATATACGGCATCTATGTTCTACCATCCTTTCTGCTTCCTTTGCTGTTGTTTACTCTTATTTTGATTTGGACATGCATTGTCTAGATGTCCAGTTTGTTGACATCCCCGGCATCTAAAGGCAGTATTCTCATAGTCGAGGGATTGTTTCCACTGTGTATTATTGAAATTCAGAATGATGCTCTCAGGTAGTCCTCGGCTGAGATCTACCTCAACGCATATTCTGGCAAAAGTAAACATTCCTTTCATATATCGATCTCCATCTAACTTTAATGTTCTCCCCAGGGTATTTCCAATTGCTATTAGCACCTTTGTATGCCAAAAATGCAAAGGGAGATTGTGCAGCCTAACCCATACTGGCATCCTTGATACCACCATGGTGTTGGCATCAAAATCAGAAAACCAAGGTACAATGAAAAGTCCAGCACTGCCCCAGAACCATGGCCCTTGGTTGAGTACCGTTTCCTTTTCTTCTTCTGTCTCAAAGCATACTATAAAAAACCCTTTTGGGTATAGGTAGATTTGGCAATTTTTTGTCCAAGTCGAATAGATCCATTGATACAGTGCATCAGTTTTAGGCCAAAAACCATTAAATCTACAAATAACTGCTTTTTTCTGTAAATCTGAATGTATTTCTTTTACCTCTGGTATTTCGATGGAGATAGATGGGATCTCTGGTAGCTGATCTACAATGTACTGCCCCGGAGGTTCGTTGACAGCTGTGGAAATTTTTCCTTTGCCTTTCACTGCTTCCTTAAAAGACCCTTTGTTTTGTGAGCTAGTTCCAGCGTTTTCGGCTCCACCTCTTATTCTCATATTGAGAATGATTGTGGAGCCTGGCTTGATGTTGTATTCTTGCATGGTTCTGCCTTCCTGTAGCGATCTGCCCTCATTTAACAGGTGTTGTTCCTTACCCGGGTAGCCAGTCTGATCAGCGATCTTGTTCTTCAGATCTGAGACCCTGTCGCCGTCATAAATCCAGATCACGCTTGTGGTTCCTTTTGGCGTTTTAACAAAGATTTGGTATCCTGACCTGGCAGTCTGGGATGACTCTGTTCTGGGCATATTTGGCCCCTGAATATAGGCTTGATCGAGTTCGATCTGGTGCCTCAGATCATTCTGTGGTCGGATATGGCCTAGATCGTATGGATCTGAACCAAAACTGCTCTGATTGAGCCTGTGTGATGTAGAAGGGCATGGATCTGCCTCATGCAGTCTCCCCCTGTCGATTCTCGGCACGATCTGGGGTGGACAGCGTCTTGCCTCTAAACGTCGTAAGCCAGACGGGCTTCTTTGTTCCGGGCTACAGATTTGAGCCTCAAACTTTCGCAGGAACTCCTCGTAACTCCACGCAGCAATGGGGAGCTCCGTTGGTACCTTCAACTCGTCTTTCTGAAAGCTATACGCAACACCACATAGATCTGTGTGTTTTCCACCGACAATCTCCGTTTCCCCGATCCGTGTTTCACCCTCGGCAGTGAGCAGATCTCTGTTCAAAACCCTCGCCATCGCCATCGCCATCGTTGTTCCGTCCTGGTGGTAGGTCGTTCCGCTCCTCATTAGGTTCGCCACGTCTTTTGTCGGTATAAATTTTCTCTTTGAGTTAATTATAATTTGTTGGATAATATTAAGGAATTTAGGCAACTCCATTAGGATAAAAAAAAATACAACGACTTCCATCATTTCAATATAAATGATATTGTGGGAAGAAAATTTTCTTAACGGATAGCTCACCAATGTAGTAAGTGTGCTTACGTAACAACTCCTATATACCTAGGAGGTCACAAAATGTTGAAAAAACTTGAGACTTTGTTGAAGGTTTTGAAAAATTACTTCATAAAGAACATATATTGCCTTCAGAAAAATATTAGGAAAGTGACTTGAAATTACTAGCTTTTCCAATTCGAAAAATATTTTGATTATCATCTAATAAATTTTTTTGACATTCCCAACAATCCTCTATAGCATGGGATCTTTACTATTAAGCATGGTGACTCTAGAGAATGGGTCTTCATTATTAAGCATGGTGACTAGGAGAATAATATAGTCTTGAACTCTATATTTTGTTGCCAATATCTTTTATTTACTGAAAGCTCTAATAATAACCCTAGTACTTGCTTTCCTTCCTCTGTATCCCATGCTAGCACGCCCAAGGGAATGCTAGATTTGTTTTCTTTTTTCATCAAGCGCACTTAAGAGGAACTGTTTTTGACAGGTGGAAATCTGACATTCCTAAGACAATTGAGGAACATCCACCCATCCTCAAGGACATTTATATCACCAATTTCTCTGGGATGTGGGTAACATCCCAAAATAAAAATAGATGTCCCCAATAGTTTCCATGTACCTCATGGATATGGAAACACTAAAGTCTAAGCCAATCCACTTCCATTTTTCATTTGATGGTGGCTGGATCCATTTAGGGTGGGTTGACAACAAGCATAGATCCATTGGTTTCTCCATCAGTGGATGCATCCCTTATAGGTGGGACACATCCTTAATGAAAATAGCTCCCATCCAAGATAAAAGAGACAAGGATAAAATAAAATCTCATGCATACATGAGAATCGACTATATCATTTATTAGTGAAATAAGTATAACACATCAAATCGTAAATTTAGTTTATCTAACACATTTTTGTATGAAGACTTGATTCTTAGACTCTTACATAAATTGTCACATGCCATTTTTGATGTATGTATGAGTAATTTCTAGGGTAGGTGCCCCCATTTGTGGGTGAACATCTCACATATTTGGTAGGGTAATGACAACATATCCTCCCAGGATGGTAAGCATCCCCAACCAATAAATAAATGCATGATTGGTGGGCCCTATTACCCATCATATGACATGAGAATTAATCCAATTGAAGACCCCACCCAAGTAGGCTACACTTGGAGAATTTGGATCTCTGGCTTGTTACCTCTCATGTTATATGAGGCCTACACTTGTGAATATTTTCACTACTCTTGTCATTTCCATCACAAAGGGAGGTTTACAGGTTGACCTTTAGATGGCCCTAGAGTCGTGATTGCATTTAATGAGGTTATTTATGTAGTAAGCATAAATGGCTTGATGATGTTGATGTTTGGGTTTCCTTGATGATGATTGTTTTCTTTTCATACTAGTTGACTTAGTTATGAATCCCTTGTGATCATTAGATGGTTAATGATACATGTTGATGTATGACTCACTTGATGAAATTCCATATCATTTTTGGCCTAAACCAACATCATTTTCACATAATCATTTCAATAGTTTCATGATGGTGTACAACACTCTAGCATTCTCCTCCTCTTATCACTTGAATTGAAATTATTCTTGGGATGATTGAATATGCTCTGTTATGATATTATTCTCATGAGGTAAACAACCTTCTCTATATTGAAGGATTGTAAGAATATTATGATATGCCATGGTATAGACTACAATCATTGCCCGCTTTACAATTCTATCTACATAGATCCACTACATATGGGATTGGTTGGCATGATTTGAGGAATGCCCCACATATTATTGGCACACATGTTGAGGTCACCCTTTCAGGAGTTGCCATAAAAACTATTTAACCATTTCTTTCCCACTTATCTATGATATCCATTTATGGAGGAGTGTGATAACTTTATTGGAGGGGCATCATAGCACTTGAACATATACCTTCTGACAAGAGCCCAAATTATTTCCAAATTAGTGACAATAAATACAAAACTAATGCAAAATTTTAAAACTAGGGTCATAATAGAAATTTGGACAAATCTTGTTGGGAGCTATGGTGGCTACAAATCCATCACCTTAAAACCCTCACCACATTTTGATCAACTTTTTGAGAAATTCCCAACCTTTGTTTCTTGATCATTTTGGTTATTTGGGAAGATTATGATTACAGAATGCACATGGTGGAGAAAAACTTGCACATAGGGAACACATTTACGTGTTATGAGGCCATCATCGAAGGGCATGCCAAAGGAGAAGAGAATAAGCATCATGAGGTGTTTACTTGCTTGGTTAAAGATGTTTCATCAAAGGAGGTGTTTTTCTTGAAAAAGAGACATGTGACATCCCCTTCACCATTTTCACTCTACATTGGTTATTTTTGTCTTGGAGAGAACTATGGTGTATTATTAGTGAGAAAACCAGGAATCTAGAAATATTTTCTGGTTATGTTTTTGAGAGAATTGTGGATCTAGATTCCACTAAATGATAAGGAGATGGAGCTCAAACCAATATAAGGATTCACTCCCTCCATTATTTATTCACGGTTGAATTCATAGTGAAAACCCCTCTAAGCCTACTTGAATATAACATTGGAGGCAGAAGTGAAGGTTCAAGAAAGTACATGCAAGGCTCTGTTTATTGACCTTTGTTGTTCTTGCTTATTATGGTATATTAGCTGCAAATGGGTCTATAGCTATAAATTCAAGTGCAAAGAAGATGGGACACTTGACAAACATGAGGCAAGATAGGTTCTAAAGGGCTTTGCACAAAAGGGAGGAATTGATTATGAAAAGAACCTTCAACATCAAATATGAGCACAATCCATTTGGTTTTATCCCTGTAAAAAAATATTCGCTAGAATCTATACTAATTGGATGTAAAGAGTGTCATCCTAGATGGATATTTGGAAAAAGTATAGATGTTGATATTGTCAACCACCAGGTTTTAAAATTTTAGGGAAATAATATTGTCTATCAACTGAAGTAATCTCTCTGTTCCCCTACAATGTGAAACTACAACATAGTACATCAAAATTGACAAATATATGGGTGAACCATAATTCCATCAAATCCCTAAAAATCCTAATATTTACATAGAAATAATTCAATATTATGTAATTATTCTAATGATATATGCATATGAAATCATCATCAGAAGAAGAAATGATCTGGAATTTATCTAGGACAAAGAATGAAAGGTATTACAGACTCATGTGCATGGATGTGCCTATGTTACTTATGCAATGGATCGATAAGATTGCTAGAATACATAGACATTGAGGCGATAAAAAAAAACATAACATTCAAACATGTAAACAAAACAAGTTTAATAAGGAGTTCACCTAATGCTCCTGGGCTATGTTTCCTGGTCCAGCCTTTTAGTGGTGGCCTCTCTATTATGTTTTCGAGCAGAGTTTTTTAAACAGTGAGCTTGATTCGAGACTCACTAACAGAATGAAGTTAGTAGGAATGGAGTGCATAGACTCTCCTTACTGAAACTCGACCTCTGAGGGTCACAGTAGTATGACAAGCCTATACCGAGGAGCTTTCTTGAACCTCTCAAGCCTTCAACGGAGTACACAAAATCTCTGACTCTCTTTGGCTCTGTCTGGCTTGATGCTGCCTTCAAGTCAGCTCAGCTTCTACCCTCTATTCTCTGCTATTGGATTTCTACATCTCTGTATGTTGCCCCCTTTTCTCTACTTCTGTCAGTTCATGGCTTTAAAGCTAGTCTTTTCTTTTACTACTCATTTCTACTTCCTGGTCTTCTGGTTTCCTTTTCTCTATCCGTTCGAATTCTTCTTCTCCGCATCATCATCATTGGGTAATGCTACATAGGGAGGTGGCCACCTGTTTGCTAATGATTTGGGTGCCAGACTCCCTAAATCATATTCAAATGGTCGTTAAACATATTTGCTTCAAGATTTCCTGCTAACATAAATCGCTTGCTAACTCATCATCCGCGTCGGACTTCAAATCCCCTGTCCACTTGGTTTTTGACCTGTCAAATCTGGTTAGTGATCGGGACGTATCTCCACCATCGATCTGGACCCCCAAGATCCTACAGTTGTCCTTCATATTTGGCGGACAAGTCGCACAATATTTACCTATCTCATGCGGGTGTTTTCTCTCTCTTCCACCAGACACGTGTCGCTCAATGTGTGGCATCAGGCGAGACTAAGTCTCTTAGGTCCCTATAATACTAGTGATTACCTCATTACTATTGTAGTTATATCCCTTATTAATATTGTTGTGCCCCTATTTTTCCCCATATTGTTATTATTGTGCCCCATAGAATCACTCTATTGTTATTTTTGTGGCTTTATATTATTATTGTTAGGTCGGTTGGGTTATATTGTGACTCCTTAGACTCCTATATATATAAAGAAGGTTTTATCGTTTGAATCATCAAGGAATCATTCATTTGTGTATTGTAAAGGAGGTTTCCCCCTCGAAGAGGCTGAATTTTAAGGCGTTGATCTATCTTTTCTATCTTTTTGTGAGCTGGTTTCATAACATTTGGTATCAGAGCTTTTGGATTCTAGGGTTTCACTGCTCCAAATAGGTCATCATGGTATTTTCACTATAACTTTATTTCTATGACATTTCAGAAGTGAAACAAAAAACCCATTTGAGACGAAATCGTACTGAACCTTGGATCCAAATTTTAGAGCTTTTCGTGCTATATTTGCGGAGATATGATCTAAGGAAGTTGGTCTTTTTGCAGACTCCTGAATTACATTCCAAACAGGTGACCTAGGGAAAATCATCATAACTTTCTCTCTGAGCATCAGATTGAAATTTCACAAAAAGGTACAGGAAGAGGACGGACTGTAGTTTCTTGTGTATATTTTTCAGAGCCAAAGGTTGAAACAGGGACACGTGGCACGTCGTACAAGGTTGCTCTACTGAACTAGTCTATAATCAGGTCACTGTGGGAGATTTGGCATAACTCTTCCTTGGAGAATCCAATTTGGATCAGACTGGTGACATTAGAAAGAGGACATAGAGGGATACTACAACTTTTAATTTCAAAACATGATGATCCGAAATTATAGAGATACATTAGAGGCAATATCGAGCTCCTACAAAGTGAAAAAAGGTGTGTAGATTTTTTTTAATTCTTGCTTAAGCTTGGTTTGAAAAATTATTTTGAAGGAATTCAAAGGGTATAGTAGAGAATTATTATTGGTAGCTGATGCTTCGAGGAAAGAAAATGAAAACACCTAGTAATCAACCTGAAAGCTCTAGCATGACTCATGAAGAAGAGGAAGAAATGCCACATGATATATCAAAATTACAAGACCAAGTGCAACAAATATCACGCTCACAAAAGCTAACAGAAGCTAAGATAAATGGCATGGAAGCTAAGATGAATGGAATGGAGGCTAAGATGGACAATTTGAAGATGGATTTGAACACAAATTTGAAGACAGGCATGGCTTATTTGAAGACGGATTTGACAAATTTTGTACAAGAAATACTTACTAATGGTGAAAGGGTCGTAAAGGAAACTCATGATGTGAAAAAAAGAAATGTCAATCATGATTTCATAGACTCTAATGTTGGATCGAAGACCCACCATATTCCAAAAATCAATATGAGGAAGTTTGATGGCAAGGATCCCGCAACATGGATATTACAGATGGAGCAATTTTTTGATCTCAGTAATGTGCAAAGCACACAGAAGGTACATATTGCAACTTTATATTTGGAACCAAATCGGTTTGTATGGTATCAATGGCTTTGCTCTCGTAAACAAATTATCACTTGGGAAATTTTTACGGAAGAATTGACAGCACATTATGAGGATACAAAAAGAAACACTTTTTTTAGCCAATTGATAAGTCTCAAACAAAAGGGTTCAATAATGGAGCACACTGAGGAGTTCCAAAAATTGAACATAAGGGTAAAAAATATTCCAGAGGAGCATAGGATTGATGTGTTCACAGGGACTTTAAAGGATAATATCCAACATGATGTTCACCTTTGGGAACCTGATTCATTAGAGAAGGCATTCAGGTTAGCAAGAAAAATGCAAAGCAAAATTATGGCAACCAAGAAGCATACCACTCACAACTGTAAAGATGGAAGTGTTGTTTCCCCTAGTCTTCCACAACCTATAAGGTTGACACCACAACAATTAGAAGAAAAAAGAGCAAAAGGGCTTTGTTATAGTTGTGATAGCAAATACACTAAAGGTCATAAGTTTGCTAAGAAGAAATGTGAAGAGGAGGAAGAAAAGGAGCAAGAAATGTCAAAAGAAGAGGATATACTCCAGGAACAAAGCCTAGATAAAGAAGAAATGAATCTGACCATATCTTGTAATGCATTGGCTGGAATTACTATTCCTCAAACCATCAAGATAGAAGGACAAATCAAGAAGAAAAAGGTAATAGTGTTGATTGATTCAGGAAGTACCCACAATTTTATTCATTGTAAGGTAGCAAAAGAATTGAATTGCTTCTATATCCAGCACCAGAGTGTCAAGTGATGGTTGCAAATGGAGGAACAATAAATTTCTTTCGAAAGTGCCATAATATCAAGTTATCCATGGGAGAATATGTATTGACTCGCTCAATCCTTTCCATTCCAATGGGAAGTGTTGATGTTTTACTAGGAGTCCAATGGATACAATCCTTGGGTGCAATAGCTTTTAATTTTCAAGGATTTTTCATGAAATTTTTTGTGGAAGGAAAGGAAGTTGAATTAAGGTGTACTGCAGGGAAACCGGGAAAGATAATTAGCTCTAACAGTATAACCAAGCTTCTAAAAAAGGAACAAAGAGGTGTAATTAAAAAATTATGTTCACTAGATGTTTCCACATCGGAATCATCTATTTCTCCAGATCTCCAAAAACTCTTGGAAAATCATTCCAAGGTATTCGAGACTCCCAAAGGTCTCCCACCTATTCATGATCATGATCATGCTATTCATCTGATTCCAGGAAGTGTTCCTCCAAACATCAGGCCATACAGATATCCCTAT
Organism: Pinus tabuliformis; assembly: GCA_031772625.1. Classification (NCBI taxonomy): domain Eukaryota; kingdom Viridiplantae; phylum Streptophyta; class Pinopsida; order Pinales; family Pinaceae; genus Pinus; species Pinus tabuliformis. Next base: position 790,022,756 of record CM062813.1, on the reverse strand, counting down.
GCCCAAAAGAGTGAAATTGAATGTATGTTGCAAAAATGCTAGAGGCTGGTATAATTCAACCTAGTCAAAGTTCTTTCTCTACTCTAGTAGTATTGGTGCACAAGGATGGATCATGGTGCATTTGTCTAGATTATAGGGATTTCAACAAGCTCACTATTAAAGATAAGTTTCCCATTCCTGTCATTGATGAATTACTGGATGAATTGCATGGATCAATTTACTTCACCAAGTTGGATCTTCATTCAGGATATCATCAAATAAGAATGAAGACTGAAGAAATTCCTAAAACAGCCTTTAGAACGTGTGAGGGTGATTATGAATTTTTGGTCATGCCTTTTGGCCTTACCAATGCACCTTCTAAATTTCAAGGTTTGATGAATTCCATTTTCAAACCCTTCCTTAGAAAATTTGTGTTATCATTTTTTAATGATATACTAATCTACAACAAGTCTTGGAAGGATCATGTTGAACATGTTGACAGGGTGCTACAACTATTGGAGGAGAAACAATTATATGCAAAAGGATCCAAATGTTTCTTTGGAGTACAAGAGGTGGAATATCTGGGTCATATTGTATCTCATGAAGGAGTTAAGGTAGACCCTGGCAAAATTAAATCCATTAAGGAATGGAAAATCCCCACATACATAAAGCATCTACGAGGACTTCGCGGGATGACAAGGTATTATCGCAAGTTTGTTAAGAATTATGGGAGAATAGCGGCACCTCTAACAACATTATTGAAGAAATATGCATTTTCATGGACTCCAGAAGCAACAAAGGCCTTCAAACATCTTAAAGAGGCAATGTGCCAAGCACTGGTCTTAGCTACACCGGACTTCACAAAAACCTTTATTGTGGAATGTGATGCTTCAGGAAATGGAATTGGTGTTGTTTTAATGCAAGATGAAAGACCCATTGCTTTTGAAAGTCGTCCAATCAAGGGAAAGTTTTTACACAAATCTATTTATCAGAAGGAAATGTTGGCAATACTACATGCGCTTAATAAATGGCAACCCTACCTAATGGGAAGACACTTCAAGGTAAAAACAGATCATGATAGCCTTAAATTTTTATAACAAAGATTATGCTCTGAAGAGAAACAAAAGTGGGTCACAAAGATGTTGGGTTATGACTTTGAAATCATCTACAAAAAAGGGAAGAAAAATGTGGTGGCATATGCACTCTCAAGAGAGGATGAGGATGTGGAAGCATTGTTGTGCGCCATTTCTATTATCCAACCAGATTGGATAAATGAAGCAAGGGAGGAATGGAAGAATGATGAAGAAGTGTAGGCACTTATTCGAAAGTTACAACAAGATTCCAGTACATCTGATACATCCAGCTGGCAAAATGATTCGTTATGGTACAAAGATCACTTATACCTCTGTAAGAATTCCCAACTCAAACAAAAGATTCTTATGGAATTGCACACTTCTCCCTTAGGAGGGAAATCAGGATTTTTAAAAACTTACCATAAGGTTAAGAAGGAATTTTTTTGGGATGGCCTTAAATCAGATATTAAAAAGTTTGTGGAAAAATGCTTGCTTTGCGAACAAAATAAAGTTGAAACAATTAAGACCTCGTGTCTATTACAACCTTTATCCATTCCAAGCCAATGTTGGGAGGAGGTTTCAATGGATTTTATCACAGGTTTACCCAAGTCTGAGGGAAAGAGTGTCATCATGGTGGTAGTTGACAGACTTACCAAGTATGCACACTTTTGTGCATTATCACATCCATTTAAAGCTAGTACAGTTTCTACTGCATTTATGGAAACAATTCAAAAGCTACATGGAAACCCAAAGATTATTGTAAGTGACAGAGATCCCATTTTTACTGGAAAGTTTTGGACAAAATTATTTTCTTGTCTCAGTATTCAGTTAGCTCATAGCTCATCGTATCATCCTCAATCTGATGGGAAAACTGAGATAGTAAAATAATGTTTGGAAGGATATCTTTTTTGCTTTTTATCTGATAAAGATACACAATGGGTCAAGTGGTTACCTCTGGTTGAATGGTGGTATAACACTTCCTTCCATACAGCAACAAAAATGACCCCATTTATGGCACTTTATGGATATCAGCCACCATCCATCACATCATATTTAAGAGAAAATTCTAAGGTTCAAGTAGTGGAACATCACATTGAGGATCAACAACAAGTCCTCCAAATCTTAAAGGATAACCTCGTGTTGGTGTAGAATAGAATGAAACAATAGGCAGATCAACATCGTAGCGAAAGAAGTTTTGATGTAGGTGACTGGGTATTCCTACAGCCACAACCATATAAACAAATGTCACTCAAGCAAGCTAAGAAGGATAATAAATTATCACGAAAGTATTATGGTCTGTACAAGGTGTTGCAAAATATTGGTACTATGGCATACAAATTGGAGCTTCCTGCAGCTTCTCAAGTGCACCGAGTTTTCCATGTTTCATGTTTAAAGAAGGTTATAGGGGACAACCTCCCAGTTAAACAATATTGCCAGAACTTGATGAGGAAGGAAAAATTATATTGGAACCAGAAGCAGTCACAGAAACAAGAACTCGATAGCTATGAAATTAATCGATTTTAGAGTATCTCATCAAGTGGAAGAACTTATCCGCTAAAGATTCCACATGGGAGGATGATAATTTTATACAAAAGCATCCAGAACTACTCAAGCGTTGAGGACAACACTTTTTTAAAGGAGAGGGGCATGTTAGGTCCCTATAATACTAGTGATTACCCCATTACTATTGTAGTTGTATCCCTTATTAATATTGTTGTGCCCCTATTTGTCCCCATATTGTTATTACTGTGCCCCATAGAATTGCTCTATTGTTATTTTTGTGGCTTTATATTAGTATTGTTAGGTCAGTTGGGTTATATTGTGATTCCTTAGACTCCTATATATAGAAAGGAGGTTTTGTCATTTGAATCATCAAGGAATCATTCATTTGTGTAATATAAAGGAGGTTGCCCCCTCGAAGAGGCTGAATTCTAAGGCGTTGATCTATCTTTTCTATCTTTTTGTGAGTTGGTTTCATCACACAGTCAAAACTGCTTACTACCTCGAAGCCTTCCAATATCCTGCCGATTTTGGGGAATCCCGCACTACGGAACTGAAATAGTTACTTTTCCAAATTTTATAGCGTTTTCGGGTCCGGGCGCTTCGGGGCTTTCCTTCACTGAGGGGGACACCCTGCGATCAGAATCCACCTCTATTTCTTGATTTGGCCTGTGATTTTGCCAGTTTCGTGCCATTGCACTTTACCATGGGCCAACAGTCTGCGCACTCGACCGAGGGTTCTCGTTGCTCCGCTCTGGGCACAACTGCAATTGTTATGAGGATTCCTTCTGATAGCTTCGATATTTTCTAGGACTTGAATCTTTTAGCATAATTTGAAATATTCATGAAAACTTAGAGAGTTTTTAGGATCCAATTCAGATCACAGTCTTCCCACTAGAAAAGCTTTTGGACCAAAAAAAGTTTGTTTTCTTTCAAGCATCAATCAAATGAGGGTATTGCTACCTCACTTGCTCAATTTCTATCCTTTTCACACTGCTTGGCTTTGAACCTTTGAGTCCAATTCTGAGGTACTCAACATTCCCTCTGCGTGTAGTTCTTACCTTCGTATCCAGAACTGTATCTTCCTGCAACTCATTAAGGTATTCTGGTAACAAATCATCAATAGAGGGAAATTTACTCTGCTCTTCGGGATCTTCAATTAATGAAGGTTCAAATAGTCTCAAGCTCTCTACATTAACAACTGAGTAGATGTGCATGTAAGGTGGTAGATCAAGGCAAAAAGCATTCTCACCATTTTTCTCAAGTATCTTGAAAGGTCCATACCTTATTGGCATTAGCTTCTTTCCTTCACCTTGCATTCTATCTTTACTAATATACAGCCAGACTTGGTCACCAACTTGGAAACTATGCTCCATCTGATGCTTGTCATGCCTTGCCTTGTACTTGGCTTGGCTCTTTTCGAGCTGTTCCTGTACTGCCTGGTGAATCTCTTGGATTTTTTCAATCAACTTGGTTGCCTTGTCCACATCACTATGTCCATCAACTGCTATCTCTTTACCAAAGACAAAATCCAAGGGAGACCTTGCTATGAAACCAAAATAGGTCTCAAATGGATATCTCTGTGTAGAAGAATGTTTAGCTCGGTTGTAAGCATGTTGCACATGACATAGATGTTCATCACAAAGTTTGGGATGCTTGCTACGATAGCCTCTGAGCAACTAGATCATTGTCTTGTTGACCACTTCTATTTGGCCATCTGTTTGCAGATGAAAAGATGTGCTTTTCTTTAGCCTCGTGTCCATCAATTCCCACAAGCTTGACCAAAATTTCCCAACAAATCGGGTATCTCGATTACATATTATGGAAGTGGGTAATCCAAAATGAACCCATACATGCTGAAAGAAGAAATTTTCAATTTTTTCAGCTGTAATCTGTTTGTTACAAGCTATTAAAATACACATTTTGCTGAACCTATCCACAACAACATATAAATAGTCATTACCTTTCCTAGATTTAGGAAATCCTCCAACAAAGTCCATGGAAACACTTTCCCAAGGGTGAGAAGGAAATGGTAGTGGAGTGTACAAGCCTAGTTTTTTATTGTTGGGCTTGCTTTTATCACACATGGTACACCCTCTTACATATCTAGAAACTGTCTCATTCATTTTCAGCCAATAACAAAATCTTTGCAGCTGTGAAACCATTTTACTTACACCAAAGTGACCTGATATTAGAGAAGTGTGTGCTTCTCGAATTATCTTTACTCTTTCAGTTTGTGGAATGCATAACTTCCCACAATAATACAAGAGTTGGTCCTTAATATGATAATCCAATTCTTCTACTCATTTTCCTTGACTTAAAGTTGCATATACATCTTTAAAATCTATATCTTGAACATATTGTTCAATGTAGCTCTCATGTAATACTAAATTATGCTAAAGTATAGTAGATGCATTTATAATTGGTCTAGATAACACATCTGCAACTTTATTGTGTATGCCATTTTTATATCTGATGACTAAATGAAACTGTTGTAGAAAACCCATCCATCTATAGTGTCTTGATTGTTGCAACTTAGTTTGGGATTATAGATATTGAAGTGGTAGATGATCAGTATGTATAACTGTCTCTTTTCCCATTAAGTAATGTTTCCACTTTTTCGCACTCTGTACTAATGCATACAATTCTTTATCATATGTGGGATAGTTAACTACAGCAGAATTAAATGTTTCGGAATGATAACATATGGGTTTACCATGCTGCATCAACATTGCTCCCATGGCATAGTCACTGGCATCTATTTCAATCTCAAACGGTATTTGAAGATCAGGAAGTGCTACTATTGGTGCTGTACTAATATTTTCTTTCAAGGTGTTGAAGGCTTTCTGTTGTTTGCCTCCCCACTGAAACACCTTGTTCAATCTTGTTAAAGCATGTAAGGGAGTTGCAATTAAGGAAAAGTTATAAATAAACTTTCTCCAATATTGTGTTGCCCCTAAGAAGCTTCTAACCTCTATAGCAGATTTGGGTTTAGGTGAGTTTACAATGACTGCAACCTTAGAGGGATCTATCTTCAATTCACCACCCCCTACTATATGTCCCAAATAATTCAAAGATGTTTTGCCAAATTCACATTTTGAGAGTTTAACATAAAGTTTTTCTCTTTTCAAAACATCTAGTGTCTTCTTAACATGCTTTAAATGTTCTTCCCACGTTTTGCTAAATATAAGAATGTCATCCAGATATACAATAACAAAATCATCAAGAAAAGTTCTGAGTACATCATTCATTACTCTCATGAAAGTAGCAGGAGCATTAGTTAAGCCAAAAGGCATAACCAGCCACTCATACAATCCCTGCTTTGTTTTGAAAGCAATCTTCCATGCATCTTTCTCTGTAACTCTAACCTGATGATAGCCACTATATGAGTCTAACTTGGAAAAATAAACAACTTCTTTTAACCGATCTAATAGTTCATCTATGTAAGGAAGGGGATAACGATTTTTGATCGTTATCTTATTCAGTGCTTGGTAATCAATGCACATTCTCCATGAGCCATTTTTCTTTTTCACCAAAACAATCGGAGACCCACATGGTGATGTGCTAGGTCTAATGAACCCCTTCTCGAGCAACTCCTGTACCTACTTCTTGATTTCTGCATTCTCTAAAGTGGACGACCTGTACATTCCGGTGTTAGGCAATGGAGCATGTTGCTGCAAATTAATATCATGCACTATTTCCTTCTTACAGTGAGTGCATGAGGACTTGCTCTTCTGTATAGGGTCTGTCTTCCTCTCTTTCCATTTCTATTTTCTTTTCTCCTTATTTTTGCTTGCAATTGGTTGGGATGATCCCCAAACTTCTGGGTTCCCATTCTTACGTCTAGCTTCTAGATGCATAGCCTGAATGGATACCTCCTCTATGCTAGTGGGATTAAACATGAGGATAGTGTGCCTCATGTAGTTTTGTAGACCACCTATATACTTCAATAGAGTCTCAGGTGAGTCTACTGAAATTCCTAGAATCAAAGCTCTTTTCTTAATTCTTGGGTGTAACCTTGTACATTTTTCCATTTTGGTTGTTGAAGAGTTTGCTAAATCATCATGGATTGCTGCATGTAGGCTAGTGGATAGAATTTCTTTTTAATTGCAGAAAAAAATTCACTCAAGACAGAAGAATCTTACCATGTTTCTTCATGTCAGCTTGTGTCCTGCCTTCCCACCATACCAAGGCAGTGCCTCCAAGGCGTAGGCTGGCCAGCTAAATCTTACTCTTGTCTGAGTCTATGATCTGCACTCTGCAATAAACATAAATTTGTCTGATCCAATTATCTAGCTTCTTTGCATTCAACTCTCCATCATATATTGGTAAATCAAATTTAACATCTAATTTAATCAAAGATGTCTTCCTTTTATTTTCAGGGCTATTAGGAGGCGTGAGAAATTTTTATTCTTTCCCTTTGCCTTTGGAGTGGTCATCGAGGAGAGATTATTCTACTCCTTTGTCTTGTTTGGAGCTTGATGAATCTTCATCTCTATGTTTCTTACAGTCCCTATACATTTCCTCCACAATGGATTTTAGGGTCATAAAACTATCCATGAACTGGGGGTCTGATCCCAAGGGATTTTCTTCTGAAATTTTCCTCTTAGAATAGAATCTTCCAATTTCCGAGTTAGTTTCAGCTAATTCTCCTTCGGCTAATTTGATCTTTGACCTAGTTAGCATTCAACAACAAAATCTAGCACAAGCTTGTCTAACCTTAGTAAACCTAGAGCTCTAATACCACTTCATCTGGAATTTATCTAGGACAAAGAATGAAAGGTATTACAGACTCATGTGCATGGATGTGCCTATGTTACTTATGCAATGGATTGATAAGATTGCTAGGATACATAGACACTGAGGCAATCAGAGAGAACATAACAGTCAAACATGTAAACAAAAAAAGTTTAATAAGGAGTTCACCCAATGCTCCTGGGCTACATCTCCTAGTCTAGCCTTTTAGTGGTGGCCTCTCTATTATGTTTTCAAGAAGAGTTTTTCCAACAGTCAGATCGATTCGAGACTCACTATCAGAATGAAGTCAGTAGGAATGGAGTGCATAGACTCTCCTTACTGAAACTCGACCTCTGAGGGTCACAGTAGTATGACAGGCCTATACCGAGGAGCTTGCTTGAACCTCTCAAGCCTTCAACGGAGTACATAGACTCTTTGACTCTCTATAGCTCTGTCTGGCTTGATGTTGCCTTCAGGTCAGTTCGACTTCTACTCTTTGTTCTTTGCTATTAGCTTTTTGCGTCTCTGTATGTTGCCCCCTTATCTCTGCTTCTGTCAGTTCATGGCTTTAAAGCCAGTCTATTGTTTGACTGCTCGTTTTCGCTTCCCGGCCTTCTGGTTTCCTTTTCTCTGTCTGTTCGATTTCCTCTGCTCCACATCTTCATCTCTAGGTAACGCCACAATGAACTGGGTGTTAGATTCGTTGAATCATATTCGAATGGCCATTAAATCTGTTTGCTTCAAGATCGCCCATGAACACGAATGGATTGCCAACTCATCATCCACATCAGACTTCAAATCCCCTGTCCTCTTGCTTTTTGACCTATCAGATCTGGTTAGTCATCGGGACATATCTCTGCCATCGATCTGGACCCCCCAGATCCTACGATCGTCCTTCATATCGGGTGGACAAGTCACACGATATTTACCCGTCCGATGCGGGCGGTTCTCTCTCTCTTCTGCTGGACGCGTCGCTTATGTGTGGCATCGGGCAGGACTCAGTCAAAATTTCTTACCACCTCGAAGCCTTCTGATATCCTTCTGGTTTTTGGGAATCTCATGCTACAGAACTGAAACAATTACTTTTCAAAATTTTATAGCATTTTCAGGTCCGAGCACTTCGGGGCTTTCCTTCACTGAGGGGGATGCCCTGCGATACATGATTAGCACTTAGTGCTAATTGTGTATTAGAATCCACTTCTGTTTCTTGATTTTGCCTCCGGTTTTGCTAGTTTCGTGCCATTGCGCTTTACCATTGGCCAACAGTTTGCGCACTCAACCGAGGGTCCTCGTTGCTCCGCTCTGGCCACAACTGCAATTGTTATGAGGATTCCTTCTAATATCTTCAATCTTTTCTAGGAGTTGAATCTTTTAGCATAATTTGAAATAGTCATGAAAACTTAGAGAATTTTTAGGATCCAATTCGGATCAAGCAAGGCAAGGATTATTTAATAGGTAAAATCCAATTTATATGCAGCTTTTCACATCACTAACTTAGGCCTCCTACATTACTACTTAGTTGTAGAATTTTGGAAAATAGATAAACATATTTTTGTTCACAGAATGTAGGCCACAAGTTTTTGAGATGGGTTTCAACATGATATATTTCAAAATATATCTACACTTTTGGAGAAAGGCTTGAATCTTTCAGCCAAGAATGATTCTAAAGCAGTTAATGAATCAATCTTCAGGTAATTAGAGGGAAGCCTCATCTATATTGTTATCCATTAGACATAACTTGAGTTATGGAATCAACTACATCTCCACTTCAAAAGTAGAAGTTTAGAACACTAGACAACAACAAAAAGAGTGCGAGGATAGAAGGAACATTATATTTTCACATTCTATATGGAGGAATAAAGAACCTCAATTATGTGAAATCCACATCAAGAAATGTTTTCAACGAAGGTATTGAAGCAATTACATGGACCAACAAGAAGCAAGATTAGGTTTCCCTTTCTTTAACTGTGAAATGAGCACAAAGATTAAAACCTAAACATACAAGTGTGAATGCAAACAAACAATGGATTTTAAACTAGAGACATGAGGTGTGTGTACTCCTCTCTGTGTGGAAGACTAAATGTGGGTGGAAATGCATTGAATCTAAAAATGAAATATACCTTGGCATTGTCAATGGAATGGAAATCTGATGGTGGCATTTGATATTGGGTTTTGCTACTGCTAAAACCCTATTTACCGACTCTCTGAAATTTCGTTTTAGCTCCTACCTTGTGAAAAGTGAACAAATACAAAGTTCTGGTTTTCGCTCCCACCTTGTGAAAAGTGAACCAATAAGAAGTTCTTGTCTTCACTCGTGCCTTGTGAAAAGTGAGAATATACGTAGTTCTAGTTTTACCAACTCACTGCAATTTCGTTTTAGCTCCTGCCTTGTGAAAACTGAACAAATACAAAGTTTTGGTTTTCTCTCATCCCTTGTGAAAAGTGAACCGATACGAAATTCTGCTTTTCACTCCCTCCTTGTGAAAAGTGAACAAATACGAAGTTATGGTTTCGCTCCCTTTTGTGAAAAGTGAAGAAATACAATTTTTTTCACTCACTTGTAAAAAGTTAGCAAATATGAAGTTCTAGTTTGGATGGATTTTGTAAAAAAAATTAAAGATATTTTTTCTAAAAATGCTAAATTTTTCACAAAATTTTCCATCGTGAAAACAATAGATTTAATATTTTATTTTCACTTAACATCAAATTTGTTGTATTGGAGAAATTAACGACATCTTATATGTTTTTGATTGTGTGTGAAATTTTTATTTCATATTAGGTGTTATTTATTATAATAATAATAATATGCTTTTAAGATGATGATTTATATGTAATGATCTTGTTGTTAAAGTTTATGGAGGTAGAATTTGAGATGCTCGATGGAAACAAGTGCTCTTAACTTGGTTTTATTGAAAATATTTAGGTGTTATTGTATGTTATATGGGTGAAAACAAAATATAGTATATAGTAAGTGGATTTAATAGTTAAAAATTAGCATTAATTTCTTAAAAATCATATGTCAAATTTGGAAGGAGTAGGGTACATATCCTTTTTTAGGTTAAATATGTTCAAATTGTTGTGCAAATGAGGTTGTGAGATGGTATGTTTTTATCTTGAGAAAATTGAGTCCTCTCTTAGTCATTCACATATTTTAGGATGTCATAATCAAAGTAGGTGCTTTGACTTGAGATGTGAACATTTGATGTTAACAAGTGTGATAATGTGGTTTCAATGGGGCAATAAAAGAGGCAACAAGCATGCACATTTGGGATGCTAGTGTTATGTTATGCTCGAGGTATGAATGCATGTCCAAGAAGACTCTAACAACGATTGAAGATGTCACAAACTAAAAAATTTTGAGGGTTTTTGTTGAAGAATCTAGGGCATCTAGGTATGATGAGATTATTCTCATGATGATAACTATTTGTGAGGTAGCTTTTACTTTTTATTATTAGTACAATCTTCTCTTATTATTATTAGATTTTTTTTATCTTACTTCATCAAACAGTTACCAAAATAAAAGAGATAATAACAAAAGATGTTTTATCTCAGTCATGGGGAAACCTCTCTCTCCTAGAGAGGAAAACCCTTCTGCAAATTTCTCTTATTAAAGCTTCAATTGACAAAAGCCAAACCCTAGACCCTTGATCAGTAGATCCTCCAAGCACAAGACGTAGTCTCTCCTTTGTACCTTCCCTTATGTTGTTCAATCAAAACCTCTTTCTACTCCTTGAATTCTTCCAGCAACTGATGGCACTTTCCTTCACTCTTTTCTGACAACTACAGAAACCCTAGGTCACCTTAGAGACCTATTCTTTGGTGCATTTCTTTCCTTCGATTGGAAATCTTCCTTCTCCTTAACACTTGGGCTAGAGAATAAGACCTTCCTTGAGAGATATTTCCGAGTTGAGAAGCATATCCTCTTTACCCTACTACAAGTTTGATTTCTTCACATGTGTGACTGATATGGACTTGTGCTTGGCCCTTTTTGTTGCTTCGTTATTTTTCTTTAGGTGAGACATGCTTAGCTTAAGTTGGAGGCCTATTTGGAGCCTCTTTTTCACCCAAAACACATCTTCTTATGGTTTTTCACTTAGAGTTTTTTTATGATAGCAGAATGACCCTTCTTCCTTTGCACATGTGGCAGATATTAGCCCCAAAACAACCCTCCCAAACTTAGTTTCTCTTCCCTCTTCTTCACTACCCTACAATCACCTTAATGATTATTTTTCGCAACTATTTTTCATCCTTCCTTATTCGCTGATTTCAAATATCGTTGATTTTCTAATGGTGAGGTTGAACTTCACTATATATAGGATTATGTCCCTCCTTTTGGGTCGACTTGAGCTAGCGAGGTTGACTTCACTTTAAGTGCACCAAAATTCATTTCTTTGAGTCGAATTGAAGAGGAGACTTGTCTTTTCTTTGGAGGATCATCCGAAACACATCTATTTGACTCTAATAAATATGTTTACATAGTGTAACATGCCCACATGGGTCTTCAATAATTACATTTACTCTTTGACTTTTGTAGAATCCCTCAAACATGTGCTTGACCTATGCACTGAGAAAGAAACCCATTTTTTGATAACGACAAAAATAATAACTCTTTTATTTCACAAGTACAAAGATCAAAATGACATTTATGAAGAGTGAACCTAGTTACATTTTCTTCAACACTCCCTCTTAACTAAGGAGGTATTCATAAATCATTTTACGAGGTGTTTGGACATTTTCAATCTGAATAATTCACATAAGAGAGATCAGATTGGAAATCCATCAGTTATGTCATCATAGTAACAACATTGTTTCCTCAGCAAGGCCTTGACTGACAACTCTATCTCTCAATATATCAGAGCACAATGTTTGCAATACCAATGAATATAGGCACCCTCATCATTGTCTCTCAAGGTACATACCCACCTGGGTGTTCACTGAGTATGACCTTCTAGGACTATTCTTATCTTGTGTTCCCAACCCTCAAAGAATATCAGTCCTCTTGCCTACTCTTATCTTGGATTCCCTAGACATCCTAAAGGAGAATCAGATGCCAGATGATTAGCCAAACATCCATTATTTCTTCCCAAATGAAGACATTAATGTTGTGTCTATCTCTCTATTTGGGCAAAATGATTACCTGTAATTTAATTTTTCAACCCAGGGGTTTCGTAAACTTGTGAACCATGTGTGCACTGTATGTGGTAGAAATCGTCTTTTAGTTTAGATCAATATAACTACAAAATAACCAAAACCAATTCATCTAATATATGAAATCAAATAATGAAAATGAAATTCAACTAACCTGTGAAATAAAAAACAACTAATGTATACTTAGTTACTCCAGCATTCAGTTATGAAGTGTTACGTTCTTGAGATGATGTATAAGAAACTATTTATACATTAACTTTTAATGTCCTAGAAAAGCAAGTAAAGTGTGCAGAAAGTAACTCAGTATTTGCATATAATAAATATTCAACCATTCAATCTTCAAATATGATTAAATCGATTTCTTAGAATGATCTTTAGGAATACCAGTTAATGCAATTAAATGAGTATCTTAAAAGAAAATATAAAAGAATGAAAAAGTAAATCTCAATGATTGCATAGGTTGAACATTCAATGACCCAATTTGAAGTCACCTTCTTGGTGTGATCTTTTATTCAATTATACAATAAATTGATAGTTTGATCTAAGAAAGTAAATAACAGAACATGAAAGCAAACTAAATAATTATGAGCCCTTCACTCAAACTTTATCCAATTGGAAAATACATAAATCTTTCCTATTGAAATGTTTTTATAAAAGCAAAGATTACATAGTCATTCTAAAACTAATACTAAGAAAGAAATTGAACTTTAATCTATAAAAGAAATTAAATCTCACACATTTTAGGTAGTAGATCTAAAAGTGTGAGAGATGGTAATCGAGATGCTCCATATGTAAGAAAAACCAAGTCAAAATGAAGGAACATTCATGAGAAGGTGCCACAATCTAATTTTGTATTCAAAGCTTGAGCATAACTCAAATTTTACACATCTAAAATGATAGGAGAAAACTTCCCCTATTTATACAAAAGGATGAGAAGCTATCTCATTAATGAGAGTCCATGAATCTCTACCCATATCTCTAGAGTTACAATAAAAATAAAAAATGATAAGCCACATGTCTTCTTAGAGTTTCAATACAAATAGCAAATGAGACACATATCCTCATGATCACATGATCTTCTCCACTCAAATTCGAATTTGGTTTTGGGAGGCCACATAAGGGTCTTTTAGAAGCTTCCATTTGATGTACACATGTCAAAAATCTCATTCCACTTGTTATGTATAAGAATATGCACATTATTTTCTAATTTTTAACCATAAATTCACTTAAAAATACTAAGAATTAATAAAGTTTGGAAAAACATAAATGTGACCCAATAATGATAATGATAAGGTAAATGCAATGAAATGGAGGTAAGTGTAATGAAATAGAGGTGGAGTGAAGGTGACAATATGAAAATATAAGTGAAAATGTAATGGAAGTGAACGACAATTTCAAGGCCCAACATACCCCCCAACTGAAGCTATTGCATGTCCTCATAGAATCTATTACATTAATTTATTGTTTTTTATCCTTGAGCTTTGGCTTAGCTTTACATGATATCATTTGATAACTTTATACTTCTGCAAAATCTTTTAGTTGAATTTCAATACGGTTGGTTCTTGTGTTACAACCATATTTTGTTGTTGCATTCATTTTTTATCTTTGAACTTTGCATAATAATAATTTGATTATTGTTGCAAAGTATATCTTTATTGGATTGCATCATAGTTGGTTCTTCTGTGACAACCATGATTGTGTTTGTATCCAATTATCTTTTTAGTACTTTTGAAAAGCCTTTGTATTCTCATAACAATAATGTAATAGTTAATATATTTTGAAAGTATGTGGGCAAGTGATATGAATATGGAAAAGTTATGGATATGAGTGTATCCCCCCCAACTAATGATATTGGAAATTTTATGAGATGAGGAAGAGAAATTGGAAAATAATCATTCTAGCTTTTCAAGGAATTTTATGGTAAAAAGTTAGAAAATTACATACCTTAACTTACCTTTTAGAAATGGATGAGCTGCATGTGTGGTGGCTGCAAAATTCTGATCATAATATTCTTCAAGTGGCTAGACAAGTCATGGAGAAAAGAGTCAAGATGACTCTTTATTTGCTTTTATTGTTGAATATACTGCAGAATAGTGTTGATTCTGCTACTGCCATTTGATTCCATAGCTGTTATCTGATTCTGTAGCTGTTGTCTGATTCTGTATCTGCCATCTGGTTCCATAGTTGCATATCTTCTACATTTACTCCAAAATGTTGAAAATGATAGTCTTCATGTCTTCAAAACTCATTGGCACAATTCCTGCTATGTGAATAAATGTTATAATGTCAAAAATAGCAGGAAATTGTTAACTTAGTGGCCATTAATCGATGCCACTAGTCAACATGAGAACTCTCATCATTGATGACAATGAGAGTCAAGATGCCCAAATAGATCTTGCTAAGTACGAATAATTTTGTTGTTGTCAAGTACCTAGAAGATCAGATGAACAAGGGACATTGATGTATTCCCATTGTTCGTTGGCATGAGGACTTGCCATTAAGGCATGCAAGCCTCAAGGTGTTTTTTCAAGGATTTTAGACTCAAAGGACTTTGGACTCAATAATTTGCATTGAAGCGGGGTTTATTTGCAAAATGAGAAAAGATAGGAAAGGAAAAATGAAAATGGAAGATCACAATAGAAAATAATAATGGCAATGGGCGATAAGCATGTAAGTGAGCTTCTTGATTTTATTTGTGGGTTAGAGGGAAGGTGTATGTGAATAAAGGAAAGTGAAAAACTGACTTTTGTTGGGAAAAATAACTGTGGCTTGCTTTGAATTGCTTGGTTGAATTTATAATTTAAAAGGGAGGAAAGCTAATGGTTTTGATGAATATGGAGATGGACTTGTTCTTAAGCTTCTCATGAAATCGGTCCTTTGAAGACCAATTGTGCACACAATTAGTTTGCTTCAATGATCATTCAATCATCCCAAACCTGCAAAAAAACTTGACATAAAGAACAAAAGTGTGTTAAAAAAGAAATGGTCAATTTACTTTCTGATTCTTATGCAAAATTTAAATGTCAAATGAATTAGACTAGGGAAAATCAAAAGTGTTATATTCAGTACAATTCATGATGCGGGAGCATCAAGACCATGAAAAGGAGAGTGTGATAATTTTAGTATTTTGTTATTTTAATAAAGCAGATTATGTAAATATTCTTTTAGAAAAAGGATATGAGGGAAATAGGATAGAATTTTTATGTTTTTCAGTTAAAATTAGGATAAGAGGGAGAATAAAACTCATGCTTTAAATCATTATGGGAAAAAGGGAAAAGCTGGCTTTTGTAAAAGATAAGGATAAAATGCCTATTTTGATCCTAAAACAAAAGGCAGAAAATCTAGGGAAAAGCGCCTTGATCATACTTTTAAAGGAGAAAAACTATGTGCTCCAAATCGCTCAGTTCAGTTCTTTGTAATGTATATACTCATAACACTATGGAATAAAATGGTGTGTGTTGGAATAAATTGTTTGGCCCTCATGCGCCTCTTGATGCATTGATAATTGAATTTGTTCTCTTCATAATGATGGTACCTCTGTTTTATAACTGAATGATTTACCTGCGGATTATCATCATTGTTTGGCTACGGCGCTGAGACTTGGAACTGTTGGCATGGTGTTACAATGCTGTTTTATAAGTATTTAATTTGTTAGTTGGATCGATCCTGTATCTGCATTGGGCCGGAGCTCTAAAGGTGTAATGCATGGTCGATTTTCGATTTAAACCAGCGATTCCGATGGGGATGCAATCGGAACTCCGGAGGGACGAGTGTAGAATCGATGTTACAACGCCATTTCTGAATTCCGGTTAAGAGGTCTGTAGCAGCGCCCACGTTAACTTTCATCTATGGTTATGTGTCGAATTACCATGTGCTTAGCAGAAAGATGTAATCTAGTGTCAGCGTATCATATGTTAAATCCCTTTAAAGATTCGTGTTTATATGCTGTGTGGTTGCTGGCGGCGGATGGCGTAACAAGGTTCCGTTAATTGTTAATTATATGCCGTGTATATATATATATATATATATATATATATATATATATATATATATATATATATATATATATATATATATATATATATATATATATATATATATATTCATATCTGAAGCTGTTTGGGCATGGAAAGGTATCGAATCGAAGCAGAGAGTGCCGCCTGTAATAATAGCCGAGAGCAGAGATATATATGTAGGGATCAGTCAATACCCAAATGTGTGCAACGGTTATTCTTTGAAGCCCTGCACCCTACAATTAAATACGCACATACATATACCGACTACTCCTTGAAGCGCTGATATATGGCCAGATTGCATGCGTTGACATATTAGTTGAGAGTTGAAAAGGATAAGTCTGCTATAAGGTTGCATTGATATATGTGACTATGTCTAGAATTTAAGAAGAGCTGCGATGTGTATTAATCTAATTATTCAAGAGATGCTAGGGCAGTCTGATGACTGATGTACCGAGGATAGGAGGAACGGAAGTTGACCAAGCCATAGAAGAGATATCTGGACGATTAGGGAGACTATCCCTAACGCCTGCAACCCCGCCATCATTAGTGGTATTAGAGCCATCAACTGGCATTGAACTGAATCTCATGAGAAGAAGAAGGATGGCTTTCAGAGTTGGAAGAGGATGAGGATGAGGACGTGGTGGAAGAGGACGACCTACTACAAATGATGAGCTAATGGCAACCATAGAAGAGCTGCGAATTAAATTGGAGGCATTAACTGCAGATAGAAATATAGATGATGGAGATGTCAGTGAGCCTGAAGTTGAAGCTGCTGAAGAGGAGGAAGCTGTACAAGTTACTCCTGAGATGAAGTTCTTTCATTCAGTGTTGAATTCCATAGCAAGGCCATGGAACCAGTTAGTACCGATATACCAAGGAGGATTGAATCCAGAAGAATTGATCGACTGGATCAACAGCATGGAGAAATTCTTCGATTACGAAGAAACAGAAGATGAGAAGAAAGTCAAGTTTGTTGTCACCAAGTTAAAGGGCCATGCAACACTTTGGTGGGATGGCGTGCAGGCGGAAAGGAAGAGACTTGGTAAGCAGCCAATCAAGAATTGGATCCGAATGGTAGCAAATTTAAGAGGTAATTTCTTGCCAAGTAATTATCAGCAAACGTTGTTTAGGAAAATGCAAAATCTTACACAGAGAGCTTTAATAGTGAAAGAGTATACAGAAGAGTTTTATAAAATAAGCATAAGAGCTGGTGAAGCCCAAGACACAGATGAGAAGGTGGCTAGATACATGAATGCCCTCAGAATGGACATTCAGGATGAGATCAGTTTGTTGTCTCCTAAAACAGTGGAGGAAGCTTATCAGTTGGCATTGAAAGCTGAGGAAAAACTCATAAGGAAGCAGTGTGCCAGAGGGAAAGAGAATTTCAGAGGAAAAGGAAGTCAAGGTGGTAGAGGAGGATCTACACCACCTAAAGAAGGAGCTAGCAGTAGCTCAACCCCGCATGCACCCAGAGAAGGTGATGCAAGAGGCAGAGGGAGTTTTTCCAGAGGAAGAGGAGGCAGAGGAGCAGGCAGAGAGATGAGATGTTACAGATGTAACAAGCCGGGACACAGAATTTTTGAGTGCCCAGAGAATGCAGACATAAAGCAGAGGAATGAAATTGTTGCTCCAGCAGAAGAAGAAGCACCAACAACAATGGTAACAGAAGAAGAAGATGCACCAGAAAGAGGAGAATCTCTGGTGGTTAATAAAGTTTTACTGAAGCCAATAAAGGAGGTGGCTGCTGAACCACGACAAAGGAAAGCTTTATTTAGGACAGTGTGCAAAGTCCAAGGGAAATGTTGCCAGATGGTTATTGATAGTGGCAGCACTGATAATTTGGTCTCTACAGATGTAGTGGAGAAATTGAAGCTGAAGACAACAAAGCATCCAACACCGTATAAGGTGTCATGGTTACAGAAGGGACATCAACTGTTGGTAAGTGAACAGTGTGAGGTGGAATTTCAAGTGGGCAAGTACAAAGACAAAATTGTTTGTGATGTGATGCCTATGGACGTGTGTCACATATTGCTTGGAAGGCCTTGGCAATATGACAGAGGAGCCATGCATGATGGGAAGAGAAACACTTACAAATTTGGGAAGGATGGTATCAATCATACATTGTTGCCTCTGCAAGAAGAAGATGAGCCGGGACAGAAGACTAATTCAAGAACTCTGTTACTTGGAAAAAAGGAATACCTGGAGCAGACAATAAGTACACCGTTGAGTCATGAAGAGGAGATCATTGATGAGTTTTTGTGTTATTGGGTAGAGCCAGATCAGCTGGATATAGCTGATACTTTTGATGTGGTTACAGGGGCTGAGGAAGACATGCAATCTCGTGAAGCCGCTACAGCACAAGAAGAAGTCCTTATGGACACAGAAGAGGTGGAGCAGTCTGTAGCATGGATAAGTGAACCAACAGTTGAGACTGTTGAACTCAGTGATTTTCAAACTGACAGTGTGTGTGTGAATGCAGGGACTATAAATGATGATGAAATGCTACAACAATGCTATAGAGAAATTGCATTGATAGATCACTGGTTGGAAAATCCAAGATATGACAGAGAGATTGAAAGTGGAAAAGTTCAATACAAGGGACAAGAGCAAGAAGGCATCATGGATAGTGGCATGAATTTTGCTAAGAGTTCGGATCAGCATGCTGATATGCTGGCAGAAGAGAAGGACCAAACAGAACAACCACTTGAATCATTGCCAAAAGGAGATAAGGCCCAGGAGCCTTATGTTTTTAATTTTAACATGTGCTCTGTGAATGCAGGTATTGTTGCCGGTCCAGAGAAACAATTGACTCAGTTGAACAGACAAATGAAAGGAAAAGAAGTTCTCTGTTCCGGAAGACAAGAGAGGGTGGATGATAGGGTGGCAGTCAGAACAGAGACTAGCATAGAAGTAAGGAATCAACAACTGGGAGATTTATTGGACCAAGAGATTGAAAGCATCAGAAAGTTGATGATGACAGTATCCTGGAAGAGGCCAACACCAGAAAAACAAAAGAGAAGCAGCAAGAACAAGACAGAAGAAGATTGCGAAAGTGCAGCTAACGGAGCAAGGCAGCATAAGATATGGAAACCTGGAGAAAGACAGCAAGCAATAGCACATGATGACTTGCAGCACAAGATATGGGATCCAGGCATCCACAGATCCAAACACATGATCAGGAGATCATGATTAATTTTAAGGTTGGGTGTATATGATGCGGGAGCATCAAGACCATGAAAACGGGGGTGTGATAATTTTAGTATTTTGTTATTTTAATAAAGCAGATTATGTAAATATTCTTTTAGAAAAAGGATATGAGGGAAATAGGATAGAATATTTATGTTTTTTAGTTAAAATTAGGATAAGAGGGAGAATAAAACTCATGCTTTAAATCAGTATGGGAAAAAGGGAAAAGATGGCTTTTGTAAAAGATAAGGATAAAATGCCTATTTTGATCCTAAAACAAAAGGTAGAAAATCTAGGGAAAAGCGCCTTGATCATACTTTTAAAGGAGAAAAACTATGCGCTCCAAATCGTTCAGTTCAGTTCTTTGTAATGTATATACTCATAACACTATGGAATAAAATGGTGGGTGTTGGAATAAATCGTTCGGCCCTCATGCGCCTCTTGATGCATTGATAATTGAATTTGTTCTCTTCATAATGATGGTACCTTTGTTTTATAACTGAATGATTTACCTGCGGATTATCATCATTGTTTGGCTACGGCGCTGAGACTTGGAACTGTTGGCATGGTGTTACAATGCTGTTTTATAAGTATTTAATTTGTTAGTTGGATCGATCATGTATCTGCATTGGGCCGGAGCTCTAAAGGTGTAATGCATGGTCGATTTTCGATTTAAACCAGCGATTCCGATGGGGATGCAATCGGAACTCCGGAGGGACAAGTGTAGAATCGATGTTACAATGCCATTTTTGAATTCCAGTTAAGAGGTCTGTAGCAGCGCCCATGTTAACTTTCATCTATGGTTATGTGTCGAATTACCATGTGCTTAGCAGAAAGATGTAATCTAGTGTAAGCGTATTATATGTTAAATTCCTTTAAAGATTCGTGTTTATATGTTGTGTCGTTGCTGGCGGCGGATGGCGTAACAAGGTTCCGTTAATTGTTAATTATATGCCCTGTATATATATATATATATATATATATATATATATATATATATATATATATATATATATATATATATATATCTATATATATATATATATATATATATATATATATATATATTCATATTTGAAGCTGTTTGGGCGTGGAAAGGGATCGAATCAAAGCAGAGAGTGCCGCCTGTAATAATAGCCGAGAGGAGAGATATATATGTAGGGATCAGTCAATACCCAGATGTGTTCAACGGTTATTCTTTGAAGCCCTGCGCCCTACAATTAAATATGCACATACATACACCGACTACTCCTTGAAGCGCTGATATATGGCCAGATTGCATGCGTTGACATATTGGTTGAGAGTTGAAAAGGATAAGTCTGCTATAAGTTTGCATTGATATATGTGACTATGTCCAGAATTTAAGAGGAGTTGCAATGTGTATTAATCTAATTATTAAAGAGATGCTAAGGCAGTCTGATGACTGATGTACCAAGGATAGGAGGAACGGAAGTTGACCGAGCCATAGAAGAGATATCCAGACGATTAGGGACACTGTCCCTAACGCCTTCAACCCTGCCATCAATTCATGATATCGATAACAATCCTTTTTTAAGAAATAAACATGAAAAATAAATTAACTCCCTGTTGTTGGATGAATTCATGCACTGTGCTCAGTAAAACAATTGGCATCAGAAAGATTTGCTGTGTCCTGCAAGGTAAAACTTCATAGAAAAACACACAGCAACAATATTAATGCCAAATGTTCAGAAATCATCTAAATAATTTCCCAATTGTTTTGCAAGCCATTATTGAATCGTCATTTATGCTGCAAAAATAACATGCTGTAAAAAATATTTGAAGCCACAAAATATGAAAAAGTACTTGTACAAAAAAAATTATTTCAATCAAATTTTGCAAGTATTTTTCACTGTATAAATTGATTGCATATGTATTAATCATCACAATTATATATATATCTATATATATATATATATATATATATATATATATATATATATATAGATATATATATATATATATATATATATATATAGATATATATAGATATATATATATATATATAGATATCTATATATATATATATATATATATATTATTATTATTTTTTTTATTTTTGTATTTTTATTTTTTTCACAAATAAAATGATTTCTTTCATTCAATCTTTGAAAATTATTGATGTTCATTTCATTACTTCAGAAGTAGGGACCTTTCTCATTGTTCGGATTAATAATGGCCTCGAAATTATCTTCCATTTTTTTGCCTAGAAATCGACACCTCACATTAGTCGCTATCTACATGTCTAGCACAAGTCACATTAATGTATCAACCATAAATCTGAATTATGTGATTGTGTATTCATGCTTCATAGCATTCAAAGCAGAATCACTCCCTGACTGCACTGAAACATGACGAAACGAGTATACACATGAGTGCAACATTAAGTTAGCAATTTCTTCCAAGTGTTCAAACATGTAAGGAGGGTAAATATATTGAAATTTTGTAGAGGAGCAAGATTCATTGTTTCATTAGAAGTCTTAGTGAATTAAATTTCTTATTGCCAGCAAAACCTTGTGCAAAACAAAATCTGTTTTCCTCACGCAGTCACCAAACATGGTCCCGAAGGACCGCGATTTTCTCCCAAATGGTTAGGACTCTGAGTAAATAGTTTTTGGGTTACTAAATTCATTCGGTTCCAGAAAAAAACCGATGTCCCAGTTTTTTCATGTCCACCCTGTTTTTCTTAGAAGATTCATTTTAAAATCAGGTATCAATATAGTTTACGCTTTTTGGCAGTTATTTTTTCTGCAAAAATCAATTTCAGGTTTCTCCTAAACGGTTGCAAAATCTAGAAAATCGTACACGATTTACCTTACTGCCCCAGTTCCAGAGAAAACCCATGTCTCATTTTTTTCACATTCACCCTAGCTTTCTCAGAATTTTCGTTTTAAAATCCTGTGTTTACGTTGCTACATTTTCTAGGAATGTTTCGGTGATTTTTGATTTGCAAGTTTTGACAGTTGGGCTTGTAGCTGTGTGGATGTGTTCCATTAAAGGAAAAGGGAAGATATAAATATATCAATCATCCTATAGATAATTCTAGGGGACTCAAAATCTAAAATGAGATAAAATATGGGACAACGCTTTCAAGAAATCTAACCGCATCATTTTTGTAATCCCGCAGAAAAGTCTTGCATTATAGAGGTAAGGATTTTTTTCACATGGATTTGCAAGTCTTGCAGTAGATAAATAATTTTTATGATATACTAACAAAAAAAATTCTTTTTCTGATCCTCCAGGTCACAGGAAATGCAGAAGGAGAGCATACTTGAGAGATTTATTTTGTTAGCATAATCAAGATTTTATCAATTGATTCCTCCATAATTTTTGCAAAATTTAAATGAGAAGGCTTGATATCATACCTTAAATTATCGTTTGTGATATTCGCTTGTGCTCCTTGTTCTCAACCATTTGTTTTATTGCAAATATTTCCTACCAAGGTTTAGTAGATGGGTGGTTCTTACTGCACAATAAAACATAAAATTTATCCTAAAAAATATAAAAATTTATTTTTATTTTTCCTATCTATCTAATTTTTTTTCAAGTATATTCATGCTTCCAATGAAGCCATTTACGGATTAAAATTTTTGAAATGCTCATATAAAACTTGAAAAATGTACTTGATTGTTTGTAAGGATATGCAAAATTGATTCGATTTACTGCAAGGATCTCTTGAAGAATTGATGAATATTGTGACGTAACCACTTTTTGATACCATTCCTTAATGTAGTCTTTGGGCTGCGTTCTAGACCTTTGTCCATAAATGGTTACTAAAAACAAAAACAAATAAAATACACTCTAAAATGAAAGCTAGTTCCTATGCACACTTCCCCGGCAATGGTGCCAAAATGTTGGGGCAAAGTGATTGCCTGTCATTTAATTTGTCAACCTGGGGGTTTCGTAAACTTGTGAAGCATGTGTGCATTGTATGTGCTAGAAATTGTCTTTCAGTTTAGATCAATCTAACTACAAAATAACAAAAACCAATTCATCTAATCTATGAAATCAAATAATGAAAATGAAATTCAACTAACTTGGGAAATAAAAAAAGCTAATGTATACTTAGTTACTTCAACATTCAATTATGAAGTGTTATCTTATTAAGATGATGTATAAGAAACTATTTATACTTTAACTTCTAATGTCCTAGAAAAGCAAGTAAAGTGTGTAGAAAATAACTCAGCAATTGCATGTATTAAATATTCAACCATTCAATCTTGAAATATGATTAAATCAATTTCTTAGAATGATATTTAGGAATATCAGTTAATGCATTTAAATGAGAATCTTAAAAGAAAATACAAAAGCAAGAAAAAGTAAAGCTCAATGATTGCATAGGTTGAACATTCAATCTCCCAATTTCAAGTCACCTTCTTGACTTGATTTTTTATTCAATTATACAATGAATTGATAGTTTGATCTAAGAAAGTAAATAACGGAACATGAAAGGAAACTAAATAACTATGATCTCTTGCCTCAAACTTAATCTAATTGGAAAATACATAAATCTTTCCTATTGAAATGTTTTTAGAAAAGCAAAGATTACAGAGTCATTCTAAAACTAATACTAAGAAAGCAATTGAGCTTTAATCTATAAAAGCAATTAAATCTCACACATTTAGGTAGCTTATCTAAAAGTGTGATAGATGGTAAATCGAGATTCTCCATATGTAAGCAAAACCAAGTCAAAATGAAGGAACATTCATAAGTAAGGCGCCACAATCTAATTCGGTATTCAAAGCTTGAGCGTAACTCCAATTTTACACATCTAAAATGATAGGAGAAAACTTCCCCTATTTATAGAAAAAGACAATAAGCTATCTCATTAATGAGAGTCCATGAATCTCTCCCCATATCTCTAGAGTTATAATCAAAATAGGAAATGATAAGACACATGTCTTCTTAGAGTTTCAATACAAATAGGAAATGAGACACATATCCTCATGATCCCATGATCTTCTCCACTCAAATTCGAATTTGGTTTTGGGAGGCCACATAAGGGTCTTTTAAAAGTTTCCTTTTGACCTACACATGTCAACAATCTCATCCCACTTGTTAGGTATAAGAATATGCACATTACTTTCTATTTTTTAACCATAAATTCACTTAAAAATGCTATGAATTAATAAAGTTTGGAAAAACATAAATGTGACCCAATAATTGTAATGATAAGGTAAATGTAATGAAATGAGGTAAATGTATTGAAATAGAGGTGGAGTGAAGGTGACAATACAGAAATATAAGTGAAAATGTAATGGAAGTGAATGACAATTTCAAGGCCCAACACTCTCCCTCTTAACTAGGGAAGATATTCCCATTCCTGTGAACAAATGTACCCACGCTCTCTATGACCAGGAACTTGCCCAAGATCCCTCTTAATTAAGGACTTATGAAAACTCCCTCTCAACTAGGAACTCTCCTTTCCATCAACAACCTTTTCTTTGTGAGTCCTTCATCTGTTTGATCACTTTATTTCCTTGATGTCATTAAATTCAGTCGACCTTCTTCTTTGTAGGGCATCAGCCATCGATCACTTTGCTCCTTGGTTCGTCATGTCATTCCTTTCTTCATGGAAAGTGTCCTTCTTGATACATACCTTGAACTATCATCTTATGTCTACTTATTCTTCATCATGTTTCCTTCAGGAATTTCCATCCACCACATGAATGCTAGTTGTACTTGTACTTACAACCCTTGTTCCAGTATCCCTGCATGAATCTATCTAGAAATTATTCAAGAAATCAAATCATAGCATTAAATCAAATAGTACCCTATGATATGTCTTTCCATCATGAAATATTGTTGGCTTGAAGCATCTGCATCCTACATTTTCATATATCTAAGGCCTTTCCAAGTGTCAAGGGTCCTTTGATCTTTTCCTTCCTTAGCCAAAATTCTCATTCCTTCTTCCGGGATATGCCTTCAAGAAAATTTATCAGATGTTAATTGCTAGTGTCCATGGTGTCCTTTTATCCTTGATCTCTTTATCTCATAGGCTTATTTATATATTTTCTTTGTCAACCTCCTCATACCTCACATCAGGATATTTCTCATGTTGACCATCCTCGGTGTGAGAACCATGCCTTCATGCATATCTTCAATGAAAGAGATCTACCCTATTCTTGACCATGATACTAGAGAAATTACCTATGCTTATAGATATAAATGATGACATGACTTTATCTGAAAACATAGATGCATACATACCTCAACTTAGTTCTTTCCTTGATCATCTCAGCTTTCTTTGACAACTTCCTAGATTGAGATTACCTCAACCTCCTTTTTTTTCCACATCTTTCCTTGCCCACATATCATACTTTTATTGAATCCCCATCAGTGGAATTCCCATGAATACATCTTCGTTTTTTGAAGATCATAAACCTTATATTGAAGATTTCATCGGAGGAACCTTGTAGTCCTCATCCTACAAATGTCCCTCCTAGTCGATGATAGTGGCCTTCTAAGATGATTCTTTTTTATCATGATCATTCCTTTATGCATTGATGAGGTCATTCAATGGCTAAATCCTTCCTACATGAATATATTTATTTGATTTGTCTATGCATAATGCTCCTATATTCCTCAAGGTGACATTTTCAAAAATCATGTATTCTATCCTACTTCTACATGTTCCTATGATACCCAAAACTTTAAAGAAGACTTATGTGAAGAAGTTTTCCTCAGCCATAGTAGAGATCCAGACAATCTTCCTTCTCCTTCTTCTTCTTATCATCTTCTTTCACTTCTAGGGTAATGCGGACTTCTTCTCGTTTCCTCTTATTGTTGTCCTTTTTGAACTTAGTAAAATCCCTTTTAGAGTGTCGATACTCTTGGCAACCAAAGCATTGGACTTTGGACATATCCCTTTTACCCTTTCACCATGGACCAAACTTTCCAAATTTCCCTTTTCTCTTGGCCATAATAGAAAATTCTTGCTCCTTTGACCCCACATCATCTTTGGCTTTGAGTCTAGTCTCGTCAATTTTGCATAGATACCAAAGTTCATTCAACAGGGTAACTTCCTTCTTGGAATATATACTTGATGTGATGTTGCCCCATTGCTCAAGTAATGCATTGAGCACCACAATTGTCATCTCTTTGTTTGAAATAACTTCTCCTAGTTCTTCTATCTGGTCTCTCATTTAAGAGACCTTCATGAAGTAGGGAGATATTCCTTCTTCCTTGGATATCTTCATTTTGTATAGATAATTATGCAATGACATCACTTCTTGAGTTGTACTAATTGAGAATAGATCCACCAGATTATCATAGATTTCTTTCGATGTTTCCAGTTTGGAAACATAAGGAATGAGAGGGTCTTTGATGAATTATATTAGAATCCTTTGGGCCCTTGTTTCATCCTTATTATACTTTTCTAGGGCTTGAGTTTGTTCCTTAGTAGGAACAATGGAACTCTGTTTCATGTAGTCCAAAAGTTCATTTTCTTTGAGAAGTAGATCAATCCTCTTTTTCCATGCAAGGAAATTAGCAGTCCCAACCAATTTGTTGCTCTCCTTGCAAAAATACATTTTGATATTTTCAAAGGACATAAAAATATTTACTTGAGAAAGTTGTTGTCAAGAGATCTTGCTGCTTCCTTGATGATTTGATAATTTGACTTCTTAGATCTTGGCATTCTTCAAGATGTTTCCTTCAAGGTTCCTTGTGATATATTTGCTTGTTGATGAAAACTTCTCAATGTGTAGATCTGGATATCTTCAATGATAGGCCTAGATCTAAGTACCTCTCATTGAAGATGATGAGTCTTTCATGTAAGTGCTTCTTGAAGATGTCTTTAGATGGAAGGATTTATTTTGTTCCTAGGATGGTAGTCCTTCTTGATGCATCTAGGAGAGGACATAGTAATTCTCTTGGTCTTTGATGGATCTACAACCCTTTATTGTAGATCTGATGCCTAAACCCTTGTGTGCCCTTTTTTATTGATCCTAATGCTTCAATCTTCTATGTTCTCTTGAGATTCCCTTTGTTGATGTGTCACTTTAGCCCTGGTACCATGTTGAATAATCTAGGGCATCTAAGTATGATGAGATTCTTCTAATGATGATAACTATTTGTGAGGTACTTTCTACTTTTTCTTATTAGAACAATATTCTCTTATAATTATTAGAGTGTGTTCTCTATATTCATCAAATAGTTACCATAATAAAAGAGACAAGAACACAAGATATTTTCTCTCAGCCAAGGAAAAACCTCCCTCTCCTAGAGAGGAAAACTCTTATGCAAATTTCTCTTATTACTTTGTTGATGGTGTTGGACCCACCAATATTTAGGGGATCTCCTTGGTATGAAGTCCCAACTAGAACTCACACCATTAGTTTAGGAGTCCCATCTAGAATGATGGCCCAGTTTCCATTATCTTAGAGATTTGCCTTTAGCTCTTGTTGTTCAGCGACTAAGAATGTTATGCTTGTAACTTCAAGAAAGAGAGGTGAGTATGCCTGATGAGTGCGTAATGTAGCTTTGTGTCTAGATTCTCATACTGTAAGGGAGAGGGTAAAAGTGAGTGTTTAGATGATAGGTATTATTACCACCCAGGGAGAGACACACATGAAAACAGGAAGGGTTTATCTAGCATCCAGCGAAATAGTCCATAGTGGATGTGGAAGTCGTTAAAACCAAAGTGTGAGGGGAAAACATGTACACCGTCCAGTGGAGTCGTCCACATGGGGGTGATGGTCATTATAACCAAAGAAAAAAAGAATGGCATGTCTAATGTCCGACAAAGTAGTCCAAACGGACGAGACATCAATGATAAAAATATATGACACATCTTCAACAGTCTAAGTACTAAAATAGCTCAAGTAGTTCAATTATATTAGTAGAGGTTAAGAAAACATGCATTACAAAAATTTAAAGAATATTCTTACAAATGGATACTAAGCATGCGTGAAAATGTATTGACCTAATATAGGATTCTGATTTAAGAAAAAGTTCCAAGACACATTTGTACACCCTACATCACTAGCCCCAGTAGTGGGACATTGGAACTACTCCTTTCTCCTCAAAGAATAAACTACAAACTGTCAAGGCTATGTGGAAGGAGCCAAGGTGAAAAGTCCTTTTCTCATACAAAGAAGGGGTATATATAGCCAAGGGTGATACTTGACCCTTGTGACTCTTGGAATTCCCTCATGACCGTTCAACTTCCTATGACTTTTCAACTTCATGTGACTCTTCAACTTCACATGTGTGTCTCTTGGACTTTCATATTACATTAGATTTGATTACAATAGGTATGGCCCATAGTAGTGATGTGGCTGAGACAACTCATGACACAATGCGATATGACAATGTTGACATGTATTAGCTGACTGTTGTGTCCATGTCTAGCCATTATGCTACTGAGTGATGGATGTTCTGTTAGTGTGTTATGTCTTCACCTCTGCATGGCAAAGTGTTGTGGGGTATTTAATGATATTAGTCTTTGCTTGATGGTTTAGAAGCATGTATCCCTTTCGCTTGCTGCTTGATGTGCCTAGTACATTAATTCAAATCCGAGAAAGACTTCTAACATGTGCTCCTTCTTCATCTAGTTCATCATCACAACATGTTCCATTAATGTACATATTCCTACAATTCACTCATGAAGGGACAACATCAAATCCAAAAATATCCTAGTCTAACATCATGCATTATTTTCGGATTCGGGTCCAAGTGATCATGACGGAGGGAAAGACACTAAAGATGCGTAGACCACACCTCAGGCTGGGATGAGAGGCTTTAGAGTACTATAAAAAAAATGTGCAGAGGTCACTGGGAGATAAAATTGTGCAATTAGGGATAGTAGTGATAGTTGAAAGGTGGAACCCAGCTAGATAGAATTGCGCATTTCCTGGGAGGAAGACAAGGTGGGGTGTCCTGGGGAACTGCCGGATAGTTTTGCACATTTTTGAAGGTGAGTACTAGGGAGGTCACTCAGGCTCTAGCTGAGAATCTGTGCAATTTCTCTGAGGGAGACAGAGTTGAGCAGTAATGGACACTGGCAAGAAATTCTACGCAATTTTCCACAACAAGGCATCTCGGGCTCTGGGGAGTTGCTAGTGATAATTGCGCATATTTGACAGATAATAAAGGATAGGAAGTTGCTACAGACTTTTAGGAACCAGTGCAGAGCGGGGCAGCACCAGGTGTGCCAACCAGATCTATGCAATTTTCAAGGATAATATAGAGCAAGCTAGTGGGAAGACCGACTTAGAATGATTGCATAATTTCTACAAGCAATGTAAGGCATGCAACTGGGTATGTCTACTCAATTCTAGAGAGGAGTGTATCCTTGGGCCACAGTGCAGTCCTGATTTCTGGCTGACTAGAGGGAGACTTGATAAATAGTGTTGCGAGAAACATGAAGTGGATCAGGCTTGGAGACAACTTGATCCGAATTGGATCCATAAAAGACTGTCAAAGAACCATGACTGTATCAGGTCGGGATAAATCTCTAAAGAATTCTAAACTGCAATAAAAAACACCGGTAAACAAGTAGCAATGGTAGCCAGCGTGGAACGACGAGGACCTCGGTCAAAGCGCGCTGACTGAGGCCCATGGAGACTGTGCGGGAGGCCGAATTAAACCCTGAGATTCCCGGATTGGGAAACAGAGGTGGAGTTTGGTGCGCGATTAGTGCCTAGTGATAATAGTGCTAATCGCACATCGTTGGGTGAATAGGGCTGAAATGGAGGAAGCCCGAGCACTCAGTTGCGTTGGGAGCCGGAGAACCGCGGGCGAAAAAGGTAAAAGCGCTAAAAGTAAAAAGGAGGACCCACGCTCTAGAAGCCAGCGGTTTTGATCCGGGTACCCTTAAATGGTAAGAGGTTTTGGATGAGAGCGGAGCGATTCCATTCATCGATCGATGCATGGCAGACGGAGGTGAGAGAAAACCACCATTGGTCGCATGCTATCAGTCGAGCAAGTCAACCATGTGAAGCCTATGTATGGTGTCAGATCTAAAGGCCCTAGATCACATGGTTGTGATTGCACCCAATGGAGGAAATGAAACCGATGAAGGATTACACGACATTTTAGAAGGATTTGGAATCCGTTTGACTACCATGGTGGAGGAAGAATGCATCCACGACGTAACTGAAGAAATGAACCGATGAAGTAGGCTGGCGCCATATAGAGGAGGACATGTGGCCACTCCCTGCGAGCTGATGATGACATCGAATAGGGAACTCCAAGCGCAACTGTAGAAGGTGAATCGACAAAAGCGAAAGAGGAACCGAACAATCTTGGAACGAATGGCTAAAAGCCATGAACAACAACAAAATACACAGTCAAGTCGGAGAACAGTCCGAGAGACAAAGAAAGAAGACAGGGAGACCAGAATCCCAAGAGGAGGATGGAATAAATAGAGAAAGAAGATAGTGAAGAAAAAGCAGAAAACGAATAGAGGGACAAGCTGACTAGAGGCAGTGTCGAGCACCAGAGGCTTGAGAGATCTGAGCCATCCCAGAGAGGATCTATCCGGGCTTAGCACCACATTGGGCTCTCCACTATAGACCAGAAGGTCATATAGCTGGTAGGCAAAACAAAGTCTGTGCACTCTAGTGGCTTGGGGAATCCAAGAACCACCCTGCCAAGCAAATCTGCTTCAGGAGACTCATAGTTAGTCCCCACATTGTAATTCTCTGCTCAAAACACAATAAAATGAGGCCACCGCTGAAATCTGGACCAGAGATGTAGCCCTGGAGAATAGGGTGAACTCATTATTAAAATTCTTGTGTTTTGTGTTTGCTTATTGTATTTTCTATGTTGTCTTTACATTTAATTATCTGTGTATTGGCAATCTGATCGATCCGTTGCTTCAATAACACAATAACACAGAACACACACCAGCACATGAGTCTGTACTACCTTTTCTTAATAGATCTTCAACTGATGTCACTCATAGGGTGAATATCAGATCAAGTGGTATCAGAGCTCTAGGCTGTAAGGTTAGACAAGCTTGTGTTGGTTTAGCTATGAATGCTCACAAGATCAAAGCTCAAATTAGGAGAAGGAGAGTTGGTGGAAACTAATCCTGAAATTGGGAGAGTCTATTCTGGGAAGACAATGTCAGAGGAAGGTTCTGTGGGGCCAGACCCTCAATTCATAGAAAGTTTCCTAGCTATAAAGTCTATGGTAGAAGAAATGTACAAAGACTTTAGAAAGCATAAGGTTGAAGACACCTCAGGTTCTAAACAAAATAAATAAGAAGATGAGTCTCACTACCAAGACCACTCCAAAGGAAAGGGGAAAGAGGAAAGCTTTCTCATACCTCCTAATGGCCCTGTACATAATAAGAAAGCATCTTTGATCAAGCTATATGTTAAAATTTATTTGCCTATATATGATGGAGAGCTAAATGCTAAAAAGTTGGACAATTTGATTAGACAAATTGATGTGTATTGCAGGGTACAGAACATAGACTCAGACAAGAGTAAGATTCAGTTGGCAAGCCTACGCCTAAGAGGCAGTGCCTTGGTTTGGTGGGAAGGCAGAACCCAGGCTGATATGAAAAAACATGGTAAGACCATCTCTGTCTGGAGTGAATTTTTTTCTGCAATAAAAAAGCAGTTCTATCCATTGGCCTACATGCAACAAGTTATGATGAGTTGGAAAACTCTTTGATAGTTGAAAGGGAAAAGTGTGCAAGGGTATACTCGAGAATTCAGAAAGAGAGCATTGATGTTGGGTATCTCACTAGACTCACCAAAGACTCTTTTGAAGTACATTGGTGGTCTACACAGCTAAATGAGGAATACCATCC
This sequence comes from Pinus tabuliformis, assembly GCA_031772625.1. Taxonomy (NCBI): domain Eukaryota; kingdom Viridiplantae; phylum Streptophyta; class Pinopsida; order Pinales; family Pinaceae; genus Pinus; species Pinus tabuliformis. Next base: position 789,990,330 of record CM062813.1, on the reverse strand, counting down.
TCATATTTAATCCCACTAGTATAGATGAGGTATCTGTAAAAGCTACTCATCCAAAAGCTAGAGGAAAGAATGGAAGTCCAGAAGTTGGGGGACCATCTCAACCCACTGTAAGCAAGAGAAAGGGGAAAAGAAAGTAGAAGTGGAAAGCAATGAAGGCTAACACTACACAGAAAGAAAAAGCTTCATGCACTCACTGTAAAAAGGACGGGCATGATGATGAGAATTGTTGGATTCTACATCCAAGGCTGAGAACTAAGAGGCCTGAGGGAAAGAAGAAGAAGACAGCTGCAACTATTCAGAAAGATTTGGGGTCAGACTCAGGAGATGAAACAACTATAGCAGCCATAGGTATAAAAGGTAAGAATTCTAAAGCATCTACTAGCAATTCTACTCAATCTGTTATTGATGAAGAAAATGAGAGAAAAAGACATGAGCTTTTCCATATTTGAGTTATTTCCAAAAATCGAAAGACTGATAATTTGTTTGATAATGGCTCACAAGTAAATATAATTTCTGAAGCAATTCTAAAGAAATTGGGATTAGCAAGTACACCTCACAAGAAACCATACCCATTAGGATGGTTGAATGATAAAGCACAACTACAAGTGACTAGACAATGCAAACTCAAGTTTTCTTTTGGGTTAGCATTTGTAGATGAGGTTGAGTTAGACATAATTCCTTTAGATATATCTGGAATTGTTTTAGGAAGTCCTTACTTGTCTGATAAAAAGGCTATTTTCAATAGAGCTGAGAACAAGTATCTACTTGTTAAAGATGGAATCAAATACTTTGTAGGAGCTCATAAGCTCAAGAATAATTATACTCTCATAAACTCAGGACAGATGAAAAGAATGATAAATTCATGCAAACAATTCTTACTGATGTTTGTAAAGGAAAAGAAACCTGATAAAACCAATTTATTTGAGGGCTATAATGCTAAACAACAAGCTGATATAGAAAAGGTTGTTTCAGAGTATGATGTCTTATTTCAAGAACCTAAAGGTCTGCCACCCAAAAAGGGAATAGTACATGATATTATTTTGCAACAAGATGTTCACATTGGTATTTACAGGTTGTCTGCTTTAGAGAATGATGAAATCAAGAAGCAGGTGCAGGAGTTGCTCGAGAAAGGGTTCAGCAGGCCTAGCACATCACCATGTGGGTCACCAATTGTTTTGGTGAGAAAGAAATATGGCTCGTGGAGAATGTGCATTGATTACCGAGCACTGAATAAGATAACAATCAAAAATCGTTATCCCCTTCCTCCCATAGATGATCTCTTAGATCAATTAAAGGAAGCTGTTTATTTCACCAAGCTGGATTTGCATAGTGGATACCATCAGGTTAGAGTTTCAGAGAAATATGCATGGAAGACTACTTTCAAAACAAAGCAGGGATTGTATGAATGGCTGGTTATGCCTTTTGGCTTGACCAATGCTCCTGCTAATTTCATGAGATTAATGAATGATGTAATCAAACCTTTTCTTGATGATTTTGTTATTGTGTATCTGGATGACATTCTGATTTTTAGTAAAACATGGGAAGAAAATTTAAAGCATGTTAAGCAGACATTAGATGTTTTGAAAAGAGAAAAACTTTATGTTAAACTCTCAAAATGTGAATTTGGAAAAACATCTCTAAACTACTTGGGTTATATAGTAGGGGGAGGTGAATTGAAAATAGATCCCTCTAAAGTGGCAGTCATTATAAAATGGCCTAAACCCAGGTCTGCTATAGAAGTGAGAAGCTTCTTAGGAGCAACAAAATATTGGAGGAAGTTCATTTCTAACTTCTCCTCGTTTGAAGCTCCCTTACATGCTTTAACAGGATTGAATAAGGTGTTTTAGTGGGGAGGCAAACATCAGAAAGCCTTCAACATATTGAAAGAAAAAATTAGTACAACAACTGTACTAGCACTACCAGATCTGCAAATACCATTTGAGATCCAAACTAATGCCAGTGACTATGCCGTGGGAGCAGTGTTGACACATCATGGTAAACCCATATGTTATCATTTTGAGACTTTTAATCTTGCAGTAGTTAACTATCCTACCTATGACAAAGAATTGTATGCATCAGTTCAGAGTGTGAAAAAGTGGAAACATTATTTAATGGGCAAAGAGACAGTAATACATACTGATCATCAACCATTTCAATATCTACACTCCCAAACTAAGTTGCAGCAATCAAGACATTATAGATGGATGGGTTTTCTACAACAGTTTCATTTAGTCATCAAATATAAAAAGGGCATACATAACAAGGTTACAAACATGTTAGCTAGACCTATTATAAATGCATCTACCATACTTAAGCATAATTCTATGCTACATGAGAGCTACATAGAACAATATGCTTAGGATATGGACTTTAAGGATGTATATGCAACTTTGAGTCAAGGCAAAAGAGTAGAAGAATTGGACTATCATGTGAAGGACCGACTCTTATACCATTGTGGGAAACTCTGCATTCCACAAATTGAGAGGATAAAGATAATTAGGGAAGCACACACTTCTCTAATATCAGGTCACTTTGGGGTAAGTAAAATAGTTGCACAACTGCAAAGATTCTGCTATTGGCTGAAAATGAATGAGACAGTTTCTAGATATGTAAGAGGGTGTGCCATGTGTGCTAAAAGAAAGCCCAACAACAAAAAACTAGGCTTGTACACTCCATTTCCAATTCCTTCTCACCCTTGGGAAAGTGCTTCCATGGATTTTGTTGGAGGACTACCTAAATCTGGGAAAGGTCATGATTATCTATATGTTGTTGTGGACAAGTTCAACAAAATGTGTATTTTGATACCTTGTAGTAAACAGATTACAGCTGAACAGAATGCAAAATTGTTCTTTGAACATGTATGGGTTCATTTTGGATTACTCACTTCCATTGTATCTGATCGAGACACCCGATTTGTGGGGATGTTTTGGTCGAGTTTGTGGGAACTGATGGACACCAAATTGAAGAAAAACACATCTTTTCATCCACAAATAGATGGCCAGACAAAAGTAGTAAATAGGACAGTGATCCAGTTACTGAGATGTTATTACAGAAAACATCCTAAGATTTGGGATGAACACTTGTGTTATGTGCAACATGCTTACAACAGAGCCAAACACTATTCTACACAGAGATCTCCTTTTGAGACTTGTTTTGGTTTCATACCAAAGTCTTCTTTGGATTTTGTCTTTGGTAAAGATACCATGGTTGATGGACACAGTGATGTGGACAAGGCAACTAGGTTCATTGAATAAATCCAGGAGATCTAGCACGCAGTATAGGAATAGCTAGAAAGGAGCCAAGCCAAGTATAAGGCTAGGCATGACAAGCATCGAATGGAGCATAGTTTTCAAGTTGGAGACGAAGTCTGGCTATATATCAGCAAGGAAGGGATGTAAGGTGAAGGTAAAAAGCTAAAGCCTAGCAGGTATGGACCTTTTAGGATACTTGAGAAGATTGGGGAAAATGGTTTTCACCTTGATTTTCCAGCGTACATGCACATCTATGTTAGAAAATTATATATTACGTAGCAATGGAACACATAAAATATTGCAGAAATATAAACACAGAAAATGCACAAAACAAGAGAGACATAGATATACGTGGTTCACCCAGTTTGGGCTACGTCCACCACAAACAGCCAGTCCTTCCTTTCTATTATCCAGCAAAATGAAGAGACACAACCTACAGTAAATCCGCTGTAATATCCTCTGTTTTCTCTCACAGTCTCACCTCTCTGTTTCTCGCTCAAAAAATACACATCTCAGCCTCAAATACAATAGCCTCATACAAAGAGAGGGGTTGCCTTTTAGGGCAAAAAACCCTAAACTAAACATAAGTTCTACCGTCAGATCATCCACCTAATGAACGGCCCAGATTGACTAGAAATTACTATAATTTTACAAGGCAATTTTACAGCTGTTTTTAGCTTCAGGGGCGCTGCCCCCGAAACCCCCCGCCAGGGGGGGGCTCCCAAAGGTCGCAGCCTCCCCCCGCTGGATCCCCCCTGCAGCGAATATTTTACGAGTGGCGTTGCCGCCCCCATTTCGAACTGGGGTCCTATGTGGCGTTACCTTTGAATATAGAAGATAATCAGGCTCCACACCCAACAATCTCCCACTTGGACACTAATTGTAGCAACTCCACTGCTGCTCCATTTGTTGGACAATGACTCCTCTTTGGACCTGGCTGTTTCTGATCTTCATCGTCATCCTTGAAGACCAACTGAAACTGAGCATATTCTCAGTTTCTCCCTAGTTACAACTTTTGTTAGCATATCAGCAGGATTCTGGCTAGTGTGTATCTTTTCCAGCTTCAACTCTCCATCTTCCAACACTGATCGTATGAAAGGGTACTTGAGCTGTATGTGTTTAGTCCTGGAATGAAATGCTGAGTTCTTTGCAAGATGAATGGCACTTTGGCTATCACTGTATAACGTGCCCATATCATGCTCCTTACCCAATTCACCCATAAACCTTTGTAACCAAATCATTTCTCTACTAGCCTCTGTAGCAGCAACATACTCTGCTTCCGTTGTTGAAAGTGCAACAACACTTTGGATTTTTGAAACCCAACTAACAGTTGTTCCTCCAACAATAAATACATATCCTGTAGTGCTCCTCTTGTTATCTCTGTCACCTGCCATATCTACATCAACATATCCTTTTAGGGAGATGTTTGAACCACCAAAGCATAATGCTTGATTTGTGGTACCTTTCAAATATCTGAGAATCCATTTCACTGCCATCCAATGTTCCTTTCCTAGGTTGTTCATGTACCTGCTTACAACTCCCACTGCATGTGCAATATCAGGCCTTGTGCAGAACATTGCATACATTAAACTTCCAACTGCTGATGCATATGGAACTTTAGACATATAATCCATGTCTTCTTGGGTCTTTGGGCACATTTCCTTGCTAAGTTTGAAATGGCTAGCAAAAGGTGTACTAATTGGTTTTGCATTGTGCATGTTAAATCTTTTCAACACATTTTGTATCTACTCATTCTGAGACAATGTTAATTTACGATTTTTCCTGTCTCTAGTTATTCTCATACCAAGGATTTGTTTTATAGCTCCCAAATCCTTCATTGCAAATGAATTTTCCAATTTTCTTTTGAGCACATTTATTTCCTGCATGTTAGATCCTGCAACAAGCATGTCATCTACATACAATAACAATATAATATAGCTGCCATCATTTTGCTTTTTCAAATAAACACAATGATCAGAGTGACATCTAGTATAACCTTGTTCAGACATAAACTTGTCAAATTTTAGATACCACTACCTTGGAGCCTATTTTAAGCCATACAAGCTCTTCTTCAACCTACACACTAGTTTCTCCTTCCCTTTCACCTCATATCCTTGTGGCTTCTGCATATATATCTCTTCCTCAAAATCCCCATGGAGAAAGGTTGTCTTTACATCTAACTGCTCAAGATGCAAATATTCAGCTACTAAAAGACTTAAAATGGTGCTGATTGAAGTCATTTTAACAACAGGAGAAAATATTTCATCAAAATCGATACCTTTCTTCTGTGCAAACCCCTTCACCATAAGTCTAGCTTTATACCTCTGTTTTCCTCCATCTTCTTCCTTCAACCTGTAAATCCATTTATTCTTCAATGTAGTTTTTCCTACAGGCAACCTGACTAAATCCCAAGTCTGGTTATGCATTAAGGAGTCCATCTCTTCTTCCATGGCTACCTCCCACTTCTTCCTGCTTTCAACCTGCATTACTTCTTCATAACATTCTGGTTCACCGGAATCAGTCAACAATAAATAATATAATGAAGGAGAGTATCGTTCAAGGGGTCTACTTATCCTGGTAGATATTCTAACACCACTTTCAGGTGTTTGGGGTGCCTGTTGTTGTTGTGGTGGTTGTTGTTGTTGTGGTTGTTGATTAATATTATTTTCAGGCACCTTTCCTTTTTCAGTGATTTCATCAAGAACTGAGTATTCCTTGTTTTCCTTTTCCTGTTTCTTTTCCTGCAACTGATTCTTATAGAAGACCTTTTCATTGAATATTACATCTATACTCCTAATGATTTTGTGATTTTCGTAATCATATAAGCGATAACCAAAATCATTAACACCATATCCAATAAAGGTACATTTCTTTGACTTTGCCTCAAGCTTTGTTCTATTTTCTTTATCAATATGGACAAAGGCCTCACAACCAAAAGGCTTTAAAATAGAGTAGTTTACCTTTTTACCTGTCCATGCTTCGTCTGGAACACCACCATCCAAGGAACTTGAAGGCCCTCTGTTTATTAGATAAACAGAAGTATCTACAACATCTACCCAAAACTGTAAAGGCAATCCTGCATGCAATCTCATGCACCTTGCACACTCCATGATTGTTCTGTTCGTCCTTTCTGACACACCATTTTCTTGTGGTGTTCTTGGAACTGTCTTCTCTCTGCGAATTCCATGCTCTGAACAGTACCTATCAAACTCTTTGCTGCAATATTCACCTCCATTGTCTGATCTAAGACACTTCAATTTCTTTCTTGTCTCAATCTCAAACAAAGCTTTCCATTCCTTGAAAGTATCAAATGCATCAGATTTATTCTTAATACAATAAATCCAAGTTTTTCTAGTTGCATCATCAATAAAAGTAACATAATAACGAGAGCCACCGAGAGATGATACCTGAGCAGGTCCCCATACATCTATATGCACAAGCCCTAATTTTTCATTCTTCTTTTCTTTCCCAACTCTGAGAAATCTGACTCTCTTCTATTTTCCATAAATGCAATTTTCACAGAAGTCCAAATCAACATTCTTCAAACCTGGAAACAAATTCCTTGAGTGAAGAATATTCATCCCCTTTTCACTCATGTGTCCGAGCCTATGATGCCATAATGCTACATCTGCTCCTTTGGAAGTTAAAGCATTAACAGAGTTAGAAATACCATTGCATAAATATAATGTACCAACCTTTTCGCCTTTTGCTATTACCAGGGCTCCTTTGGTGACCTTCCAAGCTTTATCTGTGAAAGTTGTCACACAACCTTCACCACCTAACTGCCCTGTTGAAATCAGATTTTTCTTTAGATCTGGAACATACCTTACCTCCTTTAATAGCCATTGGTTTCCATTCTGTTGTTTTACACGAACCTTACCCATTCCAACGATTTTACAGGGTTTATCATCACCTAGACGAACTTGTCGAAAATCTCCTTGAACATAGTCATGAAATTATTTCTTATCAGGTGTGGCATGGAATGAAGCCCCTGAATCTACCACCCAGGAATCAGTAATATTTTCAAAAGAAAGAATCAAAGCATCTTGTAACACCTCACCTGTCACAATTGCTTCATGATTGTTTTCTTGCTGTGCATCTCCTTCTTTTCCCTTCCGAGATCTACAGTCTTTATTTAGGTGTCCTTTCTTTCCACATTTCCAGCACACTATCCCTGATCTAGACTTGGATCTGCCTTTCCTTGATTTACTGTGATATCCTGAGCTCTTTCCTCTTTCCATTTTTCTTCCTCTAGACTCTGCACTCAAAGCATTTCTTGATGTCTCACCGGAGCTTTTCTGTCGCATTTCCTCCCTTGTTTGAGGCCGAGGGTTTTTCATATAGTTTCGACAACGTATGCATCAAACCCTCTGTCGTGGTTTCCTTCGAAATGTTGAAGGTGACTGACGCAGCAAGGCACAACCGTATTGTTCCGAGTGCCTTTCTATTGAGAAGGTTCCATTCTTCGTCTTTCATACCCATCGGCATCTTTGTTTTTCCGCCCAATGGTAGGTATATATCTTTCTGATACATATAATCTTCCATCTGCATCTTCCATAGCGAGAAGTTTTGGCCGTTAAATTTCTCGACCCTAAACTTGCCATCTTCCGCCAGTGCTCCCACTCGAACCAGGAACCCTTCTTTCTTGCGAGTTTATCAGCCAAATAGACCTTCGGCTCTGATGCCAGTTGTTAGAAAATTATATATTACGGAGCAATGGAACACATAAAATATTGCAGAAATATAAACATAGAAAACACACAAAACAAGAGAGACACAGATATACGTGGTTCACCCAGTTTGGGCTACGTCCACCCCGAATAGCCAGTCCTTCGTTTCTATTATCTAGCAAAATGAAGAGACACAACCTACAGCAAATCCACTGTAATATCCTCTGTTTTCTCTCACAGTCTCACCTCTCTATTTCTCGCTCACGGAATACACATCTATCACACAGCCTGAAATACAATACCCTCATACAAAGAGAGGGGTTGCCTTCTAGGGCAAAAAACCCTAAAATAAACGTAAGTTCTACCGTCATACCATCTGCCTAATGAACAGCCTAGATTGACTAGAAATTACTATACTTTTACGAGGCAATTTTATAGCTGTTTTTAGCTTCGGGGGCGCTGCCCCCGAAACCCCCCGCTAGGGGGCGGCTCCCAAAGGTCACAGACGCCCCCTGGATCCCCCCTGCAGCGAATATTTTACAGGCGGCGTTGCCGCCCCCATTTCGAACTGGGGTCCTATGTGGCATTACCTTTGAATATAGAAGATAATCAAGCTCCACACCCAACAATCTCCCACTTGGAGACTGATTGTAGCAATTCCACCGCTACTCCATTTGTTTGACAATGACTCCTCTTTGGACCTGGCTGTTTCTCATCTTCATCGTCATCCTTGAAGACCAACTGAAACTGAGCATATTCTCAGTTTCTCCCTGGTTACAACTTTTGTTAGCATATCTGCAGGATTCTGGCTAGTGTGTATCTTTTCCAGCTTCAACTATCCATCTTCCAACACTGATCGTATGAAAGGGTACTTGAGCTGTATGTGTTTAGTCCTAGAATGAAATGCTGAGTTCTTTGCAAGATGAATGGCACCTTGGCTATCACTTTATAACGTGCCCATATCATGCTCCTTACCCAATTCACGGCATAAAGCTTTGTAACCAAATCATTTCTTTACTAGCCTCTATAGTAGCAACATACTCTGCTTTTGTTGTTGAAAGTGCAACAACACTTTGGATTTTTGAAACCCAACTGACAGCTGTTCCTCCAGCAGTAAGTACATATCCTGTAGTGCTCCTCCTATTATCTCTGTCACCTGCCATATTTGCATCAACATATCCTTGTAGGGAGATGTTTGAACCACCAAATCATAATGATTGATTTGTGGTACCTTTCAAATATCTGAGAATCCATTTCACTACCATCCAATGTTCCTTTCCTGGATTGTTCATGTACCTGCTTACAACTCCCACTGCATGTGCAATATCAGGCCTTGTGCAGACCATTGCTTACATTAAACTTCCAGCTGCTGATGCATATGGAACTTTAGACATATAATCCATGTCTTCTTGGGTCTTTGGGCACATTTCCTTGCTAAGTTTTAAATGGCTAGCAAAAGGTGTACTAACTGGTTTTGCATTGTGCATGTTAAATATTTTCAACACATTTTGTATGTACTCATTCTGAGACAATGTTAATTTACGATTTTTCCTATCTCTAGTTATTCTCATACCAAGGATTTGTTTTGTAGCTCCCAAATCCTTCATTGCAAATGAATTTTCCAATTTTCTTTTGAGCACATTTATTTCCTGCATGTTAGATCCTGCAACAAGCATGCCATCTACATACAATAACAATATAATATATTTGCCATCATTTTGCTTTTTAAAATAAACACAATGATCAGAGTGACATCTAGTATAACCTTGTTTAGACATAAACTTGTCAAATTTTAGATACGACTGCCTTGGAGCCTGTTTTAAGCCATACAAGCTCTTCTTCAAACTGCACACTAGTTTCTCCTTCCCTTTCACCTCATATCCTTGTGGCTACTGCATATATTTCTCTTCCTCCAAATCCCCATGGAGAAAGGCTGTCTTTACATCTAACTGCTCAAGATGAAAATCTTCAGCTGCTACAAGACTTAAAATGGTTCTGATTGAAGTCATTTTAACAACTGGAGAAAATATTTCATCAAAATCGATACCTTTCTTCTGTGCAAACCCCTTCACCACAAGTCTAGCTTTATACCTCTGTTTTGATCCATCTTCTTCCTTCAGCCGGTAAACCCATTTATTCTTAAATGTAGTTTTTCCTACAGGCAACCTGACTAAATCCCAAGTCTGGTTATGCATTAAGGAGTCCATCTCTTCTTCCATGGCTACCTCCCACTTCTTCCTGCTTTAAACCTGCATTGCTTCGTCATAACATTCGGGTTCACCGGAATCAGTCAACAATAAATAATATAATGAAGGAGACTATCTTTCAGGGGGTCTACTTATCCTGGTAGATCTTCTAACACCACCTTCAGGTGTTTGGGGTGCCTGTTGTTGTTGTGGTGGTTGTTGTTGTTGTGGTTGTTGATTATTATTATTTTCAGGCACCTTTCCTTTTTCAGTGATTTCATCAAGAACTACGTATTCCTTGTTTTCCTTTTCCTGTTTCTTTTCCTGCAACTGATTCTTATACAAGACCTTTTCATTGAATATTACATCTCTGCTCCTAATGATTTTGTGATTTTCATAATCATATAAGTGATAACCAAAATCATTAACACCATATCCAATAAAGGTACATTTCTTTGACTTTGCCTCAAGCTTTGTTCTATTTTCTTTATCAATATGGACAAAGGCCTCACAACCAAAAGGCTTTAAAATAGAGTAGTTTACCTTTTTACCTGTCCACGCTTCGTCTGGAACACCACCATCCAAGGAACTTGAAGGCCCTCTATTTATTAGATAAACAACAGTATCTACAGCATCGGCCCAAAACTGTAAAGGAAATCCTGCATGCAATCTCATGCACCTTGCACGCTCCATGATTGTTCTGTTCATCCTTTCTGACACAACATTTTCTTGTGGTGTTCTTGGAACTGTCTTCTCTCTGCGAATTCCATGCTCTGAATAGTACCTATCAAACTCTTTGCTGCAATATTCACCTCCATTGTCTGATCTAAGACACTTCAATTTCTTTCATGTCTCAATCTCAACCAAAGCTTTCCATTTCTTGAAAGTATCAAATACATCAGATTCATTCTTAATACAATAAATCCAAGTTTTTCTAGTTGCATCATCAATAAAAGTAACATAATAACGAGAGCCACCGAGAGATGATACCTGAGCAGGTCCCCATACATCTATATGCAAAAGCTCTAATTTTTCATTCTTCTTTTCTTTCCCAACTCTGAGAAATGTGACTCTCTTCTATTTTCCATAAATGCAATTCTCACAGAAGTCCAAATCAACATTCTTCAAACCTAGCAACAAATTCCTTGAGTGAAGAATCTTCATCCCCTTTTCACTCATGTGTCCAAGCCTATGATGCCATAATGTTGCATCTGCTCCTTTGGAAGTTAAAGCATTAACAGACTTAGAAATACCATTGCATAAATACAATGTACCAACCTTTTCGCCTTTTGCTATTACGAGGGCTCCTTTAGTGACCTTCCAAGCTTTATCTATGAAAGTTGTCACACAACCTTCACCACCTAACTGCCCTGTTGAAATTAGATTTTTCTTTAGATCTGGAACATTCCTTACCTCGTTTAATAGCCATTGGTTTCCCTTCTGCTATTTTACAAAAACCTTACCCATTCCAACGATTTTACAGGGTTTATCATCACCTAGACGAACTTGTCCAAAATCTCCTTGAACATAGTCATGAAAGTATTTCTTATCAGGTGTGGCATGGAATGAAGCCCCTGAATCTACCACCCAGGAATCAGTAATATTTTCGAAACAAAGAATCAAAGCATCTTGTAACACCTCACCTGTCACATTTGCTTCATGATTGTTTTCTTGCTATGCATCTCCTTTTCCCTTCCGAGATCTACAACCTTTCTTTAGGTGTCCTTTCTTTCCACATTTCCAGCACACTATCCCCAATCTGGACTTGGATCTGCCTTTCCTTGATTTACTGCGATATCCTGAGCTCTTTCCTCTTTCCATTTTTCTTCCTCTAGACTCTGCACTCAAAGCATTTCTTGATGTCTCACCGGAGCTTTTCCGTCGCATTTCCTCGCTTGTTTGAGGCCGAGGGTTTTTCATATAGTTTCGACAACGTCTGCATCAAACCCTCTGTCGTGGTTTCCTTCGAAATGTTGAAGGTGACTGACGCAGCAAGGCACAACCGTATTGTTCCGAGTGCCTTTCTTTAGAGAAGGTTCCATTCTTCGTCTTTCATACCCGTCGGCATCTTTGTTTTTCCGCCCAATGGTAGGTATAGATCTTTCTGATACAGATAATCTTCCATCTGCATCTTCCACAGCGAGAAGTTTTGGCCGTTAAATTTCTCGACCCTATACTTATCATATTTCGCCATTGCTCCCACTCGAACCAAGAACCCTTCTTTCTTGCGAGTTTATCAGCCAAATAGACCTTCAGCTCTGATACCAGTTGTTAGAAAATTATATATTACAGAGCAATGGAACACATAAAATATTGCAGAAATATAGACACAGACTACGCGCAAGACAAGAGAGACACAGATATACGTGGTTCACCCAGTTTGGGCTACGTGCACCCCGAACAGCCAGTCCTTCCTTTCTATTATCCAGCAAAATGAAGAGACACAACCTACAGCAAATCCGTTGTAATATCCTCTGTTTTCTCTCACAGTCTCACCTCTCTATTTCTCGCTCACGGAATACACATCTATCACACAGCCTCAAATACAATACCCTCATACAAAGAGAGGGGTTGCCTTCTAGGGAAAAAAACCCTAAACTAAACATAAGTTCTACCGTCAGATCATCTGCCTGATGAATGGCCTAGATTGACTAGAAATTACTATACTTTTACAAGGCAATTTTACAACTGTTTTTAGCTTCGGGGGCGCTGATGAGTCCCAAAAATGGATAATTATTTGGGCTCATTCAACCTCCTAATTCGACTTAATCCACCATTCTCATTAGTTTATTGCATGTTTTTTATTATATTTATGCTAATAGAGTGAATTGGGTTAGTCATTATGCCAACAAGTCTAATCTGTGCTTTGTGTAGCCTTTTTGGTCAATTTGGAGACAAAATTGAAGGTCTTAATGAGCACTTGACAGCCAAATTCGTGGGAGAACAAGGGAGAGGATTTGTAGGAAGCTGTCCCCTTCATTTATGGGCCCTTACTTCAAATTCTCCACCATCAGCTCAGAGTTCAAGGGCCACCAAATCAATTAGCACAAGGGCAGCCAAGCAAGTCAAGTAGGACTACTGTTAACTCCAAGTTTTGGGCAGCCGAGTCCCTAAAGTTTAGGAGGACTGTTGGGGTCCTCAATTTGTATAAATAAGAAGGCTTAGGGCCTCATTTGGGTTAGCTAGTGGTCAGTCATTTTGTAGCCAATGGTTAGTCATTTTGTAGGCAGAAGTTAGCTAGTTTGTATTTCGATTTTTAGGCAATAGATTAGCTTTGCTTTCAGCTCATTTTCAAGTTTCCCTTGTGGACAGTTTTGATGTAACTCTTCTTTTTTTGCTCAATAAAGATGAATCCAGCTTTGCACCAGCTCTAAACCTCTCTTAGGAGGCTGTAGCTCTTGGGGTTGGGCCCATCTCAAGCACCCAGTACCTCCTTTGTTTACTTTCATGTGTCTTTGTTGCATTCTTAGAATAAATCTGCTATTTAGATTTAAATATTGTGTTGTTATTTAGGTTGCTTTTGATGATTAAAAAGGTTCTTCATGTTCAGATTTACTTGATTGGTTAATCACAGGGAATATATTCAGAAAAATGCTACCAAGTACTTTGGATCTCACCTCCCCCTCAGTGGAATCATGATCTGGGACCAATGTAACCTTGCTGCCCACAAAAACGTTGTTTTGCTTCACCATGCAAGTATTAGTGTTGGATTCTTAGTTGTCAAACTTGATATCAGTTTTGATTGCATGCTTAGGGTTATGATTTCTTAGTTGCATAGTTATTTCACGTATTTCATTTCGAATAAACTTTTGTTCATTTCCTTTTGTTGTTAGGTCAGATTAGAGTGGAATAACTAGGTCATAGGTTTTATAAGTGTTTGTTTGTTCAGTTTGAAAAACCACTTGCAGAGTACCTGTTATCCCTCCTTACCTGCCCATACTCTATCCAACCTACCCACTTCACCCTTCACTTAGAACCCTTACCTTACATTTGCCTCATTCACTTACTTTGCCATGATTCTCATCTTCTTGTGCAACATCATTTCATCCCTCCTTGAACAAACCTCACCATCTACGCCACTCCTCAACTCCATCCTCCAAGTCTTGAACTCCCCTACACCCCTATTTCACCTCCATACTCATTCCTCCACCTTTTTCCCTCCATCCATGCTTCAAAACCCCATTTCTGAACATCCTGTAGAAAAATTATAGAACATCCTGTAGAAATCCTAAACATCCTGTAAAACCCCTGCAGACTTCCTGTAGAAGCTCATAAACGTGGTTTCTTGGCAGCCAAACTTTGTGAAACTCTCTAGAAGGGTGTTACGGACCCCTCAGACCCTCTCTGTACCATCCCAACCTTTTCCAAGCATTTCTCCTCCTTGATCCACCCCTGCACAGTGAAAAGCCAGTTAAAAGCACGTGCATGATAATTCTAATAACTTAAACAAAAATACAAAAAGATGTTTTCTTCAGGTAGAGGTAGTCTAGACAAATGTATTTTACCTTCATAGAAGTAATGGCATCCTTTTCAGTAGTTTGCATTCTCATCTTTGCGTCAGTAGGACTAGCTGTTAGAATTAGGGTTTGCTAGGGTTTGCGTTTCTTTTTGGCTTTCAGTTTCTTTCCGCAAGTAGATTAGTTTCCTTTGAGTTAGCTTTCATCCATCAGTTAAAAAGCTTCTTCTAAGAGCTCATAGAAGTTGGCTTAAGCTCCTAGTGGACTTGTGCCAGCTGACCAAGTGACAGCTGCATCAAGAGCTAGTACTTGTGCATACAGCACTATCGCTTCCAAGTTTGTTACGAACTACCGGGTTGATAAAATTAAAGAAGGGAGTTCCAGGAGTTGTAGCATTATTTCTACAATACTAGAGCCCACCATATTTTTGGCGCCGTTGCCGGGGAAGTGTCAGAGTATTGGTGATTGTCGCTATTCTTCTATTTTCTACTACAACCTTCTGCTAAGTAGTTTATTTCATTTCCATTATGCAATTTAGTTTCTGAAAAAGTAGATTAGCATTTCCCGCTTTCATAGATTAGCATTTCAATTCCACAATTTCATTTCTGCAAGCGTAGATTAGCATTTCAATTCCGCAAGCGTAGACTAGCATTTCATTTCTGCAATTTAATTTGAGCAAAACAGATTAGTCCTTTCCTGCTTTCATTTCAATTCCGCATTTTCATTTCAGCAAGATAGTTAGCTGCAGTTCAATCTATTTTAGTTTTTGCAGGTACAAGTAGAAAAAAACAAAAATCAACCAAAAAGAGTTCCTTTCTTGTCTTGTAGGAGTAGAGATAAGTTAGAAAAATGTTTGCACAACACCCCCACTGCTTCACACAGCCAACCTTCTCTCTTCTTCGATGGCTGTGATTAAAGAACCCTTAGGTGGACAACAAGACATATTTGAAGAACCTTAAGGGAAGAAGAAGAAGAAAACATTCCTCTGGAGCAAATGGCTACAAATAGAAATGTTGGGAGCAGTACCTTATCCAAAAACGAATTTGAAAATCAAATGGAAAATTTCAAGAGTGATATGAGGCAGTTTCTTTCCATGCAACTGGATACCTTGTGGATCCAAAAGAAGCATGAAGAAGTCAAGAGGGCTTTGACCATTTTTTGTCCTAGGTGCACTAGAAAGCATCCTAGGAACGAATGTCCATTGTACTCCATACAAGTGTGTTTTGTATGTGAAGAATACCATCCTACAGATCAGTGCCCTTCCTTACCCAGAATCAAAGCTGCATATCAGAGAGCCAAAGGAGCCACTGAATCACTCTATTATATGAACCAAAGGAGGCCACATGAACCTAGATCTTATCAGCAGGAACTGCAAGGGACATCCGAGACCTATTATGACTCCTATCAAGCCACTTTCATGCCTTCTTGGGGTCTACCTGCTCATCCTTCCTAGTTCACACCTCCTCCTTGTTCCTTCATAGATCCATATTATGCCCAACCATCTGCTCATTCGTTTCACTCTTATACTCAGCCACAGCCTCAGTGGAATGCACCTCATCAAGGGTGGAGGCCCCAATACAACACTCCTCCCGCTTCTTTTCCTCCACCACCTGCTCATCCGCAACCATCGCCTCCTCCTCCACCAAGGCAACCCCAAATGCCTACCCAACCACAACCCCATCCGCATCCATCTCAAATATGCACCCCCACTCAGCTACCCATACCACCATTTCCAAACCCGCACATTGGAATAGCTCAACCTAATTGCAAAGCTGAGGTACAACATGTCCGAACAACTCCTCTCCAGCTCAATGATCTTCACCATAGCTCAGGAAGAGTATTGCAAAAAAGAGACTATATTGAAAGCACTGAAGGATCACATCCAGCAAAAGAAGATTCAAGAGAGGAGATCAAAGAACCATGGGTTGCACTTGATGAAGAGAAGAGATCAGAATCAGAGATCGAGAGAGTTCCCTCATGGTTACTATCAAATCCTCCATGTACTCAAGAGAAAGATCAGCAAAAAGAGGAAGATGAGAAGGTCATGATAGAAGGTGACATGAAGAATGATCCAGATCAGCAAAAGGACCAAGGATATCAAAGCTATATTGAGACATGGTTCCAGACAGTCACTAAGTTGCAGCAGTACTCTCTTCCTCAGCTATGTTTGATCCCTTCAAAGTCAGATCATTTGGTCTCTAAAATCCGGATAGCTATCCAAGCATGCATTTCGAGCCTCCACATCATTTTGTCTCTAATCTCGATGTGCACATGGCTCCATTGGAAGTATTCTTATACTTGAGAACGATTTTGTTTTTCAAGTTGGGTAGGGTAGAAAAAAAAAAAAAAAAAGGAGAAAAAATGAAAATAAGAGAAAAATAAAAATCTAAGGTGAAAACCTCCTCGGAGGCGCCTTAGATTGGCTCATTGATTGAAAACCTCCATGAGGCAGTCAATGGGTTGGAAAAAAAGAGAAAAGAGAATAAGGTCTCGGGGTGAAAACCTCCCTTGGAGGGGCCCAGGGCAGGCAATTAGGGTGAAAACCTCCATGAGGCGCCCTAGTTGTTTTTCAAAAAAAAAAGAGAAAAATAAAAAAGAAGAATAAAGCTAATTTCCATTGAACAATTGCAGGTTGCAAGAAGGACATTGCAGGTTAGGAGGATCACTCAAAACAAAGACAAAGGAGTTTTTGTGCCTTCTACAGGAAGTTTTGAATTTCTACAGGAAACATCCTGTAGAACCTTTGGACGAACCAAATTCAATTCTAAAATGGAATCTGATGGTGGGAATCTGTTGGTTAGGCCTGCAAGCACCTCTGTGTCCATCCCTTGCCTTTCTCCATCATTTTTCCACCTCATTGTGCTTCTACATTGTGCTTCTACAGGAAGTTCCTGTAGAAATTGTAGGAAGCTAGAAATGGATTTCAAAAAGGCGGTTTGGCGAACATGGTAGCTTCCTCGAGGGTTCAGAAGTCCTCCTGCAATCTAAAAACTCCTCCTCCATCATCTCCATACCTGCATCACAGCCCAAGTTCATTTTTCATGCCATGCAACAAAACTGCAAAATGCCTTGAAAAAAAAACACATAGAACAGAATTTGTTTCTCCCATAACTTGAAAACCATGCATCCATTTGAAAAACCATTTTATGGGGAAGTGTATAGGGGTGATGGCAACATGATTGAGCAGTTTCAGCCAATTCCGGTACACGGTTTCCAAGAAATCAACCTCCATCTCCTTCAGCCATTTTTGCATTTTCTCCATATCCGTGCATCCGTTTCAAAACCTGTTTCATGGGGAGATGCACATGGGTGATAGTAGCCTACCTAAGCAGTTTCAGCCGATTCCGATGCATGGTTTCTAAGAAATTGATCTCTGAAATCTTCAGACATTTTCCATTTTTCTCGAAATCTGTGCATCCATTGATCACGATGTTTCTATGGGAGGTGCATCATGATGATAGGAACATGCTTAGCAATTTTCAGATCGATCCGATCTATCGTTTGGGAGCAATGGCGAAAACAAGTTCTGGTCCGGTGAAAATTCAGCAGCAGCAGCTTGAAGGTGCAGATTTGAACGTGGAAACAAATGCCTGCAGGTTAGATCTGGTCATAGGACACCTGCACAAGGAAAAACAACCAAAAATCATCAGCCAAGCCCTCACGCAACCAAAGGATCCAGGCATGCAGCAGCAGAATATGAGCATGCAGCAGCAAAAAGCACTTCACAGCAGCCATTTGACTTTAGGTACGTGACTAAAACCTGTTCCTCTATTGCATGAATCTAATTAAAGAAATGCATGAACAAATGGAATGGTGAAATTAAGCCACGAATATAGCAAGGTTAACTTGACATCCAGTTCTCTAGCGCTCAAGGAAAAATCACGCAGCATACGTGTATGGTCATTCATGAGAAATTTGAAAAACACAGTTAGTGGTAGATCTGTTGAACTCCAGTGCACAGGACATCAAATAATTAACAAATAGAGGAGAACATACAATTTATAACATCACTGTAGTTCAAATGAAGACAGCACACGTTTTTGCCACCTCACCACAAATCACGCAGTAATTAAAGGAATGATCGGCTGAAGACTCACGTTAATTGTTGTTCATTTACACTTGCAAACCTCTTTGGCTGAATCCTCTGCCTCTGAATTCTATTAAACTGACGTCCTTCGCCAAGTTTTTCGGTTTGTTCAAAATTCTCCCGCATACCAAGATCGTTCAGAGGCGCAAGGTCACTCTACAAGCGTTTCTACAGGAATCTGCGCTACAGGAGACCCAACATACATTGAAGCTTGGACTGTTCACATCGAGGGTGGAAATTCTCACTGAGGTAGGCCTGAACAGAACTTTCCCATGCAAATAATTCAAAAGGTGGTGAATTCGATGTGTTGAGGGGGTAGGAAAAATGTGAATGCAAGTCTGTCTATGAATTCAAAAGCCGTTTTCCTATTGTTGCCTGGAATTGTCTTCAGTGCAACATAGCCCATGCTTTGGAGAAGACCAAATATTTAGATTCAGACATATACTTAAAAACATGAAGAAAAATACCATTTCTCTTGCCAGTTTACTGTAGATCTAATTGCAATGAATCATACAGATTTCATTATCCCTAGCACATATCAAGATATTGTTGGGAGCAAGGATACTGTTGGCCAATATGATAGTAACTGCTTTCACCCTTGCTAGTCTTTATCGTGTGGTTCATGGAATTGATGTTTTTGATCCCAAGTTCAACATTGTTTCTCCTGGAGTAGACATGCAAAGTTATTTCCCTTATACAGGGAAGCAGCATCGTCTTACTGCTTTACATGGTCCAATGGAAAAACTCTTGTTCAATCCCGAACAGACAACTAAACACATGTGTATTTTGAATGACCATAAAAAGCCCATTATGTTTTCTATGGCAAGACTCAATAGAGTGAAAAACATGACAGAACTGGTTGAATGGTTTGCAAAGAAAAAACACTTGAGGGATACTATCCTCCACATTCTGGGGAGGAAACCATATATAGAATTCCCATTCTGATCAGTGCACAAGCCAAAACAGAGCGTGAGGAAGCAAGATATTGAGGCAGAGAAGAAAACTAAGGGTAAGGAAGCTAAGGGAAAGAAAACCTAGGGTAAACCATCACAAGGAAAGCAAGAGGAAAAGCAAGAAAAAAGAAGGAAGAAACGAAGAGGAAAAGGAGAAATGGGCCAAATTGCTAAGCCTAGAATTGTGGGAGGAACAATGGCACAAACACCTCGAAAAAAAAAGATTGCAGAAGAGAGCAGAGAAGATTGAAAAAGGCCAAACAAGTAGGGACACACCCAAGGCAACCACAGCACAGGTCAAGGAGAAGGCACCCCCAGCCAAGCAAGCCAAATCAGAGAAAACTGGTTCTACAGAAAGTTGGCAAACTGTTTCTTCAGGAAGCCAGAAAATGGCCACTACAGGACTTTCTACAGGAAGTTTGGGGAGAGGGTAACAGAAGGAGAAATTGGCCGAGATTTTAGCTAGGGAGGCAACACCTATGCTAGCCACCCTAAGCACATCCATCCCCTCCATGAACACTCATTTTTTTCAGGGTTCAGACACAATTTAGTCACGGTTCAACCTTCTACAGGAAGCTACAGAACTTTCTACAGGAAGTTCTGTATTTTTACCAGAAACATCCTGTAGAAGCCTTTGGGCAAGCCAGAATCAATTATGGAGAGGGATTTGAAGCTAGAAGCCTGTTTACGAGGCATGCAACCACTCTTTTCTTCCATCCTCCACTGGTTTCATCTCCTTTCACCACCATTGCTGCCATCAGATTGAATATACTTGCACAATCATACCAAAGCTGAGAATTCTCTAGGAAAAGGAGCAAGTAGTGGGAAGAAGCAAAGAGAAAAGCATGGTTTCATGACAGAGAAGAGACATCACTTCAGAAGCTTGGCATGACAGGGAGGCCACCAGGGCCATCAAAGATGAGGAGATAGATTGGTTGCTCAGAGGATGAGCAACACTTTCAGTAGGGGGGTGATGATGAGCCCCAAAAATGGATAATTATTTGGGCTCATTCAACCTCCTAATTCGACTTAATCCACCATTCTCATTAGTTTATTGCATGTTTTTTATTATATTTATGCTAATAGAGTGAATTGGGTTAGTCATTATGCCAACAAGTCTAATGTGTGCTTTGTGTAGCCTTTTTGGTCAATTTGGAGACAAAATTGAAGGTCTTAATGAGCACTTGACAGCCAAATTCGTGGGAGAACAAGGGAGAGGATTTGTAGGAAGGTGTCCCCTTCATTTATGGGCCCTTACTTCAAATTCTCCACCATCAGCTCGGAGTTCAAGGGCCACCAAATCAATTAGCACAAGGGCAGCCAAGCAAGTCAAGTAGGACTGCTGTTAACTCCAAGTTTTGTGCAGCTGAGTCCCTAAAGTTTAGGAGGACTGTTGGGGTCCTCAATTTGTATAAATAAGAAGGCTTAGGGCCTCATTTGGGTTAGCTAGTGGTCAGTCATTTTGTAGCCAATGGTTAGTCATTTTGTAGGCATAAGTTAGCTAGTTTGTATTTCGATTTAGGCAATAGATTAGCTTTGCTTTCAGCTCATTTTCAAGTTTCCCTTGTGGACAGTTTTGATGTAACTCTTCTTTTCTTACTCAATAAAGATGAATCCAGCTTTGCACCAGCTCTAAACCTCTCTTAGGAGGCTGTAGCTCTTGGGGTTGGTCCCATCTCAAGCACCCAGTACCTCCTTTGTTTACTTTCATGTGTCTTTGCTGCATTCTTAGAATAAATCTGCTATTTAGATTTAAATATTGTGTTGTTATTTAGGTTGCTTTTGATGATTAAAAAGGTTCTTCATGTTCAGATTTACTTGATTGGTTAATCACAGGGAATATATTCAGAAAAAGGCTACCAAGTACTTTGGATCTCACCTCCCCCTCAGTGGAATCATGAGCTGGGACCAATGTAACCTTGCTGCCCACAAAAACATTGTTTTGCTTCACCATGCCAGTATTAGTGTTGGATTCTTAGTTGTCGAACTTGATATCAGTTTTGATTGCATGCTTAGGGTTATGATTGCTTAGTTTCATAGTTATTTCATGTATTTCATTTCGAATAAACTTTTGTTCATTTCCTTTTGTTGTTAGGTCAGATTAGAGTGGAGTAACTAGGTCATAGGTTTTATAAGTGTTTGTTTGTTCAGTTTGAAAAACCACTTGCAGAGTACCTGTTATCCTTCCTTACCTACCCATACTCCATCCAACCTACCTTCTTCACCCTTCACTTAGAACCCTTACCTTACATTTTCCTCATTCACTTACTTTGCCATGATTCTCATCTTCTTGTGCAACATCGTTTCATCCCTCCTTGAACAAACCTCACCATCTAGGCCACTCCTCAACTCCATCCTCCAAGTCTTGAACTCCCCTACACCCCTATTTCACCTCCATACTCATTCCTCCACCTTTTTCCCTCCATACATGCTTCAAAACCCCATTTCTGAACATTCTGTAGAAAAATTACAGAACATCCTGTAGAAATCCTAAACATCTTGTAGAACCCCTGCAGACTTCCTGTAGAAGCTCATAAACGCGGTTTCTTGGCAGCCAAACTTTGTGAAACTCTCTATAAGGGTGTTACGGACCCCTTAGACCCTCTCTGTACCATCCCAACCTTTTCCAAGCATTTCTCCTCCTTGATCCACCCCTCCACAGGTAAAAGCCAGTTAAAAGCACATGCATGATAATTCTAATAACTTAAACAAAAATACAAAAAGATGTTTTCTTCAGGTAGAGGTAGTCTAGACAAATGTATTTTACCTTCATAGAAGTAATGGCATCCTTTTGAGTAGTTTGCATTCTCATCTTTGCGTCAGTAGGACTAGCTGTTAGAATTAGGGTTTGCTAGGGTTTGTGTTTCTTTTTGGCTTTCAGTTTCTTTCCGCAAGTAGATTAGTTTCCTTTGAGTTAGCTTTCATCCATAAATTAAAAAGCTTCTTCTAAGAGCTCATAGAAGTTGGCTTAAGCTCCTAGTGGACTTGTGCCAGCTGACCAAGTGACAGTTGCGGCAAGAGCTAGTACTTGTGCATACAACACTGTTGCTTCCAAGTTTGTTACGAACTACCAGGTTGATAAAATTAAAGAAGGGAGTTCTAGGAGTTGTAGCATTATTGCTACAATACCGGAGCCCACCAGCCACGTGCCCCCGAAACCCCCCGCAAGGGGGTGCTCCCAAAGGTCGCAGACACCCCCCCCCTGGATCCCCCCTGCAGCGAATATTTTACGGGCGGCGTTGCCGCCCCCATTTCGAACTGGGGTCCTATGTGGCGTTACCTTTGAATATAGAAGATAATTAGGCTTCACACCCAAAAATCTACTCAGTCGTAAATGCAGATTGCTTGAGATTGTTTGGACCTTCAATGATTGAAGACCTTGAAGAGCAAAGTCAATTGCCTTCTATTGATGACCTGCTACCTGAATATCTTAATTAGTTGCAGGAAGACACAGTGTTGGACAAGAAGGTAAGGATGACGCACATGGGAGATGTTGAGTACCTTGGGACTAGGCTGAAAGGTTCAAGCCGAGCAGTGCAAAGTGGATTGAGATTGGACAAGTGAGAAAGTAGTACCCTCACTTAGTCGATGCTTGAAAACCAACTTTTGGTGGTCCAAAAAATTCTTCAGTGGGAAGGCCGTGATCCGAATTAGATCCACAAAAGTCTGTCAAAGAACCATGACTATATCAGGTCGGGACAAATCTCTAAATAATCCATAACCGTGATGAAAAACAACCTTGAACTAGTGGCAATGGAAGCCAGCGTGGAACGACGAGGACCTCGATCAAAGTGCACTAACCGAGGCCTATGGAGATTGTGCAGGATGTTGAATTAGCCCCTAGGAGCCTCGGATCAGCAAATGGAGGTGGATTTTGATGCCCTAATCGCACATCGCTAGGTGAACACAACCGAAATGGAGTAAGCTTGAGCACTCGGTCGTGTTGGGATCCGGAGAACCGCGGGTGGAAAAGGTAAAGGCACTAAAGGTACAAAGGCAGGACCCGCGCTCTGGGAACCAGTGGTTTTGATTGGGGTGACCTTAAACGGTAAGAGGCTTTGGATGAGAGCGGAGCGATTCTATTCATCGATCAATGCATGGTAGGTGGAGGTGAGAGAAATCCACTATTGATCAGGCATTATCGGTCGAGCAAGTCAACCGTGCGAAGCGTGTGTATGGTGTTGAATCTGGAGGCCCCAGATCGGATGGCTGCGATTGCGCCCGATGGAGGAAACGGAACCGATGAAGGATTACACCACATTTTAGAAGGATATGGAATCCGTTTGACTGCCACAGTGGAGGAAGAACCCATTCACGATGTAACTGAAGAAATGAAATGATGAAGCAGGCTAGCACCGTTTAGAGGAGGACATGTGGCCACTCCCTGCGAGTTGATGATGACACCGAACAGGGAACTCCAAGCGCAGTTGTAGAAGGTGAATCGATAGAGGTGGAAGAGGAACCAAACAATCTTGGAATGAATGGCTAAAAGCCATGAACAGCAACAAAATACACAGTCATGTCAGAGAACAGTCTGAGAGATGAAGAAAGAAGATAGGGAGACCAGAATCCTGAGAGGAGGATGGAATACACAGAGAAAGAAGATAGTGAAGCCAAAGCAGAAAAAGGATAGAGGGCTCAGCTGATTAGAGGCAGTGTTGAGCACCATAGGCTTGAGAGATCTGAGCCATCCCAGAGAGGATCTGTCTAGGCTGAGCACCACATTGGGCTCTCCACTATAGACTAGAAGGTCACAGAGCTAGTAGGAAAAACAGAGTCTGTGAACTCCAGTGGCTTGGGGAATCCAAGAACCACCTTGCTAAGCAAATCTGCTTCAAGAGACTCATAGTTAGTCCCTGCATTGTAATTCTCTACTCAAAACACAATAAAATGAGTCCACCACTGAAAGCTAGACTGGAGATGTAGCCCTAGAGAATATGGTGAACTCCTTATTAAAATTCTTGTGCTTTGTTTTTTCTTACTGTATTTTCTCCACTGTCTTTCCATTTAATTATCTATGTTTTGGTAATCTAATCAATCCATTGCTTCAATAACACAGAACACACACCAGCACATGAGTTTGTAATACCTTTGTTTAATAGATCTTAAACTGATGTCACTCATAGGGTGAATATCAGATCACAACTTCTGCATAATTCTATGAGACAATTAGCCTACTCACTTCCTGGATTCTACAGTGTAGCTGCACTGGAGGATAGCCTCAAGCACTATGCAATTCTGGGCATCAGAGCAGGTTAATTGAGAGCTAAGACTACATAGTGCATCTCATTCAGGATGAGGTTGACGGAGTTTATCAGGTTGACAGGTTTTAGGAAAAATGGCTAAGTGCGAGAGCAAGTGAACTTGTGTAGACGTGACATTGTGATCAGACACTTAGCATGACTCAATGATAGGATACCACAAACCAACAAGAAAAACATGTGCTCAATGATATTGTATTTAAGGTTGAGTGTTACAAGTGCAACACTTGGGATAGACCTTAGAACAACCATGATGACACTTGCATGACAATGCTTACAAATTTGTGTATGAGTACGACCGATGTTAATAGATTGAAGACAACTTATGCACACAAAGACCAACCTTGGAAATTTCCAAAACAATACCGCAAGCATGATAAAGAAATCCATATGCTAAAAGACTACCACTGGTCCAACAAGCGACAAGGAGAAAGACACAAAGAGGACAAACATGGAATGACTTTCATGCATGTCATTAAAGATAGAATGATATTAGTACTTCAAGCTACACTAAGAGATGTATTTCAAAAGGTGTACTTTACTTACCATACTTACCCTCTAGATGGATATGCATCTGACGGAGTTTTCATGAGGTCCCTATCTTGTATCATAACTCAGTTCCTTGGACTTTCTCCTCAACTCCTTGGATTCATGTAGCATGTCGTATTTCCTTCTGGTTACTAAGAGATAAATTTGCACATTTTTAGTGGGGAGTGATTGTTTCTGGGATGATGTCCTGGGAGGACACCTCTGCATAGTTTTGGGATGCAAGATAGACTGGATAGGTGAAGACAACACTACATAGTTTTTGAATGCAAGACACTGCTGCGAATGGGCTCCTGGGAGGAAACCTTTATGTAGTTTTAGGTTGCAAGAAAAAATGGGTAGCTGGGGACAACACTACATAGTTTCAGGATGTAGGACACTCCTGTGGGATGGGGTCCTGGGAGGACACCTTTGCATAGTTTTTGGATGCAAGACAGACTAGGTAGTTAAGGGACAATATTGGTAGTTTTTGGAGACAATAGGAGGTTGGCGTCTCTATGCATTGTTCATTTCCAGAAAGCAAGGGAAAAATATTGAGGGTTACAAAAGCGAAGTGTGCAGTTCTGGAAGGTTGGATGAGGCTAGGTTGCTCAGGAAACTATCTAAGTGTGGGATCAGTAAAATTGATGTAAATCGTGATAGAACTTGACTATGGTCACACACTTGAACACTTAGTGGTACAACATAGACCATCCAAAACATATAAAACATACTCTTCTTGATGTGACAACCTTCATGGTAAGAGGGCATGAATTGAGTGTGTAAAATGTCTATGTAATGAGAACAACTTGTACACATAAAGGTTTCCCCTTGAATGAGGAAAAAATTCCCTTTGCATGAAAAATAGTAATCTCGATGCCCAAAGATGACACGTGCTGAATAAAGATGAGAAAATGAACAACTATTAAGATCAAGGAGGGGGCTTTTGATCATCAGCTTATGAATAAGTGACCAAGGAAAGATCGATCAAAAGATCCACAATGGGCTTCGAAATTTGCATGCAAGCCAAAAATTTGAAGGGTTGTTGTAGCCACTACAAAATTAGTGACACGCTTGTAGAAATCTGGCTCTCTGTATGGACCTTCTCTTGTGAAAACAAGTCTAACTCTTCCAGAAGTATTGTTCAATTCTTTAATCATCATAGCTTTCTCACTAGCTTGAGTGAAATATGTAGTCCCTACCATTCTCTTGATTTCTCAGTACATGTACCAAGCCAATTCAACCAAGTCGTTTAAATTAGGGATGAGGGGTATATTGGTGCACAAGTAAAACTGTAAGAATTTTAGTTTCATCTTTAGTGTTGCTCTGTTGCTAGCATGCTTGGATAGTACCACAGAAGAGTCACGTGGGACACAAGCATCGCTCTGCTGCTAGTATGCCTGGTTAGTACCCCAACATAATTACTTGCATCACCTCTCTACACATGATGCCTTTCACTTCTTTCGCCTTTTTTATTTTTTTAATTTTCATTTTATTTTCATTTTCGAAGGACTGTGCATAGGCACTTATTCGTTTCATGAGGTAGAAGAGGGATCCTAACTTATTGAGACCATAAGAGGTTGTCCCTTCAGAGAAGTATGTTGTATATACCTCTGACATACTTATTAAGGTTTCCCCCCTCACCTTACTGTACTTGACTCAGATGAAAAGGGTTAATCAAAAAACCAATTAGAGTAGGTGATACTAGTTAAAAGTGCAAGCTTTGTGCTTTCAACAAGACTCACTCTAAACAAAAATTATTTTCCATCATCGTACCACCGAATGAAGATAAAAAGCTCTTCATAAATAGAGAGGACATCATATAACAAAATTTTGATAGTTGTACAAGACCTCTTATCTTTTTCCCAGCTTGTCTCATAGGAAAACACAGTTTCATGTGAAACTAACCTATGGTCCAAACAAGTAAACAAACAAAGAATAAAAGAGCAGAGGAAGTAAGCAAGGAAAAATAAGAAATAAAAGTAAGATGTGAAAGCAAATCAAAACCAACGAGAAAGCAATGCAAGACATGAAAGCAAAGAAAAGAAAACAAGAAAGAAAAACAAAGTAAGAAAGAAAACACTACTCCTACTCCTATGCTAAATAGTGTATGGGCCTACTCACATGAAATGATATTTCCAATGCAGCCATTAGTGCATTGGTTGGCCCATGTTGATGAAGGCACAGATAACAAGAAATATAAGAATGTAAACCAGCAAACAAAAAATATATGACAATGAAGACCAACACTCCGAGTTCAAATGTGTCCACAATAGAGAAATGATTAAACACAAAGGACAAACATTATGTGGATGTGCCATGGTTTTGCAAGACACTATGCACAGATGATAAGCATGTACACTCTTTCGACTATGATAAATGAGAAGAAATGAAAAATTAATACAACTTTCACTTAGCAAGAGTGTTTGTTTTGCATGATTCCTCCAATGCATGAGTGATGGGATCATCTGATTTAGGTGGAGGATGTGAAATCTGTAAACTAGATTGATCTTCAATGCAAATAGGAGAGTGATAAGGAACGTAGGGTGTTTCGAAAGATTTCTAATCAAGAGTGGAGATAACCTCGGGACATCAAGGGCCTGACATAACCATCAGCACAAGATGAATTTCCTCGATAGGTGGAGGGGTTTCCACTTCATTAGTATGTATATCATCCAAGACTAGTGGCTTAGAAAGATCAACATCCAGTGAATCAACATCTTCATCAAATGAAGGAGTAAAGAGATCACAACAACCATGATAAAAAAAATTCAAGGTGTTCATCGTCATCCTCGTGATCTGATGAATCATGCAAAGGGGTTGATGAGAAACAAGCATGTTCAGCCTCTATGTTTCCAGAAATTATAGATGAAATATTGGATGTACTTTAGATAAATATGTTTCCTCTCCACAATGTAATGATAGATTGACATCTGGTGTGTCTTATGAATGATTGGAAGTAGCAACATTTGGCGATGAGTCTTTACATATAAAATGAAAAGTGGCAGAATCACAAGAGATATCAGGATAGATCAGATGAGGTGTGGATGGAAGGAGGTCATCCTTCACTGTGGGTTCTTCTTCAGATTCCCACACACACTCATTATGAATGAAAACACAAGTTGGCTGCACAACATCAACTCCATTGTCAACTTGATCCTTGGGAACACAAGACGTGGAGTCCAGAACAGGAAAACACAACACATTACAATCCAGGGGATCAATGGAACTAGAATACAGAGGTTGAGACCATGAGTTCACATGATAACCATCAGGATTGCAAGCCAAATCTATGTAGATATTCAGAGAAGGTGGGGTGGGAGGATGTGACAGTTCAAAAATTGTGCGTGCACCTTCTCCCACCTCGCACTGTGGAGCTAGAGTTTCTTAATGAGAAGAGGATAGACAATCACTTGTCACAACAATCTTGTCCATCTTCGATTTGGAAGCTCTAACACCGAGGTACGCTGGGAGGGGTTCGAATGATTCTAAGATATGCTGATACTCGGATAGATGAATAAGATAATGAAATCATTCATCAAAAAAATTCCATTCAATTTCATCTTCAAGGATTTGATATAATAGATTACGAAAGCACTTGTGAAATTTCTCAATGGATTCATCAGGTGCTTTTTGTAATTCCAAATTTTTTTTATTGAGTGCTTTACGGCCATAAAGATAGAAAGCACATGTCAACTCTCAGATAAACTGATCAAAAGAGTGAATATAGGAATCGGGAAATGTGACACACCACATCATTGTGTGCCCTCGAAGCGTGAATACCAATGGTGAGCAAGCGATGTAATCCTCATAGATTTCATGCCTTTCATAGAATCCTGTGAAGGCACTCTATGTCTAAGAAAGGCTACTCCACCATCACCATCATATGTGTTATGTGACAAGTCATTCCAGAGATCCTCCGATACCTCAAAATCCTCTCCATAAGAAAGACATGTCGGAGGATAAATTGTAGCATAAGCCATGAAAGATGTGTAGGGATTCAAAAAAAACTTTGAGGACTCATCTTGTCATTTGGTCCTCCTCCTAGCACCAGAAATGTTGATGGTGTTGAACCCACAAACGTTCAAGGGATCTCCGAGGTATGAATTCCCAAAGTGACCTCTCACCATTTGGTGTAGGAGTCCCATTCGGTATGAGGGCACATTGCCATTATTTTAGAGATTTTCCTTAGTTCTTGGCTTTCAGTGCCTGAGAGTGTTATGCTTGTAACTTCAAGAAAGTGAGGTGAGTATATCTGGTGATTCTTTAATGTAACATTGTGTCTGGGTTCCCTTTCTATAAGGGAGAGGGTGAAAATGAACCTCTAGATGAGATGTAGTAGTATCATACAGGAAAACAACAAGGATTTGTCCAACATCTAGCAGAATAGTACACAATGGATGCGATAGTCGTTAAAACCAAAGTGTGAGGGGAAAGCATGTACACCATCCAACGAAGTAGTCCACATGTGATTGACAATTGTTATAACCAAGGAAAACAAGAATGGTTTGTCTAATGTCCAGTGGAGTACTTCACATGGACAAGACAACAGTGATAAACAATACAACACATCTTCAACAATGAAGTACGAAAATAACCAAAGTAGTTCAACTATCTTAGCATAGGTTAAGAAAACATGCATTACAAACATTTAAATAACAGTGTTGCAAATGGATACAAAACACACGTGAAAATGTGTTGGCCTGAGATAGGCTACTGAATTAAAAAAAAAGTTCTAAGAAGCATTTGTACACCATAAATCACTAGCCCCAGTCATGAGACATTGGAACCAGCCCTAGCTCCTCAAAGAAAATATTACAGACTCTCAAGGCTATGTGGGAGGAGCGAAGGTAAAAATTTCTTTACTCATAAAATGAGGGGGTATATATAGACAAGGATGATGCTTGACCCTTGTGACTCTTGGAATTCCCTCATGATCGTTCAACTTCCTATGAACTTTCAACTTCATGTGACTCTTCAACTTTATATGTGTGTCTCCTGGACTTTCACATTACATTACATTAGATTACAACAGGTGTGGACCATAGTAGTAATCTGGCCAAGGAAACTCATGACACAACTCGACATGACATGACTGACATATATTGGTTGACTATGGTGTCCATGTCCAGCTACGATGCTGCTGAGTGATGGATGTGCTCTCGATGTGTTGTGTCTTCACCTCTGCATGGAAAAGTGTTGTGGGGTCTTCGATGGTCTTGGTCTTTTCTTGATGGTTCATAATCATGCAACTCTTTCGCTTGCAAGTCAATGTGCTTGCTATGTTCATTTAGATATGAGAAAGTCTTCTAGACTGTGCTTCTTCTTCATCCCATTCTTCCTCGTGCCATGTTCCATCAATGTACGTGTTCCTAGAATTCACTCATGACGGGACGAAATCAAATCCAAAATTCTCCTAGTCTATCATGATGCATTGCTTTTGTTTTCGGGTCCAAATGACCGGGAGGGAGGACAAGACACTGAAACTGCAGAGAGAACACCTAAGGCATGGATGAGAGGCTGTAGAGTAATGTCAGGAAAGAATGTGCAGAGGTCGCTGGGAGGAAAAACTATGGAATTAGGGATAGTAGTGATAATTGCAAGGTTGAACCTAGCTAGATAGAACTACACAATGCATGGGAGGAAGAAAAGGCAGGGTGTCGTGGGGAACTGCTAGACACTGCTACGTATTTTTCAAGGTGATTACTAGGATGGTCACTTTGGGTCCAACTAAGAATCTGTGAAAATTCTCTGAGGGAGATATATTGTTATAAAACCAGCTCATAAAAGGATAGAAAATATAGATAAACGCCTTCAAAATAATCCTCTTTGAGGGGACAACCTCTTTTACATTACACAAATTAACAATTCTTGGATGATACAAATGACAAGACCTCCTTTCTATATATAGGAGTCTAAGGGGTCATAATATAATCAGATCCGACATAACAATAATAATGTAAGGGCACAATAATAACAATAGTGGGATTCTATGGGGCACAATAATAACAATCTGGGGACTAAATGGGCACAACGATATAATAAGGGGGTTGTACTAATAACAATAAGGGGTTACACTAGTAGTAAAGGGACCTAACATGCCCCTCTCCTTCAAAAAGTGTTGTCCTCAACGCTTGAGTAGTTCTTGATGCTTCTATATAAAATTCTTTTCCTCCGATGTGGAATGTTCAGCGTGTAGGTCCTTCCACTTGATGAGATACTCTAAAATTGATTGATTTCGTAGCTGAAAAGTTCTTGTTTCTATGACTGCTCCAGGCTCCAATATGATTTTTCCTTCCTCGTCAAGTTCTGGAAATATTGTTTGAACTGGGATCTTCTGCGACTTTTGAATGAGTGGCCACGGTTATTCATCCTTCTTCCATTCATCCCTTGCTTCATTTATCCAATTTAGTTGGATAATAGAAATAGCACAAAACAATGCTTCTACATCCTCATCCTTTCTTGAGAGTGCATTTGCAACAACATTTTACTTCCCTTTTTTGTAGATGAATCCAAATTCATAACCCAACATATTTGTGATCCATTTTTTATGTTCTTCTAAAGATAATCTTTGTTCTAAAAAGTATTTAAGACTATCATGATCCATTTTTACCTTGAAGTGTCTTCCGATTAGGTAAGGTCGCCATTTCTTAAGTGCATGTAGTATTTCCAACATTTCCTTCTCATAAATAACTTGCTTGAGATGTAGCCGTAAAAATACCCAATCGCCCACATCAAAACTTCTTTCACTGTGATGTTGATCTTCCTGTTGTTTGATTCGATTATACACCAAAGTGGAGTTATCCTTTAAATGTTGGAGAACTTGTTGTTGATGCTCGATGTGATCTTTCACTGCTTGAATCTTTTTCTTCTTGATATTTCCTTCTATCTTGAGAGTTTGAGGGGTTGTAATTTCATCCAATGCATTACAAGATATGGGTTGGATTCATTTCTTGATGCTTAATGTGATCTTTCACTTCTTGAAAATTTTTCTTCTTGATATGTCCTTCTATATTGATAGTTTTAGGAGTGGTAATCATGTCCAATGCATTACAAGATATGGTCGGATTCATTTCTTCTTTCTCTATGTGATCTTTCACTTCTTGAACCTTTTTCTTCTTGATATGTCCTTCTATCTTGCGAGTTTGACGAGTGGTAATTCTTTCCAATGCTTTACAAGATATGGTCAGATTCATTTCTTCTTTCTCTGGGGTTGGTTCCTGGTGTATATCCTCTTCTTTTGACGTTTCTTTATCCTTTTCTTTATCCTCTTCATAATCTATGTAAAATAATTTCTTCTCAATGCACTTATGACCTTTAGTGTATTTGCTATCACAATTGTAACAAAGCCCTATTTCTCTTTTTTCTTCCAATTGTTGTCATGTAAACATTGTATGTTGTGGAAGGCTAGGAGAAAAAACACTTCCATAATTACAGTCGTGAGTGGTGTGATTCGTTATTTCCATAATTTTGCTTTCAATGTTTCTTTCCAACCGGAATGCTTTCTCCAATGAATCAGGTTCCCAAAGACAAACCTCATGTTGAGTGTTATCCTTTAAAGCCCCTATGAACATGTCAATCCTTTGCTTCTCTGGAATATCATTTACCCTTATATTCAATTTTTGAAAGTCGTCAATGTGCTCTGCCATTGAACCATTATGTTTGAGATTTATCAATTGGCTAAAGAAGGTGTTACTCTTTGTATCCTCATAATGTGCTATCATTTCTTCTATGGAAATTGACCAAGTGAGAAGTGCTTTACGAGAACAAATCCCTTTATACGATAAAAATTGATTTGGTTCTAAATATAAAGACAAATATGCACCTTTTGTAAATGTTTAACCTCATGTAGATCAAAATATTGATCCATCTGTAGTATCCAATTTACCATATCCTTGACACCAAACTTCCTCATATCGCCTTTTTTTTTATTTTAGGAGCTTGATCTTGAAACGATAGTAAATATGTACTTTTAGTTCTCCAAGTTCTGAAATTGCATCTTGCAGTGGCCCTCTGAGTCCTCTTTATAACACCACAAGTCTGATAAGAATTTAATTCTCCAAGAAAGAGCTATGCTCAATCTCCTAAGATGACCTGATTATATAATGTTTGAGTAGATCAAACTTCTACGACGTCGAATGTCTCACTGTTTCGACCTTTGGATCTAAAAGTTATACATAGAAAACTACAGTCCGTCCTCTTTCTGTAACTTCTTATGAAATTTAAATTTGTTTCTCAGAGAGAAAGTTATGATGATTTACCCAAAGTTTCCTGTTTAGAATTTAATTCGGGAGTGCAAAAATCCTAACTTCCTTAGATTATATCTTTGAGCATATAGCGAGACAAGATGTGAGATTTAGACCCAAGCTTCACCAATATTTTAGCTCAAATGAGTTTTAATTTCAAAGTCTAAACCTTCGTAGAAAAAATATTATGGCGAACATTCCACGATGACGTGTTTGAGATGAAATTTTGGAGCTTGGAAAAACCCTAACTTCCTCAGATCATATCGCCAAAAATATAGTGAGACAAGATCTAAAATTCGGACCAGAGGTTCAGACCACTTTCTTCTCAAATGTTTTTTTTTAACATCTGAAACTTTGTAGAGAGAAGGTTATAGTGAAAATTCCATGATGACCTATTTGGAGCAGCAAAACCCTAGAATCCAAAACTCTAATACCAAATGTTATGAAACGAGCTCACAAAAATATAGAAAATATAGATAAATGCCTTTAAAATAAGCCTCTTCAAGGGGGAAACCGCCTTTACATTACACAAATGAACAATTATTGGATGATACAAATGACAAGACCTCCTTTCTATATATAGGAGTCTAAGGGGTTATAATATAACCAGAGCTAGCATAACAATAATAATGTAAGGGCACAATAATAATGATAGTGGGCTTCTATGGGGCACAATAATAACAATATGGGGATTACATGGGCACAAAAATATAATAAGGGGGTTGTACTAATGACAATAAGGGGTTACACTAGTAGTACAGGGACTTAACATAGAGTTGAGTAGCAAGGGACACTAGCAAGAAATTCTGTGCAATTTTCCAGAGTAGGGCATGTTGGGCTGTGAGGAGCTGCTAGTCATAACTATGAATTTTTTAGAGATAGTACAGGATAGGAAGTTGCTGCACATTTTCAAGAAACAATTCACAGTGGGGCAGCAATAGGTGTACCAGCCAAATCTACGTAAGTTTCTGTGAGAGTGCAGAGCAAGCTAACAGGAGGCCTGACTCAGCATGACTACGCAGTTTCTGGAGGCAATGTAGGGTAGGTAGATGGGTATGTTTCTGCAATTCTGGAGATCATAGCAACCCCAGTTCATAGTGCAATGTATATTTCTGGTTGACCAGATGGAGGCTTAATAACTGATGCTACAGGAAGTGCGGAGTGGATTAGGCTTAGAGACAACTTCCGCGCAATTTTGGGAGATAGTCAACCTCCTCACTTCTAGGATTCCATAATGTAGCTGCTCGAGAGGACAACCTCAAGAAATCTACATTTCTTGGGAGCAGAGCGAGTTGAATGAGAGTTGAGATTGCTTAGTGCAACTCAGTCGAGGTCTAGTCAAAGGGGCTTTTCCACTCTATAGGTTTTAAGGAAAAATTACTAAGTGCGAGAGCAAGTGAACTTGTGTAGATGCGACATTGTGATCAAACACTTACCATGAATCAATGACAGGAAACCACAACGAAGACGAAAAACATATGCTTAGCGAGATTGTCTTTAAGGTTGAGGGCGACAAGTGCGACATTTGAGATACACCTTCGAACAACCGTGAAGAAACTTGCGTGACAGTTCCTACAACTTTTTGTGTGAGTATGACCAATGTTCACAAAGTGAAGAACACTCATGCATACAAATACCAACCTTTGAAATTCCCAGAACAAGACTACAAACATGATAAAGTAATCCATATGCTAAAAGCTGATTGTTGGTCCAACAAGCGACAAGGAGAAAAACATATAGAGGACACACGTGGAATGAATTTCATACATGTCATTGAAGACATAGTTATATCAATACTTCAAGCTTCACTAAGAGATGTATTTAAAAAGGTGCAATTTACTTACCATACTTACAATCTAGATGGTTATGCATATGACAAAGTTTTCATGTGGTCTCAATCTTTTATCGTAACTCGGTTCCTTGGACTTTCTCCTCAACTCCTTGGGAGTCATATAGCATGTCATCTTTCCTTATGCTTACTAAGAGACACATCTACACAGTTTCAGCAGGAAGTGACTGTTGTCAGGATGACTTCATGGGAGGACACCTCTGTGCAGTTTCTGGATGCAAGGTAGATTGGGCAACTGAGGACAACACTACACAGTTTCTGAATCCAAGACACTATTGTGGTAAGGGGTGCTAGGAGGACACCTTTGTGCAGTTTCAGGTTTCAAGATAGATTGGGTAGTTGGGGACAACACTATACAGTTTTTGGATGCTTGACACTCCTGCGAGATGGGGTCTTAAAAGGACACCTCTACACAGTTTCTGGATGCAAGGCAGAATGCACATATAAGAAACAATATTTTATACTTCCTGGAGACAGTGGGAGGTTGGGGTCTCTATGAATTTCATAGTTCCAGCAAGTAAGGGAAATAGATTGAGGGTTGCAGAAGCGAAGTTTGTAGTTCTGGAAAGATAGATAAGGCTAGGTTGCTCGGGAAACTGGCTAAGTGTGGGATCAGTGAAATTGATGTAAACATTGATAGAACTTGACTATGATCACACACTTAAACACTTAGTGATAAAACATAGACCATACAGAACATATAAAACATAATCTACTTGATGCGACAACCTTCTTAGTAAGAGTGCATGAAATGAGTGTGAAACATGACTATGTAATGAGAACAACTTGTACGCACAAATATTTCCCCTTGAAGCAAGGAAAACTTCCCTTTGCATGAAAAATGGTAATCTCGATGCCCAAGGATGACACATGTTGTATAAAGATGAGAATGTGAACAACGCTTAAGATCAAGGAGGGGGCTTGAGATCATCACCTTACAAATAGGTGACCAAGGAACAATCGATCAAAAGATCCAGGGTAGGGTCCAAAATTTTCATGTGAGCTAAAATTTTGGAGGGTTGTTGTAGCAACTACAACATTGTCGACACACTAGTATAACTCCAGTTCTCTATATGGTCCTTGTCTTGTGAAAGCGAGTCTGACTCTTCTATAAGTGTTGTTCGATTCTTTGATCATCATGCCTTCATCACTAGCATGAGTGGAAGATGTAGTCCCTACCATTTTCTTGATCGGTCAATATGTTAGCACCTAAATCTACCTTAGGCTGAAGGAAGGCAAAAATTAGGGTAACCACAAACCATGCTCAGTCTGGTAGCTAGCCCTACCAGAGCAGGAGAGGGCTCTCTCCGAGTCACGCTTAGTGAATAGATAATCGAAAATGGTCTTAGATTACTTACAATGAAATATTTACCTTAGGCTAGTAAGTGAATAGGGATTCTGGAAACAATTTTATGAAATGAACGAGCTTCTGGGATGTTATGGGATCGGCGCTCAGCAAAGAACAGAGAATTGAATATGAAAGCACAGATTCTTCCGTGAGGCAAGGTAGGCGGGAAGTGAAACAATTTCGGTTTAAGGTAATGTGGAATGGAAAGATTGCTGAAGAAAGTGAAAAGGGCATAGTCGCATGAATCCTTTTCAATAGAAGAATAACAATGTACATGAAATTTTCCCACAAGCAGAGAAATATAAATTGAATTCTACCTAATCTCACTTAGAAAATTTCACTGAAATGAAATGTGAATTGAATTATGAAACATAACAAGATACATATGGAACATAAGAACACATTTGCTTCACTCACAACCACAAGAATTGCATGAAACAGAGCCACTACCTTTCATTAATTCTCTGTCAAAAATACACAGTGCAGAAACAAAGTTTCTTTCCCACAGTCTCCCAGAAGTTACAAGCCAGCCAACCCTTTGCAAATAAATTGCATAAAATATATAGAATGTGTGAGGAAGAGATAGAATTCCCAAGGGTTGGGAAGTTACTCAAATCATTACGAAATGGAGATGGAGAGCCAACCATCAGCTATAGGTGCAGCACTCACAAGCATGACATTTGGATAGGGTGACCCTTTGCATTCCTTTGCCACTTGGATAGATGCCCATATGGAGAGAAAACTCTTTAAATGCCATATTTGGTGCCAAAAAATTGAAGTGTAGATGACCGGGCCCACTTGGAGAAGTCGCGGCCCGAAATTTCACGAAACAGGAGAAAATTGGCAGTTTTTTCCTCTGTGCGCCGCGCCAAATTCTCTGTGTGTTGTGCCATTTTGGATACTGTTTTAGGGCAATTGCAGGTGTCCAAAATGTGTTCAATTGGGCTTGTTGGAAAGCTTGTCCTGTCTACTTTCTAACCCCACTAGAATTTCCAAATTTGGTGCTCATTTGCCCCTCCAAATCTTCATTCTCCCAAGACATCTTTCTATGTGTCAAAAAAGTGGCAGAGAGGCCATTTTTGGGTGTTTTTTGACCTTTAGGAGACCCTGATCTTGTCAAAATTTCTTGTCCGGACACCAGTAGTCGTACTTTTCGATGTTTAATCCAAATATGCAAGCTGTTCCTCATTTGGAGCCCTAGAATCTTAGCGTCGCACCAGTGGTGTGGCGCACAAGGAGGAATTTCCTTTTTTTTGTCCAAAAAATCACCATGTGACCAAAATTTGCCCAAATTTTTTGAAATTTGGGCTGGAAGTTCTCTATGAAGTGCTATGCTATGCCAAGGAAGCCTCAGCCAAGATTCAAAGCCAATCTTTCTCCTTTGCCTCCTTTGCCTCTTTTGTCGCTTTACTCAATCTTCCCTTTAGGCTCCCGATTCTTACTTTGGGAACTCATGTTTCGGGCCTGGTAGTGGTGAGTCATGTGCCTCAGCATGTCTCTCTCCCTGTTAGTTTTACCCAACTGCTGCTCCAAGTGAACGTTCACTTTCTCTGACACATACTCCCGGTCCTCGTCTCTTTGCTCCATAGGTCTGCCTTGTGCTGCCAGGATGTGTTGCCAGTTTTCCTTGATCATTTGCAACTCTACCTCAGCTAGCCGTTCCTCAAGTTGCTTGTTCCTCTGCTCCAGATACTTCACATTCCACATGGCCCTCTCCAAGTCCACGGATAAGTTCTCAATCATTGATTGTTGCTCCTGAATAATCTCTCCTAGCTCAGCATTCATAGGTTCTGCATCTGTCTCATCATCTTCGAGGAGAACAAACTCGGTCTCTCACTCACCCGATGGCCCTTCCTCCTACACTGGCTCCTTTCCCTTACCCTGCTCCTGTGGTGCTGATTTCGGAAGCGAGGCCCCTTCCACCCCGGGTGGAGATAACACTCGCTTTTCTTCTGCAAATAAGGGTATACTGCCCTTCTGGTATGTGATGTATACTGGCATGGTGGCAGTCTCATGGCACTCAAACTGATGTGAAGTACCCCCCACCTCATGCTCTGCCTCTGAAACCACTGGTGGAGTGCTGAAGAAATCACGGGAGATGAAGTCCTCCCAAGCAATACCCTGCAATCCCAACTGATGGTCCACCAAAATCTGGATGAGAGAAAAATGATAGACATTGTTTAGCTGCTGTCGAGGGGTCTTGTGCTGCATGAAATTCTTCATCCTCTCTATGTTCCCGCAGATGAAAAATGGGAGGCTCATCATCCGCACCCTGGTGAAGTGCATGAGCAACCTGATGTGATAGGCATAGAGGTGGGAAAACCTTCCCTCACAAATGAAATACTTCATGATCAACCTCATGAGTGGGGCATACTCATCCCTCAAAAATCTGAATGGAAAAGCTTTAGTGAGCTGGCTCAAACAGCTGTTCTTGATGTAAGGCTCATAATGATGCCTCTCCACCTTCTTTTTCTTGTGCCACTATTCCCCAATGTTCAGTATTCCTGTTGCCACTGATATGGTTTCCGGTGTCAATGTCAAAGTGACCCCAGCCAAGACAGATTGACCTCCCTGTAGATGAAGTGCAAAAAGCCTGGCCAACTCATGATGGACTCTGACATTTGCCACCCTTTGACAAAATTTATAACATGCCAAGTGCTGGAAGCAAGACATGGCAAGAGGGCATGCCTGCAGCTCAGTGAGGGTATTTGGCTCATCTCTAAGATGTCTGCCACTCCGGTGATATCTCCTATGGGCCCTCTCTCCTAAAGATGTGTCACTGTGGGTCCCCTCCTCATATTCTGATGAAACTTCTGATGTCATTATTGCTGTTTGTACCTTGAGTTTTATGCTGCCCTTGGAATCCAATGGAACTGGTAGATGCTCTGAAAATCTGTCACCAAGGGGAAAATAAAATTGGGAGTGTTAGGAGACGAATGATGGAATGGGAATAGGGGCCAAAGGGAGAGATTTATCATGGATTTTGGAGTGTTTCGGGTATAGTATTGATGGGGTAGGGTTTGAATTTATTTTGGTAGGGTTTGGGTTTTTTGAGTCATGGGAGGAGAGGGAAAAAGGACAATGTTTTTAGTGGTGTTAGGGTAATGATAATGGGAAAATAATACAGGGAAAATGGTGATAGGGGCAGGGTAGAAGAACACTTTGACAACACTGTCACTGTAGCAAAACCCTAGGACCATGTTTTCTTTATGTCTTCCTTTGTTTACTTTAAAAAAAAATTGCATTCGGTTCATAGTCTCAAAATCATGATATTCTCATCAAGTTTAATGCCAAGAGAGAAGGTAGTTGGTCTGCCTTTCAATTTTGATAGGCATTCACAAAATGTTTAGGCAAATTTGTGGTTTTCTAGGCTTATACCTCTGTGCGCCGCGCACTCTGCCCAGTGTGTCGCGCCAGTGGTATTTTTACACTGTGGCCGGGCTCCCAGTATGCCTCGCCTCCTCATGTGTGTGTTGCGTGCTGCCAAAGTCGCCCAGACTTGCATGGAAGAATAGGGGGAGGGTTTTAGTGGTGGATCTAGGGTAGCCTTTAGGGAAAAATGAGAGGAGAGGAAAGCAAAAGGGGAGGAGAGTGACCTTGGTGCTCACCTCACAATCTTGCAACCTCATCCATTGCTTTTCTCAGTGATTTTTTCATGGTTGGCCATTGTGCTTTTAGGTACCATTTAAACATCTTATACACACCATATTAATGATGAAATTGATGGAGAAGAGGTGTCAACAGGGCCTACCTCTTGTTTTGCTAGCCTTCACCAAGACTTGCTGTGGTTTGGCAATGTTTTATGCCCCTGGCTGTGTGCATCGCACACCAAGGCCAGTGTGCCGCATGGTGGGTGTGCGTCATGCCCTTGCAAACTTTCCACTGCGGGTTGGCTGCGTGTGCGCCGCGCTCCTTGGTGTATGCGCCGCACCCTTGAAAATCGGCTCTCACTCACTCAAACTCTCCAAATTTCACTCTCTTACCTTTGCAATGTCTCTCCCAAGCTTGCAATAGCACAATGGTTTTGCTTTGGGCCACAACAAGTATATATAGGCTTGGGAGAGATGGGTTTGATTTTTTCTTCCTTGAAAACCCACTTTCTAATGTTTGTGTTTTGCACTTTTTTTCATTGACTTTAAAACACCCTGCTTTTCATTTTTTCTTTGAAATTTTGGCTCACATGATGGGATTTTCGGAATTTCTTTGTGGGGACTGTGTGACTGGGAATTTGTCCATGGAAACCATGGCTGCATATAAAAAACCAACTTGTGCATTTTTGGAAAAAAATTTCATAAATGACCTTGTTTGACTTTTCTTCAAAACATAGTTTTGAAGAAGAGTCGAATTATCTTCAGGTGGTGATGAAGCTTTCTGAACCATAGTTGTGTAAGGCCTCCCTATGGCATGCATGGCTTGTTTTGGACATGTTTTCAAAGACCAAATTGATGATTTCCTAGACCCAATCATAAAAATGATTTTTCCTTGTAAAGGACCAGACCTTGACTATCATGAGCTTCAGTGATTATGGACCAAGACCTGAGCCAGTAGAGGCCAGACATGAGGGAAAATGACTAGGATGACTTTCTCCGTCAGATCATGGCATGTCCCTAGTGAAATGCAGCTGAGTGGATGGAGCAGGACACCTAAAATTGAAATGTACAAAGAGTTTTGATATCTGACGGAGGGCTGACCAGACCGACTCTAACATTGGCTCCAATGGGGGATGGTAACTCCTTGGAGGTGCCAAGAACAAAAAATCTCTGGAGGAACTAGACAGTGACTTTTTTCCATTGGGCTATGGAGTCATCATTTTGATAAACAACACAGGACTCTGACTTATTTATAAAACTGGAATAACCAAGAAATTGACTCAAACTTGACTTTGAAGTAACTCAAAAACTGACTTTGCAGACTGAAACGAAACTGAAATAAAAATGGTATTTACAATGACAGTGGAAGCAGCGTTAATAGATCAACAGTGATACCACTTGAGCAGCCGACCATTGATCGGCCCTCCAGGACAATCTTCCCCGTTCATTTCCTTCAGAAGAAAGGAATTTTGACCCTTATATGCTGCGATCTTGAAAGGACCTGTTAACACCCAGGTTGTTCCCTATGACTCCCAAGGGAATACGGCCGGGGTAACCACTAACCAATCTTTGGATTACAGCTTCTAGCCAAACTGTGATCAGAGAGGGCTCTCTCTTTATGATTTGTCTCTATTATGATAGTATTTTAGGCTAGCTATTATGCTCAGGTTTTTGTTTATGTTTTGGTTGAAGGATGTCTTTCAATATCTAAGATGTAATGTTTAGACAGTTGTACTTCATTGGGCAATGGAGTCTAGAGCTGTGAAATGTTTGAAATGCTTCGGTGGGAATGTTCAGACCGCAGGGCCTATTGGGTATCCCAACAAACAAAATTTAAAGCTTAAATGGTGATGTATGATGATGCATGTTTAGCCAATGGAAAGCAATTAAGAATTCTCCATTAAGTTAATGCTGTGAAAGTGAAATATCTTGTTCAGGAGCAAACTTGAATTCCTGAAACAAAGGTCACTGTGAAAGATATATTCTTAAAGTGTAGCCATCAAGAATTACACAAATCAAGATTATAATCTGAGGAAAACATTCATTAACAACATAGATTGAGCCCAGGGTATTCCATGAATAAATCCTGAATGCTATTCTTTTTCTTTGCTGCTAAAACTTAAAACTTAGAAACATTTATGGGTTGTAAAAGATTGAAACACAGAACGAAGAGAGTTACAGAAAACTTATTGTATATGAGATGCACAGGGATCCTGCAAATTTCAACAAAACACCATGAACGCATTCAAACAACTCAGAACTCCAGAAATTCCATCACTTTTGTTATTAAACTCTGCAAAGATTACAGCATAGGAAGTTTCTTCAAAATAAATCAACAACAACCCCTGCAAGCTTATGCGAGGGGCAAATATATACAAACGGTAATACAAAATATCTATGGCATTGAGTCATCTGAGAAATAAATATTTCACCAACTTTGTACATAACAGCAGATAAAAAGTTATTGTTGTCTTTAATACATCATAAATGTTCATTTATATCAGTCAGAAGATATTTTGGCCTTTGGAGGCCACTGAGTCGGTTGGAATGATCTGCTTTAAATGCTGGAAAATGCGCTGATGTGGCTGCTCTGCTGTAACTTTTCGGCCTTGTCACCTGTAGCTGTCCATCTTGACTTGCTGGCCGAAAGTCCTGCTGAGTTGGCTCAGCTTTTATCTTTTCATGCATGCTGATTTTACTAGCTTTTCCTGTGCATGCCACCTTGTATTTTTGATGAAAAACTTGAAGAATGGCTTCCTGGTCTATAAGATCATCTGTATTGCCTTTGTCCACCATTCCTGTGTGGGTAGTTGATGCCTGAGAATTGCATCCATAGTCTCATCTACCTCTGTGTATTTATAGAAGTTAGGAGGCACTTCAAACAGGTGATTAATTTCATTCATTATGAAGAATAAATTCTCTACTCTATTGTAGAGACTTTGTCCTGTAGCTGGCCCTGTTTCTTCTGAGGTGCTGGGCCTTTCAGTGACCTGACTTGTGGCAAATGTATTGACCCTCTTGGCATACTGCTCATGGGTAAGCAATCTTCCTGCACTGTTCAGTAAGCCAGGGAGACCTTTGTTCTTTAATACCACAAATTTGTCCATAAATTTGTTCACCTCGGTCTGCATGTCTTGGGTCCTTCTCTCCAATGTCTGCACTAAATTTCTCAGTGTAAGGACCCTTTTTATCAACAAAATAGTCTCAGTCCTATTGGAAATTCCCATAGTTGCTAACTGAGCACTTGTTCTATTATTGAGCACATTGATCATTCTGGTGGCAATTTCAGGCATATTGCCTAGAGCTGCCCTTGATCTCTGAATCTCCTTCTGTGCTTTTGCAATGAGCTCCAACTGCTCATGGATTGTGTCAATATACTGCCATTGGTCAGTAATAGACTGGCCAATATTGGCCCATAGCACTGTCTTGATCTCGGCCACCACTTTATCCAGTTGGAGCTCCTTTTCTAGCTCATTTATCCTATCTTTGAGGGCTTTTATTTCCCTGCCCTTTTCTGCCACAGTCTGCTTGGATTTGTCATATCTCTTGTTTACCTTGGCTAATTTCTCCCTGGCCTCGTTTGGTTCTGTCATTTGTGTTTCCAAGGCCTGAATCTCATTTCTCAGCTTTTGCATGTCCAGGCTTTGGGCCTGCTCTATTGTTGGTGGTGGTGCTGAGGTGGATGGTGTTGCCTGTTCTGTTTGTTGAGGAGGAGAAACAGTAGTTGGAGTAGTTTCCTCAAGGTTTATTATTTCAGGAGGAGGCTAGGAGGTTTGACCTTCTTCTTTTTGCTTCAAAGCTGCCTATGCAGCCTCTGATTCTCCCAGCTTTTCTTGACTCTGGATTAGCTGCTTATACAGAGATACCAGCAAAGCTGAGGCATCCTGATCATGCCTCTGCTGGGCAACTTCATCTACTTGAGGGTGGATAGTTGCTGGAATTTTGATCTTTCTCCTCAACGCTGCCATGTCTGCATCCCTCAACTTCAATATCTCTTGTATACCCTTGATATCCTTGGGATCATGCCCAATTTCTATGATTATATCTTCTAAGGAC
Organism: Pinus tabuliformis; assembly: GCA_031772625.1. Taxonomy (NCBI): domain Eukaryota; kingdom Viridiplantae; phylum Streptophyta; class Pinopsida; order Pinales; family Pinaceae; genus Pinus; species Pinus tabuliformis. The sequence goes on along the minus strand of CM062813.1, from coordinate 789,945,851 downwards.
CTAATTCTGTTGTCCTTAGCTTGAGAGGATGCCCTTTCCAACTCAAGTTGGGCAGCTGTATTATGAAGGCTATTCTCTAGCCTATAATTATCCAATGTTTTGTCTGCCAAGGAGGCATACACCATCTCACCCATTTGTTTGTGTAATTCAATTTTGTCCATAGGGTGGATGTCCTTGGCAAGGACCTCAAGATTGGTCCTTATATAATCTGCAGGAGGCTGGGGCTGTGCTACAACTAGCAGAAAATGACTCATGATCATTTTGCCTTCACTAACATCATACGCAGACATCAGCCTTTGCTGGTTAGTGGGAGCCATTTTCAACAAATGATTGTATAGTTGTATCTTTATTGGCTCATTCCTCCTCTTTATGTCAATGAACTGTTGTTTGATGCTCAGTTCACCTTCTCTCTGCTGGCTTGAGGAGCTGACTTGTCCTCCCACTGTTTTGTTTTGTTCCTCTTGGAAGGAACTTGCGGATGCTTCCCTGCTAGGTGGGCCCATGCCCAGAGACTGCCCTATTGGCATTTCCTCCTTAGAGAAAGGATTCAGTCTCTCTCTTTTCTCACCATGACTTAATGATGTGGTTAAGGGAGTCTCTTTGTCTCTTTTTCTGCTTACATCCTCCCTTTGTGGAGTTTGGAGGATTGATGTTTCAACTGATGTTTCCTGCCTTGGAGGCACAGTTTGTTGTGGCTGTTGCTCAGTGGATTTTGGGGCTTCCATTGTCTTCTCTTGCTGTACAGGCTGCTCCTATCTTTGTTCTTCTTGTTGTTGCTGCTGCTGCTGTTGATGTACTTCCTGCTGCTGCACTTCTTCTTGCTGTTCCACCTCATTTTCTGCTTGGTCTTCAGTCATGGGAGGTGGTTGCTCTTGTTCCACCTGCTTTTCTTTGCCTTTGCTGGATGTCTGTTGAGTGTCCATGGCAGCTTGCTGATGTGTTGTTGAAGAAGAGGCAGCTGCTCCAAGTTGCCTTTGATATGATAAGGAAACCTGTCCACAAGTTTCCAAGTCAACCTCTTTTTGCATATTCCTAGCCTCTCTTTCTAGCATCTGCTCTCTAGTAATTGGCTCTTCTAGAGTGCCCTCTTTCCAGCTCAAAGAATTTGCATACTTTTCAACATGAGGCAGCCTAACATGTGAATAGTTACCCAATTTGTATCTTATCCTTCTGAGGGAGATAAAATGATTACGGTCATAAGGTGTCCATTTGAAACTGGTTTGCAATTTGAAGCCCTCTAAGATCATGTCTGCCTCCTTCCATCCCTCCTCTCTTTTATTGTATAGAAAAGGGCCTAGCTGGTTCCTTACCTTCAGCTGCACCTTCTTATTCCTACTTTGGAAATGGAAGCAGTCTGCATTTCCAAACTGCCTGAAGTATTCTAGGGAAAAAAGTCTCATAGGGACATACCTTAGCAGCCTGTAAGGGTCCAATTCACAGCCATATATTCTGATTACTGTGTGGTGTTGGTAAAAATACCAATCACCAATGCTGTAGGATTTGGAGAGATGGAGAATTCTCTGCATGTCATCGGTTAACCTTGGAGGAGGGACACCATACAGTAATGTCATAGCTGGGTGAATGAACAGGTCTATAAATTCACAATATCTGTATGGTGATTGAGAAATATTATGGAAAACTGAAGTCCAAAACACAACTGACCTTGGATTTCCCTGGGCATTAAGTTTCTTGAGGGGAATGGAGAAACTGTCTGGTTGATAAAACAAGAACAGGTGGTAGATGTATGAGGTGTATCTGAACACCCTCTCCCTCTGTAAATTCATTAGCTGTTCATGGATCTTTTCTGCAATATATGTGGCATAGTCATAGTGCACAGCTGGAGGCTTTCCAGGAGAAAATATGGACAGCATTTCCATTATAGTGTCATCAACATCCTCAATTCCCCTGTACCCCAGGACGTAGCTGATCAAATCAACCAGCATTTTTCCCAAGTCATCTAGGTAGTGATATCCAATAGGAGAAGTTCTCATGGTTTCAGAGCTTGGCTGTATGAATAACTGATTAATTTTTGTGATCTAGGCACTTGACAAATTACTCCCCTTCTTCACTAAGTCCAGCATGGAGAGAGGAGTCAATGGCCTTGCAGTATGGAAATGCAGCATCTCATTTATAGTTTCTGGGGTGATATGGAACAAGATTGAGCCTGTAGGACTGAGAACAACTCTTTGGCATGGATCGTAGCATTCCTGGCACTTGTGGATCAAGTCTGGAAGGGCATTGACTTTAGGGAGGTTGTAAATGGGAAAATTTGAGTCCTAAATCCCTAAAATATCAGCTCCACCAAGGTGTTGGGCTTTCAATTCATTTAGCATGTGAATATTGACCTTGGAAACCATTGGGAACCAGTCTATCATCTGATAATCTACATCTCCCAGGGCTTTCCATTCTAACTCCCTTTGAGGGGCATTCAGAGGCTGGATATTCAGGGCTATTGGTGTTTCCATGGCTAGTAAGGCTTCTGAATTGTATGTAAACTGTTTTGAGTGAGCAGAACAACGTAGAGGAGTTTCTTTACAATGTAAATATGAATTGTATGGAACAGAGGGTGAATTGAGCAAACAGTAATTGAAATACCGTTTATAGGATTGATTAAAACAGTAGCAGGACTGACTAGAGTATTTCTATGGTGAATTTATGTAATGGAGGTTTCTAGTTCACGACTGCGCGAACTACCTGTGAATTCAGGTGAATTTTGTCAAATGCAGGCTTGGCAGAAGGTTTATTGCCCTGCTAGTTGGAAATGAGTGCAGGTCACTGGATGCTTGATGGTGATTTTGGTGTTTTATACTCTCTTAAACAGTTTGCTTACAGAAACATGGATAAAACCAGGTGCAGGGAACAATTTTGAGAAATACCTTGCAAATTGTCGATAACAGTTGCGAATGCAGGTACGACGGAGGCGCCCACTGTTTCAGAGTCGAATTGTGCAGGTTGGCGCTAAATTGGTCGTAAAATGCATGCAGGGAAATCAATAGTTGTTTTGGCAAAAGTGAGAAAAAACATGCATTTTTGGCTAAAATATGGATTTTTGGCATATTGGCGCGTTTTTAAGATGACGTCAGCATGACGTCATTAGGTGGGGTCAAGGTCAAATGACGTCAGCATGACGTCACCGGGTGATGTGGCAAGTTGTGATTGGTCCACAGGGATAATGAGGTGGCAGACATATCAGCGCAGGGGCGGACAAGGTTGTTGACGCACCGGCGGGGTGGCACTGACGTGGGTCCGACGTGGTGATGACGCAGGCATAACAGAACCGGCAGTAAATGATAAGCGGTAATGGTTTTTCTCGGACGGCCTTGGATACGGTCAGGGTTTTGTCAGAGGACGACCCGAGAAATTGTGAGGGCGACGCGTGGCGAAGGCCTGACGTCACCCTCTGACAGTTTCTTGGGTGCTAATCTTCGGACGTCGGGCCCAACCCGATATGCATAATGGCCGTCCGGTCAAAGTCGCCCGATCGAACGGTTGACGGGTCACCGAACAGTGCGGACGATACGACAGCGGGGAGGTAATAAAATATTATTTTCTTTTGAATAGCGTGCCCAGCGGGACTTTGGGTTTCAGCGGGTTTATATGGTTTTTCAATGTAAAATAGCAATAGAAATATTACCGCGCGAATACTTTGGATAAAATGGCAAAGTGGGTTTTTGGGCGCTTTTGGCAAGTGAAGCGGGTTATGGGTAAAAAGGGTTTTTCATACGTTTTTCTTAGCAAGTGGAGGTGTAATGGGTCAAAATGGATTCAGAAGGGGGAAGGGGGTTAGGTTTAGGTTTCTCAAACTGACCAGATGTCAACTTGATCCCTGACAGAGAACATATGGCTATAATGCCAAGGGGAGGGATATTTATACAATGCTTGGGGGTTTGTACACCATGGTGTTATAGTAGTAGGGGAAGGGGTAACATAGGGGAATTATATAATAGAAGTTAGGGGTTAATATAGATGAAAAGGGTGGATGGGGAGTGATAACACTAAGTTTATTTGAAAATCACTTAGCTTAGGGAGTAGATCAAAATGAAAAGAATTTTAGACAAGAAATGTGGCTTTTAAATGACTAAGAACCACCATAAAACCACCAATTCTTCCATGAATCTCAACTGATGAGGGGATGTTAGTAATAAGAGGAAAAGGGGAAAAATTGGGAAGTTAGACATGTTTCTTTGCTTTGCTGCAACCTGATAGAGAAGAAGGACTTCTCAATCCATTGATTCTGCTTTGTGAAATAGGTTAACACACCTTCAATTATAAGGAATGACACTTCTGCAACCCCATCTGCCTACCCATCTATTTGCCTAGCATTTTTTGTTTCTTCTTGGAGGGTGCACTTAGACTTGCGGACCCTTATTTGCCTTTTCTTTTCTCTGGCTTTTTCCTTTTGATTTTCTATCTACTGCTACCCTTATTGCTTCCAAGGTCCCAGATTAAGCAGTTGGGAGCCTTACTTCTCTACCTAAGCTACTTGTCTGCCAAGATTAAACAGTTTGGACAGACTTCTTTCTCTATTCTACAACTGAAAATTTAAAACATGGCATGATCCAGATTAGGCAGTTGGACCATCCATCAAAATTGAGTCTATATCAGGCTATATGCACAGCTTGTCTTCTCTTGGAAATATGGGATCTTTGCATCATCAAAGCAGAGCATATTTGGACCTTTCTTAGCCAATCATGAAATATGAAACCTATTGGTATAGGTATCTAACAGTGGCTCCACATGGGGATGATTTTTCATTAGAAAGACCAAGAACAGCAGGTCAGAATGCCTTGGCCTTTGACTTCTTTCACCAATACTTGCAGTATGCTGCCTTAAAATGCCAAAATTGTGCTCTTCCCCTCTTGGTAGATCTCTGATCCTATTTGCCTTTTGCTGATAGTTAATAAACTTGGGAAACTGCATTTTTACATCTTACAGAGAGTAATATATATACTTGAATATGTACAATGGAAACTCAGGCTGCACTTATGGGTGGTAGTCAAAATAGTGCTTCAGCATCCTGCCATTCACAGGACCTTCATCCAAATCAGTTTCATTAAGACTTTTAAGGAAATAAGTATTGTTTCCTTGTACTGCGTGGACAGCAAATGGTCCTCTCCAAAGGGAATCAAATTTTCCATGTTTTCCTTTATCTTCCCTTCTTGAATCCCATTTGAGGACTTTGTCACCAATGTTGAAATCTTCTGCCTTAGTCCTTCTGTCAAAGGCCTTCTTTAATTTTTCTTGTAAAACATGAACTCTGCTGTAGACTTGATCTCTCGTTTGCTGCAAGCATATTATTTGATTGATCCTTCTCTGCATATCATTTGGTTCAGCTTGGCTTTCTTGAAGAAGTTTCATAACAGGAACTCCTGGTGATGAAGGGAATTTGGCTTCTAATCCATAAACTAACTCATATGGGCTGGTCCCAATCAATCTCTTGGTTGTTAGTCTATCTTCCCATAGGGCATTCACAAGCTTCTTATTCCAATTCTTTTTGTTCTCTTCTAGCACTTTCTTTATGATGTTTACTAGGCTTTTATTTGATGATTCAACAAGGCTGTTTCCTTGGGGATAGTATGCAGTAGAATGACCCAAGGTAATGTGAAATTTGTGGCAGAAATTCACCATCTTCTTGGATCTGAAAGCAGCAGCATTGTCTGTTATTATCTTGTCAGGACAACCAAATCTAGCCAATACGTTATTCTCCAAAAACTGAATGATTGTTGAATCATTCGCTTGTCTGCATGGAACAGCTTCAATCCACTTAGTGAAGTAGTCTGTGGCTGTTAAGATCCATCTATGTTGGCCTGAAGATGAGGGATGAATTTCCCCTATAAAATCCAAGCCCCATTGTTGAAAAGGTCTCTCTGTTGCAATAGGCCTTAAGGGAAGTGGCAGTAACTGTCTCTTTCCCTCAAACACTTGACATTTATGACATGAGGTGGTGAATTTCTTGACAGCAGCGAACATGGTGGGCCAGTAGTAACCAGCCCTCAGTATTTTATCCACAGTGGACTTCCAATACAAGTGTCCACCACAGTCACCTGCATGAAATTCTTTTATGATATTGTCAGTTTCATTCTCAATTAGGCAGTTTAGCAATATCCCTTCATGGTTTTTCCAAAGTAAATTTCCATCCATAACACAGAATCTTGAGGCTTTCATCTTTAAGAATCTACATTTAGTTCTGGACAATCCTGGGGGAGCACACAGGTTTTGCAATACATAAAATATATCAGAGTACCAGGGGGATTGTTCAAAGGCTACATTGATCTTTGGAGTCGCCAGCTCCGGTTCACTGTCCAGCTGGTTGATGTCTAAGGCTTGGAAGTTTGCTTATGTCATTAGTTTGGCCAAACCTTGCCCTTTTATTAGTTTTGTAGGTTTTATCTCAATATCAAATTCCAAAATGTTGGCAATCCACTTTCCTCTTCGGCCCTCTAAATTTTCTTGGGTGAGAATGTCTTTGACAATAGGACTTGGTACATAAGCTATAACATGTGAATAGAGGATGTAGATCCTAAAGTCTTTGATGGCCTTGACCAAAGCATAAGCTTGTTTCTCCATGATTTGGTATTTTAGGGGAGCATCTCTAAGAGCTCTACTAAAGAAAGCAATGGGTTTCTCATTTCCTTGGTCATCTTTCTGTAATAAAACAACAGCAATAGTATGTTGGGAGGCAAAGGAAAAAATGATGAAATCTTTATCAAATTGAGGATTTGTTAAGACTGGCATTTGAGTAAGGGCCAATTTTATACCTTCAAAGGCTTGATTTGCTTCAACAGTCCATTTTACTTTTGAATCCTTCTTTAGCATGTTATTTAGCAATCTGATCAGTTCTGCTAAGTTTGGGATAAACCTTCTCCAGAAATTGATTTTTCCCAAGAATGCTTGCAATTCTTTGATATTTCTTGGGTGGGGCATTTGTAGGATAGCTTGTATCGTATCTGGGTCAATTCTAATGCCATCTTTTGAAATGATATGTCCCAATAGCTTACCTTCCTCCAAACCAAATAAGGATTTCTTGGGATTCAAGGAGATTCCATATTTCCTACATGTTAGGAAGATCTGTCTCAAATGTTTCAAATGTTCTTGATCTGATTTTGAGAAAGGTGTGAGGTCATCTAAGTAAATGACAAGAAAGTCATGAATCTCCTTGGCAAAAGCAATATCCATTGCTCTTTGAAATGTTGCCCCTGCATTTTTAAATCCAAAAGGCATTTTACATATTTGAAAGTTCCCCATGGGGTTGTAAATGCAGTTTTGTCTTGATCATCACGGTGTACATATTTGATTAAAACCTGAGAATCCATCAAGTAATGAGATTCTTGAGGCACCTACCACTCGTTGAAGAATGTGATCCATCTTGGGTAGGGGATAATTGTCCTTGAGGGATACTTGATTCAAGTTCCTAAGATCAACACAAAGCCTTATTTCACCGGTTTTCTTTCTTGTAGGGACCAAATTTGAAATCCAATCAGAAAACCTGATTGGTGCTATGATGCCTGCTTTAAACATTTTTTGCAATTCCTTTTCAATTGAAGGGAGGAGCACGGGGTTAATCCTTCTCAATTTCTGTTTGAATGGCTTCTGATTAGGCTTGAGAGGGATAGTAAGCTGGATAACAAAGGTGTCATAGGATTTTAAATCCTCATAACCCCATGCAAAGACATCCTGAAACTCTTTGAAAAGGTCAATGTATTTGGGTTTTTGGTCAGGAGGCAGAGATGCAGATAGCTTTATTATCTTGGGCTCATCAATAGTGCCAATGTTGCATTCTTCAATGGTTGTATTTAGGGGCTGCATTTTTGGTTTTCTAGGGATGTCATTTGAGTCAAAGATGTCTTCTAATGGAGTTAGTCCTGTTGGGAGAAAATTGTCTTTCAGCTCTATGATTTCAGCCTCTACCACAGCTATTTCCTCATGATTGGTTTGCTGAATTTGTAGTATGTTCTCTTTGTTGAAAATAGTTGGATTTAGCATTTGTTTTGCTATTTTGGGTGACATTGGGTGGTTAGTTTGTTCAAACTGTATTTGTGATTGAATTTCTCTTTCAAGTATTTGTGATTGACTTGCTCTTTCAGTGTTAATATTTAGTCCTGCAAATTCTTGTTGCAAGGTCAAGAAGTTGTTTATTTGTGCATCATCTTCAAATACCTGCCAGTCTTTGACATTGTTTGGAACAGAAGGTATGTGTTTTACCTCAGCTGTAAAACAGTGGTGGGGCTCAAAAGGTAGCTTACAGGTACTTGCAAATGTGGCTAAACTGTGGGCATGCAAGTTATGGGTTCTGGGAATCTTAGTAATTTGAAATTCAGTGAAGAAGCTTAGTGTTTCAGCCACAGCAGACCTATAAGACCTCGGTCTCTTGTCATTGGTGACAAAATTTCCCTTCACTTGTTGGATGACTAAATCTGAATCCCCCATAATTGAGACTTTTGTGGCTTGTAAGAACTTTACTAGCTTGAGGCCTAGTAAAAGGGCTTCATATTCTGCCATATTATTAGTACACTTGAAATTCAGTCTATAGGCTCGGCCTTCTGCATGATTGTCTTGTTTATTATGTATCCAAACTCCAGCTCCTGCCCCTAATTTGTTGACTGACCCATCAAATTCAACGAACCATAGGATCTCTAGTTCCAGGGAGGACTTAATGACCTCCTTGTGTGCTGGAATTGTAAGTTGAAGCTGTGGTTTACCATCTGGTTGGTTTTCTAGGGCAGTTTGCTCACTTGATGGCACCTGTTCACTTTCTTGAACAGCAGCTGTGTTTAATGTTTGCTTAGTCATTGTTTCTTGGGTAGCAGTTTGCTCATTGGTGTCTTCCTCTTGTATGAGCGTCTTGGGTTCAACCTCATTATCTGAGAGAGTTGTATTATTATTGAAGAGAATGTATGAGTCTATGTCTGAATGGAGAGCATATATGGGAAAGTTTTGGGGCTTTTCTTCACTGCTGACCATGTATTTCATTAATGTTTCTCTGTATAATCTCTTTGGTTGCCCAAAAACAGTGATGGTGGCATATGACATATCTAACTGCAGGGAACCTTGAAGTTTAGCCCCCCATGACCTTGATAACAACATCCCATACTTGGGTGGGATGTCAGCCACTACCACATCCATTAGAATTGTTTTGTTTGGGTACTGAACAAGAGACACACATAGATCTTTTATTAGGCCTAAGCACTTGACTTGGCTGGAATCAAAGGAGAATAGGTCCTTGTATGGTCTGGTAATATCCAGGTTTAGTCTTTCCATGACCGATTTTGGCATTAGGTTGTGAGAGGCACCCGAGTCAAACATTACATTATGCAGTATCTTATCATGAACATGCAGGCTGACATAGAAAGGTAAAATGCCTACACCTTCTGTCTTTCCATCCACCTCAGGACCAAAAAGTAGCTCTGGGGTATCATCCAACACATTAACATCGTCTTTGTTGCTAGTGAGTTGGAGGGATTTCCTAATTTGTTGTTTGTAGATGCTGTGTTTGGCCAATTCTGAGAGAGGAATTGCTATCTTTAATTTACTAATTTTAGTTTCTAGGTCAAAGGATTTTTCGGATTGGGTCTTTTGGCTGTGGATAACATTTATTTCCTTGTTTACCAACTCTTCTTCTTGATTCTTATCCTGATTTTGAGGCTTGCCCTTCTTGCTCACCTCTTGAGGGGTGACACTTGGGTTAGGGTGCAAGGATGATGTGTCCATGGGCTGCTGTTTTGAAGAAGCTGGTTCAGTGACTTCTTCAATGGTTACTTCTTTTGCAAGCGAATCTGTTGGGTCATCTGGCTCTGTAACTATGGCTCTTTTGGGCTGCTGATTATCTTTTATCTTTTCAGGTTGTGTCACATTTACAGTTCTGCTCCTTAGCTTGTATTGCTTATGGACTTCATAAACAATTGTGTCATAGCCTTGCTTGAAGTCAAATGACTCACCTGATTTGATCGGGAACAGCTTGATTACCTCATCCTCATGGTCTTCTTGTGTCAAAAAGACTTGACTTTCACCATCTAGACCCATTAAATTAATCTGAGAATCTTCATTGGGTTCACTTGATGTGGAAGTTTCAGCATAGTTTTCTTGGAAAGGGGGTCTTATGTCTTGGTCAGTACTGGGCTTGCCAACATTTGGGTTTTGAGTTCTCCTAAAATTTGGATTCCTAGGAGGGTTGTTTTGTGGTGATTCCCATGATGATTTTCTCTCAACCGATTCCACTCTATCCCCCAATCTCTTCATACCAGTGAGTATTGCATCCAGTTTTTGATCAAAAGCTGAGGGTTCCTCTTTGAAATTGGTTCTCTTTTCCAATCTTGCTCTCTTTCTTTTGGCAATCAGGTTAGCTTCCACTGTGACAGCAACCTTTTGGGCCTCTGCAAGGGTTTGAGGGTCTCTTTCCTTTTACTGATAGGCCATGTCAGGGTCAAAACCATCAGGGAATTTGTATAAAGCTAAATCAGGAGGGGGTCTTAAATTTTGTGGGATTGCGTTATATACATTGTTGAATCTTGCACAATACTCCAAAACAGTCTCTTGGGGACCTCTTTTGATAGTGTCATATTCCCCCAGTATGTGCAGAGGATCTTTCTTTTTCTCCCATCTGTTAGTAAAGGCTTGATACAGCTCATCAAGAGTTGTGATGGAATTTGCTTTCAGGGATCTAAACCAAGTTCTTACATCCCCAGTTAGGCTTTGAACAAACATCCTCATTCTCACACTGTCATCATCTATTTCATAGGTCTCAAAATGGTCTTGCATCCTTTTGGCATGCTGAATAGCTGTCAAAGGGCCAGTGGAGTGAAAATATGAGATTTTGGTTTGGTAGTCTTGGGGTAGAGCTGCAGCATTAGCTGGTATTTGCAAGGGTGCATATCTGTTAGCCATATTCACAAGGTTTGGGGGATTTACAGGAGCAACTGGGATAAAAGGAATGATGTGTGCCACAGGGGTAACAGGTGTAGCAGCACCTAGAGTGTAGTTCAAGGGGATATGTGCAGTGGGTGAAGATGTGCAAGGAGGGCTTTGAGATGTGGATGGTGAACTGGGAGAGATAGGGGTAGACCTAAATAGAACTTTGATTGGGGTTGGAACTGGCTCAGGGTGGGCTGTCTCAGGAGTCAAATCACTAGGATTTTCTTGCCTTTGCTGCTTCCTAACTATTCTAGGGATTATATTAGGATTCTCAGACACAGCTGGTGGATTCGGGTCAGGGTTTGACCTAGTGTACCTGTTTTCCCTTTTAGGAGCCAGCTTCTAAACTTCTTTTTGAGTATTCTCTAAGATATTTTAGGATTGTTTAAGGGACTGATTAAGCCTTTTTAGAACCACTGTCTATGGACAGACAACGGTTTGAAAAGTATGCTTAGTCCCCAGTGGAGTCGCCAATTATGTTAACACCCATGTTGTTCCCTATGACTCCCAAGGGAATACGGCCGGGGTAACCACTAACCAATCTTTGGATTATAGCTTATAGCCAAACTGTGATCAGAGAGGGCTCTCTCTTTATGATTTGTCTCTGTTATGATAGTATTTTAGGCTAGCTATTATGCTCAGGTTTTTGTTTATGTTTTGGTTGAAGGATGTCTTTCAATATCTAAGATGTAATGTTTAGACAGTTGTACTTCATTGGGCAATGGAGTCTAGAGCTGTGAAATGTTTGAAATGCTTCGGTGGGAATGTTCAGACCGCAGGGCCTATTGGGTATCCCAACAAACAAAATTTAAAGCTTAAATGGTGATGTATGATGATGCATGTTTAGCCAATGGAAAGCAATTAAGAATTCTCCATTAAGTTAATGTTGTGAAAGTGAAATATCTTGTTCAGGAGCAAACTTGAATTCCTGAAACAAAGGTCACTGTGAAAGATATATTCTTAAAGTGTAGCAATCAAGAATTACACTTATCAAGATTATAATCTGAGGAAAACATTCATTAACAACATAGATTGAGCCCGGGGTATTCCATGAATAAATCCTGAACGCTATTCTTTTTCTTTGCTGCTAAAACTTAAAACTTAGAAACATTTATGGGTTGTAAAAGATTGAAACACAGAACGAAGAGAGTTACAGAAAACTTATTGTATATGAGATGCACACGGATCCTGCAAATTTCAACAAAACACCATGAACACATTCAACAACTCAGAACTCCAGAAATTCCATCACTTTTGTTATTAAACTCTGCAAAGATTACAGCATAGGAAGTTTCTTCAAAAGAAATCAACAACAACCCCTGCAAGCTTATGCGAGGGGCAAATATATACAAACGGTAATACAAAATATCTATGGCGTTGAGTCATCTGAGAAATAAATATTTCACCAACTTTGTACATAACAACAGATAAAAAGTTATTGCTGTCTTTAATACATCATAAATGTTCATTTATATCAGTCAGAAGATATTTTGGCCTTTGGAGGCCACTGAGTCGGTTGGAATGATATGCTTTAAATGCTGGAAAATGCGCTGATGTGGCTGCTCTGCTGTAACGTTTCGGCCTTGTCACCTGTAGCTGTCCATCTTGACTTGCTAGCCGAAAGTCCTGCTGAGTTGGCTCAGCTTTTATCTTTTCATGCATGCTGATTTTACTAGCTTTTCCTGTGCATGCCACCTTGTATTTTTGATGAAAAACTTGAAGAATGGCTTCCTGGTCTATAAGATCATCTGTATTGCCTTTGTCCACCGTTCCTGTGTGGGTAGTTGATGCCTGATAATTGCATCCATAGTCTCATCTGCCTCTATGTATTTATAGAAGTTAGGAGGCACTTCAAACAGGTGATTAATTTCATTCATTATGAAGAATAAATTCTCTACTCTATTGTAGAGACTTTGTCCTGTAGCTGGCCCTGTTTCTTCTGAGGTGCTGGGCCTTTCAGTGATCTGACTTGTGGCAAATGTATTGACCCTCTTGGCATACTGCTCATGGGTAAGCAGTCTTCCTGCACTGTTCAGTAAGCCAGGGAGACCTCTGTTCTGTAATACCACAAATTTGTCCATAAATTTGTTCACCTCGGTCTGCATGTCTTGGGTCCTTCTCTCCAATGTCTGCACTAAATTTCTCAGTGTAAGGACCCTTTTTATCAACAAAATAGTCTCAGTCCTGTTAGAAATTCCCATAGTTGCTAACTGAGCACTTGTTCTATTATTGAGCACATTGATCATTCTGGTGGCAATTTCAGGCATATTGCCTAGAGCTGCCCTTGATCTCTGAATCTCCTTCTGTGCTTTTGCAATGAGCTCCAACTGCTCATGGATTATGTCAATATACTGCCATTGGTCATGTTGTGGTCACCGACAACCCCCCTTCTTTCACTTGACATTAGCAATAACGTCAAGCAAAGAGGGGACCCTCAATAAAAATCCCAAAAAATATTTTTCTAAAGTTTTTGTATTTCTCTCCCTAAGGCTTAAATCGCATCGCAAAGAAAGGCCGAAGCATTGCTCGAGCGCGAAAAGCAAAACTGCAACGGAGCGATGTGAAGTTCATCGCGTCACATACATCACTCATGCCCCTTTAAAAGAAGACCTTCGAGAAATGCCGATCGCCGATATGCGATATCGCAAATCGCAAGCATCGCGCTATGCGGCGTAACCATTAAACGAGATTTGCGATATCTGCGATCTGCGATCTGCGCTGGAAGCGATCTGCGATCTGAAAAGACTTATCACACGATAAACCCAGGATTAAGTGCGTGCCTTGAAGGAATTTAATGACCACATGCTTGAGTATCTAGGAATGATTGCATTACATTTATCGAAGAGTCAAGTCATGATGAATGTCAGGGTTATGCATTTATTAGAGATTAATACTTTCACGTCAAGTCTTTTCATTTCCCTTCTTCTTTGCGTAGACTGCAAGACACGCAACTAATATAAGTTTATATGCAGGAAACATTTGAAGGAAAGAGGAAAGCGCCAATCAGATAGCAAAGAGAGAATGCCGCCGCAAATGGATGCCGCATGCAGCAGAACCGCAGATTCCAGACTATCAGCCAACCGACACTGATGAAATTAGACCATCGAGGACTTAGAGTCAAAGGCGCACAAAAGCAGCATGTTCAGGAAATATCCTGAAGCTCAGACTTGGTAAAGCAGAGAAAGAAGCGCATGAGAAGGAAGACGCTTCAGGAAAACCTGGAACAAAGAAGGAAGCAATTCTTAAAACAGGGAGATGTCCATACAGCACGACTCCTAACCCACTCAGTCATTCGCACGACCGGAAACCGAAAACAGCAACAACAAAATCAGTTCGAGAAGAACCTGGGTTATGCTAAGTATACACGCGGCGAATACACCCAGCTAGAGAAAGGTTTTCGAAAATATCTTCTGGTCTACCGGGAGGAAGTGCCAGCTCATGTTATTTCCACTTTTATCTCCCGAGCGAAAGAAGAAAGCGGCCAGCCGACTCTTCCCAGGAAAACGTTGCACTGTTGACAGCACTAAAGAGATATACAGAAACGGTCAGAAATTAGATTTTAAGTTTAGAAATAAAGTTGCTTTTAGTAAAAGGGCGGTCATTTGAAGCCGATTCCCTAATTTCATGTAATTAAGATTGATTAGTTAGTAGTATTTAACCCTTCTCGTTGCATTGGAGAAGGGTCCGTAATTTTGTCAAAAAACTTGTCCTCAGAACATGCACTTTTGCACCCTCGGAGGGGGTTTTTGATGAATGGACGGATCGAGATTTATTTATGTTTGCATTTTAATACCTGCTACTGATGTTGCACTTCTGTACTCTTAGTAGGCATTAGAAGCAAGTAGAGATAGATCATTATTGCTTAGAGTCTATAGGTTTAAATCAGTCATAAATGGTACTTTTATCTCTTGACTAGTTTTTACTTGCATCCTTTGAGTAATATACAGTTGATGTTATTTATATGTTACTGTATGAATGAGTGGACTACCATTTGGCACTTTTGTACGGTGGAGTCGTTGATTTATGCTTGATACATAAATAGCTGATTATGCAATACGCTGTTCACAATCGTCTTGCTTAACTTTTTATGCAAGAAGGTTCATCTTTATTGATTTATATTTTCATAATAGCTGAATAATCTTCATTAGCAGTTATTCTGAGAAATCTTACTAGATTGCATAATGGAAAAATTCTGCCCCGGGTTAGTGTAGATTAGAAGTATTGTCTTTATTAGAGTAAAGTAATATAGAATCATTTCAGAATTCAGAACTAGATTAGTTAAAGAATAGCTAGAGACTTCCTATTTTCATTCTCCACACACATACATCATTATTTCTACACACACACCCCTTAGAACGGGAAGGTGGTCCCGTCATCCCTAGAGGACCCGCTATACCAAACGGATACGGAGCCGCCAACCAGGTTCCCGACCGGGTGGGTATCCCCCTTGTTGTCGACCCGATTTCGGGGCCCCCAACAGGTCAGTAATAGACTGGCCAATATTGGCCCATAGCACTATCTTGATCTCGGCCACCACTTTATCCAGTTGGAGCTCCTTTTCTAGCTCCTTTATCCTGTCTTTGGGGGCATTTATTTCCCTGCCCTTTTCTGCCACAGTCTGCTTGGATTTGTCATATCTTTCGTTTACCTTGGCTAATTTCTCCCTGGCCTCATTTAGTTCTGTCATTTGTGCTTCCAAGGCCTGAATCTCATTTCTCAGCTTTTGCATGTCCAGGCTTTGGGCCTGCTCTGTTGTTGGTGGTGGTGCTGAGGTGGATGGTGTTGCCTGTTCTGTTTGTTGAGGAGGAGAAACAGTAGTTGGAGCAGTTTCCTCAAGGTTTATTATTTCAGGAGGAGGCTGGGAGGTCTGACCTTCTTCTTTTTGCTTCAAAGCTGCCTGTAATGCTGCCTGTGCAGCCTCTGATTCTCCCAGCTTTTCTTGAGTCTGGATTAGCTGCTTATATAGAGATACCAGCAAAGCTGAGGCATCCTGATCATGCCTCTGCTGGGCAACTTCATCTGTTTGAGGGTGGATAGTGGCTGGAATTTTGATCTTTCTCCTCAACGCTGCCATGTCTGCATCCCTCAACTTCAATATCTCTTGTATACCCTTGATATCCTTGGGATCATGCCCAATTTCTATGATTATATCTTCTAAGGACCTAATTCTGTTGTCCTTAGCTTGAGAGGATGCCCTTTCCAACTCAAGTTGGGCAGCTGTATTATGAAGGCTCTTCTCTAACCTATAATTATCCAATGTTTTGTCTGCCAAGGAGGCATACACCATCTCACCCGTTTGTTTGTGTAATTCAATTTTGTCCATAGGGTGGATGTCCTTGGCAAGGACCTCAAGATTGGTCCTTATATAATCCGCAGGAGACTGGGGCTGTGCTACAGCTGGCAGAAAATGACTCATGATCATTTTGCCTTCACTAACATCATACGCAGACATCAGTCTTTGCTGGTTAGTGGGAGCCATTTTCAACAAATGATTCTATAGTTGTATCTTTATTGGTTCATTCCTCCTCTTTATGTCAATGAACTGTTGTTTGATGCTCAGTTCACCTTCTCTCTGCTGGCTTGAGGAGCTGACTTCTCCTCCCATTGTTCTGTTATGTTCCTCTTGGAAGGAACTTGCGGATGCTTCCCTGCTAGGTGGGCCCATGCCCAGAGACTGCCCTATTGGCATTTCCTCCTTAGAGAAAGGATTCAGTTTCTGTCTTTTCTCACCATGACTTAATGATGTGGTTAAGGGAGTCTCTCTATTTCTTTTTCTGCTTACATCCTCCTTTTGTGGAGTTTGGAGGATTGATGTTTCAGCTGATGTCTCCTGCCTTGGAGGCACAGTTTGTTGTGGCTGTTGCTCAGTGGATTTTGGGGCTTCCACTGTCTGCTCTTGCTGTACAGGCTACTCCTGTCTTTGTTCTTCATGTTGTTGTTGCTGCTGCTGTTGATGTACTTCCTGCTGCTGCACTTCTTCTTGCTATTCCACCTCTTTTTCTGTTTGGTCTTCAGTCATGGGAGGTGGTTGCTCTTGTTCCACCTGCTTTTCTTTGCCTTTGCTGGATTTCTGTTGAGTGTCCATGGCAGCTTGCTGATGTGTTGTTGAAGAAGAGGCAGCTGCTCCAAGTTGCCTTTGATATGATAAGGAAACCTGTCCACAAGTTTCCAAGTCAGCCTCTTTTTGCATATTCCTAGCCTCTCTTTCTAGCATCTGCTCTCTAGTAATTGACTCTTCTAGAGTGCCCTCTTTCCAGCTCAAAGAATTTGCATACATTTCAACATGAGGCAGCCTAACATGTGAATAGTTACCCAATTTGTATCTTATCCTTCTGAGGGAGATAAAATGATTACGGTCATAAGGTGTCCATTTGAAACTGGTTTGCAATTTGAAGCCCTCTAAGATCATGTCTGCCTCCTTCCATCCCTCCTCTCTTTTATTGTATAGAAAAGGGCCTAGCTGGTTCCTTACCTTCAGCTGCACCTTCTTATTCCTACTTTGGAAATGGAAGCAGTCTGCATTTCCAAACTGCCTGAAGTATTCTAGGGCAAAAAGTCTCATAGGGGCATACCTTGGCAGCCTGTAAGGGTCCAATTCATAGCCATATATTCTGATTACTGTTTGGTGTTGGTAAAAATACCAATCACCAATGCTGTAGGATTTGGAGAGATGGAGAATTCTCTGCATGTCATCGGTTAACCTTGGAGGAGGGACACCATACAGCAATGTCATAGCTGGGTGAATGAACAGGTCTATAAATTCACAGTATGTGTATGGTGATTGAGAAATATTATGGAAAACTGAAGTCCAAAACACAACTGACCTTGGATTTCCCTGGGCATTAAGTTTCTTGAGGGGAATGGAGAAACTGTCTGGTTGATAAAACAAGAACAGGTGGTAGATGTATGAGGTGTATCTGAACACCCTCTCCCTCTGTAAATTCATTAGCTGTTCATGGATCTTTTCTGCAATATATGTGGCATAGTCATAGTGCATAGCTGGAGGCTTTCTAGGAGAAAATATGGACAGCATTGCCATTATAGTGTCATCAACATCCTCAATTCCCCTGTACCCCAGGACGTAGCTAATCAAATCCACCACCATTCTGCCCAAGTCATTCAGGTAGTGATATCCAATAGGAGGAGTTCTCATGGTTTCAGAGCTTGGCTGTATGAATAACTGATTAATTTTTATGATCTGGGCACTTGAAAAATTACTCCCCTTCTTCACTAAGTCCAGCATGGAGAGAGGAGTCAATGGCCTTGCAGTATGGAAATGCAGCATCTCATTTATAGTTTCTAGGGTGATATGGAACAAGATTGAGCTTGTAGGACTGAGAACAGCTCTTTGGCATGGATCATAGCATTCCTGGCACTTGTGGATCAAGTCTGGAAGGGCATTGACTTGAGGGAGGTTGTAAATGGGCAAATTTGAGTCCCAAATCCCTAAAATATCAGCTCCACTAAGGTGTTGGGCTTTCAATTCATTTAGCATGTGAATATTGAACTTGGAACCCATTGGGAACCAGTCTATCATCTGATAATCTACATCTCCCAGGGCTTTCCATTCTAACTCCCTTTGAGGGGCATTCAGAGGCTAGATATTCAGGGCTATTGGTGTTTCCATGGCTAGTAAGGCTTCTGAATTGTATGTAAACTGTTTTGAGTGAGCAGAACAACGCAGAGGAGTTTCTTTACAATGTAAATATGAATTGTATGGAACAGAGGGTGAATTGAGCAAACAACAATTGAAATATCGTTTATAGGATTGATTAAAACAGTCGCAGGACTGACTAGAGTATTTCTATGGTGAATTTATGTAATGGAGGTTTCTTATTCACGACTGCGCGAACTACCTGTGAATTCAGGTGAATTTTGTCAAATGCAGGATTGGCAGAAGGTTTATTGCCTCGCTAGTCGGAAATGAGTGCAGGTCACTGGATGCTTGATGGTGATTTTGGTGTTTTATACTCTCTTAAACAGTTTTCTTACATAAACATGGATAAAACTAGGTGCAGGGAACAATTTTGAGAAATACCTTGCGAATTGTCGATAACAGTTGCGAATGCAGGTACGACGGAGGCGCCCACGGTTTCAGAGTCGAATTGTGCAGGTTGGCTCTAAATTGGTCGTAAAATGCATGCAGGGAAATCAATAGTTGTTTTGGCAAAAGTGAGAAAAAACATGCATTTTTGGCTAAAATATGGATTTTTGGCATATTGGCGCGTTTTTAAGATGACGTCAGCATGACGTCATTAGGTGGGGTCAAGGTCGGATGACGTCAGCATGACATCACCGGGTGATGTGGCAAGCTGTGATTGGTCCACGGGGATAATGAGGTGGCAGACATATCAGCGCAGGGGCGGACAAGGTTGCTGACGCGCCGGCGGGGTGGCACTGATGTGGGTCCGACGTGGTGATGACGCAGGCATAACAGAACTGGCGGTAAATGATAAGCGGTAATGGTTTTTCTCGGACCGCCTTGGATACGGTCAGGGTTTTGTCAGAGGGCGACCCGAGAAATTGTGAAGGCGACGCGTGGCGAAGGCCTGACGTCACCCTCTGATAGTTTCTCGGGCGCTAATCTTCAGACGTCGGGCCCAACCCGATATGCTTAATGGCCGTCCGATCAAAGGCGCCCGATCGAACGGTTGACGGGTCGCCGAATAGTGCGGACGATACGGCAGCGGGGAGGTAATAAAATAGTATTTTCTTTTGAACAGCGTGCCCAGCGGGACTTTGGGTTTCAGCGGGTTTATATGGTTTTTCAATGTAAAATAGCAATAGAAATATTACCGCGCCAATACTTTGGATAAAATGGAAAAGTGGGTTTTTGGGCGCTTTTGGCAAGTGAAGTGGGTTATGGGTAAAAAGGGTTTTTCATATGTTTCTCTTAGCAAGTGGAGGTGTAATGGGTCAAAATGGATTCAGAAGGGGGAAGGGGGTTAGGTTTAGGTTTCTCAAACTGACCAGATGTCAACTTGATCCCTGACAGAGAACATATGGCTATAATGCCAAGGGGAGGGATATTTATACAATGCTTGGGGGTTTGTACACCATGGTGTTATAGTAGTAGGGGAAGGGGTAACATAGGGGAATTATATAATAGAAGTTAGGGGTTAATATAGATGAAAAGGGTGGATGGGGAGTGATAACACTAAGTTTATTTGAAAATCACTTAGCTTAGGGAGTAGATCAAAATGAAAAGAATTTTAGACAAGAAATGTGGCTTTTAAATGACTAAGAACCACCATAAAACCACCAATTCTTCCATGAATCTCAACTGATGAGGGGATGTTAGTAATAAGAGGAAAAGGGGAAAAATTGGGAAGTTAGACATGTTTCTTTGCTTTGCTGCAACCTGATAGAGAAGAAGGACTTCTCAATCCATTGATTCTGCTTTGTGAAATAGGTTAACACACCTTCAATTATAAGGAATGACACTTCTGCAACCCCATCTGCCTACCCATCTATTTGCCTAGCATTTTTTATTTCTTCTTGGAGGGTGCACTTAGACTTGCGGACCCTTATTTGCCTTTTATTTTCTCTGGCATTTTCCTTTTGATTTTCTATCTACTGCTACCCTTATTGCTTCAAAGGTCCCAGATTAAGCAGTTGGGAGCCTTACTTCTCTACCTAAGCTACTTGTCTGCCAAGATTAAACAGTTTGGACAAACTTCTTTCTCTATTCTACAACTGAAAATTTAAAACATGGCATGATCCATATTAGGCAGTTGGACCATCCATCAAAATTGAGTCTATATCAAGCTATATGCACAGCTTGTCTTCTCTTGGAAATATGGGATCTTTGCATCATCAAAGCAGAGCATATTTGGACCTTTCTTAGCCAATCATGAAATATGAAACCTATTGGTATAGGTATCTAACAGGACCTTTCCAAAGATTTTCGAACTTTCCATTCTTGCCTTTCTCTTCATTCCTTACATCCCACCTCAGCACCACATCATCCAACTGAAATTTCTCTGCTTTTTCTTTTTTGACATAGATTTTCTTTATCTCCTCCTGCAATTTGGATGTGTTCTTGAAACCTTCTTCTCTTGTTTGCTGCAAATGGATCATCTGATTCAGCCTTCTCTGTATGGGATCTTCTTCACTGCTGGCCTCCTGAAGAAGTCTGATCACCGGGGGAGAAAGAGAGGTGGGGAATACTGTGTCAACTCCATAAACAAGCTCAAATGGTGACATACCAATAGACTTTTTTTGACTGATCCGATCTGCCCAAAGTGCATGGACCAACCTCTTGTTCCAACTCTTCTTATATATTTTCAGCAGCTTATTGCTGATGTTGGCCAAAGATTTATTCGAAGATTCCGCCAATCCATTGCCTTGCGGATGATAGGTAGTTGAATGACCCAAAATTATGTGATATTTATGACAAAATTCTACGATCCTTTTTTATTTGAAAGCTATTGCATTATCAGTGATTAATTTGTTTGGACAACCAAAGCAAGACAAGATGTTATTTTCGAGGAATGAAATGATTACTGTGTCCGTCACTTGTCTGGTAGGGGTTGCCTCAATCCATTTTGTGAAATAGTCCTTCGCTGTAAGGATCCATCTATGTTGTCCGGAAGAGGTGGGATGAATATCCCCAATGAAATCCAACCCCCACTGCTGGAATGGAGTGCTCACTTCAATAGGCTTAAGTGGTAAAGGCTGTAATTTCCATTTTCCTTCGAAAATTTGACATTTATGATAGCGCTTTACCATCTTATGCACATCAGCAAACAAAGTAGGCCAGTAGTACCCTGCTCTCAAAATTTTGTTCGCTGTTGACTTCCAAAAAAGATGACCTCCACACTCTCCTCCGTGGAAATCCTCCATGACTCTCTTTGCCTCCTCTTCCACCAAACAATTTGAAGAAATGCCACCGGGAGCTTTCCAATATAGTGTGGGATTCAAAATACAAAACTTGGTAGCCTTCAATTTGAGTGTTCTCGCTTTGTTTCTAGTCATGCCGGGCGGTGGTGATAGATTTTTTAGCACATATATTATATCTGAATACCATGGGGACAAAGCGAAGATTTTGGATACCTGTATTGATGTTCCTTCCTCATTCTCATCGGACATGGTAGCGATCAGATTTATGTCCAAGGCATGCAAGTTTGATTCAGCCATTAGCTTCGCCAACCCCTGACCTTTGACCAGATTTGTAGGCTTTATCTCCACATCGTATTCTAGCAAGGCTACGATCCATTTGCCTCTTCTCCCTTCCGGATCAGTCTGCACTAAAACATCTTTTACAGCAGTATTAGGAACATAGGCCAGAATGTCAGAATGTAGGATATACACCTGGAAATCCTTCAAATCTTTCACCAATGCCAGGGCTTGCTTCTCAATGATGTTGTACTTCAAAGCTGCATCCCTTATAGCCCTGCGGAAGAATGCAATGGGTCTTTCATGATCACCTCTCTTCTGCAATAATACCACTGCCATAGTGTGCTCAGAAGCAAATGAAAACAATATGAAATCCTGAGTGTAGTCCGGGCTGACTAGAACTAGAGCTGAAGAAAGGGTTAATTTGACCAAGTTGAAAGATTTTACAGCCTCCTCTATCTATTTCACTTGGTTTTCCTTCTTGAGCATGTTGGTCATTTCTCTCAAGTGTTCTGCAAGATTAGGCACAAAGCGACGCAAAAAATTCATCTTACAATTGAATGATTGTATCTCCTTTTTGTTCGTAGGTAGATCGATTTGTTGAATTGCTTGCACACAGGCTGGGTCTATACGAATTCCATCCTTTGAAATGATGTACCCAAGTAATTTGACTTCCTCTATGGTGAACAAGCTCTTCTTAGGATTCAGCGATAGACCATATTTCCTACATTTCTGAAAGACAATTTTTAGGTGATGCATGTGCTCTTCATCAGATTTGGAAAATACCATCAAATCATCCAAGTACACCACCAAAAACACATCCTTCTCATTTGCAAACGCCAAGTCCATTGCCCGCTGAAATGTGGCACCTGCATTCTTTAAACTGAAGGCCATTTTGGCATAGTGAAAGGTTCCCCATGGAGTGGTGAATGTTGTCTTGTCTCTATCATCTTCATGGATGGAAATTTGGTTATATCCGGAATAACCATCAAGTAGCGACATACGAGACGCCCCCACTACTTGTTGAAGTATATGGTCCATCTTGGGCAGCGGATAGTTGTCCTTCAGTGAGACCTTGTTTAGATTTCTGAAACCGATGCATAAGCGGATCTCACCGGTCTTCTTGCGTACAGGCACTAAGTTAGATATCCAATCTGAAAATCTGATGGGCACAATGATACTTGACTTGTACAACTTATTTACCTCCTTTTCAATAGATGGCAGAAACTTTGGATTTATCCTTCTCAGCTTTTGTCTAAATGGTTTTTGATTGGGCTTGATAGGTATTGTGTGTTGGATAATATTTGTATCGTAGGTCTTTAAATTAGAATAATCCCAAGAAAATACATCTGCAAATGAAGCCATCAAACTGATGTATTTGTCCTTGATTTTTGGCGGTAATGCTTTGGACAATTTTACCAACTTTGGATTGGTAGTTGTACCAATGTTGACTTCTTATACACCCTTCTCTGTCAGTTGCAATGTTGGCTTGTAGGCTACATCATCCTGATCAAAAAGTTCCTCTAGGGGTATCAAGCCTTTAGGAATGATGTTATTCTTCAGCTGTAATACGTCCATTTGATTGATATGCACTTCATCTGTACCATTCCCTTTGTCCTCATCATTTTCCACATCAATTGAGGTTTCTTTGAACTTGTCTTTGTTGAGCAGAAAATATTTAATCTCCTCATCATCTTGAAACACTTGCCAATATCGCTGATTGTTTGGAATGGTTGCACGGTGCTTGACATGGATTTCAAATTTATTGCTGGAGTTCATGGGGATCTTCATGTTGCTTGCTGCCTTGGCAAGAGCATCAGTAATACTATTTTGTATTCGAGGCACACTTGTCAAGGTGTATTCTGAAAATAGCTTCAAGATGTCTAAAACTGCATTACGATAGGCCCGCATCCTAGAATGTTTTGCTTGATACTCACCTCTGACCTGTTTTATTACCAAATCAGAGTAACCATATACCAAAATCCTCTTTGCATTCAACTTTTTAAGAATCTTCAGGCCAGCAATCAGAGCTTCATACTTAGCTTCATTATTTGAACATTCAAAGGCTAGCTTGTAAGAGCAAACTCTCACACTGCTAGGCACTTTGTTTGGGGCGGAGAAAGGACTACGTACCCAACTACCAATACCAGCTCCATCATTCCCTACTGCTCCATCAAAATCCATGGTCCACAAGCCTTATTCCTCCTCTTGTAAGTGCTGGAAATCTGTTTGTCGTGCCTTGTCTGCTTGTTGTCCATCATTTTCAGCTCATTGACCAATCTTTTGTTGCTTTTCTTGTCCTTCTTTCTTCAAAATCTCTCTGAAATTTTCTTTTATTTCCGGAATATCATCCACTTCTACTATCTGACTATATATCTCATTTAAACTATCTAAAAACAAAACAAAAGACTCTAAATCTGTATGTACATAGTTGAAAGGATGATTCATAGGTTTCTCCTTGCTTTGTATCATATATTTCATTTTTTGTTCCTGATATAACTTCCTCATTTCTCCAAACACCGGGATTGTCACATAGGAGAAATCCAGCTATAGTGTCCCTTTCAATTTCGCTACCCAAGACCTGGAAAGAAGCATGCCAAACCTTGGAGGAATATCTGCTACCACCACATCCATCAGAACATTTTTCATAGGAAGCTGATCCAAACTCACAACCAAGTCTTTGATGAGTCCTATACATCTTACTCTACTGGAATCGAATGAATAGAGATCATGATATTGCCAGGTGATGTCCAGACCAAGCTTATCCATGATAGCTTTGGGCATGAGATTGTGAGAAGCTCCAAAATCGAACATGGAATTGTGTAACACAAAATCATGCAATCGTAAACTGATATAGAAGGGTGGCACATCGCTATCATGAGACTCACCATTCGTTGCTGGTCCAAAAATCATTTTAGGCTGATCATCTTCTACATTTTCCATGTCTGACATTGGGTCCAAATTCAACATTTTAGAAATTTGTCCTCTATAACTATTGTTCTTCATGATTTCAGTCAAGGGGATGGATACCTTTAACTTAGAAATCTCATTCTCTAGGCTAAAAGCGAGAGTTATTTCTACCTCTTTGACTGGGATCTCTTTCCGCTACTTCTCTTTTGATGTGGCTGGTTGCTGTGCTTGTTTTGCTGATTTTGATTTGCTACTCTCCCGACCAACCGCCTCCTTTCCTTTTCTTTGTGTAGTTGATGGATCATTTTTTGTTGTTTCACCCTCCTTCTTTTTATCAATTGGTTTGGATGACACATCTCTATTTCTAAGAGAATATCGCTGCTGTTGTACGGACAAAGCATTCATATACCCCCTTTTATATTCTTTTGATTCTTCCTCCAACACTGTGTCGCTAGCTAGAATAAAATCAGTGTCTTGGTGTGTAGCTAAATTTACTGCACATTCTTCCTCTTCGGTGATGTAAGTAGGCAGGTCATCTTGAGTGAAGAGATGGTTTTCCTCACCTATTACATTCCCATCCTCATCTGAATCTGGTCCAAGCACAAAATTCTACTGCAAAGGTGTTTGTACCAGCTGTTGTGCTGTATGCTCTTGAGTTCGCTGATCTCTTTGTCTTATTCTATATTGTGGCTACTGTTGGCTACGAAAGTTAGGATTCCTAACTTGTGGCTCTGGCTTATCAAGTTTTACCCTTTCAAGCATCTGCTCTACCTTTTTGAGAAGCTGATCCATTAAAGAAGATTCTTCTTTCACCGTGGTTTTCTTCTCTGCTTTTGCTCTAGCTCTTTTGGACAGCAGATTTGCCTCAACGTTGACCACAATTTTCTGCATGTCTTCCATTGTAGTCGATTCTCTCTCTCTTAATTGGTACACCATGTCCGCATCAAAACCATCTGTAAACGTCATCATCGCTAGTCCAACAGGTGGCTTTAGATGGTATGGAATTTCATTGTAGACTGCATTAAATCTAACACAATAGTCTTGGACCGACTCACCGGCATTCTGTTTTATTTGCTCGTATTCGGCCAAAATTTGAAGGGGATTCTTTTTCACTTCCCACTGGTTCAAGAATTGTCTTTGTAGTTTAGCCAAGGTAGTGATACTTGCAGCCGTCAAACCTCTGAACCATTTCCTCACATCACCTGCAAATGTTTGTACAAAGAGCCTCATTGCCACGTTCTCTACATCGATCTCATGAAGTTCATAGAAGTTTGCCATTTTGTCTACATGTTGCTGAGCAGTAATGCTGTTAGGAGTTCCATCAAAAAATGGGATTTTACTTTGATAATCATTTGGCATGTCATCTAGGACTTGGGGCAAAACAAGGGGTGCGAAACGGGCAACCATCATTCTCGGTGGATTTGGCCTTGGAGGTGTTGGAGGAGTGCGCACAGTTTGCAAGGGGCTTGCAATTGGAGTTTGGGGCTGTGTTGCAATGTAGTTATCAATTAATCTATTGGCTCTTTCTGTTTCAAGGTCTACAAGAAATTGCAGATTAGGGACGGTATAGTCAACAGCCCTTTTGGATTTAGACTCAAACAAAGATATTTCAAATCGTTCGTCAAACTCAAGCTCTTCAAGATACTCAAAAGTGTCAGGACATGAATGGGATTTGAACACAGGAGTTATGGTTCTTTCTTGACGAAGGAGTCTTGGGATAAAATTGGGGTTTTCGTCAATATGAGGAGGGTCTGAGTCTGGATTTGCTCTGGTATGTCATATCGAAGCCAGCTTGCTATTGAGAGAAATTACGGGACACGACTAACTTACTCAGCCTTTCCAATCCTAAGCTCATCATTCGGAATCCTAGAATTATTATGAAACAAGGGGATTTGATTTTCAACTTGTTCCCCAGTGGAGTCACCACCATGTTAGCACCTAAATATGCCTTAGATTGAAGGAAGGTAAAAATTAGGGTAACCACAAACCACGCTCAGCCTGGTAGCTAGCCCTACCAGAGCAAGAGAGGGCTCTCTCTGAGTCACGCTCAGTGAATAGATAATCGAAAATGGTCTGAGATGACTTACAATGAAATATTTACCTTAGGCTAGTAAGTGAATAGGGATTCTGGAAACAATTTTATGAAATGACCGAGCTTCTGGGATGTTATGGGACCGGCGCTCAGCAAAGAACAGAGAATTGAATATGAAAGCACAGATTATTCCGTGAGGCAAGGTAGGTGGAAAGTGCAACAATTTCGGTTTAAGGTAATGTGGAATAGAAAGATTGCTAAATAAAGTGAAAAGGGAATAGTCGCATGAATCCTTTTCAATAGAAGAATAAAACTGTACATGAAATTTTCCCACAGGCAGAGCAATATAAATTGAATTCTACCTAATCTCACTTAGAAAATTTCACTGAAATGAAATGTGAATTGAATTATGAAACATAAAAAGATACATATGGAACATAAGAACACATTTTCTACACTCACAACCAAAATAATCTCATGAAACAGAGCTGCTGCCTTTCATTAATTCTCTGTCAAAAATACACAGTGCAGAAACAGAGTTTCTTTCCCACAGTCTCCCAAAAGTTACAAGCTAGCCAACCCTTTGCAAATAACTTGCATACAATATATAGAATGTGTGAGGAAGAGATAGAACAACCAGGGGTTGGGAAGTTACTCAAATCATTACGAAATGGATATGGAGAGCCAACCATCAGCTACAGGTGCAGCGCTCACAAGCATGACTTTTGGCTGGGGTGACCCTTTGCATTCCTTTGCCACTTGGATAGATGCCCATCTAGAGAGAAAAATCTTTAAATTCCACCTTTGGTGCCAAAAAACCAAAGTGTAGATAACCAGGCGCACTTGGAGAAGTCGCGACCCGAAATTTCGCGAAACAGGAGCAAATTGGCAGTTTTTTTCCTCTGTGCGCCACGCCAAATTCTCTATGCATCATGCCACTTTGGAGCCTTTTTTGGGGAACTTACAGGTGTCCAAAGCATGCCCAAGTGGGCTTGTTGGAAATCCTGTCCTGTCTAATTTCTAACCCCACTGGAATTTCTAAATTTGATGCTCATTTTCCCCTCCAAATCTTCATTCTCTCAATACTGCTTTCTGTGTCTCAAAAAAGTGGCAAAGAGGCCATTTTTGGGTTTTTTTGACCTTTAGGAGACCCAGATCTTGTCAAAATTTCTTGTCCGGACAGTAGTAGTCGTAATTTTTGATGCTAAATCGAAATATGCAAGTCGTTACTTGTTTGGAGCCCTAGAATTTTAGTGTCGCGCCACTGAGGAATTTCCTGTTTTTTGTCCAAAAAATAACCATGTGACCAAAATTTGCCATAATTTTTTGAAATTTGAGCTAGAAGTTCTCTATGAAGTGCTATGCTATGCCAAGGAAGCCTCAGCCAAGATTCAAAGCCGATCTTGCTGCTTTGCATCCTTTCCCTCTTTTGTCGCTTTGCTCAATCTTGCCTTTAGGCTCCTGATTCTTGCTTTGGAACTCATGTTTCGGGCCTGGTAGTGGTGAGTCATGCACCTCAACATGTCTTTCTCCCTGTTAGCTTTATCCAACTGCTGCTCCAAGTGAATGTTCACTTTCTCTAACACATACTCCTGGTCCTCATCTCTTTGCTCCATAGGTCTACCTTGTGCCACCAGGATGTGTTGCCGGTTTTCCTTGATCATTTGCAACTCTATCTCAGCTAGCCGATCCTCAAGTTAGTTGTTCCTCTACTCCAGATACTGCACGTTCCACTTGGCCCTCTCCAAGTCTAGGGATAAGTTCTCAATCACTAATTGTTGCTCGTGAATGATCTCTCCCAGCTCAGCATTCGTAGGTTCTGCATCTGTCTCATCATCATGGAGGAGAACAAACTCGGTCTCTCACTCACCTAATGGCCCTTCCTCCTGCACTGGATCCTTTTCCTTACCCTGCTCCTGTGGTGCTGATGTCGGAAGCGAGGCCCCTTCCACCCCGGGTGTAGATAACACTTGCTTTGCTGCTGCAAATAAGGGTCTACTGCCCTTCTGGTATGTGCTGTATACTGGCATGGTAGCAGTCTCATGGTGCTCAAACTGATGTGAAGGACCCCCCACCTCATGCTCTGCCTCTGAAACCACTGGTGGAGCACTAAAGAAATCACAGGAGATGAAGTCCTCCTAAGCAATACCCTGTAATCCCAACTGATTGTCCACCAAAATCCAGATGAGAGCAAAATGATAGACATTGTTTAGCTGTTGTCGAGGGGTCTTGTGATGCATGAAATTCTTCATCCTCTCTATGCTCCTAAAAATGAAAAATGGGAGGCTCATCATCCGCACCCTGGTGAAGTGCATGAGAAACCTGATGTGATAGGCATAGAGGCGGGAAAACCTTCCCTCACAACTGAAATACTTCATGATCAACCTCATGAGTGGGGCATACTGATCCCTCAAAAATCTTAATGGAAAAGCTCTGCTGAGCTGGCTCAAACAGCTATTCTTGATGTAAGGCTCATAGTGATGCCTCTCCACCTTCTTTTTCTTGTGCCATTGTTCCCCAATGTTCGGTATTCCTGTTGCCACTGATATGATTTCTAGTGTCAATGTGAAAGTGACCCCCGCTAGGATAGATTGACCTCCCTGTAGATGAAGTGCAAAAAGACGGGCCAACTCATGATGGACTCTGACATTTTCCACCCTTTGAAAAAATTCATAACATGCTAAGTGCTGGAAACAAGACATGGCAAGAGCATGCCTGCAACTCAGTGAGGGTATTTGTCTCATCTCTAAGATGTCTGCCACTCCGGTGATGTCTCTTATGGGCCCTCTCTCCTGAAGATGTGTCACTATGGGTCCCCTCCTCATATTCTGATGAAACTTCTAATGCCATTATTGCTGTTTGTACCTTGAGTTTTATGCTGCCCTCTGAATCCAATTGAACTGGTAGATGCTCTGAAAATCTGTCACCAAGGTGACAATAAAACCGGGAGTGTTAGGAGAGGAATGATGGAATGGGAATAGGGGCCAAAGGGAGAGATTTATCAAGGATTTGGGAGTGTTTCAGGTATAGTATTGATGGGGTAGGGTTTGAATATATTTTGGTAGGGTTTGGGTTTTTTGAGTCATGGGAGGAGAGGGAAAAAGGAATATGGTTTTAGTGGTTTTAGGGTAATGATAAGGGGAAAAAAATACAGGGAAAATGGTGATACGGGCAGGGTAAAAGAACACTTTGACAACACTGTCACTGTAGCAAAACCCTAGGACCATGTTTTCTTTATGTCTTCCTTTGTTTACTTTAAAAAAAAATTGCATTCGGTTCATAGTCTCAAAATCATGATATTCTCATCAAGTTTAATGCCAAGAGGGAAGGTAGTTGGTCTACCTTTCAAGTTTGATAGGCATTCACAAAATGTTTAGGCAAATTTGTGGTTTTCTACGCTTATACCTCAGTGCACCGCGCGCTCTGCCCAGTGCACCGCGCCAACGGTATTTTTACACTGTGGCCGGGCTCCCAGTGCGCCGCACCTCCTCGTGTGTGCGCCGCGTGCTGCCAAAGTCGCCCAGACTTGAGTGGAAGAATAGGGGGAGGGTTTTAGTGGTGGATCTAGGGTAGCCTTTAGGGAAAAATGGTCAGGGGAGATGGGGAAAAATGAGAGGAGAGGAAAACAAAAGGGGAGGGGAGTGACCTTGGTGCTCACCTCACAGTCTTGCAACCTCATCCATTGTTTTTCTTGGTGATTTTTTCATGGTTGGCCATTGTGCTTTTGGGTACCATTTAAACATCTTATACACACCATATTAGTGACGAAATTGATGGAGAAGAGGTGTCAACAGGGCCTACCTCTTGTTTTGTTAGCCTTCACCAAGACTTGAAGCGGGTTATTAATGTTTTATGCCCCTGGCTATGTGCGTCATGCGCCAAGCCCAGTGCACCGCGCACTGGGTGTGCGTCGTACCCTTGCAAAATTTCCACTGCGGGTTGGCTGCGTGTGCGTCGCGCCCTCTATGTGTGCCGCGCTCCTTGGTGTATGCGCCGCGCCCTTGAAAATCGGCTCTCACTCACTCAAACTCTCCAAATTTCACTCTCTTACCTTTGTCTCTCCCAAGCTTGCAATAGCACAATGGTTTTGCTTTGGGCCACAACAATTATATATAGGCTTGGGAGAGATGGGTTTGATTTTTTCTTCCTTGAAAACCCACTTTCTAATGTTTGTGTTTTGCACTTTTTTTCATTGACTTTAAAACACCCTACTTTTCATTTTTTCTTTGAAATTTTGGCTCACATGATGGGATTTTCAGCATTTCTTTGTGGGGACTGTGTGACTGGGCATTTTACCATGGAAACCATGGCTGCATCTGAAAAACCAACTTGTGCATTTTTGGAAAATTTTGTCATAAATGACCTTGTTTGACTTTTCTTGAAAACAGAGTTTTGAAGAAGAGTCGAAGTCTCTTCAGGTGGTGATGAAGCTTTCTGAACCATAGCTATGTAAGGCCTCCCTCTGGCCTGCATGGATTGTTCTGGACATGTTTTCAAAGACAAAATGGATGATTTCCTAGAGCCAATCCTAAAAATGATTTTGCCCTGTAAAGGACCAGACCTTGACTGTCATGAGCTTCGGTGATTATGGACCAAGACCTGAGCCAGCAGGGGCCAGACATGAGGGAAAATGACTAGGATGAATTTCTTCGTCAGATCATGGCATGTCCCTAGAGAAATGCAGCTGAGTGGATGGAGCGGGACACCTAAAATCGAAATGCACAAAGAGTTTTGATCTCTGACGAAGGGCTGACCAGACCGACTCTAACACAGTACACATACCAATCCAAGTCAACTAAGTAATTTCTATTAGGGTGGAGGTTATATTGGTGCAGAAGTAATATAGTTGTCAGAGTTATAGTTTCATCTCTAGTGTTGCTTCACTGCGAGCATGCTTCGACAATACCCTGATAGAGTCACGCAGGAACACAAGCATATCTTCATTTCCAGAGAGCCTGGTCCATACCCCAATGGAATTACTTGCATCACCTCTCTGTGCAGGAAGCCTTTCCCTTATTTTTTCTTATTTATTGTTTCATTTTTCATTTTTTTACATTTTCAAGGGACTGTTCATAGGGACTTGTTTGTTTCATGAAGCAGAATAGGGATCCTGACTTATTGAGTGCAGAAGAGGTTGTCCATTCAAAGAAGTATGTTATATATACCTTTGACATAGTTGTTAAGGTTTTACCCCTCACCTTACTCTACTTGATTGGGATTACAAGGGTTAACCCAAAAACCGATTAGAGTAGGCGATACTAGTTAAAAGTGCAAGTGTTGTGTTTTCAGCAAGACTCACTCTGAACAAAATGCATTTTCCATCACGATATCATCGACTGAAGATAAAAATATCTTCATAAAAAGAGAGGATAACAGATAACCAAATGTTGATAGCTGTAAAAGTCCTCTTACCTTCTTCCTTGCTTGTCTCAAAGGCAAACACGGTTTCATGTGAAGCTAACCTATGAGTACAAAAAAACAAACAAACACACAAAGAGAAGAATAAGTAAGCAAGGTTGAACAAGAAATCAAAGAAAGATGTGAAAGCAAAGCAAATCCAACAAGAAAGGAATGCAATACATGAAATCAAAGCAAAGAAAACAAGAAAGAAAACACTACTCCTACTATGTAAATAATGCATGGAACTACACATGTGAAATGATATTTCCAATGCAGGAACTAGTGCATTGGTTGGCCCATGTTGATGAAGGAATAGTTAACAAGAAAGATAAGCTTGTAAACCAGAAAACAAAAGAGATAAGACAATCAAGACCAATACATTCTGAGTTTAAATGCATCCATAGAAGAGAAAAGAGTAAATGCGCAGGACAAGCATTCTACAGATGTGCCATGGTGTTGCAACACATTGCGCACAGATGATAAGCATGTACACTCTTTCGACTATGATAAACGAGAAAACCTACAAATGTAAGACAAATTTCACTTAGCAAGAGTGATAGTTGTGAATGATTCCTCCAATGCATGAGCGATGGGATCATGTGATTCAGGTGGAGGATGTGAAATCTATAAACTAGATTGATCTTCAATGAAAATAGGAGAGTGATGAGGAGCTTTGGGTGTTTCAATAGATTTCTGATAGGGAGTGGAGTTGACATCGGGACAATGAGGGCCTAACATACCCATCAGCGCAAGCTGAAGTTCCTTGGTAGCTTGAGGGGTTTTCACTTCATGAGTTGGTAGATCATCCAAGACCAATGGCTTAGAAATATCAAAAATGAGTGAATCAACATCGTGATCAAATGAAGGACTACAGAGATCATAAAAACCACAATCATAAGATTGGAGGTTTTCATCGGGATCCTTATTATCTAACAAATCATGTAGAGGGGTTGATCAAAAACAATGATGTCCACCCTCTTCGTTTCCATAAATGATAGATGAAACATTGAATGGATTTTTAGAGAAAGATGTGTTCTCTCCACAATGCAATGACAGAGTGAAATGTGGTGTGCCTTGTGAATGATCAGAGGTAGCAACATCCGGCGATGAGTTTTCACAAGGAAAATCAAAAGTGGTAGAACCACAAGATATGTCATGATAGAGCAGATGGGGTGTAGATGGAAGGAAGTCATCCTTCGCCACATGTTCTTCTTCAAATTCCCGCACACACTCATAATGAATCATAGCAAAATTTGGCTGGACAACATCAACTCCATCGTCAACTTGATCCCCGTGAACACAATATGTGGAGTTCAGAATGGGATAATCCAACATATTACAATATGGAGGATCAATGGAAGTAGAATATGATAGTGGATGCTTGGAACATATGATAGGTGATAAAGAAAAACTTTAGTCATATAGTGCCTTAGAAAAGGAAAGGAAGGTCTCATTTGGAAATGACACCCCTTCACTCATAAAAGGTAAAGGTTTTGTTGTTTTGAAAGAAAAGGTCAAAGTTGGAAATGTTATGTATGTTGAAGGCTTAAAGCATAATCTATTGAGTGTCAGTCAAATGCGTGATCAAGGAAATAAGGTAATATTTCAATCAAATGGATGTATTGTTCGTGAGATTGATACAGGAGAAACAGTGATCAAAGGCATAAGAACTCCAAATAAATTATACATACTCAAGGGAGGAAAAAAACAATGTTATCTAAGAAAGAATGATGAACACTAGCTATGGCATAGAATATTGGGGCATCTAAGCTTTTGTCAGATAAGGAAAGCATGCAAATATTAGGCAGTTCGTGATCTCCCTGGCATCACAATTCCAGACAATACAATATGCAAATCATGTCAGTTTGTTAAGCAAACCAGATTTAATTTCCCTGAGAAGGAAGGATCAGCTAGTAGCCCAGTTGAACTTGTCCATACTGATTTATGTGGTCCATCAAGGAAAAATTCACCTCGTGGAGAGGAATACTTTATATTATTCATCGACAACCTTTCCAGGATGTGTTGGATAGGAATTCTAAAGCATAAAGATGAAGCCTTCGAAAATTTCAAAGCTTTCAAAGCCTTGGTTGAAAATGAATTAGATCACAGAATCAAATGCCTCAGGTCTGATCGAGGAGGGGAATTTACCTCGGATGAATTTTTTGATTTTTGTGAAGAACACAGAATAAGAAGAGAATTCTCTACTGCAAGGACTCCTCAGCAAAATGGAGTAGTGGAAAGGATAAACAAAATGGTTCAACAAATGGCTCGTGCTATGCTTGATGATTCTGGAACTCCCGCAACCTTCTGGGGTGAAGCTACATTTGCTACCATTACCATTCTCAACAAAACAAACGTCCGGGTGAACAACACTCAAATTTCTCATGAGCTGTGGTATGGTAAGACTCCTACGGTAAAATACTTTGCAATTTTTGGAAGAAAATGTTACATCAAAAGAACTGATGAAAATCTTGACAAGTTTAAACCTATAGCAGATGAAGGCATTTTCCTTGGTTACTCTTCCCGAAGCAAAGTATATAAGTGTTACAATAAAAGACTTGGAATTTTTTTTGAAAGTATTGATGTAGTCATTGATGAAGTAGGAAACAATCCAAGGTAGGTAAAATCCGAAGATTTCGAAGATGATGAGGACTATCCTTCAACATCAAATCAGACTAATGATGAAGAAGAAACATATGAGGCACACGAAGAACAGATAAGGGTAGAAGAAAAGACTCCATCCAGGTATGTCCAGAAGAATCATCCATAAACCCATATTTTGGGGCAAAAAGAGGTAGGTGTTCAAACAAGAAGAACTATTTAGAAGCTTCAAGCTATCTAGCATTGCTCTCCTCCATTGAACCACGAAATGTAGTGAAGCATGCAAAGATGAATGCTAGGTCAAGGCCATGAATGAAGAACTTGAGCAGATTGAAAAGAATAACACTTGGGAGTTGGTTCCTAGACCAAATGACAAGAATGTCATAGGGACAAAATGAATATTAAAAAACAAGCTGAATGAAAATGGAGATGTTATTAGAAACAAGGCCAGACTTGTTTGTAAAGGGTATGCTCAACAAGAAGGTATAGACTTTGAAGAAACTTTTGCACCAGTTGCCAGACTTGAAGCTATAAGAATGTTTCTTGCTCTTTCTAGCTTTCAAAAGTTCAAAGTACATCAAATGGATGTGAAATCTACCTTTCTGAATGGAGACTTGGAAGAAGAGGTGTATATTGAGCAACCATATGGTTTATCCTTGGAAATGATCCAAAACTTGTATGCAGACTCAGAAAGGCTCTCTATGGCCTTAAATAGGCTCCAAGGGCTAGGTATTATCATTTGGATAAGTACCTCCATCAATAAGGTTTTACAAAAGGATCAATAGATAGCAATCTATATATAAAAATTGACAATGATAAGTTGCTAATACTTGTTGTGTGTGTTGATGATATCATCTTTAGTAGCAATGAAGAATACATGAGTCAAAAGTTTTCCTTGGTGATGCAAAAAGAATTTGAAATGTCCCTGCTTGGTGAGCTCACATATTTTCTTGGTTTACAAGTCCAACAAAACAAAGATGGTATATTTCTATCAGAAACCAAGTACCTTAAGCAGATCTTGAAGAAATATGGGATGGAGGATTCAAAACCAGTATGTACCCGTATGGTAACAGGATGCAACCTTAGCGCAAATGATGAATTAGAAGCACTACATAAACCAACCTATAGATCCATGATTGGTAGTCTGCTTTATCTAACAGGTACTTGACCAGACATCATGCATGCAGTGGGAATAGTTGGAAGATTTTAGGCAAATCCAAAGGAAACTCATGTTCAGGCAGTTAAAAGAATTTTCAAGTATCTTCAAGGAACTCAAAACTATGGATTATGGTATCCTAGAGATACAAATCTCACACTTCATGCATATACAAATGCAGATTGGGCAGGAAGCGTGGATGATAGAAAAATCACTAGTGGTGGTGCATTATTTATGGGTTCCAGATTAGTATCTTGGTTCAGCAAGAAACAGAGTTCAATTGCATTATCTACAATAGAATCAGAATATGTGGCTATTGCATCTTGCAGCACACAACTCCTTTGGATGATGCAAACATTGCAAGACATTCAAATCACTTGTACTCCACCTATCTCCAGTTTTTGTGATAATACAAGTGCAATCAATATTTCAAAGAATCCAGTCATGCATTCGAAGGCCAAGAACATACCTATCATATATCATTTTCTCCGGGAATGAGTTCTTGAAAAAAAGGTCAAATTGGAGTATGTCCCCTCCAAAGAACAAGTTGTTGATATACTCACCAAACCACTGCCCAGGGAGACATTTGAATACCTCAGACAGAAGC
Source organism: Pinus tabuliformis (assembly GCA_031772625.1). NCBI lineage: Eukaryota > Viridiplantae > Streptophyta > Pinopsida > Pinales > Pinaceae > Pinus > Pinus tabuliformis. The sequence continues at coordinate 789,909,119 of CM062813.1, read as the reverse complement.
TGGCAGTAGTTGATGCATCCTCTTGCTGTTGAAATTATCTGTTTTAGAGAAAAGTGGTTGTACGCGAGTTTCATGAAGCATATCCGCGTATATAAGCAGGTTTCTATGGATACAGTCACGTATATGTTGGTTTGAAGAAAAAAAGTGGGGCTAGACTCAGGATGAAAAGAGTCTGATATGGGTCTGACAAAGACCATCTGGCATAGGTTCATGGGGAGCATATACTTCTAATAATTCATTGTTGGCATTATCTTAGAAGATCTTGGTTCAATTTCATAGATGTTTTTGTTTCAGGTGGAACAGGTGTAGAGGGAGATCATGCTTTCCAGTCTGAATGATGATTGACAAATATTGCTAGTTGTTGATGACTATCATAGTATTGTCTTAGATATTTAGTCTCTATGTCATGTATTTCTTTTATTATCAAGGTCATGTAACGGCCTATGTTGGTTCCCCACTATGGCTGGGATGGATGATGTAGTATTCTTGTTTTATCATGTGTAAACTTTTGGTGTATCCCCACTTGGTTGGGAGATGGATGTATATATAGAGTCTTTGGTGATAGGAAGGTCATTTATGATGTATAAAGTCATGTTTCTTCTTGTAGAACATCTTTTTGCAGACCTTGCCTATATTCAAGGGGAGCACGGACAGCACATAAGAGCAAAGATTTCAGCATGTACTCAGGGGGAGCATAACCCTTTTCCCTTGATGACAAAGGGGGAGAATGACTTTGAGTGACTTGGGGTTGCTATCAAGTCCAAAGGGGGGTATTGTTGGCATTATGACACAATTTTGGTGCTATGACACAGGGGTTGTCCTTGATCACAACTCACCTAAATGATAGATCACAGTTCAGGCTCTCAGAAAGAGATATATGCATGTTACTCTTAACCAAGTCACTTATACATGCGGGATCGACTATAAAAAGGCACGTATGCGTATGCATGCACTTTCATGCAAGGAAAAGCACACACATGTGGGAAAACATATTTTTTGGTCCATGGTATTTAGTCCTTGGTATTTGGACCTATGGTTTTGGACCATGGTATCTCGTTCGAAGTGTTGAACCCAGGTATTGGGTCCATGGTATTGATTCTCTATGGTTTTGAATTATGGTACTGAGTAAGGCCTAAGACTATAAAAGGGGAAGGAGATCATTAGGCAAAGGCATTCACTCAAGTATTGAATATCTTATGAAGTGCAAGATCTAGAATTGGGTTATGGTGCATAGCTCGATCTGAGCCAAGGAGGAACCTGAGCGCTAGAAGAAGGATAAGTTCTATTGTTGGGTCAAGATCTTAAGGCTTGAATAGTAGTATCTTTGTGTGATTTTGATCTATTATATTTGGCGCATTATTTGATCTATAAATCTGATAATCTGGGTATAACTGATGTCTGAGTAAGTGAAAAGGGTAAATTATCTTTTATAGGTCTGTATGCAGGTTTGGCACAGCAGAGGTGTGTATACACGCTAGTTCAATATTTCAAAACAATGTATACGCTGGTTTGCCTTAATATATAGGAATATGCATGCAGGTTTCACATATTGAAGTAGCGTACGTCTCATGAAATATGTTTTAGCTACTTCTATTTATTGCTGCAGTGTTTTGGGTTCAGGATTGGTTTCTGGTTACTGTTAATATTTTATGGTTACATCATTCAGAGAAGTGATTGGTTGATTCAGTTTTGGTTAGTGCAAAGGAGATTGGTTGATGCAAATATACTTGATGTTTGACTGATGTTATTGATGGATTCAGTTTGAAAATTTATGAAACGTGGTCCCTGGAAGAAAAGAGAAGGTTGTAGCCTTCTGTAGGTCAGCACCTACGTACTAGTACCTCATCTAGTACAAGAGATAAGGGGGTTGTAACTCCCTTCCAGGAGAAGCTGGAGAACGAGAGAAGGTTGTAGCCTTCTGCAAGTAGCAGCCTGCGTACTGGTATAAGACTGCACCAGTACAGAAACATTATAAAAAGAAGTTTCTAATTAAAATAAGATAGAGATGAATTGCAGCAGGTGGTTTTCACCCACATTGGGTTTCCACCTTATATCTTGTGTTCTTATGTGTGACTGCCTATTCTGTTTTATTGTTCTTGGTTACTGTTTATATGGTTTGATGCCAAGATTAATGATCAACACCTGAAGAATAATTTAAATTACAAGTCTGTTGTTTATACGCTAGTTTCCTTAACTGCGGTTGCGTACATACGAGGTTTTTACTAACTGAAGTAGCGTATACAAATCTGATTGTGAAATGAAAAATAATTGACCTGATAATACTAATTCACCGCCCCCTCAATATTATTTCCAACAGTAGTGACAATGAACAAGACTTTCTGGTCTGTGGACATTACAACTCTTATGATAAGGTCATAATTTGCATGATAGTAGTGAATAATCTTTGGGAAGACATGAACATTGGGGAATTGATACTTGGGGAGGTTTGATTCCCAGAGGCCTATATTATCTGCATGGTTCAAATAGTTGTCTTGGTGTCTACAATGCAATTTCAAAGGGATTTTGTTGAAGGTGAGGTATTTTATCTGAAAATGTTTTTCACCCAGGGGAAGATGGTCTTAATCTCTGTGGGGAGTGGTAACTGGCATGACATTTAAGGAAACTGGGGCATCCATCCTTGGTTCTTGTGGATTCAAGGATGATAGTAGAGGGTTTCAGGGAATTATGGAAAATTGGGTCGTCTCAGAGAGTTTCAAGACTGTCAACAGCTTAATTTCACTAAATTACCTAATTTATAAAGCAATTCCGCTTAGGTTCAGTATGAAGATGGGGTTTCTTGGTTGAAAATAGGGTAAATACCTGGCGCTGGATGTAAAAATGGATTAATGGCACTGGTGCAATGTTCATAGGGAGAGCATGGTTTCACACTGGTAATCTGGATTTCAGTGGCTTCTAGAGGTTGACAGTTGGAAATAGGTTGATACTTCGAACGTACTCTACATGTGCATGAGGAACAAGAGGTTCTTTTCTTGGTCACAAAAATAATCAGTATTTTTGGTTTTATTTGCAAAGTCAATGGATTTGGCGGGTATAATGGGAAAGCAGCAGTTGGCGCCAGCTAACAGAGGTGACATTTTGTCATTTAGCGAGGGTGGTAAACGAGGGTGGTAAGGGGAATCTATCACGCCGCTTTCGAGGGATTGGCGGTATTGGGAGAGGTTCACCCAATGCCATTCATTGGGTGACACGTAGTGGCGGGCTAAACAGTAAAATGCTCACATCAAGCGGGTAAAGTTCAACATCGGAGGCTGCCCAATATGAGCATCAGCCGTTAGATTTGAAGGGGTCAGATCGTATAGTGATCGGGGCAATGATTTGATCAAGAGTTGATTGGGGATGATTTGATTGGAGGACGGTTATTAGTTAATCACAATTCGACTAATTAATCCCTTTTAACATGGTAGAGGATTATGGCTCTTAATTAATCATCGATCAATGAATTAATCCATGAAATTATTTTATTATGGTTTATATTTCAAACCATCGGGGCGGGGTATTAATATATGGAATTTTAATAATATATGGGAAAGGGGTGTATTTTCGGGATTTAAATATATAAATAAAATTAGATGTTAATATGAAAATGAAAATGGAAAGCGCTAAGTAAAATGTTTTTGAAATATATTGACATTTCTGCATTCGAACATCACAACTTAGGCTTAAGTATATTTGTGGGTTTTTATATAGGGGTAATTACTTTTCCTAGGCAAATAGTGATTTTACCTTAGGAAAAGGGGGTTTTTAAGAAAAATGAATGAATGATGGAAGGGGTGAATGTTGATGAGGGGGATTTAGTACTTAGACCTTATAAGTTATTGGGCCGAGGGTCCGATCCCTCCAAAATTAAGGGAAATGCTCTGAACCCCTTTAACCTAAGGTTTTAGGTACTTTTGTCTTTACTTATGGGAAATTTGTAAACTTAAGGGTAAAATGAATGGGGAAATTAATCACTTGACTTTATGTAACTACTAAATTATCATCCATGCTTTAGTAACTTGATGATTAAGCATATGATATGATTTTAATCAACCATTCATCATAATTTTGGAACCATCCAACTACTTACCCATCTACACATCCTACTATTTTTTCTACTCTTTATTAGGGTGCACTTAAACTAGCATACCCTTATCAAACTTTTCTTTTCTTTTACAACAAAAAATATATCTAAGTCTATCCTTATTACATCCAAGGGCTCGGATTAAACTGTTGAGCTCCTTTTATTCACTCTACCTATCTATTTATCTACCAAGATTAAATAGTTTGGTCAGATTTTATTCTCTACCCCTAAGCATGAAATTCAAAACATGAAATAACCAAGATTAAGCTATTGGTTACAATGGATTGTGGCAAAAACAACAATTTGCACACAATCATTATTGTAGAAAAAGTAAAATAGCAGTGGAATTTGGACTTGCACACTTTCATGGTCCTTTTTCCTTTTTGGGGTTCATTTTTCATCTTTTTTTGACCTTTTTCCTTCTTTTTGCCCTTTAATTTTTCTTTTAGGGCATACCCTCTTTACATTTTTTAATTTTTTGATTCTTTGAATATGGAAAACATTTGCATAAAGCAAAGGTATGTACATATTACAAAGATAAACTAAGTCAATCATAGATTATGACACCTATTGGTATAGGAACATAACAGTGGCTCCACTTGGGGATGGCTTTCCTTGGTGGAAAGTTAAGAACTGTAGATCAATGGCCTTCTGAAAGACTGTGATTTTATTCTGCAATTTTCCCTTTATTCTACTGCTTTATTGATATTTATGACAGTGACACTTTTGAAGCTTAGGGCCTTCTCTTCGGGCTTCAACTCCAAAATTTACCATCCAATCCAAACTAAACTTTCTGAAGGATATAGTATGTACAACTGAAACTGGTAAAATTAGTAACTTGGATCAATATAGTGCTTCAACATTCGACCATTTATTGGTCCTCCTTCTACCTCTGCACCATCCAATTCTTTGAGAAAGTAAGCATTATTACCTCTAAAGGCATATATAATGTATGGACCTTTCCATAGGAAATCAAACTTCCCATGTTTCCCTTTGTCTTCCCTCCTGGAGTCCCACTTCAAAACTTTATCACCAAGATAGAAGTCTTCTGCCTTGGTTCTTTTATCAAAAACTTTCTTGAGTTTTTCCTGCAGTACTTGGGCTCTGATGTATACTTCCTCCCTGGTTTGCTACAAATGAATGGTCTGATTGATTCTCCTCTGAATATCATTTGGCTCAACTTGGGATTCCTGGAGTAGTTTCATTACTGGAATTCCTAATGATGAAGGGAAAAATGCTTCCATCCCATAAAATAGCTAATAGGGACTCCTTCCAATAGATTTCTTAATGGTTATCCTATTTGCCCACAAACCATTTATTAACTTCTTGTTCCATGTTTTCTTATTATCTTCCAACAATTTTTTAATAATGTTCATCATGCTTTTGTTGGAGGATTCTGCAAGTCCATTTCCTTTGGGATAGTAGGCTATACAATGGCCAAGGGTTATATGGTATTTATGGCAGAAATCAATCATACTTTTTGATTTAAAGGCTACAACATTGTCTGTGATACTTTCGTTGGGAAAACCAAATCTGGACAAAAAATTGGCCTCCAGAAAACCTATTATGACAGTATTAGTGGCTTGTCTAGAGGGAATGGCTTCGATCCACTTTCTAAAGTAATTTGTGGTAATCAAGATCCACCTATGTTGAGCAGAAGAAGGGGGGTGAATTTCACCAATGAAGTCTAGACCCCATTATTGAAAAGGATTTTCAATAGAAATGGGTTTCAAAGGTAAAGGGAGAATTTTTCTTTTTCCTTCAAATATTTGACACTTGTGGCAGGAGGTTACAAATTCTTTTACATCAGAAAAAAATGTTGGCCAATAAAATCCAACTCTCAAGATTTTATCAGCTATTTTCTTCTAGTAGAGATGTCCTCCACAATCGCCTGCATGAAATTCTTAGAGTACTTTGTTAGATTCTTCCTTTACTAAACAATTTAACAGAATACCTTCATGATTTTTCCAAAATAAAGTATCATCAATTATGCAGAATTTCAAAGATTTCATTTTCAAAAACCTACTTTTAGTTCTGGACAACCCTGGAGGAGCTTGTAAATTTTGTAGAACATATATTATATCAGTGTACCATGGTGAATCTGTAAAGGCCTGGCTGATCTATGGAGTTGCCATCTCCTCTTCGTTATCCAGTTCTGCAATGAAGTTTATATCTAGGGCTTGGCAATTTGTTTCAGCCATAAGTTTGGCCAACCCCTGACCTTTGATTAATTTTGTAGGTTTAATCTCTATGTCATACTCTAATACGGTATCTATCCGCTTTCTCCTTTTTCCATCAACTCCATTCCATTTTAGAATGTCTTTGACTACAACATTGGGAACATAAGCTACTATGTGAGAGTACAAGATATAGACTCTGAAATCTTTGATAGCTTTTACCAAAGAAAAAGCCTGTTTTTCCATTATGTTATACTTTAAAGGTGCATCCCTTAGAGCTTTACTAAAGAAGGCTATTGGTTGTTCAAATCCCTGATCATTCTTCTGTAGTAAAACTGCAACAATGGTATGTTCTGATGCAAAGGAAAAAATGATAAATTCTCTGTCAAACATTGGACTTATGAGGACTGGTGTTTGAGTCAAGGCTAGTTTTATATCTTCAAATGATTTCTTAGCCTCTATGTCCATTTAATAGCCGAATATTTTTTCAACATGTTATTTAGCAATCTAATTAGTTCAGCTAGGTTAGAGATAAATCTTCTTAAAAAGTTTATTTTTCCTAAAAACGCCTGAAGCTCTTTGATGTTTCTATGGTAGGGTGTTAGGCCCCTATACTACTAGTGTAACCCCTTATTGTTATTAGTACAACCCACTTATTATATTGATGTACCCATGTAGTGCCCATATTATTACTATTGTGCCCCATAGAAGCCCACTATTGTTATTATTGTTATGTCGGCTCCGATTATGTTATGACCCCTTAGACTCCTATATATAGAAAGGAGGTCTTTTCATTTGTATCATCCAAGAATTGTTCATTTATGTAATGTAAAGGAGGTTTCCCCCTCGAAGAGGCTGAATTCTAAGGCGTTGATCTATCTTTTCTATCTTTTCTTGAGCTGGTTTCATAACATTTGGTATCAGAGCTTTGGATTCTAGGGTTTCAGTGCTCCGAACAGGTCATCGTGGAATTCATTATAAATTTGTTTCTGTGACGTTTCAGAAGTCGCAAAAAAAACCCATTTGAGAAGAAATCATGCTGAACCTTGGGTCCGAATTTCAGAGCTTTTCGGACGATATTTACAGAGATATGATCTGAGGAAATTGGTCTTTTTGCAGACTCCTGAATTACATTCAAAATAGGTGACCTGGGGAAAATCATCATAACTTTCTCTTTGGGGATCAGATTGAAATTTCATAAGAAGGTACGGAAAGAAGACGGACTGTAGTTTCTTGTATGCATTTTTTAGATCCAAAGGTTGAAACAGTGACTCGTGGCACGTCGTGGAGGACATCTCTACTAGAAGAAAACAACTGATAAAATATTGAGAGTTGGATTTTACTGGCCAACTTTGTTTTCTGATGTAAAAAAAATTGTAACCTCATGCCACAAGTGTCAAATATTTGAAGGAAAAACAAAAATTCTCCCTTTACCTTTGAAACCCATTTCAATTGAAAAACCTTTTCAATAGTGGGGTCTAGACTTCATTGGTGAAGTTCACCCCCCTTCTTCTGCTCAACATAGGTGGATCTTGACTACCACAAATTACTTTATCAGGTATTTTCTTCTAGTAGATATGTCCTTCGAGTAGAGATGTGACTCATGGCATGAAGAGGAGGAAGAAAAGGATCAAGAAACATTAAAAGAAGAGGATATATGCCAGGACCCAACCCCAGAGAAAGAAGAAATGAATCAGAACATATCTTGTAAACTATTGGCAAGAATGACCTCTCCTCAAACTCTCAATATAGAAGGACATATCAAGAAGAAAAAGGTGCAAGAAGTGAAAGATCACATCAAGAAAGAAGAAATGAATCCAACCATATCTTGTAATTCACTGGTGGGAATTACCACTCCTCAAACTATCAAGATAGAAGGACATATCAAGAAGAAAACTGTTCAAGAAGTTAAAGATCACATCGAGCGTCAAGAAATGAATCTGAACATATCTTGTAAAGGATTGGAAGAAATTACCACGCCTCAAACTCTAAAGATAGAAGGACATATCAAGAAGAAAAAGGTTCAAGCAGTGAAAGATCACATCAAGCATCAACAACAAGTTCTCCAACTTTTAAAGGATAACGCCACTTCGGTACAAAATCAAATGAAACAACAGGTAGATCAACATCATAGTGAAAAATGTTTTGATGTAGGCGATTGGGTATTTTTATTGCTACATCTAAAGTAAGCTATTTATGAGAAGGAAATGTTGGAAATACTACATGCACTTAAAAAATAGCGACCTTACCGAATGGGAAGACTCTTCAAGGATGAGGATGTGGAAGCATTGTTTTGTGCTATTTCTATTATCCAACTAGATTGGATAAGCGAAGCAAGGGATGAATGGAAGAAGGACAAAGAAGTATGGCCACTTATTCAAAAGTTGCAAAAGATCCCAATTCAAACAATATTGCCAGAAATTGAAGAGGAAGGAAAAATCATATTGGAACCTAGAGTAGTAAAAGAAACAAGAACCTGATAGCTACGAAATCGATCAATTTCAGAGTATCTCATCAAGTGGAAGAACCTACCTGCTGAGGATTCCACATGGGAGGACAAGAATTTTATACAGAAGCATCAAGAACTACTCAAGCGTTTAGGACAACGCTTTTTGAAGGAGAGGGGCATGTTAGGCCCCTATACTACTACTGTAACCCCTTATTGTTATTAATAAAATCCACTTATTATATTGATGTACCCATGTAGTGCCCATATTGTTACTATTGTGCCCCATAGAAGCCCACTATGGTTATTATTGTTCCCTTATATTATTATTGTTATGTCGGCTCTGATTATGTTATGACCCCTTAGACTCCTATATATAGAAAGCAGTTCTTTTCATTTGTATCATCAAAGAATTGTTCATTTATGTAATGTAAAGGAGGTTGCCCCCTCGAAGAGGCTGAATTTTAAGGTGCTAATCTATCTTTTCTATCTTTTCTTGAGTTGGTTCCATAACATGGGGTATTTGCAAAATAGCTTCAATCCTGGTTGGGTCAATCCGGATTCCATCTTTAGAGATAATGTGGCCTAATAATTTACCTTCTTCTAAACCAAATAAAGACTTTTTTGGATTCAAAGAGATGCCATATTTCCTGCATTTAATAAAGACCTACCTAAGATGATCCAAGTGTTGTTGATCTGATCTAGAAAACACTGTGATATCATCAAGGTATATAACTAGGAAATCATGGATTTCCTTAGCAAAGGCAATATCCATTGCTCTTTGAAAGGTGGCCCCTGCATTTTTCAATCCAAAAGGCATTTTAACATACATAAAGGTACCCCATGGGGTGGTGAATGTAGTTTTTGCTTGATCATCTGGATGGACTAGGATTTGGTTATAACCAGAGAACCCATCTAATAGTGAGATCCTTGTGGAACCTACTACCCTTTGCAATATGTGATCCATTTTAGGTAGGGGATAGTTATCTTTGAGTGAAACTTTGTTTAAATTCCTAAGGTCAACACACAGTCTTATTTCTCCAGTTTTCTTTCTTGTAGGGACAAGATTAGATACCCAATCTAAAAACCTAATGGGTGCAATAATCTTAGCTTCATACATTCGTTTGATTTCCTTTTCGATAGAAGGTAGTAGAACAGGGTTAATTCTTCTAAGCTTCTGTCTAAAGGGCTTCTGATCTTCTTTTAAAGGGATAGTGTGTTGTATGATGCTAGTATCATAGGATTTTAGGTCCTCATAACTCTAGGAAAAAACATCCTGGAATTCCTTCATAAGTTCCATATACTTCAGTTTTTCATTGGGAGGTAATGATTTAGACAATTTTATTAGTTTGGGATTCTCTTCAGATCCTATATTACATTCCTCAATGTCTAATTTCAAAGGTTCCATTTTAGGCTTTTTAGGAATATCATTTGAGTCGAATAAGTCCTCCAAAGGAGTTAATCCCTTGGGTAAGAAATTATCTTTGAGATTTATGACTTCAGTTTCATCATCAATTACTTCATCAATTTCCATTTGTTTTAAATCTTGAATATCTGATTTTGTGAATTTTGTAGGATGAAGTCTGTCTATTTGATCTTCTTCTAGTTTGTTAATTTCTATTTCATTAGTGTGATCAAAATCTGAAGCTTTGTCTGTATCTATGTTAATATTAGCAAATTCTTCATCTAATGTTAAAAAATTGTTAATCTGCTTATCATTTTCAAATACTTTCCAGTTCTTTAAGTTGTCAGGAATAGCTGGTCTATGCCTAACCTCAGCAGTGTACTAATGGTTGGGCTGGAAGGGCAACTTACAAGTACTAGCAAACATGGCCAAACTATGAGCTTGCATGTTATGTTTTCTGGGGATAGCAGCAAGCTTGGTTTCTAAAAAAGTGTTAAGGATTTCTACAACTGTACCTCTATAAAATCCTAGTCTAGGGTCTCTAGTCAGGTAAACACCATTAATTTGTTTAACTATCAATTCAGAATCTCCCATAATTGATACCCTTATAGCTCCTAATCCTTTAACCAGTTTAAGACCTAACAAGAGTGCTTCATATTCTGCCATATTGTTTGTGCATTTGAAGTTTAACCTATAGGCATGACCTTCTGCATGATCATTCTCTAAGTTATAAATCCATACACCTGCTCCTGCACCTAGCCTGTTTACTGAACCATCAAATTCTAGATGCCATAAGATTTCATGTTCATAATTTGTATCTGGAGTGGTAGTTTCTTTCTTGACTAGGGCATCTAGGTTTTCTTTGTCATCTGATATCTCATGAATTTGAACATTTGAATTTTCTTTTAGTACTGCAATTTCTTTTGGTTCTGTTATAATGTTATTTGAATCAGCTTCATGTCTTGTTTCAGCATTATAAAGAATAAAAGAATCCATGTCAGAATGTACTGAATATATAGGAAAGTTTTGAGGCCTCTCCTGACTACTCACTACATACTTCATTAAAGGTTCTCTATACAGTTTCTTGGGATGTCCAAAGACTGAAATGGTAGCATAAGACATATCAAGTTGCAGGGATCCCTGGAGTTTGGCACCCCAAGATCTGGACAATAGCATTCCATACTTGGGAGGTATATCAGCAACAACAATGTCCATGAGTATAGTTTTGGCAGGGTACTGAACCAGAGAAACACACAAATCTTTTATAAGCCCTAAGCACCTAACTTGACTTGAATCAAAGGAAAATAAATCCCTATAAGGCCTAGTGATGTCTAAGTTAAGTTTCTCCATAACAGACTTGGGCATGAGGTTATGTGAAGCACCAGAGTCAAGCATGGCATTATGTAGGATTTTGTCATGAATGTTGAGGCTGATATAGAAGGGTGGTACCCCTCCTTCCATTGGTTTCCCATTTACATCAGGGCCAAAAATTAACTCAGGTTGATCATCAAAGAGGTTTACAGAATCTTCATTTTCAATGAAATTTAATGATTTTCTTATCTGAGACCTGTAAGTATCATGTTTAACCAGTTCTGTTAAAGGAACTGAAATTTTGAGTTTGGCCACCTCTGCCCCAAATTGAAAGACAAAGGGGCTTTATCCATTTGAACATTTGAAACTTTGGCAACAGTGTTTTCTTCTTTTTCAAGGTTTGGAGCATTCTTTGTTGGGTTTTCTAATATAATCTTTGGAGACTTTTCCACTGTTTCCTTGGGGGGAAATGAAGTGGAAGGTTGTTCATTAGAAGGTTGGTTATTAGTTACATCTTCAATGGTGGGGCTGGGGGGATTTTGATTTGATCTAGAAAGGATTTGAAGAGTTTTTGTCACTGGAGTTGTTTTGATTTTCTTAGACTGATTAGGAACTATTTTTTGGTTTTGTTCTGGGGCATCAATATTTCTTCTGCTTCTTAAATTGTACTGTTTATGTACCTCAAAAATAGCAGAGTCGTACCCCTACTTGAAATCAAATGATTCTCCTGTTTGGGTTTGGAATTGTTGGAGCATGTGTGATTCTTGGTCATCCTGAGTTAGGAAAATGTTTTCCTCATCATCTAGACCCATCAAATTAATCTGAGTGTCTTGTTCAGGGTCTTCTAAGTGTGAGGCCTCTGCATAGTTTTCTTGGAAAGGTGGTCTGATATTCTGGTCAGGAATATTCTTTCCAGCATTCTGGTTCTGGTTTTTCCTAAAGTTCGGATTTCTTGCTGGGGGAGCCTGCTGGTTATCCCAGTGAGGTTTTCTTTCAATGTTTTCGATTCTGTCCATCAACCTTTCCATTCCTTTGGTCAAAGCATCCATTTTTTGGTCAAAGGGTGAAGTTTCCTCTTTCAAGGGTACTCTTCTCTCATTTCTAGCTCTGGCTCTTTTGGCAAGCAGGTTAGCTTCAACGCTTACTGCTACACTCTGCATTTCTTCCAGAGTGGGGGGATTTCTTTCTCTTAATTGAAAATCCATATATGTATCAAATCCATCCAGAAATTTGATCAAGGCTAAGCCAGGTGGAGGTCTAAGGTCAAGTGGAATGGCATTATATACATTATTAAACCTGGTGCAATAGTCCTGAACAGTTTCATTTGGCCCCCTTTTAAGGTTTTCATATTCAGATAAAATTTGAAGGGGGTTCTTCTTCTTCTCCCACCTATTCAAGAATTGTTGGTAAAGGACTTCTAGACTATCTATGCTCTGAGGGGGAAAATATCTAAACCATGTTCTCACTTCTCCAGCCAGACTTTGGATGAAGATTCTCATTTGGACATCTGCTATGTCAATCTCATGAAGTTCAAAGTAGTCTGTCATTTTCCTAGTGTGCTGTTGTGCTGTGTATGTTCTAGTGCCATCAAAGGTAACAATTTTACTCTGATAGTCCTGTGGCATAGCACCTTGGGGAGCAGGCATCACAAGGGGAGCATATCTATTGGCCATGATTCTAGGTTGGGTAGGAGTGGGAACCGGAGTTGGGGTAACAGGGGGTGTTTGGGTTGTGGAGGAAGAACTAGAGGTAGTGGTAGGGTGTTGAGTAGTGATTGGCTGAAGAGGAAGTGAAGGAATGAATGGAGGGGTGGATTGGACTTCAGAAAGGTGAGGGAATAATGATGAACTAAAAGAAAGTGAAGTTGTTTCAGAAAGTTCAGGGGCTCTATCAGTGGTAAGGGATGATTGAGGGGAGTTCAGTAGATTTCGATCAATTGACAAGTTGGCTCGTTGGATTTCAAGTTCTCTGGTGAATTCTAGATCTGGGACCAAGTCCAACAGTTCACTATCAGATGTGGTTCTAAATAGAGAAGTTTCAAAATATTCATCAAAAGGAAGGTCTTCTAAGAAAAGCCACTCAACAGGGCATGAATATGATCTAAACAAAGGTCTAGGGCTGACTGAACTCTCTTGTCTTCTGATGATTCTCAGAATCAGGTTGGGATTTTCAAACACAGGGGGAGGATTTGGATCAGGGTTAGCCCTGGTATAATGAGTTCTTCCTGAAGCCAGATTTCGAGTTTTTAAATGCTTTCTTTTATGGATGTTCAAAATAACTTCTAATAATCCTTTAAGATGCTTTAAAATTAAACTTTATGTTTCTCAAAGGTTTACTTCAACTGAGGATTTGTTCATTCCCCAGTATGGTCGCCACTATGTTATCACTTAGATTTTCCTTAGAAGTTATTTAAAAGAAGGAAAGTATCCAAGGTAACTACAAACCAATATTTTAAGTACAGATCCTAGCCGATCTACACTCAGAGAGGGCTCTCTCTTTATAATTTAGTGTTGTTTTGATATGATATTAGGCTAGTTATTAATGCTTAAGGAATTTGTTTTGATTTGTTTGGTGGAATTAAGGAAACAGATGGGTAGAGCAGGTATTTAGGCCATTGGGCTATGGAGTCAAGTAGGAAAGGTTTATCAGGACTTGATTAATCACTGAGGTAAGAGTTCACAAGGCAAGTTAGCACAACAAGGACAAATCTTAAGGTTTCAATGGATGAAAATGAAGAATCCTTAACGGGGATTAAGATGAAGAAGGGAGTTTTGGAAAATAGAAATGGAAATTAAGAATCCTATACTAAGGGCCAATAGAGGGAATGAATTAAAGAAGTAAGAGAGAAACTAAAAATTCCCAAATTGAAGCAATTTAGTAGAAAACATTAAATAAGCAAACAGTTAAAACAGAGAGAACTTAAGCTAATTCTGATGATATTACTCCTTGTTTTCTTTTAAGAATTATAAGAAACACATATGATATTTAATAACATGAAGGAAAACAATAATAAAACTCAGATAAGTGATACTTATTTTTTTCCCACAGTGCACATGAATCGAGTGAAATTTCCTCAGCTTGATTTAATCCAGCAAACCAGACCAGCCTTGATTACAATAGCTCCTTTAGCTCAAAACAAAAAGTCTACACAAATGCTTTATAATCCACCTAATTACTTGACTTTGTGAAGTATTTATAAAAAAATTAATACAAAATATCTCATAAATATATGAGATTTATTCTAGGAAACAAAAGCTATCTCCCACACAAAGATAAAGATAGATGGAAAACAAATTGTTTGCTATCCCTTTATTTGTGAATGTGATGGGTACTAGAACTCAGATTTGGCTCTTGTAGTTGCCTTGGTATTTATGTGTTTGACTTCACTCTTATCTTCACCTACTGATACTCTTTACCTATGCTGATACATCCTTTCATCCTGTATTACCATATTTACCATGGTAAACATCTTTTACTCCACAGTTTTACTATAGTAAACTTATAGTAAATTAGTCAAACTGGTCCACCATTCGTTATCCAGTAATTTCATCCTGGTCATCTTCCTATATACTTCATCAGCTTTTGTGTACTTAGAAAAACTGGGTTGGCTGATGAATAGATATTTTACTTCATGTTCTACGTAAAATAGATTCTCCAAGCCATCATAAAGTACTTTTCCTGTAGGTAATGCTTTTACTCCAGAGGAACTTGCTTGGCTTCTGGCCTATTTATTTAATCTCTCGATATAGTCTTCCGGTTTCATTAACATGTCATGTATAACCAGTGGGCTAGGAAGGCCTTTCTCTCTCAAAATGCCATATTTCAACATGAAGTTATCTATGTCTACCTCAATACTCTGACGCCTTTTCTCCAAATTGACCATTAAGTTCCTTTTAGTAAGAACTTTCTTTAGTTCAATAATAGTAGTTGTTATATCCTAAATCTCTAACTCATCTAGCTGATACCTATTCCTACTATTCAAGAAATCAATCAACTGATTTTCCTCTTCAGGCTTATCTCCAAGTTCTTCTTTAGTTTTCTGTATAGCTTCCACAACTACTTTTATTAATTCAGTTTGTTCAAAAATTACCTGGATAGAAGGCCAAATATCATTGATGGAATCAATGATATTGGCCCACAATATATTTCTCATGTCTCCCAATGGTTTTTCTAATGTCAAATCCTTCTCCAGGACTTTGATTCTTTCTTCCATCCTTTGGTTTTTTCTTTCTTCTTCTTTATTCTGAATTTGGGCAAGCTCATAGTTTGTTTCCAAACTTGTCATTTGTTCTCTGAGATTTTTCAATTCTGTGGCTTGGATACTCATTTGTTCCATGGCTTTAATCATCTCATCTGTTTTTTCTGTTGGTGTCCCTACACTAGTTGATGTACCTATGATTGAAATAGTCTCTGCTATTGGCAATGTTGTCACTGGTGGAAGTATTGGTGCTAAGGAAGTTGCTAGAGTGGAGGGTACTACTGTAGAAACTATGGGTATCATAGTCTTAGGAGCGTTGGCTAGCTCACTCTGCTTAGACTTTATTTCTTTGTCCAATTCTTTTTCAGTTTCTTTTAACTGATCATTTAACTTAAGGACTAAGTCCATAAGTTCTTCCTCCTTTTTCTTCTCTATTACTTCTGTAGTTTGAGAATGGTGGAGAGGAGGGATCTTAAGTTGCTTCTTCAGTGCAGTGATATCATCATTCTTATTTTTAATCAACTGCTCTACTGCTTTGACATCTTTGCGATCATGTCCCAACTCTCTCACCAAGTCTTCTAAAGTTTTTATCTTGGTGTCTTTATCTTGAGGGGAGGCCTTTTCTAGTTGAAGGTGTGCAGAGGTATTGGTCAATGAGTTCTATAATTGATGTGTTGTGATGGCCTTAATAGTCAGTGAAGAATGTACCATCTCAGCTGTTTGTTTGTGCAGTTCTATTTGGTCAATATGATGAATATCCCTTGCCAAAACTTCAAAATCAGTCTTCAAATAATTAGCCATGGATCTTGGTTGTTGCACAGTTGGCTTGAGGAAGCTCATTTTCATCTTTCCTTCCTTTATATCAAAGGACAACATGAACCTTGTCTGGTTGGTTGGAGCCATTGTGAGATAGTGAGCATAGGTCTGAGCTTTCAGTTTCTCATTCCATTCTTTAATTTCCTTATATTTTTCTTTTATTTCCTGACTTTGTCTTGAAGGAGCTCTGAATGAAGACACCTATGTGCTCTTTTGTCTTTCCAGTGCTTGTATCTGTGAAGTATATGGTGTCCCTCCTGTTGGAATGGTTGACTTGCTATCACTTCTTTCGGCTGTTGTGGTGCCTGCTGTTTCCTCACTGTAGTCTTCTTTTTCATATGGATTTAACCTTTTCCTTTTAGCAAAAGTTTGATCAATAGGCATAGAGGAAGGAGTGGCCTCATCTCAGCTTCTCTTTGGATTCTTCTCCTCATTCAAAGGATTCTGTAAAATGGGAGGGTTACTCATGTTTGGTTCTATTTGGTCTAGCTCCTTCGAAATTTCTAGTTTCTCTGAATCTTCTGCATATTCTAATGACTTTTGTTGCTCTGATGGCTATGTGCTATGTTCGTGTGACTGTTGTTGTGATGAGATTTCTCTAGGCACCTATACAAATGACTCTTCATCAAGCCTTCTTCCTAAATCCACCAATACATTATTAAATGCAACTTGTGTGTTATCTTGATCTACCAAAGTGTCTTCCACCCATTCAGATTGGTTGGCATATTGTTCAATTTCTAGAATCCTATGGTGGATATAGGGAGATAGCTTATTTTTCTACATTCTACTACAAATGAAGTTGTGGGGGTCATAGGCCTAGATGAAACTCTATTTTAATCTCGGTCTTTGGAGCATTTCATCTGCCTCCTGTTGGATACCTATACCAATAGGTTTCATATTTCATGATTGGCAAGAGAAAGGCCAAATATGCTCTGCCTTGGTATCCCAAAGATCCCATATTTCCTAGAAAGCAAGAGGTGGGTAAAGTGTTTCAAGTATTGAGGACCTTATTTCAATTTTGTGGATGATTCAACAGTCTAATCTGGATCATGCCATATTTCAATTTTGAGTTATAGAATAGAGAAAGAAGTCTGTCCAAACTGTTTAATCTTGGCAGACAAGTAGTTTAGGTAGAGAAGCAAAGGTTCCCAGCAGCTTAATCTGGGACCTTGGAAGAGATAAGGGTAGAAATAGATAGAGAAAAGAATAAAGAAAAAGCCAAAGAAAAGAAAAGGCAAGTAAGGGTTTGCAAGTCCAAGTGCACCCTCCAAGGAGAAACAAAAAATGCTAGGGAAATAGGTGGGTAGGTAGATGGGGTCGCAGAAAGTGAGTCCTATCATTGCAAGAATGGTGATGATGGGCAGCAAAGTAAAAGACTACAGCAGGAGCATGACTAACCTCCCTCTCCCTCTTCATTTCATCACTAACATTCCCTCTCTTTTTAGCTGAGATTTATGGAGAAAGATCATGGTTTTCAGGTGGTTCTGGTTCATTCAGAAGCCACATTTCTTGTCTAAAAACTTTTCATTTTGATCTACTCTCAAAACTAAATCACTTTCATATAAACTCAGTAAGATCCCCTTCATTTGCTCCCTTCATTCATATTAACACTAA
Source organism: Pinus tabuliformis (assembly GCA_031772625.1). NCBI lineage: Eukaryota > Viridiplantae > Streptophyta > Pinopsida > Pinales > Pinaceae > Pinus > Pinus tabuliformis. Next base: position 789,891,071 of record CM062813.1, on the reverse strand, counting down.
TTCTATTGTATAAATCCTCATATCGCCTATTCCCCTAATATTACTAACACCAAGGTGTATAAATCCCAAACTCTTATAAATACCCACCCCCTTGGCATTATAGCCAATAAAGTTACAAGTCAGGGATCAAATGACATCAGGTCATGTTGATAAACCTATGCCAAGTACCCCTTTTCCTCATAAGCCAGTTCCTCTATCTCTGCCCCCTTTTGCACATAAAACCTTTAAAAAGGGCCCTAAACCCCACCTTACCCGCTTCAAAGGGCCAAAAGAGCATAAAACCCACTTTCCGCCTGTTAGCCAAGGTTGGCGCATATAATTGTTTTTATCAAAATACATTAGAAAAGCGCTCAAAAGCAGGTTTATTTGCCTCCACCCTCATCCGTATACTCCACACATGTCACCTCCCCGACCACCATTAGATCAAGGGCCTACAGATCCGACGGCCCTGATCGCGTGGGACCCCTTCCGACGTCTGACCGATACCTGTACTAACCTCCCGTCACATCTGCCTCGCGTCCGCCATCCGATCAAAGTCCGTAGATCTAACGATCATCGTGACGTCGGAGCCCATCCGATGACCGATAGATATCTCCCGACGTCCGTATCTGGAGGACGTCATTCCACTGCTACGTGCCCTCACCACCATACGTCGGAGGTACTACTGACCGATACCGCCCCGTACAGGAGGCGGTGCGATATGAAACCACTGCTGGTTTCCGGATTTCCTTATCCCGCCTACCCGCATCAGCAACGCGTCATCACCGCATCAGCAACGCGTCACCGCCCCGTCACCCAGGTACGCTGCCCCGTCGACCTCCCTGTCCCTGCCATTGGTCCACCTGTCCTGCCATGTCACCGCCACCGTGTACCAACCAGACAGTGCCACGTCACCCGATGACGTCAGTATGACGTCATCCGACCTTGACCCCACCCTATGACGTCATGCTGACGTCAGCACATATTCGCGCCAAAAGCGTAAAAAGGTCTATTTCACCCAAAATTTCGCCTTTTTTGGTCATTTTGCGTGTTCGTCGTTATTCTGCTCTGCATGCAAACAACGTCCAAATTGTCTACCAACCTGCTAAACTGACCAGAGGACCTCCAGCGCACCAGTTCAACCTACGGTCACGACCTCTGCGCGTTGTTTTACCAGGTATTCCTCATCATTCATCCTCTGTGCGCCTGCAATTATCTATTTAACGCCTTAGAGAGCTTAAAGAAAGCCGAAAATCAGAAATTCACCACTGAATTCCTCAGCAAAGCCTTGAAGTTCCAATTATCACTTCGAAAAACACCAGCCGAGCCTTTCCCAGTGGCATTCTGCTAAGAAACCAGGCCCTGTCTGCGCAATCGTGGCAGGCGCATTTGAAACCAATTTTTAACATTGAAAGGTGCCAAAAAAGGGCTAAGCTTCGCTCTTAATTACAAAAACAGCATTTCAACTGCTGCACACCCTGCATTTACCTCCCACTTGCATTTCCATCCCTCTACAAAGAAACTTTGCTGTTGTTACTCTGCATAGTAACACAGCCCTTGAGTAAGAGTAAAATTTGCAAAGGAAAATCATGGACCCCCCTGTAGCTCCCATAGCCCTCAATGTGGCTCCCCTGAATGTTCCTAATAGAACATTTGACACCAGGGCATTGGCAGACCTGGACTACAAGATAACAGAGGAAATGATGAGCAGAAGCAGGTTCCATCTGCAAATATTAAACGAGATAAAGATCAAACATGAGAGGGGGACAGACATCCTGGGAATTTGGGAGTCATTCCTCCCAATATTCAAACTTCCTCAGGTTAGTCAATTCCCTGAGCTTGTGCACATAGTTGCTGAACACTATGATGCATCCCAGAGAGCAGTGCTAGATGCTGAAGGTTCAATCCTGTTCCTCATTACCCCTGAAGCCATCAGGGAGATGTTGCAATTCCAGACAGAGCATAAGTTGGTCCCTCTGTCACTAGCTGATTTAATAGTACAGGGAGCCAGAACCACAGAGGCCCAAATCACTAAGGTCAACCAGCTCTTCATCAAGGCTGACACTTTGCAGATTCCTCCCATCAACTGCGTTTACCTCAATCAATTGGGCCAAGACCTGGTTGACATGATCAGTCCCATCCTGGGATATGATTCAATAGAACATATTGATGAAACAGTTATACAAATGATGCTTATGTTCTCCCCAGGAAGGAAACCAATCCACTATGATTATGCAACATACATATCAGACAAAATGCATGAACAGTTGATGAATTTGCCAAGAGAAAGAGTGTTTAGGTACACCTCCTACCTATATCATCTGCTCATATACTTCCAGCATGATAAATTCTCCTTCCCAAAGAAGAGAGTAGATGCACAGGGCAATCTGAGATCAGTAGTATATTGGACATCTGTTTTCCACGTATCATGCTACTCTCCATATACCTACTGTGAGTTTATTGATCTCTTCATCCATCCAGCCTTGACTCTACTGATTGGTTCACCTCCTCCTAGACTGACAGAGGACATGAAAAGGTGCCTACATTTGTCAAAAGTATACAGTATTGGGGACTGGTATCTTTACCAACACCACACCGTCATCAGAATATATGGGTGTGAGTTACCCCCATTTAGACTACCCAAATTTGTGCCCATGAGGCTATTTGCCTTAGAATACTTCAGGCAGTTTGGCTATGTGGATATGTTCCACTTCTCAGGCAGAGGCAAGAAAGCACAGCTGAAAATCAAGAGCCAACTTGGCCATTTAGTCTACAATGAAAGTGATGAAGGGTGGAAGGAGGCAGATAGAATACTGGTGGGATTTGGTTTGAAGTACAGTTTTATATGGAAACCCTATGACCCCAACAACTTCATCACAATGAGGAGACTCAAATATAAACTGTCTGCTTACGGTCATCATAGCCTCCCCAAAATTGAAAAATATGCCAATCAAAGCAAGTGGAAAAGGGGAACTCTAGAAGAAGATATAACTCAAAAAGAGCTTGATCAAAGAGCTCTGAACAATCAAAAGAAGATGGCTGACCTTGAGTTTTATGCACAGGTCCCCTCACTGCCAAGCACACAAATTGGAGCAGCAGCCTCCTCTTCAACTACTCCACAGCAAACTACAAAGGTTGCTGGAAAAGTATCAGAAAAAGGAAAGGAAAAGGAAATGGAGGCAGAGCAAGAGCAACAGCAGGAACAGCAGCAAAATCAAAGTCAGCAAGCACAAGAACAAGCAGAAGGACTACAGCAAGGGTAGCAGGAAGACATAGGACAGCAAGAGGAACAGCAGCAAGAAAAACAAGGGCAGGAGCCGCCTGCCCAGCAAAAGGAAACAGTGGATACTCCTCAGACCACTGAACAAGTCATGCCTACAAGGCAAGACTCTACATTTGATGCCTCGGTCCTCCAAACCCCTCAAAAGGAGGACACATTTCTCTTGAGGAAAAGGGAAAGAGAAACTCCCTTGACATCCTCTATCAATCAAGGAGAGAAAAGGCAAAGACTCAACGATTTTCCAGAAGAGGATATAGCCATCCGAGAAGCATTGGGCATGGGCCCACCAAGTCAAGAAATTTCAGCAAGTTCCTCCCAGCAGGAACTAGACAGGACAATGGGAGGGGAAGTCACCTCCTCCAGCCAGCAGAAAGAGGAAAGAGTGAGCATAAAGCAGCAGTTCATAGACATTAAGAGAAGGAGTGACCCAATCAAAGTTCAATTATACAATCACCTACTTAACATGGCTCCTTCCAATCAGCAGAGACTCATGTCTGCTTTTGATGTAGGTGAGGGCAAACTGACATTGAGTCATTTTATGCCTACGGCACTCAAGCCACAGTCTTCTGCTGATTATCTCAGGACCAATTTAGAGGTCCTTGCCAAAGACATACACCCCATGGACAAAATTGAGTTGCATAAACAAACAGGGGAAATGGTGTATGCTTCATTGGCCGATAAGACCTTGGACAACTACAAGTTAACAAGCAGTCTGAATGCTACGGCTTCCCAGCTGGAGCTAGAGAGAGCCTCTTCTCAGGCCAAAGACAACAGGATCAAAACCCTGGAAGAAATCATCATAGAGATTGGGCACAATCCCAATGATATTAAAGGGATACAAGAGATCTTAAAAATCAGAGATGCTGATATGGCTGCACTAAGGAAGAAGGTCAAACTTCCAGCCACTATCCATCCACAGACCGATGAAGTGGCAAAACAAAGGTATGAATAGGATTCCACTGCTCTGTTAATTTCTGTTTACAAAGAACTTCTGAAGGCACAAGAAAAATTGGGGCAATATGAGGCCACACAAGCACCTCTGAAAGGATCATCAACACAAGCGCAAGAGGGGCAAACATCTCAGCCCCCTCCACAGGTCATTAATCTTGAGGAGACTGCTCCTACTACTGCACCTCCACCTCAGCAGGTTGAACAACCAGCCACATCTACTTCAGCAGCACCCACCAGCACAGATCAGAGCTTAGACATGCAAAAGCTAAAAAGCGAAATACAAGCTTTAGAAGCACAAATGATGCAGCTGAATGAAACTAAGGAGCAGCTGGCCAAGGTGAATGAAAGGCATGACAAAACAAAAAGAGAAGTAGGAGAGAAGGCCCAAGAAATCAAAGCTCTTAAAGACAAAATCAAGGAGCTTGAGAAAGAGCTAAAGCTAGATAAAATCATAGCCGAAATCAGAGCAATGATATGGTCCAATATTGGTAAGTCCATCAATAACCAGTGGCCATACATTGAGACAATCCATGAGCAACTGGAGCTCATTCCAAAAGCACAGAGGGAAATCAGAACATCAAGGGCCTTGTTGGGGAACATGCCTGAAATTGCAACAAAAATGATCAATGTGCTCAATCATAAGACCAGTTCTCAGTTGACCATCATGGGAATCGCAAACAGAACTGATACTATCCAAATGATCAAGAGGGTTCTTACTCTTAGAAATCTGATGCAAACCTTAGACAGAAGAACCCAGGATATGCAAACTGAGGTAAACAGGTTCTTTGAGAGGTTTCGGGTATTGGAAAGTAAAGGACTCCCTAGCTTGCTGAACAATGGAGGGAGATTATTCACCCATGAAGAATATGCCAAGAGAGTGAATGTTTTTGCCTCATCACAGGTAAATGAGAAAGCCAGCACCTCAGAAGATACAGGGCCTATCACAGGACAGATTTTCTATGGTAAGATAGAACATCTACTTTTTATAATGAATGAAATGAATCATCTATTTGATGTAGCCCCCAACTTTTTCAAGTATACAGAAGCTGAAGAAACAATGCAGGCCATCCTCAAGCATCAGCTCCCTACACAGGAATGGTGGACAGATGCCATCCAGAGAATTTTGTAAACATTAAGCCATGCATCAATTTCTGTTTTTTCTATAAATTTTGATAGAAAGAACAGTCAGCAAAATCAGCAGGCATCATAAAGTCAAAGCTGAGCCAACTCAGCAGATGGAGCAGCCAACAAAGCAGGAAAGACAAACGCAGCTGGCAAAGCCGAGAAATTCATTGCGCAGGCAAAAGTAAATGCGTACCTACAGATCGATACATAGTAATGTAACCGACTCAGTGACTCCTTAAAGTCAAAACAATCATCTGACAGACATAAAGGGCATTTACTCTGCATTTAACGTTGTAATAACTCCCTGCGTACTTTCTGAACACGACTAAAGATATTTTCTCTCTCTCAGATGACTCAATGCCTGAGATATTTTGTATACTCATTTCTATATAAACCCCTGCGCATGATAGAGCAAGGGGTTGTTGTAATTTTCCTTTGAAGAGCTCTCGCTTGCTGTAAAAATTCTCAGAGAAATAATACAAAAGGAGAATGGAATTTCCAAAGCTTGGTGTACTTTGATGCGTTGTGATGAATGGTGAATGTTGCAGGATTCCAGAGTGTTTCATAAAACAATAAGTTTTCTCAAATCTCTGTATTACATGTTTTCGAGTCTTTTGTTCTCTTTTATCGTTCAGATGTTTTACACTTAATAGCAAAGTAGAAGAATAGTTCCAGGACTTAATCCATGATTACCCTGAACTCAAACTGAGCTATTATCCATGTTTTCCTCAGATACAGTAACAGAAGTGTAATTCTTAGTTGCTGCACTTTGAAACTATATCTTTCGCTGTGATAGACATTCCCAGGGATTCAAGTTTGCCCCTGTGACATCTGTCTTTTCTCATAACCAGTTTGGTGGAAACAGTTAACAACGAGTGAAAATTCTTGAATGCTTTCATTGTTTGTCTTACCTGTTTCCTGTTATTAATCAAAATTTGTTCTATGAAACATCCAAATGGCCCTGTAAGTTTCACCGGTTCATCTCAAAGTTTCTAGACACCTACAGCCACAGACTCCATTGCCCAATGATACTTGACTCTCTGAATATCACATCACAAGAGATCTGAAGGAAATTCTTCAACCAAAACATAAACAAAACCTGTGCATAATAGCTAGCCTAAAACCCTATCATAAACAGTTACAAATCATAAAGAGAGAGCCCTCTCTGATCACAGTTTGGCTAGAAACAGTGATCCAAAGATTGGTTAGTGGTTACCCCGGCCGTATTCCCTTGGGAGTCATAGGGAACAACCTGGGTGTTAACATAATTGGCGACTCCACTGGGGACTTCTTAAAAGTTTTTTAGATACTATCTATCTTCCAAAGCTACCATCAAGCCTGAAACTAGCCAAGAGGCCTTAGGACTGTTTCTGTAAACACAGGGACAGCTTTAGGGAAGAGCTAACTAGGGAATCTTCATCCTAGCTTTGAAACATATATAGTCATTCCAGAATTCTTACCTAGTCCTTGTACATACAAAACCTCCTGTATAAAGTTCTAAAAGAATACTTAGAAGCTGGCTCCCAAAAGAAACCCAAGGCACACTAGGGCAAACCCTGACCCTGATCAACCCATCATTGTTGATAATCCAAATATCATTCCAAAGAACATAAGGAGACAGCAAAAGCAGGAGAAGCCTGCTGATTCAGATATAAGTTCAGACCAACCTATCCTCATTCCTACTCCTTGCAAAGTCCTTTTTCGGTCCACCCCTAATTCCCCTAGTTCATCATCAACACCTCAAAGCCCTCCTCTCCCATCTTCACCATCTGCACATACTCTTTCAACCAGTTTCCCGCTTGTTACCCACCCTATTAACCCTGTTATACCTGTAATCCCAGCTGTCCCATTTGTTCCTATTAACCCTATAAACCCCATAAACATGGCTAACAGATATGCACCTCTGCAGATACCAGCCAATGCACCGGCTCTACCTCAAGACTACCAAACCAAAATCTCATTTTTTGACTCCCATGGCCCTTTGACAGCTGTCCAGCATGCTAAGAAGATGCAAGACCACTTTGAGACCTATGAAATAGATGATGACAGTGTCAGGATGAGAATTTTTGTTCAAAGCTTAACCGGGGATGTCAGAACTTGGTTTAGATCCCTGAATGCAAATTCCATTGCAACCCCTGAGGTCCTGTACCAAGAGTTTACCAACAGATGGGAGAAGAAGAAAGATCCTCTACACATACTCGGTGAATATAACACTATCAAAAGAGGTCCCCAAGAAACAGTCTTGGAATATTGTGCTAGGTTTAACAATGTATATAATGCTATCCCCCAGAACTTAAGGCCCCCTCCTGATTTGGCCCTGTATAACTTCCCTGACGGTTTTGACTCTGATATGGCCTATCAGCTGAAAGAAAGAGATCCTCCAACCCTTGCAGAAGCTCAAAGAGTTGCAGTCACTGTAGAGGCCAACCTAATTGCCAAGAGAAACAGGGCAAAGCTGGAAAAGAAGGCTGGTTTCAGAGAAGAGCCCTCAGGCTTTGATCAAAAGTTGGATGCAATACTAAACAGCATGAAGAGACTGGGTGAAAGAGTGGAATCAGTTGAAAGAAAGTCATCATGGGAGGCACCACAAAGCAATCCTCCTAGAAACCCAAATTTTAGGAGAACACAGAACCCAAACATAGGAAAAACAAGTGCAGACCAAGATATCAGACCCCCTTTTCAAGAAAACTATGCAGAAACTTCCTCAGCCAATCAGCTCAATGAAGATCCTGAAATCAACTTAATGGGTCTGGATGGTAAAAGCCATGTTTTCTTAACACAAGAAGACCATGAGGAGGATGAAAGCAAAACATTCCAAACAAAATCAGGAGAATCCTTTGACTTTAAACAAGGGTATGACACTGCTGTCTATGAAGTCCATAAACAATACAAACTAAGGAGTAGGACTGTAAATGTAAATCAGCCCGAAAACATAAAGGAGAAACAACAATCTAAAGAAACCTTAGTCACTGAACCTAATGACAAAACAAACTTGCCTACAAAAGAAGTAGTGGTTGAGGAAGTCACTGAATTACTGTCCCCACTACAACAGCCCACGGCAACCTCATCCTCCCACCCAAATCCGAACATTACCCCTCAAGACATGGGTATGAGGGGCAGGTTCCAAAATCAAGATGAAATCCAACAAGAAGATTTAATGAACAGAGAAAGGACTGCTATCCGTGACTCTAAAATCCAAGTTGACAAACCCTTTGACCTAGGAGCAGAGATTGGCAAGTTAAAGATAGCAATTCCCCTTTCAGAGCTAGCCAAGCATGACATATATAAGCAACAGATCAAAAAATCCCTTCAGCTCACCAACAGCAAAGATGATGTAAATGTGCTAGATGACACTCCAGAATTACTGTTTGGCCCAGAGGTAGATGGAAAAACAGTAGTCACAGGGGTTTTACCTTTTTATGTCAGCCTGCATGTTCATGATAAAATACTGCATAATGCAATGTTTGACTCAGGTGCCTCTCACAACCTTATGCCAAAAGCTGTCATGGAAAGATTAAACTTGGATATAACAAGACCATACAAAGACCTGTTTTCTTTTGATTCTAGTCAAGTCAAATGTTTGGGCCTAATAAAAGATTTATGTGTGTCCCTGGTTCAATTCCCCAACAAAACCATACTAATGGATGTTGTAGTTGCTGATATCCCACCCAAATACGGGATGCTCTTATCAAGATCATGGGGAGCCAAACTCCAAGGCTCCCTGCAATTAGATATGTCATATGCAACCATCTCTGTATTTGGGCAACCAAAAAGACTTTATAGGGAAACACTCATGAAGTATATGGTCAGCAGTGAAGAAAAGCCTCAAAATTTTCCAATATATGCTGTCCATTCGGACATAGACTCCTTCATCCTCTTCAATGACAGCGCAAGCCTCTCAAACAATGACATTAAGACCGAAACACTCATACAAGAACAAAACATTGATCAAACAAGTAGCACCTGCCAAACTTCAATCAGCCCAACAATACACATAAACCCTCCTCTAGTTGTCAAAGATTGTCAAACAAATGATGAAATTATCCTAGGAAACAAATGGGAAAAGAAACCTCAACTCATGCTCACATTGCCATCCCATGAACAGAACTTTAAATCTCCCGTTCAGCAAGATATTCTGTGGGTTCTAGAGTTTGATGGCTCAGTTAACAAGTTAGGGGCAGGAGCTGGAGTATGGATACATAACAAAGAGAAAGGCTATGCAGAAGGCAGGGCTTACAGATTAAAGTTTAGATGCACTAACAACATAGCAGAATATGAAGCTCTGCTGTTGGGCCTAAAGCTAGCAAAATCACTACAAGCTCCTAAACTCTCCATCATGGGAGACTCTGATCTAGTGATTCAACAAGTGAAAGGAAATTTTGTTACCAATGACAAAAGATTGAGGTCCTATAGGTCTGCTGTAATTGAAATACTAGAGACTTTCTCCGAGTTTGTTATCACAAAAATTCCAAGGGGCCACAATCTCCATGCACACAGCTTGGCAACATTTGCCAGCACCTTTAAATTCCCATTAGAACCCAACAATTGTTTCACGGCAGAGGTCAAATATAGGCCTTCTATTCCAAACAATGTCAAAGAGTGGCAAGTATTTGAGAATGACATGCAAATAAACAACTTTTTAACCTTGCAACAAGAGTTTACAGGATTAAATATTGACCTTGAGACAGCAAGTCAATCACAAATGCTTGAGACAGCAAATCAATCACAAATATTTGATGGAGCAAGTCCATCACAATTACAGTTTCAACAGTCTGCCAACCCAATGTCACCTAGAACAGCCAAACAATTACTCAGTCCAACCATTTTCAACAAAGAAAACATTCAGCAAATTCACCAAATTGACTGTGAAGAGGTGAGCAACGCTGAAGATGAAATCATACAACTCAAAGACAATCTCCTTCCAGCAGGCCTTACCCCACTAGAGGACATTTTTGACTCAAATGATGTCCCCAGGAAACCAAAGATGCAGCCATTAGATGCAACAATTGAAGAATGTAACATTGGTACCACTGACAAGCCTAAAATAATAAAGCTATCTGCTGCTTTGCCCCCTGATCAAAAACCCAAATATATTGATCTCTTTAAAGAGTTCCAAGATGTCTTTGCTTGGGGTTATGAGGACTTGAAGTCTTATGATACCTCTGTTATCCAGCATACCATTCCCCTCAAGCCTAATCAAAAACCATTCAAACAGAAACTGAGAAGAATCAATCCTGTGCTCCTTCCTTCCATTGAAAAGGAATTACAGAAAATGTTCAAAGCTGGTATCATAGCACCAATCAGGTTTTCTGAGTGGATTTCAAATTTGGTCCCTACAAGAAAGAAAACTGGTGAGATTAGACTTTGTGTAGACTTAAGGAATTTGAACCAAGTGTCACTCAAAGACAACTACCCCTTACCCAAAATGGATCACATTCTTCAAAGAGTAGTAGGAGCTTCAAGGATATCATTGCTGGATGGTTTCTCAGGTTTCAATCAAATCCTGGTACACCCTGATGATCAAGACAAAACTGCATTTACTACCCCATGGGGAACTTTCAAGTATGTGAAAATGCCCTTTGGATTGAAAAATGCAGGGGCAACATTTCAGAGAGCAATGGACATTGCTTTTGCAAAAGAGATTCATGACTTCTTGGTCATTTACTTAGATGATCTAACACCCTTTTCAAAATCTGACCAAGAACACTTGAAACATTTGAGACAGATTTTCATAACATGCAGGAAATATGGTATTTCCTTAAACCCCAAGAAGTCATTATTTGGCTTGGAAGAAGGGAAACTTCTAGGGCATATTATTTCAAAAAATGGCATAAGAATTGATCCAGATAGGATACAAGCTATCCTACAAATGCCTCACCCAAGGAATGTCAAGGAGCTGCAAGGATTCTTAGGAAAAATCAACTTTTTAAGAAGGTTTATCCCAAATTTAGCAGAGTTAATCAGATTACTAAACAATATGCTAAAGAAAGATTCAAAGGTCAAATGGACTGTTGAAGCAAAACAAGCCTTTGAAAGTATAAAGTTGGCCTTGACTCAAACCCCAGTGTTAACCAATCCGCAGTTTGACAGAGACTTCATCATTTTCTCCTTTGCCTCCCAACATACTATTGCTGCTGTTTTATTACAGAAAGATGACCAAGGGAATGAAAAGCCCATTGCTTTTTTCAGCAGAGCTCTTAGAGATGCTCCCCTAAAGTACCAAATAATGGAAAAACAAGCCTATGCCTTGATCAAAGCTATTAAAGACTTTAGGATTTACATTCTCTACTCCCATGTTGTGGCTTATGTACCAAGTCCTATTGTCAAAGACATTCTCACCCAAGAAAACTTAGAGGGTAGGAGAGGAAAATGGATTGCCAATATACTAGAATTTGACATTGAAATAAAGCCTACAAAGCTGATAAAAGGGCAAGGTTTGGCCAAATTAATGACAGAAGCAAATTTCCAAGCCTTAGATATCAACCAACTGGACAGTGAAACAGAGCTGGCGACTCCAAAGATCAATGTAGCCTTTGAACAATCTCCTTGGTACTCTGATATCTGTTATGTGTTACAAAACCTGTGTGCTCCCCCAGGACTGTCCAGAACTAAGTGTAGGTTCCTAAAAATGAAAACATCTAGATTTTGTGTGATGGATGAAAATCTACTGTGGAAAAACCATGAAGGTATTTTGCTGCACTGTCTAATAGAGAATGAAACTAACAAAATCATGCAAGACTTCCATGCTGGAGACTGTGGTGGACATTTGTACTGGAAGTCCACTGTGGACAAGATATTGAGGGCTGGTTATTACTGGCCTACTATGTTCTCTGATGTTAAGAAATTTACAGCCTCATGCCACAAATGCCAACTGTTTGAAGGCAAAAGACAGTTGCTGCCACTTCCTTTGAAGCCCATTGCAACAGAGAGACCTTTTCAACAATGGGGCTTGGATTTCATTGGGGAAATTCATCCCTCATCTTCAGGGCAACACAGATGGATTCTAACAGCAACAGACTACTTCACCAAGTGGATTGAAGCTGCCCCATGCAGACAAGCAAATGATTCAGTAATCATTCAATTTTTGGAAAACAATATACTGGCTAGATTTGGCTGCCCAGACAAGATAATAACAGACAATGCTGCTGCCTTCAGATCCAAGAAGATGGTGAACTTCTGCCATAAATTTCACATTACTTTGGGCCATTCTACAGCTTACTATCCTCAAGGAAATGGCCTTGCTGAATCATCAAACAAAAGTTTGATAAATATCATAAAGAAAGTGCTGGAAGAGAACAAAAAGAACTGGCATAAGAAACTAGTAAATGCCTTATGGGCAGACAGACTAACAACTAAAAGATCAATTGGGACCAGCCCATATGAGTTAGTCTATGGATTAGAGGCCAGATTTCCTTCATCACTAGGAGTGCCGGTTATGAAACTTCTACAAGAAAGCCAAGCAGAGCCAAATGACATGCAAAGAAGGATTAACCAGATAATTTGTTTACAGCAGACCAGAGAACAAGTTTTCAGCAGAGTGCAGATACTACAAGAGAAACTGAAAAAGGCCTTTGATAGAAGAACCAAAGCAGAAGATTTCAATGTAGGGGACAAAGTTTTAAAGTGGGATGCAAGAAGAGAAGAGAAAGGGAAACATGGAAAGTTTGACTCTTTATGGAAAGGACCATTTGCTGTCCAAGCAGTACAAGGTAATAACACCTACTTCCTCAAAAGTTTGACCGAAACTGACTTGGATGAAGGTCCTGTCAATGGCAGGATGCTGAAGCACTACTTTGATTATTCCCCATGAGTAGAACCTAAGGATTCTTTGTATATATGCAGATGTACATATTGTTTTCTGTTTTAGATTGTAAAAAGCAGTTTTCCCAAGTGATTTACCAAGCAGTAAAAGGCAAATAGAATCAGAGGTCTTCCAAAAGAGAAACACACTATTTTGACACATTCATGCAGCACATTTCAAAGACAAAGATGGGCAGTCAAGGAACAAGGCAATCTGACCTGCTGTTCTTGGTCTTTCAAAAGAAAAACCATCCCCATGTGGAGCCACTGTTGGATACCTATACCAATAGGTTTCATATTTCATGATTGGCAAGAGAAAGGCCAAATATGCTCTGCTTTGGTATCCCAAAGATCCCATATTTCCTAGAAAGCAAGAGGTGGGTAAAGTGTTTCAAGTATTGAGGACCTTATTTCAATTTTGTGGATGATTCAACAGTCTAATCTGGATCATGCCATATTTCAATTTTGTGTTATAGAATAGAGAAAGAAGTCTGTCCAAACAGCCTAATCTTGGCAGACAAGTAGTTTAGGTAGAGAAGCAAAGGTTCCCAACAGCTTAATCTGGGACCTTGGAAGAGATAAGGGTAGAAATAGATAGAGAAAAGAATAAAGAAAAAGCCAAAGAAAAGAAAAGGCAAGTAAGGGTTTGCAAGTCCAAGTGCACCCTCCAAGGAGAAACAAAAAATGCTAGGGAAATAGCTGGGTAGGTAGTTGGGGTCGCAGAAAGTGAGTCCTATCATTGCAAGAATGGTGATGATGGGCAGCAAAGTAAAAGACTACAGCAGGAGCATGACTAACCTCCCTCTCCCCCTTCATTTCATCACTAACATTCCCTCTCTTTTTAGCTGAGATTTATGGAGAAAGATCATGTTTTTAGGTGGTTCTGGTTCATTCAGAAGCCACATTTCTTGTCTAAAAACTTTTCATTTTGATCTACTCTCAAAACTAAATCACTTTCATATAAACTCAGTAAGATCCCCTTCATTTGCTCCCTTCATTCATATTAACACTAATTCTATTGTATAAATCCTCATATCGCCTATTCCCCTAATATTACTAACACCAAGGTGTATAAATCCCAAACTCTTATAAATACCCACCCCCTTGGCATTATAGCCAATAAAGTTACAAGTCAGGGATCAAATGACATCAGGTCATGTTGATAAACCTATGCCAAATACCCCTTTTCCTCATAAGCCAGTTCCTCTATCTCTACCCCCTTTTGCACATAAAACCTTTAAAAAGGGCCCTAAACCCCACCTTACCCGCTTCAAAGGGCCAAAAGAGCATAAAACCCACTTTCCGCCTGTTAGCCAAGGTTGGCGCATATAATTGTTTTTATCAAAATACATTAGAAAAGCGCTCAAAAGCAGGTTTATTTGCCTCCGCCCTCATCCGTATACTCCACACATGTCACCTCCCCGACCACCATTAGATCAAGGGCCTACAGATCCGACGGCCCTGATCGCGTTGGACCCCTTCCGACGTCTGACCGATACCTGTACTAACCTCCCGTCACATCTGCCTCGCGTCCGCCGTCCGATCAAAGTCCGTAGATCTAACGATCATCGTGACGTCGGAGCCCATCCGATGACCGATAGATATCTCCCGACGTCCGTATTTGGAGGACGTCATTCCACTGCTACGTGCCCTCACCACCATACGTCGGAGGTACTACTGACCGATACCGCCCCGTACAGGAGGCGGTGCGATATGAAACCACTGCTGGTTTCCGGATTTCCTTATCCCGCCTACCCGCATCAGCAACGCGTCATCACCGCATCAGCAACGCGTCACCGCCCCGTCACCCAGGTACGCTGCCCCGTCGACCTCCCTGTCCCTGCCATTGGTCCACCTGTCCTGCCATGTCACCGCCACCGTGTACCAACCAGACAGCGCCACGTCACCCGATGACGTCAGTATGACGTCATCCGACCTTGACCCCACCCTATGACGTCATGCTGACGTCAGCACATATTCGCGCCAAAAGCGTAAAAAGGTCTATTTCACCCAAAATTTCGCGTTTTTTGGTCATTTTGCGTGTTCGTCGTTATTCTGCTCTGCATGCAAACAACGTCCAAATTGTCTACCAACCTGCTAAACTGACCAGAGGACCTCCAGCGCACCAGTTCAACCTGCGGTCACGACCTCTGCGCGTTGTTTTACCAGGTATTCCTCATCATTCATCCTCTGTGCGCCTGCAATTATCTATTTAACGCCTTAGAGAGCTTAAAGAAAGCCGAAAATCAGAAATTCACCACTGAATTCCTCAGCAAAGCCTTGAAGTTCCAATTATCACTTCGAAAAACACCAGCCGAGCCTTTCCCAGTGGCATTCTGCTAAGAAACCAGGCCCTGTCTGCGCAATCGTGGCAGGCGCATTTGAAACCAATTTTTAACATTGAAAGGTGCCAAAAAAGGGCTAAGCTTCGCTCTTAATTACAAAAACAGCATTTCAACTGCTGCACACCCTGCATTTACCTCCCACTTGCATTTCCATCCCTCTACAAAGAAACTTTGCTGTTGTTACTCTGCATAGTAACACAGCCCTTGAGTAAGAGTAAAATTTGCAAAGGAAAATCATGGACCCCCCTGTAGCTCCCATAGCCCTCAATGTGGCTCCCCTGAATGTTCCTAATAGAACATTTGACACCAGAGCATTGGCAGACCTGGACTACAAGATAACAGAGGAAATGATGAGCAGAAGCAGGTTCCATCTGCAAATATTAAACGAGATAAAGATCAAACATGAGAGGGGGACAGACATCCTGGGAATTTGGGAGTCATTCCTCCCAATATTCAAACTTCCTCAGGTTAATCAATTCCCTGAGCTTGTGCACATAGTTGCTGAACACTATGATGCATCCCAGAGAGCAGTGCTAGATGCTGAAGGTTCAATCCTGTTCCTCATTACCCCTGAAGCCATCAGGGAGATGTTGCAATTCCAGACAGAGCATAAGTTGGTCCCTCTGTCACTAGCTGATTTAATAGTACAGGGAGCCAGAACCACAGAGGCCCAAATCACTAAGGTCAACCAGCTCTTCATCAAGGCTGACACTTTGCAGATTCCTCCCATCAACTGCGTTTACCTCAATCAATTGGGCCAAGACCTGGTTGACATGATCAGTCCCATCCTGGGATATGATTCAATAGAACATATTGATGAAACAGTTATACAAATGATGCTTATGTTCTCCCCAGGAAGGAAACCAATCCACTATGATTATGCAACATACATATCAGACAAAATGCATGAACAGTTGATGAATTTGCCAAGAGAAAGAGTGTTTAGGTACACCTCCTACCTATATCATCTGCTCATATACTTCCAGCATGATAAATTCTCCTTCCCAAAGAAGAGAGTAGATGCACAGGGCAATCTGAGATCAGTAGTATATTGGACATCTGTTTTCCACGTATCATGCTACTCTCCATATACCTACTGTGAGTTTATTGATCTCTTCATCCATCCAGCCTTGACTCTACTGATTGGTTCACCTCCTCCTAGACTGACAGAGGACATGAAAAGGTGCCTACATTTGTCAAAAGTATACAGTATTGGGGACTGGTATCTTTACCAACACCACACCGTCATCAGAATATATGGGTGTGAGTTACCCCCATTTAGACTACCCAAATTTGTGCCCATGAGGCTATTTGCCTTAGAATACTTCAGGCAGTTTGGCTATGTGGATATGTTCCACTTCTCAGGCAGAGGCAAGAAAGCACAGCTGAAAATCAAGAGCCAACTTGGCCATTTAGTCTACAATGAAAGGGATGAAGGGTGGAAGGAGGCAGATAGAATACTGGTGGGATTTGGTTTGAAGTACAGTTTTATATGGAAACCCTATGACCCCAACAACTTCATCACAATGAGGAGACTCAAATATAAACTGTCTGCTTACGGTCATCATAGCCTCCCCAAAATTGAAAAATATGCCAATCAAAGCAAGTGGAAAAGGGGAACTCTAGAAGAAGATATAACTCAAAAAGAGCTTGATCAAAGAGCTCTGAACAATCAAAAGAAGATGGCTGACCTTGAGTTTTATGCACAGGTCCCCTCACTGCCAAGCACACAAATTGGAGCAGCAGCCTCCTCTTCAACTACTCCACAGCAAACTACAAAGGTTGCTGGAAAAGTATCAGAAAAAGGAAAGGAAAAGGAAATGGAGGCAGAACAAGAACAAGCAGAAGGACTACAGCAAGGGCAGCAGGAAGACATAGGACAGCAAGAGGAACAGCAGCAAGAAAAACAAGGGCAGGAGCCGCCTGCCCAGCAAAAGGAAACAGTGGATACTCCTCAGACCACTGAACAAGTCATGCCTACAAGGCAAGACTCTACATTTGATGCCTCGGTCCTCCAAACCCCTCAAAAGGAGGACACATTTCTCTTGAGGAAAAGGGAAAGAGAAACTCCCTTGACATCCTCTATCAATCAAGGAGAGAAAAGGCAAAGACTCAACGATTTTCCAGAAGAGGATATAGCCATCCGAGAAGCATTGGGCATGGGCCCACCAAGTCAAGAAATTTCAGCAAGTTCCTCCCAGCAGGAACTAGACAGGACAATGGGAGGGGAAGTCACCTCCTCCAGCCAGCAGAAAGAGGAAAGAGTGAGCATAAAGCAGCAGTTCATAGACATTAAGAGAAGGAGTGACCCAATCAAAGTTCAATTATACAATCACCTACTTAACATGGCTCCTTCCAATCAGCAGAGACTCATGTCTGCTTTTGATGTAGGTGAGGGCAAACTGACATTGAGTCATTTTATGCCTACGGCACTCAAGCCACAGTCTTCTGCTGATTATCTCAGGACCAATTTAGAGGTCCTTGCCAAAGACATACACCCCATGGACAAAATTGAGTTGCATAAACAAACAGGGGAAATGGTGTATGCTTCATTGGCCGATAAGACCTTGGACAACTACAAGTTAACAAGCAGTCTGAATGCTACGGCTTCCCAGCTGGAGCTAGAGAGAGCCTCTTCTCAGGCCAAAGACAACAGGATCAAAACCCTGGAAGAAATCATCATAGAGATTGGGCACAATCCCAATGATATTAAAGGGATACAAGAGATCTTAAAAATCAGAGATGCTGATATGGCTGCACTAAGGAAGAAGGTCAAACTTCCAGCCACTATCCATCCACAGACCGATGAAGTGGCAAAACAAAGGTATGAACAGGATTCCACTGCTCTGTTAATTTCTGTTTACAAAGAACTTCTGAAGGCACAAGAAAAATTGGGGCAATATGAGGCCACACAAGCACCTCTGAAAGGATCATCAACACAAGCGCAAGAGGGGCAAACATCTCAGCCCCCTCCACAGGTCATTAATCTTGAGGAGACTGCTCCTACTACTGCACCTCCACCTCAGCAGGTTGAACAACCAGCCACATCTACTTCAGCAGCACCCACCAGCACAGATCAGAGCTTAGACATGCAAAAGCTAAAAAGCGAAATACAAGCTTTAGAAGCACAAATGATGCAGCTGAATGAAACTAAGGAGCAGCTGGCCAAGGTGAATGAAAGGCATGACAAAACAAAAAGAGAAGTAGGAGAGAAGGCCCAAGAAATCAAAGCTCTTAAAGACAAAATCAAGGAGCTTGAGAAAGAGCTAAAGCTAGATAAAATCATAGCCGAAATCAGAGCAATGATATGGTCCAATATTGGTAAGTCCATCAATAACCAGTGGCCATACATTGAGACAATCCATGAGCAACTGGAGCTCATTCCAAAAGCACAGAGGGAAATCAGAACATCAAGGGCCTTGTTAGGGAACATGCCTGAAATTGCAACAAAAATGATCAATGTGCTCAATCATAAGACCAGTTCTCAGTTGACCATCATGGGAATCGCAAACAGAACTGATACTATCCAAATGATCAAGAGGGTTCTTACTCTTAGAAATCTGATGCAAACCTTAGACAGAAGAACCCAGGATATGCAAACTGAGGTAAACAGGTTCTTTGAGAGGTTTCGGGTATTGGAAAGTAAAGGACTCCCTAGCTTGCTGAACAATGGAGGGAGATTATTCACCCATGAAGAATATGCCAAGAGAGTGAATGTTTTTGCCTCATCACAGGTAAATGAGAAAGCCAGCACCTCAGAAGATACAGGGCCTATCACAAGACAAATTTTCTATGGTAAGATAGAACATCTACTTTTTATAATGAATGAAATGAATCATCTATTTGATGTAGCCCCCAACTTTTTCAAGTATACAGAAGCTGAAGAAACAATGCAGGCCATCCTCAAGCATCAACTCCCTACACAGGAATGGTGGACAGATGCCATCCAGAGAATTTTGTAAACATTAAGCCATGCATCAATTTCTGTTTTTTCTATAAATTTTGATAGAAAGAACAGTCAGCAAAATCAGCAGGCATCATAAAGTCAAAGCTGAGCCAACTCAGCAGATGGAGCAGCCAACAAAGCAGGAAAGACAAACGCAGCTGGCAAAGCCGAGAAATTCATTGCGCAGGCAAAAGTAAATGCGTACCTACAGATCGATACATAGTAATGTAACCGACTCAGTGACTCCTTAAAGTCAAAACAATCATCTGACAGACATAAAGGGCATTAACTCTGCATTTAACGTTGTAATAACTCCTTGCGTACTTTCTGAACACGACTAAAGATATTTTCTCTCTCTCAGATGACTCAATGCCTGAGATATTTTGTATACTCATTTCTATATAAACCCCTGCGCATGATAGAGCAAAGGGTTGTTGTAATTTTCCTTTGAAGAGCTCTCGCTTGCTGTAAAAATTCTCAGAGAAATAATACAAAAGGAGAATGGAATTTCCAAAGCTTGGTGTACTTTGATGCGTTGTGATGAATGGTGAATGTTGCAGGATTCCAGAGTGTTTCATAAAACAATAAGTTTTCTCAAATCTCTGTATTACATGTTTTCGAGTCTTTTGTTCTCTTTTATCGTTCAGATGTTTTACCCTTAATAGCAAAGTAGAAGAATAGTTCCAGGACTTAATCCATGATTACCCTGAACTCAAACTGAGCTATTATCCATGTTTTCCTCAGATACAGTAACAGAAGTGTAATTCTTAGTTGCTGCACTTTGTAACTATATCTTTCGCTGTGATAGACATTCCCAGGGATTCAAGTTTGCCCCTGTGACATCTGTCTTTCTCTCATAACCAGTTTGGTGGAAACAGTTAACAACGAGTGAAAATTCTTGAATGCTTTCATTGTTTGTCTTACCTGTTTCCTGTTATTAATCAAAATTTGTTCTATGAAACATCCAAATGGCCCTGTAAGTTTCACCGGTTCATCTCTAACTTTCTAAACACCTACAGCTACAGACTCCATTGCCCAATGATACTTGACTCTCCGAATATCACATCACAAGAGATCTGAAGGAAATTCTTCAACCAAAACATAATCAAAACCTATGCATAATAGCTAGCCTAAAACCCTATCATAAGCAGTTACAAATCATAAAGAGAGAGCCCTCTCTGATCACAGTTTGGCTAGAAACAGTGATCCAAAGATTGGTTAGTGGTTACCCCGGCCGTATTCCCTTGGGAGTCATAGGGAACAACCTGGGTGTTAACACCTCCTTTCCTACTTCTCTGTTATTGCAAATAAATGGGCCTAGATGATCTTTTATTCTTAGCCAGGCCTTCCTCTTGGTTTTGACAAAGTGAATCTCATCATAATTGATCATTTGCCTATAGTAGTCCAGAGAAAATAATCGCATGGGGAGATATCTAGGTAATTTGTAAGGAGGTAGCACACACCCATAAATCCTGATTTCAGTATGGTTTTGGTAAAAGTACTAATCCCCTACTTTTTACTGTTTGGAAAACTGGAGAACCCTCTTAATGTCTACACTGATTTGGGAGGGGGACTTCCTAATAACATTGTAGTCACTGGATGTACAAATAGGTCAATAAAATCTGTGTATGGATAGTGAGAAGAACTAGACCTGTGGAATAGAGAGGTCCAGAAGATGACAGATCTAGGATTCCCTCTAGTATCAAGCTTTTGGACAGAGAAGGGAAACTTATCAGTTTGGTAGTAGAGAAACAAATGATATAGGACTGATGAATATTTGAACACTCTCTCATTTTCTAATCTCATAAACTGATCATGCATTTTATCTGCAATGAATTTTGCATAATCAAACTTGACTGCAGGAGGTTGACCAGGGGTAAAAATAGACATGTAGGAAAAAATGATCTCATCTACATATTCATTAGTGGTAAAACCTAAAATGCATGATATCATTGTTGTGATATCTTTGCCCAGATTAGAAAAGATGACTGACACATAAGGAGGGGGGTCTTTTGGCATGTACTTTTCTTCAACAATGAAAGTCTGGAGGATTTGGGTACTTCTGGAACTAGATAGCTTAGAGAATCTTTCAAGAAAATCAGCAATGGTAAGGGGGGTGAGGTCTTGACCAGGTTGTAACTGTAACATTTCATTTATGGATTCAGTAGTGATAGTGAACAGGACTTTCTGGTTTGGGGACATTACAACTCTTGTGATAGGGTCATAATTTGCATGACAATAGTGAATAATCTCTGGGAAGACATGAACACTGGGGAATTGATACTTGGGCAGGTTTGATTCCCAGAGGCCTATCTTATCTGCATGGTTCAAATAGTTGTCTTGGTGTTTGCAATGCAATTTCAAAGGGGTTTCATCGAAGGTGAGGTCTTTTATCTGAAAATCTTTGTCAGCCAAGGGAAGATGGTCTAAATCTCTATGGGGAGTGGTAACTGGCATGACATTTAAGGAAACTAGGGCATCCATCCTTGGTTCTTGTGGATTCAAGGACGATAGCAGAGGGTTTTAGGGAATTATGGAAAACTGGGTCATCTCAGAGAGTTTCAAGACTGTCAACAGCTTAATTTCACTAAATTACTTAATTTATAAAGCAATTCAGCTCAGGTTTAGTATGAAAATAGGGTTTCTTGGTTGAAAATGGGGTAAATACCTGGTGCTGGTTGTAAAAATGGATTAATGGCACTGGTGCAATGTTTGCAGGGAGAGCACGGTTTCGCACTGGTAATCTGGAGTTCAGCGGCTTCTGGAGGTTGACGATTGGAAACAGGTTGATAGTTCGAACGTACTCTACATGTGCATGGGGAACATGAGGTTCTTTTCTTGGTAAAACAAAAATAATGAGTATTTTTGGTTTTATTTGCAAAGTCAATGGATTTGGCGGGTATAATGGGAAAGCGACAGTTGGCACCAACTAACGGAGGTGACGTTTTGTCATTTAGCGAGGGTGGTAAGTAGAGGCAGTAAGCGGAATCTATCGCACCGCTTTTGAGGGCTTGGCAGTATTGGGAGAGGTTTGCCCGATGCCATTCATCAGGCGACACATAGTGGCAGGGTGAACAATAAAATTGCTCACATTGAGCGAGTAAAGTTCGGCATGGGAGGCCGCCCGATATGAGCGTCAACTATTAGATCTGAAGGGGTCAGATTGTACGGTGATCGGGGCAATGATTTGATCAAGAGTTAATGGAGGGGCCCGACGGGATAATAATTATGGATTAAGGATATTTAATGATGTCGGGGATGATTTGATTGGAGGACGGTTATTAATTAATCACAATTTGACTAATTAATCCCTTTTAACATGGCGGAGGGTTATGGTTCTTAATTAATCACAGATCGATTAATTAATCCATGCAATTATTTTATTATGGTTTATATTTCAAACCATCGGGGCATGGTATTAATATATGGAATTTTAATAATATATATGGGAAAGGGGTGTATTTTCGGGATTTAAATATATAAATAAAATTAGATGTTAATATGAAAATGAAAATGGAAAGTGCTAAGTAAATTTTTTTTGAAATATATTGACATTTCCGCATTCGAACATCACAACTTAGGCTTAAGTATATTTGTGGGTTTTTATATGGGGGTAATTACTTTTCCTAGGCAAATAGTGATTTTACCTTAGGAAAAGGGGGTTTTTAAGGAAAATGAATGAATGATGGAGGGGGTGAATGTTGATGAGGGGGTTTTAGTACTTAGACCTTATAAGTTATTGGGCCGAGGGTCCGGTCCCTCCAGAAGTTAGAGAAATGCTCTGAGCCCCTTTAACTTAAGGTTTTAGGTACTTTTGTCTTTACTTATGGGAAATTAGTAAACTTAAGGGTAAAATGAATGGTGAAATTAATTACTTGACTTTATGTAACTGCTAAATTATCATCCATGCTTTAGTAACTTGATGATGAAGCATATGATATGATTTTAACCAACCATTCATCATAATTCTGGAACCATCCAACTACTTACCCATCTACACATCCTACCATTTTTTCTACTCTTTATTAGGGTGCACTTAAACTAGCAAACCCTTATCAAACTTTTCTTTTCTTTTACAATATAAAATCTATCTAAGTCTATCCTTATTACATCCAAGGGCTCAGATTAAACTGTTGAGCTCCTTTTATTCACTCTAGCTATCTATTTATCTGCCAATATTAAACAGTTTGGTCAGATTTTATTCTCTACCCCTAAGCATGAAATTCAAAACATGGAATAACCAATATTAAACTATTTGGTTAACATGGATTGTGGCATAAACAACAATTTGCACACAATCATTATTGTAGAAAAGGTAAAATAGTAGTGGCATTTGGACTTGCACACTTTCATGGTCCTTTTTCTTTTTTTGGGGTTCATTTTTCATCTTTTTTGACCTTTTCCCTTCTTTTTGCCCTTTAATTTTTCTTTTAGGGCATACCCTCTTTACATTTTTTTATTTTTTGATTCTTTGAATATGGAAAACATTTTTAGAAAGCAAAGGTATGTACATATTACATAGGTAAACTAAGTCAATCATAAATTATGACACCTATTGGTATATGAACATAACAGAAACAACTCATGTTCTAGAACCAAGAAATCAAGCAAGTTAAAGTGTAGTGGAAGCACTTTGGGCCTGATGAAGCTACATGGGTGATGGTTGATCAAATGTGGGTTGTGTATCCTTCATTGTTTGTTGATTGAGGAAAAGGAGTTTTGGTATATGTACATATGTATGTATGGTTTATATTGTAAATACCACAATGACTTGTGTTATAAATCTCCAATAAGAGGTTATGTTTTCATGTTTTAATTCTTTTCATGTTGGTTTTCCTTTTCATCAAGTTATTGATTGTAAATATTACATCGAGATAAGTTATGAAGCTCCATGGGAAGTATTTTTTGGTTTTCAATGGTTTTGACTAACACCGAGGACAGTATTCCCCAAAGGGGGAGGGGTCTGTAATAACCTCAGGTTAAAAGTTCATGTAATAAAGTTAATAAAGGAAAAATAAAAGCAAGGTCATGGGACACGTATTCCAAGTTGAATGTTGGGTAAAAAATCCTAGTGGGTGTTCATTTTGGTTTATTAATGGCTAAGGAAATTGGCAAAGAAACTGGCAAAGGCATTGACGAAGGAAAAGAGGCATTAATTGGAATTTATTTATGGAAATAAAGGAACTATAAGGGAGGTGAATGGTCACATATTTGCATGAGAGGAAAATTAAAGGAAAGTTAGAGGAAATTGAAGAAAATATAGGCCTTGATAATGAAAAGGCTTCTCAGGATTAGTTCACAACTTTTTGTGTTAGTTTCCTATACTAATGGTCTAGTCCCCTTATTGTTATTGTTAGTTTAGCCCCCTTGTTGTTATTATTGTGCTACTGTAGCCCCCATTTTTTTATTGTTGTGCCCCATAGAAGCCAATTATTGTTATTGTTGTGCCCTTACATTATTATTATTATTATGTAGGCTCTGATTATATTGTGACCCCTTAGACTTGTATATATACAAAGTAGGCCTTGGCATTTGTATCATCCAAGAATTTTTAATTTATGTAATGTAAAGGAGATTTCCCCCTCGAAGTGGATACTTTTTAAGTCATTTATCTATATTTTTGTGAGATGGTTTAATAACATTTGCTATTATAGCTTTGGATTCTAGGGTTTCACTACTTCAAACAGGTCATCATGGAATTTTCACTATAACATTTCTCTACAAAGCTTTAGAATCTGAAATTGTGACCACGTGGAATTGAAATCTTGGTGAACTTCGTGAAAAATGACCCCATTTATGGCACTTTATGGGTATCATCCACCATCCATCACATCATTGTTAAGAGAAAATTCTAAGGTTCAAGCAGTGGAAGATCAGAAGGAGCATCAACAATAAGTTCTCCAACTCTTAAAGGATAACCTCTCTATGGCGTAGAATCGAATGAAACAAGAGTAATATCAACATTACAGTGAAAGAAGCTTTGATTTAGGTGACTGAGTATTTTTATTTCTACAACTATACAAACAAATGTCTCTTAATCAAGCTACAAAGGATAATAAATTATAAACCAAGTACTACAGTCCTTACAAGGTGTTGCAAAAGATTGGTACTATGGCATACAAATTTGAGTTGCCTGCATCTTCTCGAGTACACCTCATTTTCCATGTTTCATGCTTAAAGAGGTATCAATGACAATATTCCATTTCAAACAGTGTTGCGAGAACTTGAAAAACACGAAAAAATCATATTTCAGCTTAAAGAAGTCATGGAAACAAGAACTTGATAGCTACGAAATCGATCAATTTCATAGTTCTCATTAAGTGGAAGAACATACCCACTGAATATTCCACATGGGAGGATGATAATTTTATACAAAAGCATCCAAAACTACGCAAGCATTGACGGCAACACTTTTTTAAAGGATAGGTGCATGTTAAGTCCCTATAATACTAGTGTATCCCCCTTATTGTTATTGTTAGTGTATCCCTATTATTGTTATTTTTGTGCCAATGTGGTCCCCACATTGTTATTTTTGTGGCCCCATAAAGTTCACTATTGTTATTGTTGTGTCCTTACATTTTTATTTCTATGTAGGCTCTTATTATGTTATGACCCCTTCGACTCATATATATACAAAGGGGGTATTTTCATTTGTATCATCCAATAATCGTTCTTTTATGTAATGTAAAGGAGGTTTCCCCCTCTAAGACGATACATTTTAATATGTTTATCTATGTTTTTGTGAGTTGGTTGCATAAATTTTGGAAGTTTACTTTTGGTGATCTCTATATTCTCCTTACTATTGCACACTTAGAGCATTCTTGGATAACACTAGAATTGGAGGAAGGAAGGCAAAGGAAGGACAAGGAAGAAAAGGAAAGAAAAGGAAAAGTAAAAACAAATTAGATCAAGAAACATTGGTAGCAAGACATACATGCAACATGTTGCATGTGTGATTTCCTAGTTGGTTTGTGAATGCATGGTACATGCATGTGTGTATTTGGTTCTCTTATTGTTATTGTCATGCGTTTTGTGGGGTCTTCCATTGACTTCAACCTTGCCTTGCCATTTCCGGATAGTCATGGTGTGATGGGTTTCTTCTATTTGGTTGAGGTTTTGATATCCAATGGTTTTGGAACTAGGTGAGGTGATCTCAGGAAAATTCCAAGGGTTGGGGTTGAGGTGCTTTAATCTCGGGGAAGGTCTCAATAGGTGGGTAGAGATAGAAAAATTCCTCAAGGTAATGGTGAAGAAATTCTGCAGCATCCAACCTTTTTTTTGGCTTACTTATCTTGATCAGTTTTGATAGGATCACGATAGCTTGAGTGTGGAGGTAATTTAATCTCTGGTAAGCCCTAGTTGTTTATGTTTTGGTTTTCTTATGTGATCTCTTCACCGGTTTAGTGAGATCATGTGAGCATGAGGTTCGAGGTGGTTTAATCTCTAGGAAGCCCTGGTTTTTTATGTATTTAGCCCCACATTCATGCTTGGAATATGGCACGAGGGTGATTGGTTGAAGGAAAGAGTTGGTTCAACTTAATCTATGGTCAGGTGGTACGTGGAAGTCCCTCACTTGGTTGGATTTTTATATGTTAGCAATAGCTTATTTCCTATTGTGTTTCCTGACTACTTATGCCTGTTATTATGTTGCTATAATGATTGTTCTATCATGGTTATTATTTTGATTATATGTTGGTTATAAGCATGGTTCCATAAGAGGTTCTACCTATGGATTCTGATATGTTTTATTAGTTGATAAATGATTATTGAAGGCATGAGCTAACAAATGTTATTGCAACTATGATTAGAGGAAAGTATACCTTCTTAATGATTCTCAGTGTTGAAATATGGCAAGAAGAATATTCCAATTTAATTTGTCCTTGAATTTAATTGTGAGTTAAAATCAAATTTAGTCTTAACAGCTACATGTAAATAATTAATTTATTTATTTCAAATTAATTAGTTAGAGAAATTCAAGTTAGAAGTCTTTCTGAAGTCATGCAAGGGCTATCCCTTAAATTAAGGAGATAATATTGAGTTATATTTGAGTTGTAATTATTTTACTCAATTTACTGAGTTAAGTCTAGTTAAATTAGTTCCAAACTGTTTAAGGAACTGATAGTGAGTTAATAGTCAGTTGATGGATTAACGCACTCAACTAGTGCTACTCTAGTTAACTGAAGATTCCCTCATCAGAAACTCATGCATGTCTATTATGAGAAATACTTGGTTGAGATTAATTTTCAAGGACAATGTACTATCGGTTGCATGTGTTTTCTCATGGAGAAAACTCATGCATGTAGTCAAGGATTTATCCTTGAGAATTGTGCAATTTTCAAGGGAGTGTTCCACTTGGTAATGGGAGAGTTATCCATAAGGAACAATGCAAGGAAATAGGAGCTTGGAGGGCAGAGAGGAAGGCTAGAGAGAAGCCAAGATTGCTTGTGAGCATCTATGAGGATTGTACTGAGAGCTGGCTAGTTGTGAGAGCAAAGGCTTTGTATAATTCCTATGTATTTCCACCATTTATGATAATACAATAGTGTGGTGTTTTTAGCTGACGCTTTCACCAAAGTATTTTCATGTGTATTGTGCCATTGATTCTCCTTCTGGTTATATTATTAAACTCAATCTTTAAGTTTCCACAAATTGATAGTAGAAGTAGGTTATAGTATTCTGCTTTGATTTATATTGAATTAACAAGTTAACCTACCATTAGATTTTCTACATGGTATTAGAGCTGTGAACATTATAATGAGAAGATAATTTGAAGTTTGAAGTTCAGGGTTGTAGGTGCAAATCGAATTCATATCATACTTCAAGATTTGCCAATGGCATTCTATGGCTTGAGACTCGACTATGCCTTGGAAGGTATATTGAATTACATAGCATGGAAATATAGACTGGAGGATATATTAGAGGACAATGGCTTGAAGGAATTCATTGATCAAGAAATCCCAAAGCCAGCTTCAACTAATGCACAAGAGTTAGCTGAGTGGAAGAAGTGTGTGGTGAAGGCGAGATAGATCATCCTTGAGGGAGTTCGAGACCATATTGTCTCGAGTCTCCATGGGAAGGATACTCCATTTTCAATGTGGAAGACATTGAAGGACCTCTACCAGAATAATAGCAGCCAGAGGAAATTGGAGCTAAAGGATAAGCTTATAATAATCAAGATGGAGAAGGGCAATACTATTTCCACATATCTGAACAAGCTCACAACCTACAGAGATGAGCTTGGCAGTGAGGGATTAACTATTGCCGATGATAATATGGTGAGCCTCACTCTCCTTGGCCTTCCAAAGAGTTGTAATAGCTACCAAGACTCTGCGAATGGAAGGGAGAAACTACCAGATTGGGAATGAGTGTGGTAAGATCTTATGCATTAGGCAATCAGGAGGAGCACATGAGATGGTTCTTCATCCAAGAATGATGATGAAGAAAATTTGGCCTTAGCAAGTAAGGCAAGGAAAGGGAAGGGTGAGGCTTCCGATTTCAAATCGAATTCTTCTCATGGAGGGAAGAAGGGTGACATGTATAAAGTAAAATACTTTAATTGTCACAATATGGGACATTATGCGACTAATTTCCAATCGAAGAAGTCCAAGAAGGGATCCTCGGAAGGATCGAAAGGTGAGGCATTAGCCTCTTAGTTCGAAATGGAATTTACCCTCATCGCATGGATGTTGTCATCGATTATGGTTTGTGTCTGATATCTTGATAGTGGAGCCTCATTCCACATGACCGGTGATAAAAATTTATTTAGAGGAGAAAGACCTCAAGATGCACATAGAGATGGGTGACGACGAAAGGTATAGTGTTTCAAGAGTGGGCACAATTTCATTTCAAAGGGAGCATGGAGCTGCTCTCACCTTGATAGATGTGATGCATGTGCCTGGACTGATGAAAAACTTGGTATCAGTTGCAATGTTGGAGGATAAAGGCTACGATGTTGTCTTCAGTAAAGGAAAGGAATTCCTAAGACACATAGACACGGGTCAGACCAAGAGGATAGGGATTCAGGTGAAGAATCTCTATAAACTAGACGTCGATGATTGTGCAGCATTGAGTACGAAAGCAGAATTGGTGCAAAGCCAAGACATTGGAGATTTGTTGCACAGGCAGTTGGCCCATTTTCATCATGGGGCTTTGAAGATAATGCAGTAGGTATCTAGAGGACTTCCCAAAGATAAACTTGAGGAAGTTGACACATGCAAAGGTTTTACCTTAGGAAACTACAAAAAGTCTTCCTTTCATGATCGATACAGTCAAGCAGAGGCTATCTTAGAGCAAGTTCATACTGATTTGTGTGGACCATTCTCGTTGGCATCCACAGCGAAGCAAAGGTATTATGTCATTTTCATTGATGAATATTCTCATAAATGCTGGATTTATTTCATGCAGAAGTAGGACCAAACATTCACAAAGTTTTGCGAGTTCAAAGCTTTGGTCAATAAAGAGTCAAGGAAGAATATCAGGGCCTTGAGAACTGATAATGGTGGAGAATATGTCTCTCAAGAATTTAAGCACTTCTATGCAGCGAAAGGAATTAAACAAGAGTTGACGAAACCTCATAACCCACATCAGAATGGGGTGGTTGAGAGGAAGAACAAAGTTATTGTGGGGGCAGCACGAGAAATACGGCATGACCAAGGCCTACCACTTCATTTTTGGGTTGAGGCATGCAACACAACAGTCTATTTGAATAATAGAAGCTTGAATCACATACTTGGGATGAAGACACCAGAGGAAGCTTTCTTCGATAAGAGACTAGATGTGGGTCACTTCAGGACCTTTGGCTCATCAATATATTGCCATGTGACAAAGAATGCATGAAAGAAACTTGAGCAGATAGCAAAGTTGGGGATATTTGTGGCATACACTGATACACCTCACAACTATCGGGTGTACTTTCCTACCAGTCAGAGGACAGTGGTTCACAGAGATCTCAAGTTTGATGAGAAGAAGGCCATGCGATTTTCCCTTAAGAGGGAGCTCCAACTACAGACTATGGAGGAATTGTTGGTTCCTAAGGAGGAGGAGCCTCAGACTGATGCAGAGCAGCTACATGCACAGGTTCCAAGAGTGGAGACATCCACTCAAGAAAATTCTTCCAGAGATGGATGAAAGCAGACAAGAGAAGTTGAGATATTGTTGGAGGATGTGAGAGAGAATGTGGGAGCACCATCTTCTTAGCGCAGATAGAGGAGGTCACTTGAGAGGTACACTGGATACATGGCCCTTGCTAGGGAATGTGTTTAGACCGAGCCATCTTCCTTTGAGGAAGAAGTGTAGCAGTTGATTTGGGTTGATGTTATGGTGGAGGAGTATGACTTGATAGTTCATAACAGTGTTTTGGACGTGGTTCTGAGACAGGCGAACAAGTCATTTGTGAGTTCTCGTTGGCTTTACAAGGTAAGGCAAGTTGCTGATGGTAGTGTGGAGAAGCATAAGGCAAGATTTGTTTCCCATGGCTTTTCACAGGTCGAGGGGATTGACTATGACGAGACTTTTTCTCCTGTCACAAGGTACTCATCTATCAGATCTTTGTTGGCACTATTAGCACAGATGGGTTGGAAGATTCATCAGATAGATGTGAAGACTACATTCCTCAATGGCCAGATTGAGGAAGAGGTGTACATAGAGTAGCCAGAAGGTTTTGATACCTTTAATCATGAGTCACATATGTGCCGACTCAAGAGATCATTGTACAGGCATAAGAAAGCACCTCGTGCTTGGTACACCAGCATAGACAACTAGTTCACTAGGTTCGGCTTCACAAAGAGTGAAGCGGATGCGAACTTGTACCACATCATGGTGAAAGGTAAGTTGTTGATCATCGTACTTTATGTTGATGATCTCATGTTGACTGGTGATGATTAGTTGATTGTGTCTTGCAATGGAGGAACTTGCAAGAGAATTTGAGATGAGAGACATGGGTCTCATGCTTTACTTCCTTGGCATAAAAGTGTGGCAGAAGGATGGGGAGTTGTTTGTGTCTCAGGGCAAGTATGCCAATGAGATACTCAGGAGATTCCACATGGAGAAGTGAAAGCCCATGCAGAATCCTCTAGTGGGTAACTCGAGGAAGGAGGTTGCGACTTCAAGAGAAGTGGTAGAGGCTACTGTGTACAGGTAGCTTGTGGGTTCACTAATGTACATAGTAAAAACACGACTAGATTTGTGCTATACAGTGAACTTGTTGAGTCAAGCGATGGTTCAACCTACCAATATATTTTGGAAGGTGGAAAAGCATGTATTGAGATACCTTAGAGGCACATCTCTGTATGGATTTTGGTACAAACAGATAGAGGGATTAAAGCTATAGGGCTTCACTGATGCAGGTTGGGCAGGGAGTCCATTAGATCAGAAGAGCACATCAGGAGGAATTTTCAACCTTGGGTTAGCGGCAGTTTCTTGGTACAATAGGAAATAGAGGTTGGTTGCACTCAGCTCAGCAGAGGCAAAGTACATGGCTACAATTCAGGTAGCATGTGAGGCCATCTGGATGCAGAAAATCCTAGTTGGTTTGTTTGATCAGAGGATGGACCCAACTGTGATCTATTGTGATAATAAGAGTTGTATCAAACTCTCTGAGAATCCCATATTTCATGATAGCTCCAAGCATATCGACATCTGGTATCATCATCTCAGAGACTATGTCATGAGGAGGATCATGTTGCTCCAGTATATTTCAACAGAGGAGCAAGATGCTAACATTTTGACAAAGGCATTATCAAAGTGTAAATTTGAGTTCCATAGAGACAGGATCGGGGTGGCAGATAATCCCTTTCATGTTGAGAGGGAGTGTTGAAATATGGCAAGAAGAATATTCCAATTTAAGTTTTCCTTGAATTAAATTGTGAATTAAAATCAAATTTAGTCTTAACAGCTACTTGGAAGTAATTAATTAATTTATTTTAAATTAATTAGTTGCATAAATTCAAGTTAGAAGTATTTCTGAAGTTATGCAAGAGTTATCCCTTAAATTAAGGAGATAAGATTGATTTATATTTCAGTTGTAATTAGTTAACTCAATTTACTGAGTTAAGTCTAGTTAAATTAGTTCCAAACTATTTAAGGAACTAATAGTGAGTTAACAGTCAATTGATGCATTAATGCACTCAACTAGTGCTACTCCAATTAACTGAAGATTCCCTCATGAGAAACTCATGCATGTCTATTCTGAGAAAGACCCAATTGAGATTAATGTTCAAGGATAATGTACTATTAGTTGCATGTGCTTTTGTCATGGAGAAAACTCATGCATGCAGCCAAGGATTTATCCTTGAGGATTGCACAGTTTTGAAGGGAGTGTTCCACTTGGTAAGGGGAGAATCATCCACAAGGGACAACGCAAAGAAATAGGAGCTTGGATGGTAGGGAGGAATGTTGGAGAGAATCCAAGATTTCCTGTGAGCATATGTGAGGATTGTACTGAGAGCTGCCAAGCTATGAGAGCTAAGGCTTTGTATAATTCCTATGTATTTCCACCATCTATGATAATACAATATTGTGGGGTTTTTAGCTAAGGCTTTCCCCAAAGTATTTTCATGTGTATTGTGCCATTGATTCTTCTTCTTCTGGTTATATTGTTCAGCTCAATCTTTAAGCTTCCACAAATTGATAGTAGAAGTAGGTTATAGTATTCTACCATGATTTATATTGCATTATTGGGTTAACCTACCATCAGATTTTATATAGTCAGATATGTTTCAGACCCCTATGTTTAAATATGTATTCATGACATGTAGATTACATGTTCTCAATATGTTTGAAAAAATGAAGGTCATGGTTACGCCTAGTTAGGTCAAGTATTTGATAAATTTTTGTATTAATGGATTTTTCCTAATAGCATTTGTAATTATGGAAACTCTCATTGAGTTTTGGGTAGTGGTCTGGAGGCTAGCCTGAAATGGTGGGTCAAAATTTTGGACCGCACCCTCTGAACTATAGAATTTGGGTCACAACCGCACCCTAAGAGGATTTTGTATGCAGTTGGAGGCCATCAACCACATGGAGGTCTTGTCATGACTCATGCATAAAGTTGGGAGCCTAGGTCACTAGAAAACGATTCTAGCATAGGGTTTCAGAAATGGGAGTGGTTATTTAGCTCTTGGGTGTCCTGTAGCTCCTAAGGAAGGTCTATAAAGTTTTAGTTTATCAACACCACGTACTTAGCTATACTTAGGAGGTTGGGGCATTTCATAGTATCCTTCAGCTCATGTTTATGCTAACAGGCTAGTTAAAATGGTTAAATATGGGAGGGGTGGTAACAATAGATGATATAAGCTTTGTGATAGTGATAGATTAGATTAGGTCAACCCTTCTTCCATTTCCCTATCGAGATTATTTTGTAACAAGAACTTGATCCCACTAATTTTCTATGTTAGATTCAATTTTTCATGCCAATGTTTCTCTAATAGCCTGATTCATTAGAGAGAGGTCACACATACCCATTCTTGCATGCAATTTTGGAGATTTCATTATGGTCCAATTACTAAATTGAAACTTCTTTATAAAATATATATCATTCTCTAAAAGAAAATTTCTAGCTTATTTCCCCAAACATTGGAGGATATATTGGGGGCCTTAGAGGGTCGATAATTTGTATAGGGGGATTGCAGATAGGATAACCTTTATGAGGAAAATTAAACCTTCTATGTTTAGCCACCTACCCCCCCCAAGATTCAAGTTTTCCTTTTACTTTTGATAATGCACTTTGCCAAGCCTAAGGAGAGTGGGATTTGAGGCAGATTGGGATACCTAGGCACTTTAAATATTTCCAAATTTTGTTTATGCTAAATCCAGAGACGTCAACAGTATAATTTTTATTGGTCACTAATATATTTCATGTTAATATTTAGTACCTTATAGAATTTTTCAAGCCTCTTGAGGCTACATGGAAATTTTCTAATACCTATTTGAATCCCCTACTAATGACCATGAAGGCCCCTCCAAGTAGAATGGTATGATCCAAAACCATGGAATGATTGAAACTTTTGATATCATGTGTATAATAAAGACTTGGGAGACGACCATTTCTATGATCAGGCTCCAAATGCCAACTCAAGGTATCTGCTACAAGAATGTATAAGAAATTGGATAACGTGAATCTTTGTTGAAGTCCCCATAAATATTTGAATAATCTGGATAATCTACCATTCACCAAAGGGATTATCCATTGAGATGCAATGCAAAGGTTGATCTACAGAATGATTTTCTTATGAAATTTCATTTTATCCATTGCTTTATAAAGGAAGCTATGTTTGACTTTGTCGAAGGAATTGGTGATACAAGTTTGATAATCATTCCTTTGTCCCCTATTTTTTGGTTGTAGTCTATTCCTCATGAAATAGAATGATATTATCAAGTATTTGTCTCCCTAGCATGAATCCCCCTTGATTATTTTATATAACTATACTGAGGAGCTTCTTGAGTCTTTATGCTAGTAATGTGGAACTAATTTTGTAGGAGACAATGCACAAGGAAATAGGTTTGAACCTATTGAAATGGGAGGAGTTGATTTCCTTGGAGACCAAGGGCAAGAAAGAATAATTAATGCCACCTCCAATGTAGAGATTATTCAAGGAGTATCCCAAAATTCTATAGATATCTCCCTTGATCATATCCCAAAATTGTTGATAAAAATGAGTAGAAAACCCATCTAGACCCAAGGCATTATTTAGGTCGAAAGAAAATACCACTTTGATATTTTCCTCTTCAAAATTAAGGATAGTCAGCTGGAAGTTCATGCCTTTAGATATCAACTATGGGATATGATCTAACATATAAATCTCAACCTTTTCTGATGGGAGATCACTCTAATTGAAAAGGTTTTTGAAGCATCCCATAGAGTCCCCCTTGATTTGCTGAAAATCATCCACTGTCACCACATTCATCATGATTTCCTTAATATATTCTTCCTTTCTCAGTTCTTGGCTTACTTATGAAAAATATTAGATTTCTATCACCAACCTTGAGCCACAAGCTCCAATATTTCCATCTCCAATACTCTTTTTCTTATAACAAAGAATTACACTTTACAGATGTTGCTCTATATTGATTTAACATTTGTATTGCTACTGGCTTGGCTTCCATAATAGAATGTGTTAGAAAATCAGAAGGAAAAAAAAAATTCTTATATACATAATCACTTGTGATTCTTTTATCTTTATGTTCTTCTTTTATCTTTTAGCTCATCAAGGAATTACCAAAACAATAAAATAAGGACCACAAATGTAGGTGGAAAGCAAGGGAAAAACCACTATCTACGGGAAAACCCAGTTAGCAGTTCTTCCTTCAATAGTTTCCTGATAAAATACAAGACTCTATACCTAGAAGGAGATTCCTACCACACCAAGTCATCCCTCAATCCTTCTTACAGATGACAACCCTTCACAAGCAGCTTCAACTTGGCATCATCAATAATAGCTTCGACCTAGAAGAAGCTTCAACCCAACAACAGTAGCATAAAAAACTTCAACCAAACTTAGAGAACATCGATCTCCCTTGATACACCTTATAATTGAGATATATTTGTCCCAAAATTTTGATATTGAGGCCTTATATCTTCCTCTAGAAACTCACACTTCTTTCTAGCTCATTTTCCATCCCTTAAACAATTTCACACTTTTCCAGCTTCTAGCTTCAGAGATCGAACTATGAGAGAGAAGATGACATGCTACAAATGAATTTAACGCCTTGTATTTATAGCCTCCTAGTGAGGTCGAATTACTTCACTTGAGGATGAATTGATCTTCTTGAGGCTGACTTGGTGTGGAGGAGACTAAATTTGTTTTTGACTCAAAAACAATTCTTTTTAGATGATATTAAATCCCAAGAAGGGTCTCTTTAAATGTACATTGACTCTAATGAATCAGAATAAATCCTATAATTCCTCAATGGATACTTTGATCAAAGGCATGATGACCTAAGCATGAAACCCATGCTTTAATAAGTCATGGAAATAATAATAAAAATATTTTTTTCATTCTTTTGATAATTACATCTCAAATGCATTTATGAAGAATGAACCAAGTTACATATTTCAACACTCCCTCTTAACTAGTGAGTTATTCATCAGTAAAATTACAAGGAATATCTCATAACACATGAACCATGAATAATTTTACGCACCATAATGCCATGGGATACATTCCTGACTACGAAAATCTATCCAAGGTCCTCCAATAGTTTAGGAAGTGCAATTGCATGGACTAGGTTCCTGACCTGGGAAATCTATCTAGGTGGGAATAATATGGACTAAATATTTCAGCCTATCTAGGTACCATCAAGGTTACTTACTAACCATCAACCCAGGGATTTAGGTGCGTATCTGAGGGTATAGCTCCATGACCAATGCTACCCTCCCTACTTTGGGAACTACGCATCAACACAAAGTGCCAGCCAGATGTCTTCCTAGGAAATGTCTTCACTCACAAAGTCTCAACCTCTCAATCATTATAAAATCCTTCCTAATCAACCAAATCTCTCCAATCAAACTAATCGTCCAATCTAACATGTAAAGACATGCTATCAAACATTTGATATATTTACCTATACAAACACAATGCAAATCAGTAACAAATTTCAAATGTACATAAATAAATACAAACCTCTAGGGTCTTCTAGACAACTGATTTTGTTTCTCAACGTTTCACAATAGGACTTCGATCTTTCCTAATTAATCTTGACATAATATTTCTCAACCTTACAACATCCCTTCCTACTTCTTATGCAACAACATATTCCATAAATAGATTTGGCTCTTCTTATCTCAGCATCCCTTCAAAATACATTCTCCAATTTATTCTATGAAGATGTCCATAATGATTGCTATATGACATCCCTCTCAACTAGGGATATTTCTTTCATCCATAATCCCTCTCAATTTAAGGAGATTCCTTTTATTCAAGATCCCTCTTAACGTAGGGAGATTTCATTCAGGTTCCCTCTTAACTTAGGGAGTTCTACTTTTCTCTATGACATTAGAGAATCTTTCAAGACTTCCATCCTTCTCATCAAAGTTATCATGATCATCATCATTCACATCATTCTTATCAAATCAACTTTATTTTACGAATATCTTCACCATCTTTGAAGATTATGTACCTGCAAAACTTAGATAGTAAGTACAACCAAATCTATAGAAGCATGAAGTTAGCAATATCAAAATCACGGAAACATTTAACTTTATATATGAGATACCCAAACTTAGTTAAATATAAGAGACACATACTCTTCAACTTCTTACTAGGGTTTTTGTCATAAACTCTAGACTACTTCATCAAGACTTTGATCATTTCGTAACAGTTTCATTACATCTAGGGTTTTAATGTTTCTTCCATAGGTATGACATACCCTATCATATTGAAAACCCTAGATGCATTTCAGACAAATATATATCTACAATGTATCTAACAATTTTTAGAATTCATATGTTAGACTTCCTACTAGTATTTCATACAAAACCTAGATTTCATACACGGGATTTTAATAATAATATTTAAACAATCGCAACTCAATCATTGTCATCACTAGCTTCCACTAGGGTTTGTT
The DNA here is from genome assembly GCA_031772625.1 of Pinus tabuliformis. Taxonomy (NCBI): domain Eukaryota; kingdom Viridiplantae; phylum Streptophyta; class Pinopsida; order Pinales; family Pinaceae; genus Pinus; species Pinus tabuliformis. Next base: position 789,853,084 of record CM062813.1, on the reverse strand, counting down.
GCAAACCATATATTTTCTCAATCATATCAATCATAACTAAAACTCAAATTTGAACAATCTTACATAAATCTCAAATTATCACATAGTCATCATATATCAGAGATTTGGACATCTACTAATGTTTAACTACAAAACCTTAGAATTCAAAAATATTATCATCCTAGAGAATCAAACTTCGACTAGGGCTTAGTTCCGAGCCCTAGGACTCATGACCATAAACAATTAGGTCAACTTATATAACTAGGATTCCATCATCGTGCATAAGAATATCTTAACATGTGTTAGTCAAACCCAACTACAAAAATATCAATAAGAGTTAGACATATAACAGACTTGATTAGACTAGGGCTTGATCAAACAAACACATATCCCAAGGATTTCATTTATAAGACATCATAAAGGTCTTGCTTACACACCCTACCAAACCCTAATGATATATGGTTTCAATACGAGACATAGAAAACCCTAAGTTACTAATACTTCAAAGGTTCAGGATTTCATACATCACCCTTCAACCCTAATAAGCTATGGTTTCCTTAACCATAACAAAACCCCAAATATGACATGATCAAAACATAAGATATTTTCTTTCAATAATATCCCTAAGCAGATTAGGGTTTCACACATAATCATCGACATACCCTTATGTTACAGTTTTCACAATGAACCATTTTAGGTTTCCACAAAAGTAATGAAACATATGAGGAGGGTAGATTTATTTAATGATGAATCACCAAATCAAGAATCTTTAAGATTAATGAAATCTAATCAAAAGATGTTAGTAATAGTTTATCAAGAATGAATATGGGGAGAGAAAAACTTGTAATTTAAAACATGCCTCTTGTTTCTTAACAAACCTTGTAATTCCAATGCTTTGTTTTTTGTGATGTTTACTTGCTTTAGCATTCACCAAGTTTTGATAAACAAGGAAAATAAGAGTAGAAATATCATTAGTATTTAATGCAAACAAAACCAGATAAGTAAGAAAAGTTAAAAATGAAAATGGTAATATGATACCTGTCTTTGGAGGTTAATGAGGTCTCCCTACAAGCAGTAGGGATACCTATAACTTTAAGAACAAATAAAAATAATTTTCCAAAATATGTTAAACATAAAAACTAGAAATCAAAATGAAATAACAAAATCTTATATCAAATGATTTAGTAGTGTAAGTCTTTTAAATCAAATTCTTCAGGCTTTGTCTTCTTAGGAGATCCTTCTTCAGCTGCATTGCATTGATCCCTACTTCTCTTCGTGTTCTTCGGATTTTCAAAAAAATCACGTTTATAGTGACCCATCTTTTGGCACTAGTAGTATTCTGTTTTGGACATATCAACCTTCTTTCTCAGCCCTCTTGACTTCTTGGAGTGTCCTTTCTTGTGAGAGTCGAAGTGTGCATCTGACACCTTTTCTTCTTCGTTATCAGATACTAATGAAATTATCATTTCTTCATGGGTGCAAGCATTCTATGATTGTTCAAAGGTGGGAGATTCTTTCCAACTATTGAGATCTAAAGAAAAAGAGCTCCAAGTACATGGCAATCCCAATAGTGCAGTGATTACTAGCTCCTTCTCCGGTACTATTTCATCTAGACTTGAAGTTCATCTCTAATCCTTGATATCCTTACAAAGAAGGAAGCCACAATATCATCCTTTTTCATTCTTAACTCATTCTTCAAGCTTGCTTCTTCACCAATATTTTTGATAGTGAATAATGTTTTCAATGCTTCATACATTTCTTGAGGATGGTCTATATTAGAAATGTATGGCACAAGATTGTCCTTAATGATTTAAACCATCAAAGTCATAGCCAATTTTTCCAATTCCCTATACTTCACCTCGTCTCCATCACTGGATTCTTCGGTAGGTTTCTTCACCTTCCCTCTAACCACATCCAAGACCTTGTTATTTTCAAGAATAAGGCCAATCCTCTTCTTCCAAGATCTTTAGTTTGATGTTGCTTCCAACTTGTTCGCACTATTTAACGTGTTAGATAGTGTCATTGAATATAGTGAGTTTCTTCTCTTATAAGAGCTCCTTATATGATCCTTAGATCAATCCTTCAGATCCCTTATAGTAGATACTTAAGACTGCCTTTTTCCTCCTTCACCGTAACTCTGATAGCATGTAAGAAAATCAGAAAGGTAGAAATATTTTCTTAGATAGATAATTACTTGTGATACTTTTATCTCTATCTTCTTCTTTATCTTTTAGTTCATCAAGAAATTACCAAAACAATAACATAAGGAAAATAGATGTAGGTGGACAATGGGGGAAAAACCTCTATCTAGGGGAAACCCCAGTCAACAATTATTCCTTCAATAGTTTCTCAAGATAATCCAAGACTCTAGACCCAGACAGCGATTCCGTCCATAGTAAGTCAACCATCAATCCTTCTTACAGATGACAACCCTTCACAATAAAATTTTACCTCGGAGCATCAGTGATGAGCCCCAAAAATGGATAATTATATGCGCTCATCCAGCCTCCTAATTTGACTTAATCCACCATTTTCATTAGTTTATTGCATGTTTTTTATTATATTTATGCTAATAGAGTGAATTGGGTTAGTCATTATGCCAGCAAGTCTAATGGGTGCTTTGTGCAGTTTTTTGGTCAATTTTGAGACAAAATCAAAGGTTTTAATGAGCACTTGGCATCCAAATTCGTTGAAGAAAAAGGGAGAGGATTTGTAGGAAGGTGTCCCCTTAATTTATGGGCCTTTACCTCGAATTCTCTATCATCAACTCGGAGTTCAAGGGCCATCACATCAATTATCACAAGGGTAGCCGAGCAAGGGCTAGTAAAGGTGTTGCTAACTACAAGTTTTGGCAGCTGAGTTCCTAAAGATTAGGAGGGTTGTTGGAGTCCTCAATTTGTATAAATAAGAAGGTTTAGGGCCTCATTTCAGTTAGTCACTTTGTAGGCAGAAGTCAGCTAGTTTGTAGTTCAATTTTAGTCATTCTTTTAGTCATATTTTAGGCAGTAGATTAGCTCTGCATTTCAACACACTTTCAAGCTTTCCCTTGTGGACAGTTTTTGATGTAACTATTATTTCTTGCTCAATAAATATGAATCCAGCTTTGCACCAGCTCTAATCTCTCTTAGGAGGCTATAACTCTTGGGGTGGGGCCCAACCCAAGTGCCCAATACTTCCTTTGTTTACTTTTATGTGTTTTTGCTGCATTCTTAGAATAAAATCTGCTATTTAGATTTAAATCTTGTTTTGTTGTTTAGGTTGCTTTTGATGATTAAAAAGGATTTTCATGTTTAGATTGATTCGATAGGTTAATAACAGAGAAGATCTTCAGAAAAAGGCTATCAAGCACCTCTGATCTCACCTCTCCCTCAGTGGGACCATGAGCTGGGACCAAGGTGTCCTTGCTACCACCAAAAACACTGTCTTTGCTTCATCATGCACTTATTAGTATTAGATTCTCATTTGCAGAAGTTGACACCAGTTGTGGTTACATGCTTAGGTTCATGATTGCTTAGTTTGCATAGCTATTTCACATGATTTCGTTGCAAATAAACTGTTGTTCATTTTCTTTGCTGTTATTTAGGTCAGACTAGGTTAAAGTAGCTAGATCCTTGATTTTCCGAGTCTTTGTTTGTCCAATTTGAGAAATAACTTGTAGAGCACCTGTAATACCTCTCTATCTACCGGTACTCCATCAATTCAACCTGCTTCATCCTCCAACTTAGATTCTTGCCTCTTATTTGCTACGTTTTCTCCCTTTGCCCTAATTACTACATTCTTGCACATCATTGCTTCTCTTATCTTTGGACCAACCCAATCGCCTTAGCCACTCTCTATCCTCAATCACCAAGTCCTAGACCTCCTCACACCCTTATCTCACTTCCATACCCACTTCTTCACCTTTCTTCCTCCAACAACCCTCCAAAACTCCCTTTCGGAACATCTTGTAGAAATTACAAAACATCCTATAGAACCCCTGTAGACTTGCTGTGGAAGCTCACAAAGGTAGTTTCTTGAGATCCGATCATTGTGAAACTCTCTGGAAGGGTTCTAGGGACCCCTTAGGCCCTTTTTTAACCTTCCCAACCTCCTGCAAGCATTTCCTTTTGCCAATCCACCTCTGCAGAGTCAAAAACAGTTAAAGCACATGCACAATAATTCTGCCAACTTACTCAAAAATACAGAAAGATGTTTCTTTTCAGATTTCACCTCATAAGTAGCTTAGTCACATGCATTTTACCTTTATAAGAGTCAATGGCATTCCTTTCTGTAGCTTTCATCATTTTTCTTGCACCAGTAGGGTTAGTCGGTAAAACTAGGGTTTGCTAGGGTTTGCATTTCATTTCCACTTTCAGTTTCTTTCTGCAAGTAGATTAGCCTCCTTTGAGTTAGATTTCATCCATTAGTTAAAAAGATTATTCTAAGAGCTCATAGAAGTTGGCTTAAGCTCCTAGCGGACTTGTGCCAGCTGATCAAGTGACAACCGCGACAAGATCTAGTACTTGTGCATACAACACCGTAGCTTCCAAGTTTGTTACGAACTACCAGGTTGATAAAATTAAAGAAGGTAGTCCTAGGAGTTGCAACATTATTGCTTCAATACTGGGGCCCACCATATTTTTGGGGCTGTTGCCGGGGAAGCGTCAGAGTATTGGTGATTGCTGCTTTTCTTCTATTTTCTACTACAACCTTCTACTAAGTAGTTTATTTCAGCAAGTGTAGAGTAGATTGTTTCATTTCCATTCCGCAATTTCATTTCCAAAAAAGTAGATTAGGCATTTCTTGCTTTCATAGATTAGCATTTCAATTCCGCAATTTCAATTCTGCAAGCATAGCCTAGTGTTTCATTCCTGCAATTTCATTTCAGTAAAATAGATTAGTCCTTTCCTGCTTTCATTTCAATTCTGCATTTTCATTTCAGCATGATAGATTTTAGTTAGTTATAGTTCAATCTATTTTAGTTTTGCAGGTACAAGCAGAAAAAAAAAACAAAAATCAATGAAAAGTATTTCATTTCATTCCTTGTAGGAATAGAGATAAGTCAAAAAGATGTTTGAACAACACCCCCACTGCTTCACACAACCAACCTTCTCTCTTCTTCGATGGTTGTGATTAAGAAGAACCCCTAGGTGGACAACAAGACATATCTGAAGAACCTCTAGGGAGAAGAAGAAGAAAACATTCCTCTGGAGAAAATGGCTACAAGAGGAAATGTTGGGAGCAGTACCTTATCCAAAAACGAATTTGCAAATGAGATGGAGGATTTCAAGAGCGATATGAGGCAGTTTCTTGCCATGCAACTGGATACCTTACAGATCCAAAGGAGGCAAGAGGAAGCCAAGAGGGCTTTGGCCATCTTTTGTCCCAGGTGCACTAGAAAGCATCATAGGAACGAATTTCCATTGCACTCCATAGAATTGTGTTTTGTTTGTGAAAGAGACCATCCTACAAACCAGTGCCCTTCCTCGCCCGAAATCAAAGCTGCATATCTGAGGGCTAAAGGAGCCAATGAACCACTCTATTATATGAACCAAAGGAGAACACATGGACCCATACCTTACTAGCATGGAATGGAAGGGACATCCCAGGACTATTACGACCCTTATCAAGCCACTTTCATTCATTCTTGTGGTCCCCCTGCTCATCCTTCCTGGTCCACACGTCCTCCTTGGTCCTTCACATATCCATATTATGACCAACCAGTTGCTCATCCATTTCATCCCTACACTTAGCCAGAGCCTTGGTGGAATGTACCTCATCAAGGGTGGAGGCCCCAGTACAACTCTCCTCCCGCTCCTTTACCTCCACCACCTGCCCAACCCCAAACCAATCCACATCCATCTCAAATATACACCCCCACTCAACTACCCATACCACCATTTCCAAACCTGCACATTGGAGTAGCTCAATCAATTGCGATGCTGGGGCACAAAATTTCAAAACAACTCCTCTTGTGGTCAATGATATTCACCATAGCTCAGGAAGAGTATTACCAGAAAGAGATTATATTGACAACATTAAAGGACCACATCCAACAAAAGAAGATTCAAAAGAGGAGATCAAAGAACCATGGATTGCACTTGATGAAGAGAAGACATCAAAATCAGAGATCGAGAGAGCTCCCTCATGGTTACCATCAAATCCTCCATGTATTCAAGAGAAAACTCAAAAAAAAGAGGAAGATGTGAAGGTCACAATAGAAGAAGATATGGAGAATTATCCAGATCAGCAAAAGGACCAAGGATATTAGATCTATATCGAGATATGGTTCCAGACAGTCACTAAGTTGCAGCAGTACTCTCTTCCTCAGCTATGTTTGATCCCTTCAAAGTCAAATCATTTGGTATCTGAAATCCGGATAACTGTCAAAGCATGCATTTCAAGCCTCCACATCATCTTGACTCTAATATCGATGTGCACATGGCTCCATTGGAAGTATTCTTATACTTGAAAATGATTTTTCCTTTCAAGTAGGGTAGGATAGAAAAAAAAAATGAAAATAAGAGGAAAATAAAAATCCAAGGTGAAAATCTCCTCGGAGGCGCCTCAGATTGGCTCATTGATTGAAAACCTCCATGAGGCGGTCAATGGGTTGGAAAAAAGAGGAAATAAAAAAGAATAAGATCCTTGGGTGAAAACCTCCCTTGGAGGCGCGCAAGGCAGGAAATTAGGGTGAAAACCTCCATGAGGCGCCCTAGTTGTTTTTCAAAAATAAAAATGGAAAAAAGAAAAAATAAACTTAATTTCCATGGAATAATTGCAGGTTGTAGCAAGGAAATTTCAGGTTAGGAGGATCGCTTAAAACAAAGACAGAGGATGTTCTATGCCTTCTACAGGAAGTTTTGTGTCTTCTACAGGAAGTTCTGTGTCTTCTACATGAAGCCTACAAACAAGGCAAAATTGATCTCTGAAAAGGACTAGAAGGCTAGGAATATTTCCACGAGGCCTGCAAGCATCCATGTTTCCATCCCTCGCCCTTCTCCATCATTTTTTTCCATCTCATTGTGCTTCTTTCCTAAGAACTGCGTGTTCTACAGGAAGTTCCTGTAGAAATTACAGGATTTCTACAGGAAGCTAGAAATGGATTTCAAAAAGGCAGTTTGGTGAACATGATAGCTTCCTCATGGGTTCATAAGTCCTCCTACAATCCTCAACCCTCTCTCCCATCAATTCCATGCCTGCATCACAGCCCAAGCTCATTTTTTCTTACCATGCAGAAAACTGCAGAATGCTTGGAAGCAAAAATACATAGTGCTGAAATTTGTTTTTTCCCTAGCTTGAAAACCGTGCATCCATTTGAAAAAATGTTACATGGGGAGTTGTATAGGGATGATGGCAACATCCCCGAGCAATTTCAGCTAATTACAATGCACGGTTTCCAAGAAATAAGCCTCCATCACCTTCAGCCATTTTTGTATTTTCTCCATATCCGTGCATCCATTTCAAAACCTGTTTCATGGGGAGATGCATATGGGTGATAGTAACCTACCCAAGCAGTTTCAACCAATTATGAGGCACGGTTTCTGAGAAAGTGACGTCTGTAATCTTTAGTCATTTTTAGTTTTTCTCGAAATATCTGCATCCATTGATCGTAATTTTGCTATGGGAGGTGCATAATGATGACATGAACATGCTCAGAAAGTTTCAGATCGATCCGATCTATCGTTCGGGAGCAATGTAGAAAATAAGTCACTACCTTGTGAAAATTCAACATCAGCAGCTTGAGGGTGCAAGTCTGTAAATGGAAACAAATTCCTGCAACTTAGATTCAGCTAGAGGACACCTGCACAAGGAAAACAACCATGAATTAGCAACCAAGCCATCATGCAACCATAGAAACAAATGCATGCAGCAAATGAAAGGCCACAACACCTCACAGCAACCACGCTCAACTTCCAGGTACGCGACTAAACTCGTTCCTCTGATTGCATGAATGTAATTTGAAAACTGCGTGAAAAATGAGATGGTTGTGGTTAAAAAAATCGGTGGCTAGCTCACTGGCCACCCTCATCCAGTTCAACAGCACTCGGTGGGTGAATACGACACGTGTGCTCAACCAGCTCAGGAGGAAATATGGAAACAGGTAGTGGTGATCGTTTAAACTTCAATGAAATTGATGGAAGTGATCACAGGTAGAAAACATGAAGTTTCGGGACAACATTGTCGTCTGCATGGAGCCAACACACATTTTTCCACCTCATCCCCTCACCACGAATCATGCCGCAATTAAAAAAATGCTCGATTGAAACCACCTGCTGTTCATTTGCACTTGCAACTGAAGTATGCATCCTCCACTTCCACAAAATGATTAAATAGTCATCCTCCACCAGTTTTTCTACCTGCCTTCGAGATTTTGTTGCGTATCGGGCTTGCTCCGAGGCGCATAGTGTTCTACAGGAACTGTGGGGGTCTTCTACAGGAAGTATGGCACAACTTTTCGGAGCAGAGAAGCCTGGACTTTACTTCGTCGAATTTGGTGTTCTGAGAGAGGTAGGCTCAAAAACACTCTTCCATGCATGGTATATTTCGAAAAAGTGGTGAATTGAATTGTCTTGAGTTGGAGGGTTAGAGAAAAGTCTCCCTGTGAGTCGAAAATAGCAGTTTGCCTGTGGAATTTCTCAGTTGGTTCTGCGCCAAAATTCTCCTCCACCATTCCTGTTAAGAAAATTCCTCCTGTAGAAAAGATAAAGCACTGTGAGGGCTAACCTATGTATGAAGAATGTGAATTTTACATGGTTGTATGTATGCTGGGGATGAAAAATGAGCTCTGCACTCTGTCTGTGGAAACCTAATTCTTCCTTATATACACAGACAGCTGAGTTTTGGGCAGCAAAAGCATTAGAACCAGGGAATTAATTCAAGGTAAAATATAAACACCTGAGAGATCTTGTCCTGAGGTTCAAAGGAGGAAACCATAAAACAGCAGTCCCTCTCTACTCAGAGCCTAAAACAGAGGATTCTCACCATGCCAAGGGGATCTATCAGGAAGGAACCCCCGGACTCCGGGAAATTGCATGAAAATCCCGAGGTGGTGAACATCTTCACCCGTGCTAATTGGATGACCTTTTGTGACAAAATTCAGGATCATGACGATGAGATGACAGAGGAATTCTTAATTTCCCTACAACGTAAATCGAAGACATAGGTAGAGTAGAGAGGACCAAAAAAGTCCACACAAAGGAGGACACAACCAACGCAACCACACAAAAGCTGAAAGGAAAGACACACCCATCCAAGCAGACTGAAACAGTTAATACAGTTTCTACAGGAAGCATGAAAACAGATGACACACTTTCTACAGGAAGTATAAAAACAAAATAGCAAGAGGAGAAATTACCTAAGATTTTGGCCAGGGAGGCAGCAACTATGCTTGCCACCATTAGCACACCTCCAAGACCAAAAAGGGAAGCGAAAAAGGGAGACCCCCATGTACTTTAAGGCAAGAAGGAGCACACGGATAAAAGTGGGTAGACCCAAACCACAGTCAAAAGAGCCAATTACTATTGAGGACGCCACAACTAAACAAAAGGAGGAGTCTCATTCAAAGATAACCATCACCTATGAATGAGGAAGCCAAAAACCTTCACTTGGAGAGAGAATTCAGATGATGGGCTCAAAGACAGCTCTACAGGAAGCTGAGACAATTCTACAGGAATCTAAGACAGTTCTACAGGAAGCTGAGAATTCTCAACAGGAAACTCAGGCTAAGCTGAGAGAGACCGAGAAATTGGTGGAAAAGGCAGCCAAACAATCACAGGAAGAAGGAAAGACAAGGAAACATCTGATGAACAGCAAAGAGAGGACAAGCTGCACGCTGAGGTTGAGGCACTAACAAAACTGCTACAAGAAAAGGAGCACACGTAGTGGGAAGAAGCAGAGAGAAAATCATGGTTTCATGACTGAGAAGAGGACATCACTTCAGAAGCTTGGCATGATAGGGAGGCCACCAGGGCCATCGAAGAGGAAGAGATAGATTAGTTTCTCAGAGGATGAGCAACACTTTCAGTAGGGGGTGATGATGAGCCCGAAAAATGGATAATTATATGGGCTCATCGAGCCTCCTAATTCGAATTAATCGACCATTCTCATTAGTTTATTGCATGTTTTTTATTATATTTATGCTAGTAGAGTGAATTGGATTAGTAATTATGCCAATAAGTCTAATGGGTGCTTTGTGCAGTTTTTTGGTCAATTTTGAGACGAAATCAAAGGTTTTAATGAGCACTTCACAGCCAAATTCCTAGAAGAACAATGGAGGGGATTTGTAGGAAGTTGTCCCCTTCATTTATGGGCCCTTACCTCGAATTATCCACCATCAGCTCGAAGTTCAAGGGCCACCACATCAATTATCACAAGGGCAGCCAAGCAAGGGCTAGTAAAGGTGCTATTAACTACAAGTTTTGGCAGACGAGTTCCTAATGTTTAGGAGGGTTGTTGTTTGTCCTCAATTTGTATAAATAAGAAGGCTTAGGGCCTCATTTCAGTTAGTCACTTTGTAGGTAGAAGTTAGCTAGTTTGTAGTTCGATTTTAGTCATTCTTTTAGTCAGTTTTTAGGTAGTAGATTAGCTCTACATTTCAGCACACTTTCAAGCTTTCCCTTGTGGACAATTTTTAATGTAACTATTATTTCCTGCTGAATAAAGATTAATCCAGCTTTGCACCAGCTCTAATCTCTCTTAGGAGGCTATAGCTCTTGGGGTTGGGCCCAACCCAAGTGCCTAGTACTTCCTTTGTTTACTTTTATGTGTTTTTGCTGCATTCTTAAAATAAAATCTGCTATTTAGATTTATATCTTGTTTTGTTGTTTAGGTTGCTTTTGATGATTAAAAAGGATTTTCATGTTCAGATTGATTTGATAGGTTAATAACAGAGAAGATCTTCAGAAAAAGGCTATCAAGAACCTCTGATCTCACCTCTCCCTCAGTGGGACCATGGTCTGGGACCAAGGTGTCCTTGCTGCCACCAAAAACACTGTCTTTGCTTCATCATGCACTTATTAGTGTTAGATTCTCATTTGCAGAAGTTGATACCAGTTGTGGTTACATGCTCAGGTTTATGATTATTCTGCATACCTATTTCACATGATTTCGTTGCAAATAAACTGTTGTTCATTTTCTTTGCTGTTATTTAGGTCAGACTAGGTTAAAGTAGCTAGGTCCTTGATTTTCCAAGTCTTTGTTTGTCCAGTTTAAGAAATAACTTGTAGAGAACCTATAATACCTCTCTATCTACCCGTACTCCGTCAATGCAACCTGCTTCATTCTCTAGCTTAGATTCTTGCCTCTAATTTGCTACGTTTTCTCCCTTTGCCCTAATTTCTACATTCTTGCACAACATTGCTTCTCTTATCTTTGAACCAACCCAATCGCCTTAGCCACTCTCTATCCTCAATCACCAAGTCCTGGACCTCCTCACAACCTTATCTCACCTCCATACCCACTTCTTCACCTTTCTTCCTCCATCAACCCTCCAAAACTCCCTTTCGGAACATCCTGTAGAAATTACAAAACATCTTGTAGAACCTGAGCAGACTTCCTGTAGAAGCTCACGAAAGCGGTTTCTTGAGATCCGACCACTATGAAACTCTATGGAAGGGTGCTAGGGACCCCTTAGGCCCTGTTCTAACCTTCCCAACCTCCCGCAAGCATTTTCTTTTGCCAATCCACATTTGCACAGTAAAAAATAGTTAAAGCACATGCACAATAATTTTGCCAACTTACTCAAAAATACAAAAAGAAGTTTCTTTTCAGATTTCACCTCAAAAGTAGCTTAGTCACATGCATTTTACCTTTCTAAGAGTCAATGGCATTCCTTTCTGTAGCTTTCATCATTTTTCTTGCACCAGTAGGGTTAGTCGGTAAAACTAGGGTTTGCTAGGGTTTGCATTTCCTTTCCACTTTCAGTTTCTTTCTTCAAGTAGATTAGCCTCCTTTGAGTTAGCTTTCATCCATCAGTTAAAAAGCTTCTTCTAAGAGCTCATAGAAATTTGCTTAAGCTCCTAGCGCACTTGTGCCAGCTGATCAAGTGACAACCGCGACAAGAGCTAGTACTTGTGCATACAACACTGTCACTTCCAAGTTTGTTATGAACTACCGGGTTGATAAAATTAAGGAAGGGAGTCCCAGAAGTTGCAGCATTATTGCTGCAATACTGGGGCCCACCAATCAGCAGTAGCTTCAACCCAGTAGCAACCTCGACCCAACAACAGTGGCAAAAGCAACCTCAACCAAACTTAGAGAAATTCGATCTGCCTTGATACACCTCATAATTGAGTGATATGTGTCCCAAAATTTAAATCTTGAGGCATTCTATTTTCCTCTAGAAACTCACACTTCTTTCCAACTACTTTTCCAACTTCTAGCTTCAGAGATCGCAATATGGGAGAGAGAATGAGATGCTCCAAATGAATTTGAACTCTTTGTATTTGTATCCTTCTAGGGAGGTCTAATTACTTGATTTTAGGCTGACTTAATCTTCTTGAGGCCGACCTGGTGTGGAGGAGACTAAATTCATTTTTGACTAAAAAATAATTCTTTTTGCATGATTTGAAAGCCCAAGAAAGGTCTCTTTAAATGTACAATGACTCTAATGAATTAGAATATTCATTCCCTCCAATTTAATAACTTTGAGGCACAATACTTGCTAAGGTTTTGCAAATGGGGTAGCAAGCTAAGTGGGCTTGATTGTGGGGAAAACTCCACAGTTAAGCGTGCTTGAGCCAGAGGAGTTCTGGGATGGGTGACCTCCTGGGAAGTCCTGGTTACCGGGTGCAAGCCCCGGAAGTGATGATTGATGCTATGTGGTTCATTTCACTAGTTTCAATCCCACTTCTTCACCCCTGTGAGCATCACCCGATGCAATGACTGCTAAGTGAACTATTCAAAGATCATGAGAAATTAGTCAGTTATGACTACCTCTCATGGAAATGGTCATACGTGAATGACTTACTTAACGCAGTTGAATCCCAAAATGATATCTAATATAATGCACTGCGTAAACCCCCATACTTGAATTCAAAAAGAGTCAAGGGATCTCTACTTGAATGGTTCATGAGGCACAATACTTGCTAAGGTTTTGCAAATGGGGTAGCAAGCTAGGTGGGCTTGATTGTGGGGAAAACTCCACAGTTAAGCGCGCTTGAGCCAGAGGAGTTCTGGGATGGGTGACCCCCTGGGAAGTCATGGTTACCAGGTGCAAGCCCCGGAAGTGATGATTGATGCTATGTGATTCATTTCACTAGTTTCAATCCCACTTCTTCACCCCTGTGAGCATCACCCGAAGCAATGAGTGCTAAGTGAACTATTCAAAGATCATAAGAAATTAGTCAGTTATGACTACCTCTCATGGAAATGGTCATACGTGAATGACTTACTTAACGCAGTTGAATCCCAAAATGATATCTAAAATGATTAAATTCATAGTCAGTACAGAAACCTCTGACCAGTACTCCAATGTTGGAAAATATATGGCCTGCAATACCAATCCACCCAACCTTGAATCATCTTTGATTTCGTTTGATCTATGATAACTTTTCCAGGTCTTTGTAACCCCTACTAAGCCTGGATAATGTTTATTTAAAATTAACTTTTCCACAAATTTTTCCTTCTAAGCGTCGTGTCTTTTGGGAATCTGCATCCTGTTAGCCTAGGATTTTTAGTTGTTTTTCCTAAAAGAAAAAGCTTACTTTTCTCCTTTCATTTCTTTTTATCCTTGGTCTTTATATCCCACCAAGTGTAATATATATCCATATATTTTTAATCTAGGGAATTTAATTTGAATATGATCCCTCTCGGATTGTGGAAAGTATCATTTGTCAACCATTATGATTTTTAGCAATGGAAACAACAAACTTTATTTATTAATTTAAAATTTCTTTGTTTTTCCAACCACAGTCAATTCACCTCAATCTCTAGTTAAACCACTAGTAATAGTAAACCAAAAAAAATAAATAACTATTTTAATTACAACAACAGCCTTACTACCTCCCCCCTTAAAATAGCACCATCCTTTGTGTCTATTATTCTTATTGGAGAAATTCTAGATATGATTCTCTTATAACATATTCTTTTTCCCATGTTTCCTCCTCGAGCCTAAAGTGCTACCACTGCACCTTAACTTGAGTGATGACTCGATTTCGTAGTATGGTTTCCCTCACTCTAAAATGTGGAGCAGTTTGGGAAGAAAGTCTCATTCGGGCTCCACCTATAACAAATTCCAATCAATTATATGAGAGATTTCATGCACATAATTTTTTAATAATGACACATGAAATACATTATGTACTTTAACATGAGCAGGTAAAGCCAATTGGTATGCTACTAGACCTACTCGGTCCAACACCTCAAATGGAAAACAAAACAGTAGTGCCAACTTAGTACAACTACCATTGCTAAGGGTTCTTTTTTGAGGTTTTACCCTTAAATATAGATGTTCCCCAATCTAGAACTCTTTAGGAATCCTCTTTTTATCTACATGGCTCTTTTGATAGTCTTGGGTGGTACTAATGTTTTGCTGAATTTTCTGTACTATCTCCTCCATTTCATGTAAGACATTTGGCCCAAGGACTATTCTATCCTATGGTTGAAACAAATTGAGTGGAGTGTGCATTTTTGTTGTAAAGAGCTTCAAAAGGTCTCATTTTAATGGATTCTTGATAGTTGTTGTTGTAAGCAAACTCGGCTAGATGTAGAAAGTCTTCCCATTTTGTGGGTCTATCTATCACATACATTCGAAGTAGATCCTCTAGAATCTGATTCGTTCTCTTAGTTTTCCCATCCGTCTGTGGATGATATGCAGTACTGAAGTTCAATTTAGTACCAAAATTCCTGAATAGTGCCTTCCAGAAATTGGAGGTAAATTTCACATCCCTATCTGATATTATCATTTTTGGTATACCATGTAGTCTAAAAATATCCTTCATGAAAATTTTTGCAATTTGTACAGTCCCAAAAGTAGATTGTACTAGAATAAAGTGTGTTGCCTTAGTTAGTGCATCTACTACTACCATAATTGAATCATGTTGGTACCTAGTTCTTGGCAATCCTATTATGAAGTCCATGGAAATCACTTCCCATTTCCATTCTGGAATGGGTAATGGATTTAGTAATCCTGCGAGCACTTTGCTAAATAATCAACTTCTTCTTTTTTCATTCCTTACCAAAATAATTATTTTCACAAGGCGGTTATCATTTTTTAACACCGTGGGTGGCCAGCATATGGTTTCTTATATTGCTCATCCAAAATAATTGGTTTTAGTGTCGCGACATTAAGAATAAACTAATTCTTTTGATAGGTAACCAAGCCTTGCTAATTAATACCATACCTTGGTTTCTCTTCTTGATGTATTCTATTTTGCAACTACTGATATTGTGGGTCTTGTTTCCCTACCAATCTCACTTGCTCCTCAAAATCTGTCCTTATGCTTATTTTGGCATGTGCTACCACAAAATGAGCATGCCTGCTTAAGGCATCAACTATCTTATTCTATTTCCCTTTAATATCTTTTATTTCAAATTTGAATTCACTAAGGAAGGCTAACCACCTAGTTTGCCTTGCATTTAAATATAGTTGAATAAAAAAATATTTAAGACTCATGCGGTTGGTCACTAAAACAAACTTCTTTCCCAGCGAATAATGTCTCCACATTTATAAGGCATGGATTACCGTAGATAGTTATAAGTCATAAACAACATAATTCTTCTCATGTTTCTTCAATTTCTTGGACTCATATGCTATAACAACATTGTCCTACAAAAGTACACCACCTAAACCCTCTAAAAAAGCATTTGTACACACCATAAATTCTTTATCAGGGTTTGTTATCTGTAATATACGAGCAGTTGTTAGCATTTTCTTTAGCTATCTAAAGCTCTCTTGGCATTTTTCTGTCCATTCAAACTTCGCTCCCTTCTTCTGCAAGGAGGTGATGGGGCACGAAAACTTTGAAAATCCCTCCACAAATCTTAAATGGTACCCAACAATTCCCATAAAGGAGTGAACAATAGATACATATTTTGGTACTGGCTAGTCTACGATGGATTTAACTTTCTCCCGATCAACCGTCAACCCCTCTTTGGAGATGATATGACCTAATTATTGAATCTTGGATTTAAAAAACTTAGACTTACTACCTTTTACGTAGATTTTCTGCTCCCTCAATGTCCGCAACACTAGTCTTAGATGTTCTTAACACTCTTTCTTGTTTTTGAAATATACAAAGATGTCAACAGTGAAGACAAATAGAAAATGATATAAATATATGTGAAGTACACTATTCATAAGGCACATGAAAGTTGCAGGTATATTGGTGAGGCCAAATAGTAGAACCATAAAATCGTAATGGCCATATCACATTCTAAAGGTTGTTTTCTCAACATTTTCCTCTTTTATACACAACTGACAGTAACGCGTTCTCAAGTAATCTTTGAGGACACAATTGCTCCTCTGACTTGATCAAATAGATCATTTATTCTTGGTAGGGGATATCTATTTTTAACTATTAATTTGTTCAATTGTTGGTAGTGAACACACATTCTATATGTGTCATCGTTATTTTTTATAAATAGTACCAAAGCTCCCCATGGAGAATCGTTGGGTTTGATATAACCCTTATGCAACAGCTCTTGCAATTGCATATTTAACTCCAACAATTCTGGGGTGCTCATACGATATGGAACTCTGGACATAGAAACAACTCTAGGTATTAAATTGATAGTAAAGTCTATATCCTAAGACAGGGGTTAATCCCGAAATCTCTTCCTGAAATACATCTAGAAACTCATTAATGATTGGTATTTTTTCTAGAATTTCTTTTTCAGACAATTGTCCACTGGTTTCCACTTGTGCCAAATAAAGTTGACAACCTTTTCTGGCACTTATTTTTAGTTGTAACACTAAAATCTATTGAAATGACACCGCTTTTTCTCTTCCTTTAATTATTCTGGTGGCACCATCAAGATTCACACATGCCACTGCCTTTACTAAACAATTTATAACAATGCATTTCCATTCTAACCAATCCATGCCTATCAACAAATCATATGATCTAAATGGAAGAACATTTAAATCCACCAGTGAGGAATACCCTTTTAAATTAATCAAGCATTGCTTCACTTGTCTCGTCACTTTCCATTTGGTCCCTGTTACTAGCTGAAATAACTATGCATTTTTTAACTTTTATGTTTTCAATTTTCACTTCTCTACAATCTGGGGGTTGATATAACTTAAACTAGCTCCTGAATCTATTAAAATAGACATAGGTTAGTTTAGGATGTTACCTTCAATTTCCAGCATGGTAGCCTGATGCTGAACTTGTCGGTTCTCCATTTTTGTGTTGATCATAGGTATATTTCTCACAATATAATTGATGGTAGTTTCCCCATGACCACCTGTATATTATGAACAGACCTGGGATTATGTGGACAATCCCTCAATAGATGTGGTTCCCAATAGCCCCAACATCTTAATGGTTCTTTTTCCTTAGCATTTTTTTTTCCTGGTGTTTTGTTCCATGATCTTCGAATTGGTATAAGAGTGTGTAGGTAGGGGTACCTCCCCTTTGACCACCTTCTTTCTTTGTGATCCTTGCCAAAGTTTTTGAGGTAATTTGGTTGTTGTCTTTTCACTCCCCCTCCCATTTTAGTGCCCTCTTTGTCCTTCCATGACTTACCACTCGCATTCTTGAATTTAAATTGTTTATAACATAACCTCGCCTTTCCAACTACTTCATCCATGGTATTTGTGTTATCAAACTCAATTCTCTCCTTATATGTTAATGGTAAACAGTTTAAAAACCGTTGAATTTTATATTTCTCCTCCCTAAGATAGGGCACATATCTCAATAAGTTCATGAATTTATTCACAAATTCATCCATGGTTAATTGTCCCAATTTCAATTCATGGAATTCCTTAGCCCAGTCATCGTAATAACATTCACTCAAGTAGCACGACTTGAATTTCTTCTGGAATTATTCCCACAAAATTGTCTTTTCTTCTAACATTTGGACACTTTTCCTCTCCTCCCACCATAGGGTAGCCTTTCCCTGCAGTTGATAAATTGTCAATCATGCCTTTAGGTTGCTTTCATATTCATATACTTGAAATTACTTAATTATGTTCAGCAACCATGCTTCTGCGTCTTCCTGTTTTTCTCCATCAAACACCATGGGTTTGATCTTCCTAAAGTATCCATGTAACTTTGCCTTCCCCCTTCTCTTACATAATTTTGATGACTCAAGATCAGAATCTACTCCACTCTTTGACTTGTCAAATTTTGTCTTCCTCATACCTTCTGTGCCCACACTCTTATGGCTAGAATTCTTAGTCGAGTCCCTAATTAGCTTTTCTTGTTCCTCATTGACTTTCAAAAGCTTCTTATTACTGTTGTGGCACTATACTAACTCTTGTTGCAGAGTCTTCACCATGTCTACCAGTTGGGATAGTATTACCTTCTTCCCCCAGTTCTATGTACAATTCTTCCCCACCTATGTTATCTGGTGGAAATTTTTCGATCTTTATGCAGAACCTCAAATTCATACAAAACAACCTAGTATACATAAGAAAAAAACCAGAAATATGGTCCTACGCATATAATTACTAACGATGATATCCCTATTGAGGCTCGAGAGTAGAACTCTTTCTCTGATGTACCATTTGTAACGAACCTCAACAAAACATAAAAACATCTTATAGCATCATATATATATATATATTCTAGTTGATAAAAATGCACAGATTTGAAGTAATTATGGTTGACATCGTAGGATACCTTCACATACTTGTATATTCATATATGTATTCTTATATTTCCTAACATGTTGGTATAACACATATTTGCATTTGTGAATTACAACCTTGTATTTCCCAACTTCATATAATTGAAAATTTTTTACCCTTCACCTCCATACTTACTTTTGTAAGATGGTTACATAAATTCTTAACCTTCCTATCTTTACATCTTCTTGACCAAACCCTTGAAGTGTTTAGCGTAGCTAGCTACACCATTCAATACGTTTCCAAGACGACTATGTAACCCCCTTACATGTGGAGGGTATTGGTTCCACTGGTCTGAATTCTCGTCCCTATGGACCCTTTATTGCCAGTACTACATATAAGTTTCTAGAAGATGTGGCACCCTACCTCACCCTATGTGAAATGAATGACCAGCTCACCTGCTTAGCCTTGTACTCATTATACCTAAAGTTTGTCCAGCTACCAACGCTTGATCTTGTGACCAACCTCCATATCGCCTCAACCCATGTGAACGAGATACTTGATGGCACATTTATTTAGGTTTATTTATTTGAGGGAACATATATGTTTGTGGATCATCGGTTTCTGATTGATGACGTAGATCTCTTCTTAGTAACCCTAAATACTCTCTCCTCCCTAAATTCTATGTTAGCCTCATTTCGTTTGTTCTCCTCTTTCTTTCAAAGAGGTGATTTTCCTCCTCCAACACTCCATACTCCCTCTCATACCCCTGCTCTTCATAATTCTACCCCTGTCTAGTTTTTTCTCACACCACCATCTGGAAATTCAACACTCATGTTTTGCTCAGGTCTAGAAATGTTACCATTCAACATTTATAGTTATAGTTTAACCCTCCTTGATGAGCTGCCACGAATTCTAGAGGTAATATGAGCACTTGTATGGGGTCAAGGGAATTGTGGAACTATGTTCTGTACCCATTTGACACATGCCATGGTAACAATATCTTTTGGGATTCTGGTTGATTTTGTCTCCCATATTGGTTATTTCAAATTTAATTGCTAATTCTTTTTATGCTGACTTAGGCATTCCTCATGAAGGTGCGACACAAGGTGTCACCAGAGGCAGTCAACTTATCTCACTTGGCCTTCCACCCCTTCAATTTTCAGCACCTAGGTTTGCCCACTATGCTCCACTTTACAGGGTTTATGATGTATCCCGGTCTTCACTTTGTTACCTTGAATCAGATTAGTTGCTCTTCCCATGTACTCAGGTGGGTCAACTACAACCATACTTCAATAGATATTCACTAGATAAGGGGTTTTGGTCTTTCAATCCAATATCTCTATATGCATGCTCAAAATCTGCCTTTATGGAAATTGTCTATCGTTTCCAAGTCCTCATCATTGTAGTATCTTCTCTTTGTGCAATTTTAGGTATATATGGTACTGAGGTTTAGCTCGTAATATTAATGTGCATGACTTGGGATCTCTTCATGCTAACTCTCATTTGTATGATTCCAGGTTGGTCTCATTTCGCTTCTAACCTCCTCCCCTCAATGGAGTTTGGTTCCCAAGAGTTTATTCTCCTTGTTATTGTTCTGCTAAGTTCACCCTAAATGGGAGGTTCCTACGACATGCTAGCCTGATGTTTAGAATTGCATGGAGTATATATCCCTCACAAGCCTTCTAGCACCTCAACTTATATGCCTATTGTTCTTTTTTTCAATTGACTCAAGTTGTATTTTTCACTGGTGTATATGCCCAAGTCATTGTGATAAATTTACTCTGTTTTTTTATTTATATCTATGTGGTTTATGAGACTCCAACTAGAGGTTTTATGTAATTATGGCTCTATACCAGTATTATGAGGATGTTTGTATGCATTTATTTTATGCTTTGTCGAATATGGCGTTAAGCTCAGTGTTGGGTTCCTTCATAACTCATATCTTTCGAAGTCAACTAGAATTGAAATTTTGATTATCAATTGTTAATTAGAAATCCCCAAAAGGGTATCATGTAGCTTTGGATAAGTTAGATACAAGGCCGTTTGTTTATATCTCTCTCTCTCTCTCTCTCTCTCTCTCTCTCTCTCTCTCTCTCTATCTATATATATATATATATATATATATATATATATATATATATATATATATATATATATATATATATATATTGGGTTGGTGTGAGTATGTTATTGTTTTCTGAGTTACTCAATCTGAGTTCCTAAGTTAGCAACTGGTAGTTGAATCTTTTTGTGCATGTACTTAATTAAAAATATTTCCATAGACCTCGCGCCTATTGAAAATTGTTTTATAGTTGAAGTCTATGAGGAAATGTTTTGATTTCGTAGTGTGTTCCTGAACGTGCCATCTACTCTATAATAGAAATCAACAATACATATTTTAATTTGTGTAGAAATCTAAAATTTCATTATGGCAGTAAGTTAGCTACATGGGTAACATGCAGTCCACTTTCAACAAACTCTCCTATGCCAGTGTATACATTTTCCTGTGGCTTTGACACATGAGTTAAACTTCCCACCTACATTCGCTTAAAAGTATTCAAACAACTAAATGCACAGTTTCCTATTCCGAAACGCTTGCTAGCTTTGTATGCCCTGCCTTTTCTTTATCTACCTAACTCATTGTTAGCACAACTTCTTGCATGTATTCAATTAAAGATAATCAAAATATAAATGCATAGATTCTACTTTCATTCCATTACGAACTTGTATGCCATGCATCTGATTTATTCATTCACTTCACTGTAAATCACAGTTTCTTGCAAGCATGCACTTAAGATGGTTTCAAAATATAAATGCACAGATTCCTATTCTATTCAATTACAAACTAGTTGCCATGCATTATGCATGCTATGAACAGAATATTAGGAGTTCTATAACTTAAAACGAGTACTTACTCTACAATTTATTTCTGACATTCAACATGTACATAATGCAACCAATATTCATAGTAACTAGAATAAACAACTTATAAAAATTCATCCTAACAACATAAGTAGTAACAACGATTAAATTCACAATGAGTACAAAAACCTTTAACCAGTACTCCAATGCTTGAAAATCTATGTCCTACAACATCGATCCACCCAACCTTGAATCACATATGATTCCCATTGAGCTATGATAGCTTTGCTAGGTCTGAGTAACCCCTACTGAACCTTGATAATATCTATTTAACATTATATTTTCCATAGATTTTTCCTAGACAGCGTCTTGCCTTCTGGGAATTTGCATTTGCTTAGCCTAGGCTTTCTGCTTTTTTTCTTTCCTAAAAGAAAAAGCCTACCTTTCCCTTTGTAGTGCTTTTATCCTGGATGTTTATCTCCTACCGTGTAATATATATCCATCTATTTTTAGTTTAGGAAATTTAATTTGAATCTAATCCCTCTCATATTTTGGCAAGTATCATTTACTCCATTATCACCATTATGATTTTCAGTGATAGAAACAACAACCTATTTATTTATTTAAAAATTCGTTTCCTTTTTCCAACCATAATCAATTTGTCCCAATCCCTACTCAACCACGAGTAATAGTAAACCAGAAAAAAATTAGTTGTTTTAATTACAACAGGAATGTTACGATAATACAACATGATGTTACACTAAACAATATAGTTTGACATTCATTCTATAAACCAATAACTGTGAAATGAAAACTACTAAATTTACAACTATCCAACTTATTTCTTTAACAACATATTACATAAAAAAATTTGAAAGTAATTTCCACCATTTTGTATAGATCATAACTTTTTATTGATAATACTATTAGAAATAAAAGTAATATATTTAGACTTTGATATATCAAGCTATATGTAATTTGTCTATGTCATAATAAGATATCCCGCATCCCCACTTGAATTTACAGACCCCTCTTCAGCCTCAAGTTTAGTCCCTGCCATTTACTTCACACCCAATTACAAGGATCCAACACAATCTATTTGGTCATTTATTTTTAAGAGAAAACAAACATCACTATATATTAATGTGAGATACTTATTTGCTTCCCACTTGCTACAATCTATCTATAGTTTCAGCTTATTTATGCACAAAATAAAGTAGATAGTGCCTCTTTTTTGAATGAAAGTTTATAGTTCGAGATGAGGCAAAATATGCTTAATTGAAGGAGCTCTTGAGGAACGGGAGGAGACGAGGCTAGGGTTTCGAACAGGGAGTGAGAGGTGTGAGCTTGTAACAATGGAGGGGCATGGAGGGGGGAGCTCCACTCCTTCCTACAGTAATGTGGTATCAAACAGAAGTAAGGAGGCGAGTCTGAACAAATCCAGGAAACCAACAGAGGCAGAAGCAAAGAAGATAGGCACTCAAAATCCAGAAAGTATCAAATCACCTGAACAGGAAGGGATCCATGAGGAAGGCAAGAGAGAAATGAAATAATGAGATAGCAGTAAGAGAACTGAGAACATATCTGTGATGGGACCCTGCAAACCCAAGACAAACATTAAACCCTGGGTGGTCTTAAATGATCCTGCACTACAGGTGCACAAGGATCACATGGCGACTTACGCGGTCATATGTAAGTTTATGGGCATATGGCCAATGGAGAAGGCTCTGTACACATGGATAAGAAACAACTGGAAACCAAAGGGAGAAATAAATCTACATCCTGGGTCCAAGGGTTTTTTCATGGTGGTTTTCACCAACCTTGAGGACAAAGACAAAGTATTCGAAGGAGGACCCTACTTGTATGCTGTAGCAGGCCTCTACATGAGACCTTAGGTGATGAACTTTGTCCCAGAGAGTGAAAAGTTCACATCAGTCCTGGTATGGATTAGACTATACTCCTTACCTTTGGATTATTGGCTATCCGAATCCTTAAAATCTATAGGCAACAAATTAGGGCATTTTATAAAGATATCAGAGGTAAATTTGAAAGGTAAATACACCTCCTTCGCCTGCATATGTGTACAAATGGACCTATTGGGAGCACTCTCAGATGAAGTCATCCTAGAAGTATATGATGAGGAATGGGTACAGATGGTAGACTATGAACATGACCCATTCAGATGCCGAAAATGTCATGAACATGGGAAGCTCTTAAGAGACTGCCCACTCAACAAAAGGGAGGACAATCTGAGAACCAACATAGGAAAAGACCCTGAAGGTTTCACCAAATTGGGAGGCAGAGGGAAAGGAGGGGGAAAAAGTAGCAAAAGAAACCCAACGAGAACAAGCCATCAAGTCACAATAGGTTTGAGATTTTAGATAAAGAAGGGGGGTGAAATGGAATGGATAAGGAAATGGAGGACAATCATGCAGAGAAAGAAAAAGATGATTGCATGGAAATAATACACGAAAACAATAAACAAAAGGAGGATCTGCCAAGCACTATGGAACTTAGCAGGGACCATGAGATAACCCCAAGTGAAGTTGGTACGAAGGACCATGACCTTTAGGAGATTCTTGAGAGGGAAAATATTGATCTAGAAAAGTTTCTAGAGCAGGGAACCAACAAAGGGATTGACTCTCTACCATAGGAGGAGTTCGACAGAGTACAACATCTATTCCTTCGAAGATCTCAATCAAAGGCAGTTGGAGTCAAAAGGAACTATGACAGCCAGGAGAACAAAGGGGTTAAATCAATGGAAGGAACACTAGGACACTCCAACAAGATCCCAGGTAAGAAAAGAGGAAGGAAGAGACAAAATGAACTGCTGACAAAGTCTGGAAAAATCATGATTAATTCAGGTAAAATGAAAGATCTCACCAGTTACTCCTTCAAAAATGCATCATCATGAAGCTTACAACATGGAACATTAGGAGTCTAGGTAGTAAGAGAAAACAAAGAAATCTTAGCAATAGAATAAAGGACAAATAACTAGATATGGTGTTCATATAGGAAACAAAATGCTTAATAGATAAAATCAGAGAAACAAAAAGCAAATGGCTTATTAAATATGAATACCTAGAAGTCAAAGAAAATAATACAATGGGAGGATTCTCACTCTTTCGAATCCTCAGAAATTTGGAAACCTTGATGCCGAGGCATCGAGGAACCACCTTTCTATGGTTATCCAACCTTTGGGGAACAACGAATGTTACATGATCACAACGTCTATTTCCTCAAAAACGTGAAGACAAACTCAAGCTCCTCACCTCACTGGAGGAGCTGAGAGAGAGACACCCAGGAATGCCCTGGATTCTGGGAGGGGACGTCAACATGATCACATATCTCACAGAGAAGAAAGGTGGAACTAGATCACTCAGAAGGGACTCCATTGCCTTTCAGAACTTCTTAAACAACATGAAGCTAGTGGCAATGGAAACAATAAATGGTACCTTCAATTGGAACAATAAAAGAGGAGGAGTTTCTCAAGTAGCCTCAAAACTAGACAGATTGTTAATCTCGGAGGACCTCCTTCTCACTAGCAGTATCCTAACTACTTTTATCCTCCCTTTCGAAGGCTTCGACCACTGGCCTATTCATCTAGAAGCTTTGTTTATTAGCACTCTGAGGAACATACCTTTCAGATTTGAAAATGTCTGGCTTACTCACCCTAACTTCATCATTAATATTGGAAAATGGTGGGTGGAAGACATGCCCATTCACAGCACAAAAATGTTCATCCTGCAATAGAGACTCAAGGACATCAAGAGAAGGCTTAAAGAAAGGAACAAAACTAAGTTTGGCAACATTTTCAAAGCCAAAAGAGAAGTGGAAGAAAAATTACAGCAAACTAACCAAATGTTGATCAAAGAAGGCTTCACAGAGGAAAGGAAAGCACAAGCAAACTATCTTGAGCAGGAATGGGACAACATATGCCAACAGGAGGAAATCTTCTAGAGATAAAAATCATGAGTGCAATGAATTAAAGAGGGGGAAAGAAACACAATATTATTTCACAAGTCAACCATGGAACACAAGGCACATAATCGGATCACAAAACTCATAGATCCTCAAGGGAACGAGCTAAACACTCAGAAAGAAAGGAAGTTGCTCTCGTGCAACATTTTCAAGGCATAACAGAGGAGACTATCACAGATAGATCTCAATTCATTAACATCTTCACTCAGCATATTCCAAAACTGGTAACCAGGGATGATAATTGTAATCTCAACAGGCCAGTGACTGAAGAGGAGATCAATGAAGTAATCAGAGAGATGCATAATGGGAAATCCCTAGGTTCGAATGGTTTCAATGTAAGCTTCCTCAAAAAATGCTAGGAAATAGTCAAACAGGATATTCTTGAGGTGGTGGAGGATTCGAGAAAATCAAGAATAGTCCTAAGAGTGCTTAGTGCATCCTTCATATCCCTAATACCTAAGCAGGAAAAATCCATTACACCAGACAAATTTAGACCCATAGCTTTATGCAATGTGGTGTACAAAATCATTTCAAAAGTTATTGCTAACAAACTAAAACCCCTTCTTCCTTTTAATGCTTGTGTGAGAGGAGTAGACTGGATATGTGGAAGGTAGACAAATTCTCAACAATATCATTCAAGCTCATGAAGTGGTTCATTCTCTCAAGACAAATAAGCAAGCGGGTATAATCACACAACTTGACATTGCGAAAGCTTATGACTAGCTAAATTGGTCATACATCAGAGATGTTCTAAAAGCGTATGGCTTTAACCACAACTGGATAGGA
Organism: Pinus tabuliformis; assembly: GCA_031772625.1. Taxonomy (NCBI): domain Eukaryota; kingdom Viridiplantae; phylum Streptophyta; class Pinopsida; order Pinales; family Pinaceae; genus Pinus; species Pinus tabuliformis. Next base: position 789,826,761 of record CM062813.1, on the reverse strand, counting down.
TGGGTCATGGCCTTGGTTACCTCAGCTAGATGTTCAATCCTTCTTAATCGCTCTCTGTCTAGAACCTTTCAGCCTTAAGCAAGGGGATCCACTCTCCCCCTTTCTCTTTAATCCCATGATGGAAGGACTAAGCAGAGCGATCAATAAGGAAGAATCCAAGGACTCAAACTAACTCAGAATGGAGAAACATTGACTCATCAGCAATTTGTGGATGATACCATGCTGCAGGGCACACCCACAATCAAGGAAGCCAAAGCTTTTAAGCAAATTTTACATGAGTTTGCAATGGTTGCTGGCATAGAGGTAAGCCTCACAAAATCTAAAGTTTTCTTTTTCAATACTGATATATCTATTCAAAGAAATCTCTCTAGAATTCTCGGCTTTCAAAAAGATCATCTTCCCTCTAAATATCTAGGAATGCCTCTCACTAACAATCCTTTGAGAAAGGAAGTATGGGAACCAGTGACTAATAAACTAAAGGTAAAATTCAGTAAGTGGACAAGAAAATATTTGGATTTTGCATGCAAGTTAGTTCTTATAAAGGTTGTCCTACAAACCATTCAAATTTTCATTTTGTTAGCTCTTCCTATCCCAAAAGGAGTTTCTCAACAAATCAGGAACATCCAAAGAGATTTTCTTTGGGGTAAAGAGGAAGAGAAAAATAAATGGGCTCTGATAGCCTGGGACAAACTTTGCAAACCCAAATCCCATGGTGGTTTAGGTCTCCAAGACCTGGACACTCTAAGCAAAGTTTTGGGGGCAAAACTTTGGTGGAGATGGCTAAAGCAAATGGGTAACCCCTGGGATAAGCTTTGGAAATAGAAATATGCAAAGGACTAGCAAGAAAGGGACCATATTCGAATGACAGGGCACATTAGGGGCTCCCATATTTGGAACAATGGTTGGGAGAACAAAGCCTTAGTCTAGAAACATACTTTCTAGGAGATCAAAAGTGGGAATCTAGCTTGGTTTTGGGAGGATAACTGGCAGCAAGAACCTAACCTTTGCAGAGAAGAACTGGACATTATCAAAGAAGATACTATTAATAAAGGACTGAAAAGGGTAAGGGAATTTTGGGACCAGACAAGAGACAATGGTAAATGGAGAATATGGAAGGTACCAGGATACAATGAAGAGACCCCTTTGTAGGCCCAAGTTGAAGTTCTTGAAGCGATCTTGGAAAAGAGAAAAATTTTAATTTCAACCACAGATGACCAACTAAGATGTGGGAGGAACAGTGAGGGAAACTTCAACCTTAAAGAAGCCAAAAGAATTGCCACTGGATTCAACTATCCAAGCTCAGATAAAATATGGAAGGACCTATGGCAGAACCCACACTAGGTGAAGATCAAACTGTTCATGTGGTTGGTACAATAGAAAAAGATTCTGACTTGGGAAAATCGAAGAAAGAGATCTTTTGTTCGCCCACCTAGATGCCAGTTATGCGGTCTGTAGGAAGAAACTATGGATCACCAACCCAACCACTGCTCATTCAACTCCACCTTATGGAACTGGGTGGCCTCAATATTCAGACAAACTGACAGGGACGAAAATGACATTACAAAAACTTTAAAGAATTGGAGGAAAGACTTCTCAGATCATGAGATAGTCAACACAACATGGACTCTGATTCCAAGATTTTTGATCTGGGATGTTTGGAAAGAATGTAACAACAGGATTTTTAAGGACAAATTTGGCTCAACCCAAGGAATCATTGCACAGATCTCAAGACAGCTCAAAGAAACTATTAATACCCTTCTGAAGGAACACCCTAAGAAACCGCCTAGTCGCCAGGAGGCTCACATTCTTGAACTGTTGGGGCTCCAAGTGCTTGTCCCTCAGGGCATAAGAAAGATCGCAAGAGACACTATAGAGGGAAAGGCTTTCTCGCATCCCCCTCCCCATGGATTTTTGAAATTCAACATAGTTGAAGCTTCAAAAGGAAACCCTAGGGATGTTGTATGCGGAGGATTCTTAAGAGATGAAAAGGGTAACATAAAAATCATCTATCATGGTCATTTGGGGAATGCCACCAATAATATGGCGGAAGTCATTGGCATTGAACAATGCTTAGAAATTCTGATTATATCCAATTCACAGAACATAATCATAGAGGGAGACTCTGAATTAACTATTAATTCGGTCAAAAAGATAGGCATGGGATCAGCACCAGATAAAGCTTCGAACCACTAGAGACTTATGCAAGTCTATCATTGAATTCAATCACACCTAAGAATCTTAAGAACACTCATTTTTTTTACATGTTTGTAGAAACGACCACAAATTAACGGATCAGCTGGCTAATGAAGGGGTGCTCTATATAAAAGACAACAAAATTTGTTCGTGGGAGTCGGCTCATGCAGGGAAATTGCATGAGGATTACCACACTCTGGCAAGTGTAGACAGGGAGCATTATCAGTTCGTGAAGGAGAAGCAACTAATTAAAATTTAAGCAGATATATGATAAGGATTTGATAAACGGTAAAATCAAGAATCGATACAAATGGGTCTCTCAGATGGATGGATGGTATTGGGGTAAGAGAGTGAAGCTAAACCACGGCAAAAAGAGTTTTGCTACAGCTAAAATAGTTTTTGGGTGCCCTAATAACCTAAGCGGTTTATTAGGATTGCACCCGATGCCATTAACCGATCAACAGATGGGTCAAGGAGGAGAGTGAAAGCCGCCTTTATCAGGTGGATATTCCTCATTCAACTTTTCAGCCCGATATTCTTTATAACTGTAGGATCTAGTAGTGGTAGATCAAGGGCCAAGGTTCGCCGTGCAAGTTCGCGGATCCGGGTTATCTTCCTGGCTAGTTTCTCCTCAAGGGCGGGATCGGTGGATTGTGGGTGGACTACCTGCTTGAGGGTTATCCACTTAGCAGACCCGAAATCTTTTCACTGTGCTTTCTATTTCCTCGTCGGGTCCGCCTAAAGACTTTTTGACATTACTTGTTTGCGTAGTGTTATTGGACGTCGTCCGTTCGGTCTCGGAGGATGGATCGAATGGTTCAGGTCGTCTATTTTGGTTTGCGGGCCCTCGGCCCAGCTCTCGATTAGTGATAACTCTTTGTCCCGCTTCTCTTTAGGGCTTGCTGTATTTTATGTAAACTATTTTTAGCTATAAGTGAATAGAAGGACCGTCTCTTGTTTCAACAAAAAAAGAATGAAAGTTTATATTTGCTCCCTTAAGAAATCTAATATTTACACTTTACATTTTATAAGAATATTATCATTTATTTGAGATTGTCTATTTATCTTCTAATTTTTATAAGTTTAAAATAAAAAACTAATTAGTTCAATATTCTATTTTTTGAATGAAAAAAAATGTATTAAGAATTAATTTTTTATAGAAACTTTATTATCTACTTCAGGATCGTCTATTTATCTTCTCATCTTTATAATTTTAAAGCAAAGGACATGTTATTTCGATATTCTATATAAGTTTTTGAATAAAATACTGTTTTATTTACGCATTAAATTTTATTAAAAAACTTGATTATTTACTTAGGATCGTCTATTTAGATTTCAATCCTTATGATTTTAAAACAAAAAGCCTGTTATTTGAATATTCTATATATAAGTTTTTGAGTGAAATAATCTACTATTTCCACGTTAACTTTTATAAAAAAATTATTATTTACTTCAGAATCGTCTATCTATATTGTAATCCTGGTAATATTAAAGTAAATAACCTGTTCTTTCAATATTCTATAATAAAAAAATATAAGAAAAGTGAGTTTACTAGAACGCCTATTAATAATACTTCCTAAGATTATAGGACTACTAACAATTTTTTACGTGTGGGTTACCATTTACGTTATTATTATCATGAAAAAATAAAAGGGCTAGTTCTATGGTCAACACAAATGCGACATTTTGCAAACATCCAAGGCATAACCTCACAGCAATGCATCTGTCATTCATCAGGGATGGAATTTGACTGTCAATTTGTTCGTCATGGGTTGATTTGCTCGTAAAATATAGTTCAAAATTCAAGATCTTTACTGGATATTAAGAAACGTTTAGGAAAGTGTGAAAACCGTCAATTTTGAAGGGTTATTTAGTTTTGAAATTCCAACCCTATTTATGATGGTTAGTGTTCATATTTTGTGGTTAAATAATCAGTGGAACTGAATTTCATTAGAATTAAATATTTTTTTGAGTTAATTGACATATGATTGGTGTTTAACTAGCTTGCTGAGTCAGAAAATAGAAGAATCTTATTTTTTTTCCATGAGAAGAATGTCTACAAACTTATAACAAAATAATCATAAATAAATAAAAATAACAACAACACTATTAAACAATAAATTTTCATGGGAAAAATTCTTTCAAGAGAAATTGGCAGCACTGTCATACATATGCATTGTCTTCTCCAACCAATCACAATGTGTACATGGAATAATTGTAATAATTTGCAATGACCTATTTTCTGCTTGGCTCTCAAGACCAATTCAACTATACACTTTGCATTTCATGAAGACCCCAATTTATATGAGTCAATGTACAAACTATTAAGACCTGTTCTGTAAAGCATTTTATTATGAAAAATCTGAAGCCAAGGTTTCATCACATGGAATACAAAGAACAAATATTACTGTAAGTTACATCATTAAGGCAAGACAAAAATAATATGATTTAAAACTGAATAATGTTTTCGGCTTATATTTTGTGATAAAATTGTTATTATCTTATAACGTTTCCACTTTAATGTTTAATAAATGAAAATGCAGGCGTATTGTTATTTGGATTTTCTTTCAAGTTTTGAGAAAATATATTTTTTATTTTTATGGTGAATAAAAAACAACATAAACCGGGAGAGCCGACTCAAAACTATTCTTGTGAATCATAACATTCATATGTGAATCAACCAAAATTTGCTTTATATCACTGTTACACTGAAAACGTTTGCTATTTGCTATTTTCCAAAACTACTTAAAAAATGGAACGTCTATAGAATTTCAGGTTCATGCTTGCAAAGTAGCTTATACACTAATAACATAATACAATAACAGACAATGCAAAGACGGGAAATTTATAACAGAAAAGTCACAAAGGGTGTAGAATCATGTTTCATCCGGGTTTCATTGTTTCAATATATGGGTCATTTATAAATAAAAATTGAATATTGTCACAAATTTAATTTTAAGAAAACCACCAGAGTATTTATTTATTCTGACCCACCGACTTTCAATTATCGGGTCGATTGGTTTTGACAACGGAATTAAAATCGAATTCGTTGAAGGCGTGAAATGGCTACCGAGAACAGCAACATTTCAAAGGGAATCAGAAGAATGGGTGATCCCAACTCACAGCTATAACCACACTAGCCATGTGTACAATCATGATAAATCTTCCCCTCTGTGCACCATCAGTTTAAAATTCGATTTGAATAGTGGGAATGATTCCAAAAAATCACCATCAGTATCGCCCTTCAACTGCCATCTTCCATTGGTCGACTAATGATTCCCATGAGCTCATTCCATGGATAAGAGGGAGCTAGCATGGACCTCATTAGAATCTATTTCTTTCCAATCCTACCCATTCCAATTCGCGTGATAGCCAGGTTGCAACAAAGATAAGCTTGTGGCGATGGTGTTTAAAGCATTATTTCCATACAATTGCATTACTTACAGGTTTGAACAGTAACAACATAATTCAGAATTTTGACAATTAGGCTGTTGCTCAGCCCTCAAAGGTCCTCAAATCCAGGAGAAATTCATCACTTGAGAGCTTCGAATGTTCGTAAACACCATTCCCACTTTGTATAAATAAGAGCGTCAGTTATCACTATGGTTTTCATGAAAATGTTGTGCTCTATGGTTTTCATGAAAATGGTGTGCTCAGTCAAACCAAACCCATGCCGTGCAAACATGCGTTTTGGATGAACAAGAAGTACAGACTCACCAAACACATGACCTGAACGCTTTTCATGGTGTGCTCTGGCAAACCAAACCCATGCCGTGAAAACATGCGTTTGGGATGAACAAGAAGGACAGACTCACCAAACACATGACCTGAACGCTACGCTATCGCTATCATTGACCGTGTGTTCGTTTCACTAAAATCACATTAAAAAATAAAGATAACTAATACTAGCTCACTCTACCAACAAATGGTTTTTAGTGTTTTCAGAGTTATTTTATATATAAAACTAAAGCTAACAACATATTACCAATTCACTAAATGTTTGAAAAAATTAATTATTTTTTAAATATTTTATTTAAATTTAATTTAATTATTTTAAACAAACTTAGTTTAAGGAAATTATTTAGATTTATAATTTACTTCAATATTTGAAATTAAAATTAATATAATTTTATTAATAAAATTGAAATATTAAAGTAAAGGAAAAAATTAAATTAAACTAAAATTTATTAAAAAATATTATCAACCCAAATAAATTTCAAGGATGGAAAGAAACACAAGTAGAATTATGAATATGGAATAATACAATAGGGTTTTCTTATTGTAGGTAAATTATTTCAAATATTAAAGTAAAACATTATCACGCATTATTTTTGAGTAGAAATTGGATTTAGTTTTTGTGATTAAAAATTAAATATTTTTTTAGGGTGGTATTTTCGAATTGGTTTTCTTGGGTTTAAGTGGAAATAGTGTAATACCTCTTTAGGGTGGTATATGTGGAATCGGTTTTCTTAGGCTATGGTAGAAATAGTGCAACTATGTTCGAAATCTGGAGCTCTCTCTAATAACTTACTAGAAACTTACACTCTCATTCCTTTCTGTAGAACCCTAAGATGATCATAGTGGGGGACTTGTTAATCAAAGTATGCAATATGGTACTAGATTATAATTGAGGAAATAATTGCAAAACTTTGATACTCATTGGGGTATTGGTGGTCACACTTTACAACACTTATTGAGAAGATAATGAAAAAAAGGATAATTATGCTAAACTTGTCATAAGGGAAAAATAGGGTTCCATTAAGAAGTATGACGGGCCATATTATCACTCATTACCATAACAATAGCCAATACCATAAGGATTACTAAATAACATCACACCATAATTTAGGAACCAATTGGTTACCATGAAAGTTCATGAATGGAAATATATCTATTGTGGAATGACACGAAGGCGTCACACCGTCATCGTCATTTCAATCTAGCATTACAATTATGAAATTGATGCCCCTCTTTTGCATAGCATACGTGGATGAATAATTTGAGGATGTAAGTGAGATTTTGTGATTCAAAGATAGAGTTTTCTGGGCTCCCCTTTTTTAATCAATTGAGACTTATAGATATTGGATGAGGTGGAAATTTGTGACATTATCAAATGACTACTGTCTCATAAGCTACAAGCATATCTCTATTTTGGAATGTCGATGTGCAGATTTCTTGGTCGCTATTTTGCAGATGGCTTGTTTACCGACGATTGATTAGAAGTTAACTATTCCTATTCATTTGTCCATTACCGTAAGAATAACTTTGATTTTGTGATTGGACCACATCGGGAATTCATATTTTCTCCCAATTATCATTAACTTTAGCTTCTCTACCTCAAGATGTAACCTATTAGAATGAGTACTAATGAACCTCAAGGAATAGATGTACACCTCATTTTCCAAAAAAATATTAAGATGGGGGAAATTTGATCCTCTTTCCCTTGTTCATGAACACCCAATACCAAAGAAAATATACATAAATTTTCATATCACGGCTAGACTCGAAACATGAAGAGATTGTAGGGAGAAAATTCGTGGAAGACTCAATAACAACACATGAATTGAAGAAAGCGAATGGCCTCTTTGAAGTAGACGTGATGAATCCAACTTTTATGTTTACTAATGATAAATAGAAATATGCAATAACAATAAAATTTGATGATGGATATTTTTTTTATGAAAATGAATTGCAGGTTATCTTTGAAAAGAAGTTGATTGATAAACTGTTGTTTTACTTAAACGACAAGGATGTTAATGATCATCCCATCATAGTAGAAGTAGCAAAAAATCATAATGAGAGTCTTATCATAATATCATAGATAGAAGAACTTGAAGAAAAATCCATAGCAACAGTTAAGGAAACAAGTCAGTTTAAAGTTGTTGAAATAGATTATGATGCACAGATAAAATTTATTGAAGAATGGATTGAAAAGTATTTTGAACAAATTGATGCAAGTCTCAAAGCAACATCTGGAGTTACATGCTTAATGGTGGAGGCTCTTGGAAATGAGAAAAATGGTGAATCAATGAATGATTCAGATGATATAGAAATTGAAACAATGGTGGATACATTTGAAGATGTTCATGGTATTTTGATGCATTGGAGCCTAGAGGAAATCAAATATTATTATGAATTGATGAGGCAACAGTCAAGTGAACAATAAATAAATGAATGTAAAGTGTAGCAATCCACTTATGAATATAATGAAGAATTTGTAAGTATTGAAGACAAAACTATGTGTCAAGAACCTGATGGAGAATTACAAACAATGAGAAGAAGACCACAATCCAATTGTATCATGCAGTTAAAGAGAAACAAACCAAGGAAGAAGCATTATTACTATTTAACAACAAGAAAGGTCAAAATGAAATTGTTAAGATCAAATTGTAAGTCTCACTAAGACTTATACAAACATGCATTATGTTTTTTATAAAATCCATTTCTCCATTAAAGAGAAGACTTGGAAATAATGCAGAAATTTAGTTAGTTCTAGGTTAATTCATTATTAGTCACTTGTTGTAGAGTGTTGAGATTGTATTGTCTTATTTAGGATTCGAGTCCTATTTATTAGAGATTTGCTCAAACTCCGTGACATATTTTTGATCTTATAAATGTATGTGCTTTCTTGGTGATAAATATAATGTATGTTGAGTGCAGGCACTCTGTGGGTTGAGTTGGTCTCACCTGAGAGGTACACATTTCATTACATATTGGTTAATCATTAAGTTGAGAGACCATTGGTAATTGAAGCTGAGTTTTTTAGTCTTTGAAGCATTTAGTGAGCGTTGTTGACATATTAAGAAGAATGATTGAAGGATGTACTCGAGGCCACTTGGAGGTTGTATTTGGAGGAAAATAATGATTTAAGAGTTGCTAGAAGTGCACATGTTTAAGAAATGTTGCGAACAGTTGATGCTGCATTGTTCAATGATCCTGGAGAGTGTTGCTGGATTATGCGGTGTGTATTGAGTGTTATTGCTCAACCTGGTGACAAAGGGTCATTCATGTGCTTTGACATAGGTCTTCTATTCTACTAAAGATCCACCTTTTTATTTGTTAACTTTCTTACTATACTTCATTTCAACAATATCCCAAAATAATTTTTCATCGCATATTTCACAAAATCCATACAAAACACTAAACAAAATGTTTTCATACGGTGTTGATATAGTGAGAAGCAATGTTGTTGCACCTCTACTCTTATCTTAGGGATGTATAGAAGTTTCTTGAATAAATTCCCATAAATCTACTGAACCAAGCAATCTCTCCATTTTAATTTCCAAAAGCATGAAATTTCTACGTGAGAAAGATGGGAAAACCAACATTAATCACTTTAATATTGCATTGGTTTCTTCATATTCTTTGTTTTGATTCAAATACATATTTTGTTCTATGGCTAAATGAATTTCATATCCTTCTATGCTTTCATTCTTTCTTCTTAGTTGTTTTAATTCTATATGGAAGTATTTAATTCTCCTTTGGTGACCCATGGTTTACTTCTCCTTACCTTTTCTTCTTGTTCACTTCCCTAATTACATAGTGATATCTCTCCTCATTCTACGATGAATATGGAAATAACCTTGATTTACCACAACAACCAATCTTATTGTTTGTTTCTGGCCCACGGATATAGTCAATAACGCTAAAGAGGTTGACTTTTTGCATCTTCCTCCCACACTCTAGCACCAGCTCTGGTGCTCCACACTCAACATACCACACAAGCTAGCCTCTACTTAACTATTGAATTTGGTTAACCATGAAAATAATGAATTGCCATACCATACACACTGAGGTAAAACAATGTGACACAACATGTGACAACTTCTAGAACGACACTACTACTAGACTCAAGCTAAATGAAGGTTGAACATAGTCCAGACAATGTTGGGACCATCAACTCCTCTACTTAAAAATGTACAATGCTAGTCAATTCCAAACAATCAACTCCATAGATTCTACACTCACAGTTGATACTAAAATGGATGAACTAGAAGATGAATCCTAAAGTCAAAGCCTTGTCAAATAAATATTAATATCAAACATACCAACAAGAATTCAAATTTGTAGTTACAATTTGTGACTGGAACCCTTCAAATTTCTTCATGACTCTTCATGAAAAGTCATGGTGGGATCACTAGTCTTAGCTCTTCATGTTTGTTAACACCTCTTTTCATTGGGGTCATACAAAGTTGCGGCGGGGGTTACACCAAAAGCAAGATGACAGATTGCCTTGCTTTGTTGTATTTCTATGTAACACCCTCCTCCCACATTTACCCAAATTCACCCTTTTACCAAGCTAAATATGTGATCAAGAGTTACTACAATATGGCTTAACCTCTTACGTATAGTCAAGGAAGTGAAATTGTTGAACAAAAACTTTACTGACCACCCTCAGGAACTACAGGACGCCCAAGAGGTAACCAACCTCTCTAGGTACCCAACCCCTGAGTTAACTTGAATTTTTAATGATTTGGACTCCCATTCGCTCGCATGAAAAGGAATGACTATGATTGTAACCCTCCAGTCACTCTCATGAACCTACTTCCCAGGAACTGTAGACTAAATTACTCATTTGTGTGCCAATGACCCCAAAATTTGAGCCACCTTTTAGGGCTAGGATCGAGACTTCTGCCTAGAAATTAATGAAACTCTTACAAATGATAAATGGCACTAAGATAAATCCTTTAATTCAAAACATGATCAAACACTTAACCTGACCCATCGTAACCATGACATACATTTCGTCAAACACATCATGAGCATGTAATCTACACGTCATAATTACAAATTCAACATAGGGGTCTCATTCTTACCTCATAATCATTATGAAGGTCGGATCCCTTCTCTCAATAGCTGCATTATCATCTATTAGGTCATGCATTCATTAACCATTCATATAATAATCAAAACAAGATGGTATCCATAACTAAAGTCTGTCATAAAACCATGCCCATAACCAACATATAACCATAATAATAACAATGATATAACAACCATCAAAGCCACATAATAAAAGGTATAAACATTCATTAAATACAAAGGAAAGAGAGCACTTATTAACATATGAAAATCCAACCATGTCAGCGACTTCCATGTACCACCCAACAATAGATTAGGTTCGACCAATTCTTTCTTTCAGCCAATCACCCCCATTCCATATTCCAAGCATGAATATTGAACTGATAGAAAAACAACCACGACTTCATAAGGATTTACTGCATATCCCGCCATTACCATTCAATGGATTTATAACCCAAAATTCAACATCTATACAACTAGGATTTATCGTAATCCCACCATTACCTGTCAAGGGATTCCTAGGCTAAACAATACACATACACTACTGGGATTTACCACAATCCCACCAAAACTAGTCAAAGGATCACTAGGCCTTAAACATGCTTGGATGCCTTCGGATTTCCTCACTAATCCCTTGATAAATTTTTCCCATCTCCAACCTTAGGCTTTATTGTGTATCTCGTCATTATCGGTCAAGGGATTCTTAAGACGTTGTGAATTTTTCTAAGACCACCTCGCCAAGTTCCAAATCCATTCGACTATCTAGCTCAACCAAATTAAAGAACCTCATCACACCATGGCTATCCATAAATGGAAAGCCTGAAATGATTGTCACACATGGAAAAACCCATGCCGATGACAACAAGAGAAACAAATACACACATGCATGTACCATGCATGCTAAAGTAGCAAGGAAATCATACATGCAAATGAATACCTACAAGTAATCCCGTTGTAGTGCTTGGTCAAAATCTTCCTTGCTTGATCTTTGCTTCCATTTCTTCCTTTCCCTTCCTTCTCCTTCCTTTCTCCAATGATAGAGTGCTCCGGGAATGCTATAAATGTGCAAGAGTATGAGAGAGAGAGAATATAAAGAGAACTCCAACCCAAAACTATCAAAAGGCTCAACTAACAAAAGTTGTGAACTAGTCATCAACAACCTTTTTACCAATGAGACCTCTATTTTTTTCAATTTCCATTATTGTGGACTTCAATTTCCTCATCACATGAATCTTATGACCTTTCACCTTAATTTTATCCTATTTTCTTTTATTTTCATAAATAAATATCAATTAATGCAACTTTTTCTTTTCAATGCCTTTGTCAATTTCCTTAACCAGAATAAACCAAATGAACACCCATTAGAATGTTTTTCCAAACATTTATCTTGGAGTACATGTCCTATGACCTTGGTCTTATTTTTCCTTTAAGAACTTTATTACATGAAATTTTAACTCGGGGTTGTTACAGACCGCTCCTTCTTAGGGGAATGCCATCCTTGGAGTTCAATGATACCTATAAATAGCAAGACTTAGCTTGATTTAGTATTTATAATGAAAAATTGATGAAAATAAAACCATCATGACAAACATGACAACATGACAGCCATACCACTTATTGGAGCATTATAACACAACTTGTTGTGGTATTTACAATAGAAACAATACATAATTATGTACATATACCAAAAAATCATTTTCCATCACTGGAAAATAATGAAGAATACATAGCCCATATCTGATCAACCATCTCACATGTAGCTTCATTGGGCCCAACCGCACTTTAACTTTCTTAATTTCTTGGTTCCGAAGAATGATCATGTTTCATTGCAATATGCACTGAGTTTTTAGCAGGAATTCTCCTTTTTTCTCCACATGCAATACAAACCAATCAATAACATTATCAACATCTTTTACATATATATTAAAGAATGAAAAATGGAAAACATCATCGGATTCCATTGTTAGATGCAGTGCAAGTTTCTAGGCCACTGGTCCAATCCTCTCAATGATCTTGAAAGTCTTGTACAAAGGTTCCATGAAAATTGCTCCTCCCACATTTACCCTAGTTAACTAGTCAGTTGGGGTAAACATGTGATGAGAGGCTACTATAATATGATTTAAATCCCCATGTATAGTTAAGGAAGTGAAACTGAAACTACACAACCAATCTGACCTTCCACACATGCTACAAAACCTCCATGAGCCAACTAACCTTTCCAGGTGACCAAACCTTGAGGAAACATAACATTTTACTCACCTACAACCTTAGTCTCTCCCATGAAATGGGCATGAATGTGACTGGGACCCTCCATTCGCTCTCATAGCAGGGCATGTAAGTGACTGGGGTCTTTTTGAGCTAGTTTTTAGCCTATGACCCTGGATTTTCTGCCACTTTTTTTAGGGCCAAGACTTAGGCCAGTGCCTAGAACTCCATGAAACTTCCAAAAATGAAATGTAATATTCAAAAAATCATAAAAATTAAAATACTTGAACAATTGACTAGACCACTACCAGCCATGACATACATTTTGTTAAACATGTCACAAATATGCATTCTACAGGTTATAACAATATATATGAGCATAGGGGTCCCATACTTATCACAAAATATATAAGGAGCATTGATGCCTTATCACATTAGATGAATTGTCAACTATTAGGTCATATATGGTTTTTTCATTCATTTTCAAATCAAAACATGTTGAGATACATACATCATCATTGTCATAAAACATACTCATAACCAACATATAACCAACATAAATAATAAGGATACAATAACCATAAAATCCACATATAAACCAATAAATTTACACATGAAATACAAAGGAAAATGGACTCTTATTAATGAATGCAAAATGCAATTAGGTATGGGACTTTCATGAACCAGTTGACCATAGATTAGCTGAACCAAATATTTCCTTCAATAAATCACCCTATTGAAACATTCTTTTGTATTTTACATTTACATGTCAAAAAGAAGGGAAAGGATAATATATATATAACGAAAATGAATAATAAAAAATGATTAAAAATGAATATGACAAAAATGACCAAATATTAAAAGGAAATGAATCCCTATAAAAATAAAACTAGTCAACAAATTGCAATGCCACTTTAATTCCAAAAAATGTAAAATTTTATAAGGTTTAAAACCTTAGTATTTATGCTTTATTCGATTATTGTTTTATATAAATTTATATGGCATAATGCGACAAAGCTATTTGTCATTTTCTGATTAAAGGTCACGCTAGAATCAATGGCGTTAATTTACTCTCTCCAGATCTACAATGTAGAAGACACCCCCCCGTGTTCCTGACAGTTAACATGAGGGGGGGTTGAAAAGTAGTTTCTCCCAAAACTACACACCACGACGTGCCAACCACTGGGGCATTTGGGGGGTTTCCCTCCATATTCCACTTACCGGCTACTCCCACCAACCCCACCCCCGCCGAAATACCTCCTCCACTCTCCTACCAATGGCTTATCCATCAACCACTCGCCTCCCACTATACAACCATTACCCCTCACCACTCAGCTTCTTCCATCTGTCTCGCCATGTCACTCACCGTCCACGTCATTTCACATTCAATGTCCAAAATTTCCACCAATTGCTAATTCAATGTTATGTTATTAAATTTTTTCACCCTACCCGTTTTATCAATAAATCCTCTCTGCTCCATAGTCATTAAACTTGTCATTATCAAAACACTTTAACTATTATAAAAGATCTTTTGGGGCCAGTATTTGATTTCATCTTTCTTGTCATTGATCTCGCAGGACGACAGATGAAAATACTACCACCTGTCAAGTTTCGACAGTTAATTCCTTGCTCACAATCAACAATTGTAAGGGTAACACTGTCCTCCAAGCTGTCTTCGATCCATCTCTATTTTATCTAGTATTTTCATTTTGTTCCCTATTTTTCATTTTCCAAAATGTTGAACTACAAGGGCAAGTGGAAGGCTATAGAATCAAATCCTCTCATTCCCCCAGTACTAGATTTTGATAAATCCCCCTTAATAGACACCCTATACAAAATTACAAAAACCGTGTCTGAATTTGACCTCTATGAGCTCCACAACTAGGAAAAGAAAAAGTACCTAGATAAAAGTCATGAATTAGGTTTTTGGGAATACTTTCTCCCACAATTTGTTTTCACCCAAATTCATTTCTTTCCTGAGTTTTATATCTGGTGCTATCTTAGATATTTGCCAAGCCAAAGGGCAATCATTTCCGAGAACAATGAATTCATTTTCTCCATTTCCCCTGAAAGCATCTACAAGGCCCTGCAAATTGAATATTAGACATTCTATCATCCTTCTTCTACTGGTATTTTAATGGAATTATATAACACAGTACATTCCCTAAGAGGGCCCATATTTTTTAGTATTTTCTTTCTGAAAATGTTGAATTACCCAAGATGAGTCCCCATATCTAGCTTCAATTTCCCCTGAAATGTTAAAGAAGGTGATTTATATGGTAACCCGACTAATTGAGTATCGTAATGATCAGTCCATAGACAAGATAGTGTTAGGATTTTTATCTGCTTTTGCAATTGGAAAAGAATCCTCCCTCCTTTTTAATTACAGTTAGTTTTTGGTCAACTCAATCCATGACCAGTTTGTCAAGTTCAAAGCAGAAGGTGTATTTAAGTATGAATGAGTCCTAGTTTATCTTATGTTATTTTGTTAGTCAGAAAAAATTAAATTCCCTTTACAGAAGACATATAGCGAAGGTAACCCCTAGTCAGTCATTCACTGGACTTCTCTTGTTAGAAATAACTGAGAGGAGTATTCTTATACTGATTATGTTGATAAATTTTTATATACTGCACTATGTTTTTTATGTAGTGATGTAATCCCAAATATTTCGCAGAGATAAATAGTTTTTTGCACTTTTCAAAGAAATCCAAAGTTTGAGACTGGTATTTATACCAGAACTACACTAAAATTAGATTTTATGGATAAGAATTGCCTCCTTACAGGTTGCCAGTTTTTGTACCTACTAAGATCTTTGCATTGGAATACTCTAGGCAAATGTTAAATATGGATGAAGTGGATTTTGTTTCTTACAAGAAGAAATCACAATTCAAATTAAAAGCTCATATAGGGCCCTTCATCATCAACACCATAGCTGCAACAAAGGAAATAGATGCAATCTTGGGTCAAATGATATTCAAACTCAGTTTTTCTTGATCTTATGATCCTCTGGGCATCATTTCCAAGCTTAGACTAGAACAAAAAAGTACTTCTTATCCACACACACCAAGCCCTGAGAATGAACAATATGCAAATCAAGAAGAATGGGTAGAGGGTACTTTCCAGGAATCTTAAGAACAATTGGTCAGTTTGTCATCCATGCAGATACCTATTTCTAAAGAAAATATATTCAAAATTGATAGAGAGGATATGTCCCCAACTAACTCTGATGTTGCACAATTTATTTTTTTCAAAAGGAAAAAGATCGACGACCATAATAATACTAAAAACTTGGATTCTCAAGTCAACCCTTAAGTGATCACTATTCAAGATGAAACTCCAGAGGAAGGGGACACAAAGCAGCCATCCAGAGTGATTTTATCAGGAAACCCTATCGTTCCTTCTATTCAAGTAGAAGAAATAGTACAATCACCTAATATAGAAGCTACGTTCGAATCTCCATATAATCCAATTCACATATTTCAACTCAGAAAAGTATCTTTTCAAGATAGAGGGAAATAAAATGAAAGAATGAAGCTTTGAAGGCTTCCACCTACTCTGATTTTTGGAAGAAAACAACTAGGTCTCAACATAGACTACTTTTTGCATTTGATTCAAAAAAAGGATAGTTCCATATGCGCTTCATGGAACCTCTAGTTCCAGCCCCCAGGAGGGATGAAGACTATTACGCCTCCATTTATTCAATTGATACCAAGAAAATACATGAAATATATTAGATCAATTTATATAAACAAACTGGGGAGATGATATCTTCATCACTCATCGATTCAGCAATGATTGTTACCAAATTACAACCATCTTTGAATAATGTGAATTCTCAGTTAAATATTGAAAAGGTGTCATCATTTTCTAAGGATAATAGGATCAAATCTCTGGAAGATTTTATCATAAAGGTAGGAGATGATCCTAAGGATATCAAAGCAGCAGAAGAGCTCATAAAAACAAGGAAGAAAACATTCAAGCATTGAGGAAACAACTGAAGCTACCCTCTGTAGAACATCCTCAAGATAAAGAGGTTTCTAATATAGAAATGAAGAAAAGAAATTTTTCTACTATAGTGGTTGATCAAAATGCACAGATACAGAAGATGGAGCAGGGCATGGAAGCACCGTTGAAAGAAAAAGAATAGTGGGAAGCAATAGGAGCATCTACAAGCAAAGGTACAGTGGAAGAAACTTCAGCAAGGACAATAGTCTTAGAATCTATAGAGGAGCTTACCGTAGATTTGGATGAATTATCAGTAGTGCAGTTAGAAAAAGAAAATTTTCTAGCAAAATTAGCTAAGATGGAAGATAATAAACATAAAACTGACAATGCATATTTGTTAGAACTCCAGGAAAAGTACAAACTCATGCATCATGTACAAAAATATGAAGACCAATCCTTTGTCATTTGAATGTTAGCAAGGGATAACATTAGTATTTGGTAGAATAAAAATTCCAATATAACAAGAATTTGGCCTTCAATACATATTACACTTGAACGGGAAGAACTTGTGCACAAAGTTAAAGCATCAATAGAAAATACAAAGGTATATTTGGAGCACAGGCTAAAAGAAGCACAAAAGATCATGCAACTGGTAAATTCCAAAACCAAGGAGGAACTAGAAGACTTCAACATTCCAAATAGAACAACAATAGTCATGGAGGTTAAGAGGATATTGACGAAAAAGATTTTGATGATACAGTTGGAAAATAAATGCAAATATCTTGAGTTGTAGGTGAGAAGGTTCAACAAAAAATTTGCATTGCTATAGGAAAAAGGATTTCCTAATCTCAGGAATTGATCTAGGTGGATATTAGTGGCCACTCGCCTATTCCACCTAGACCCCCCAATTAGTTTCATATGTTTCCTTGTTCATTTCAGCATTTACTATTTTTAGTAGTTTTTCGGGTCCTAAACTTCCGGAGCAGCTTTAACCCCATAAATGGTGTTTTTGGGGGTCTGCGGTAGGCCCATAACCATATACAAGGGTCTATGGTGAAACCTGTATTACTTTGAGAGAGCCTTCCAACAAGGTATCATACGTGCCAAATAGATATAATATGACCAAGTTATGACCGCGAGAAGTTTGTTGCCCAACTAACCCCAACGGGGCCCACAAACTCTTTGTGTCACATCTCCTCGAGTTAGGGTTTTGGTTGTTTAGGGTTTTCTCATGTTTTGAAATAATAAATAGGGCCTTGAGCCTCATTGTAACTTGGCTCAGAGACATGTAGTTGTCTGTTATGAAACCAGCTCAAGAAAAGATAGAAAAGAAAGATCAACGCCTTAGAATTCAGCCTCTTCGAGGGGGCAACCTCCTTTACATTACATAAATGAACAATTCTTGGATGCTACAAATGAAAATACCTCCTTTCTATATATAGGAGTCTAAGTGGTCCCAATACAATCAGAGCCTACATAACAATAATATTGTAGGGCACAAATAACAATAGAGGGCTTCTATGGGGCACAATAGTAACAATATGGGCACTACATGGGTACAACAATATAAATAAGGGGTATAACTACAATAGTAATGGGGTAATCACTAGTATTATAGGGACCCAACATGCCCCTCTCCTTCAAAAAAGTGTTGTCCTCAACGCTTGAGTAGTTCTGGATACTTCTGCATAAAATTCTCATCCTCCCATGTGGAATCTTCAGCGGATAAGTTCTTCCACTTGATAAGATACTCTGAAATTGATCGATTTCGTAGCTGTCGAGTTCTTGTTTCTGTGACTGCTTCCGGTTCCAATATAATTTTTCCTTCCTCGTCAAGTTCTGGCAATATTGTTTGAACTGGGAGCTTGTCGCCTATAACCTTCTTTAAACATGAAACATGGAAAACTGGGTGCAATCGAGAAGCTGCAGGAAGCTCCAATTTGTATGCCATAGTACCAATCTTTTGCAACACCTTGTACGGACCATAATACTTTGGTGATAATTTATTATCCTTCTTAGCTTGCTTGAGGGACATTTGCTTATATGGTTGTAGCCGTAGGAATACCCAATCACCTACATCAAAACTTCTTTCACTGCGATGTTGATCTGCCTGTTGTTTCATTCTATTTTGTGCCAACACGAGGTTATCCTTTAAGAGTTGGAGGACTTGTTGTTGATGTTCGATGTGATGTTCCACTGCCTGAACCTTAGAATTTTCTCTTAAATATGATGTGATGGATGGTGGTTGATACCCATAAAGTGCCATAAATGGGGTCATTTTTGTTGCTGTATGGAAGGAAGTGTTATACCACCATTCAGCCAGAGGCAACCATTTGACCCATTGTGTCTGTTTATCAGATACAAAGCAACGAAGATATCCTTCCAAACATTTGTTTACTATCTCAGTTTGCCCATCAGATTGAGGATGATAAGATGAGCTATGAGCTAACTGAGTACCAAGACAAGAAAATAATTCTGTCCAAAAATTTCCAGTGAAAATGGGATCTCTGTCACTTACAATAATCTTTGGGTTTCCATGTAGCTTTTGAACTGTTTCCATAAATGCAGTAGAAACTGTACTGGCTTTAAATGGATGTGATAATGCACAAAAGTGTGCATACTTGGTAAGTCTGTCAACTACCACCATGATGACACTCTTTCCCTCAGACTTGGGTAAACCTGTGATAAAATCCATTGAAACCTCCTCCCAACGTTGGCTTGGAATGGATAAAGGTTGTAATAGACCCGGTGTCTTAATTGTTTCAACTTTATTTTGCTGGCAAACCAAACATTCCGCCACAAACTTTTGAATATCTGATTTAAGGCCATCCCAAAAAAATTCCTTCTTAACCCTGTGGTAAGTTTTTAAAAATCCTGAGTGCCCTCCTAAGGGAGAAGTGTGCAATTCCATAAGAATCTTTTGTTTTAGCTGGGAATTCTTACAGAGGTATAAGCGATCTTTGTACCATAACGAATCATTTTTCCAGCTAAATGTATCAGAAGTACTGGAATCTTGTTGTAGCTTTCGAATAAGTGCCCACACTTCTTCGTCATTCTTCCATTCCTCCCTTGCTTCGTTTATCCAATCTGGTTGGATAATAGAAATGGCACACAACAATGCTTCCACATCCTCATCCTTTCTTGAGAGTGCATCTGCCACCACATTTTGCTTCCCTTTTTTGTAGATGATTTCAAAGTCATAACCCAACATCTTTGTGACCCACTTTTGTTGCTCTTCAGAGGATAATCTTTGTTCTAAAAAGTATTTAAGGCTATCATGATCCGTTTTTACCTTGAAGTGTCTTCCCATTAGGTAGGGTCGCCATTTCTTAAGTGCATGGAGTATTGCCAACATTTCCTTCTCATAAATAGCTTTGCTTAAAAACTTTCCCTTGATTGGACGACTTTCAAAAGCAATGGGTCTTTCATCTTGCATTAGAACAGCACCAATTCCATTTCCTGAAGCATCACATTCCACAATAAAGGTTTTTGTGAAGTCCGGTGTAGCTAAGACCGGTGCTTGGCACATTGCCTCTTTAAGATGTTCAAAGGCCTTTGTTGCTTCTGAAGTCCATGAAAATGAATCTTTCTTCAATAATGTTGTTAGAGGTGCTGCTATTCTCCCATAATTCTTAACAAACTTGCGATAATACCCTGTCAACCCAAGAAATCCTCGCAGATGCTTTATGGATGTGGGGATTTTCCATTCCTTAATGGCTTTAATTTTGCTAGGGTCTACCTTAACTCCTTCATGAGATACAATATGACCCAAATATTCCACCTCCTGGACTCCAAAGAAACATTTGGATCTTTTTGCATATAATTGTTTCTCCTCCAATAGTTGTAGCACCCTGTCAACATGTTCAACATGATCCTTCCAAGACTTGCTGTAGATTAGTATATCATCAAAAAATACTAACACAAATTTTCTAAGGAATGGTTTGAAAATTGAATTCATCAAACCTTGAAATGTTGAAGGTGCATTGGTAAGGCCAAAAGGCATGACCAAAAATTCATAATGACCCTCATGAGTTCTAAATGCTGTTTTTGGAATGTCTTCAATCTTCATTCTGATTTGATGATATCCCGAACGAAGATCCAACTTGGTGAAGTAAATTGATCCATGCAATTCATCCAGTAATTCATCAATAACAGGAATGGGGAACTTATCTTTAATAGTGAGCTTGTTGAGCTCCCTATAATCTGGACACATGCGCCATGATCCATCCTTCTTGTGCACCAATACTACTGGAGCTGAGAAAGAACTTTGACTCGGTTGAATTATACCAGCCTCTAGCATTTCTGCAACCATACGTTCAATTTCACTTTTTTGGACATATGGATATCTGTACGGCCTGATGTTTGGAGGAACACTTCCTGGAATCAGATGAATAGCATGATCATGATCACGCATAGGTGGGAGACCTTTGGGAGTCTCAAATACCTTGGAATGATTGTCCAGGACTTTTTGGAGATCTGGAGAAATAGATGATTCCAATGTGGAAACATCTAGCGAACATAATTGTGCAATTACACCTCTTTGCTCCTTTTTTAGAAGCTTTGTCATCCATTAGAGCTGATTATCTTTCCTGGTTTCCCTGCAATACCCCTTAATTCAACTTCCTTTCCTTCCACAGAAAATTTCATGAAAAGTTCTTGAAAATTAAAAGCTATTGTACCCAAGGATTGTAGCCATTGGACTCCTAGTACAACATCAGCACCTCCCATTGGAATGGAAAGCATTGGGCTAGTCAATACATATTCTCCCATGGATAGCTTGATATTATGGCACTTTCCAGAACAATTTATTGTTCCTCCATTTGCAATCATCACTTGACACTCTGGTGCTGGATATAGGAAGCAATTCAATTCTTTTGCTACCTTACAATGAATAAAATTGTGGGTGCTTCCTGAATCAATCAACACTATTACCTTTTTCTTCTTGATTTGTCCTTCTATCTTGATGGTTTGAGGAGTGGTAATTCCCGCCAATGCATTACAAGATATGGTCGGATTTATTTGTTCTTCATCTAGGCTTTGTTCCTGGAATATATCCTCTTCTTTTGACCTTTCTTGCTCCTTTTCTTCTTCCTCTTCACAATCTATGTAGAATAATTTCTTCTCAGCACACTTATGACCTTTTGTGTATTTGCTATCACAATTGTAACAAAGCCCTTTTGCTCTTTTTTCTTCCAATTGTTGTGGTGTCAACCTTGTAGGTTGTGGAAGACTATGGGCAACAACACTTCCTTCTTTATAGTTGTGAATGGTATGCTTCCTAGTTGCCATAATTTTGCTTTCCATTTTTCTTGCTAACCTGAATGCCTTCTCTAATGAATCAGGTTCCCAAAGGCGCACATCATGTTGGATATTATCCTTTAAAGACCCTATGAACACATCAATCCTATGCTCCTCTGGAATATCTTTTACCCTTATGTTCAATTTTTGGAACTCCTCAATGTGCTCCATTATTGAACCCTTTTGTTTGAGACTTATCAATTGGCTAAAAAAAGTGTTGCTTTTTGTATCCTCATAATGTGCTATCAATTCTTCCGTAAAAATTCCCAAGTGATAAATTGTTTACGAGAACAAAGCCATTGATACCATACAAACTGATTTGGTTCCAAATATAAAGTTGCCATACGTACCTTTTGTGTGTTTTGCACATTATTGAGATCGAAGAATTGCTCCATCTGTAATATCCATGTGGCGGGATCCTTGCCATCAAACTTCCTCATATCGATTTTTGGAACATGGTGAGTCTTTGATCCAACATTAGAGTCTATGGAATCATGATTAACATTTCTTTTGTTCTCATCATGAGTTTCCTTTACTACCTTTTCACCATTAGTGACCCTTTCTTGTAGCAACTTCTTCAATTCTTCTATGTTTGTATTCAAATCTATCTTCAAATTTGCCATCGAATCCTCCATCTTAGCTTCCATTCCCTTTATCTTAGATTCCATGCCATTTACCTTAGATTCCACGCCACTTATCTTAGCTTCTGTTAGCTTTTGTGAGCGTGACATTTGTTGCACTTGTTCTTGTAATTTTGATATATCATGTAGCATTTCTTCCTCTTCTTCATGAGTCATGCTAGAGCTTTCAGGTTCCTTACTAGGTGTTTGCATTTTCTTTCCTCG
Source organism: Pinus tabuliformis (assembly GCA_031772625.1). Classification (NCBI taxonomy): domain Eukaryota; kingdom Viridiplantae; phylum Streptophyta; class Pinopsida; order Pinales; family Pinaceae; genus Pinus; species Pinus tabuliformis. The sequence continues at coordinate 789,803,472 of CM062813.1, read as the reverse complement.
GGGCATCAGTTATCGATAATAATGCTTTACTATGCCCTTTGAATTCCGTTAAACCAAGCTTACACAAAAATTTTAAAAAAACTACACACCTTTTTTCACTTTATAGAAGCCTGATAATGAATCTGATGTATCTTTGTAATTTCGGATCATCCAATTCTGAAATTGCTACCTGTAGTAGCCTTCTTCGTCCTCTTTCCAATTCCACAAGTCTGAGCCAAATTGGATTCTCCAAGGAAGAGTTATGTGAAATCTCCCACGGTGACTTGCTTTTAGACTGGTTCAGTAGAGCGAAGTTGTACGACGTGCCACGAGTCACTATTTCGACCTTTGGATCTGAAAAATACCCACAAGAAACTACAGTCCGTCCTCTTTCTGTAATTTCTTACGAAACTTCAATCCGATGCTCAGAAAGAAAGTTATGACGATTTTACCCAGGTCACCTGTTTTGAGTGTAATTCAGGAGTCATCAAAAAGACCAACTTCCTGAGATCATATCTCCGAAAATATCATGCAAAAAGCTCTGAAATTCGGACCCAAGGTTCAGCGCGATGTCTTCTCAAATGGGTTTTTTTTGCGACTTCTGAAACGTCACAGAAAAAATGTTATAGCGACAATGCCACGATGACCTGTTTGGAGCAGCGAAACCCTAGAATCCAAAGCTCTGATACCAAATGTTATGAAACCAGCTCAAGAAAAGATAGAAAAGAAAGATCAACACCTTAGAATTCAGCCTCTTCGAGGGGGCAACCTCCTTTACATTACATAAATGAACAATTCTTGGATGCTACAAATGAAAATACCTCCTTTCTATATATAGGAGTCTAAGTGGTCCCAATACAATCAGAGCCTACATAACAATAATATTGTAGGGCACAACAATAACAATAGTGGGCTTCTATGTGGCACAATAGTAACAATATGGGCACTACATGGGTACATCAATATAAATAAGGGGTATAACTACAATAGTAATGGGGTAATCACTAGTATTATAGGGACCCAACATTGTCACATCTCTTCTCAGAGATAAGCTACCATCACCCGAGCTATCTTATTTCCATTTTGTTCATAAGAATAGCTCAATATTTTTTATTAATGAAATGAATTTTTTTTCTATTGCATCTTTGTGTTTATGATTATATATTTAAGTTGTTTCCTTCCTTTAATTTCGGATCAGTGGTATTAGAGAGGTCTTCTCTTTCTCTTTTTTTCTTTGCATTTCCCCATCAAGGTCAACATATAAGGATTTAGGGCTTGATCTGGTTGAACCATTAAAAGGTCAGCCACACAAAACCTGACGACCTCCCATGGAAGAAGAAAAGAAAGAAAAGGGGGTAGGAGATCCTTTCAAAATGTTTCTCGAGGAAGCCCTCGAGTGATAAAGGGATGCCATGATGGATAAATTTGCCCAGATCCTTTGACGACTACCCATAGGTGATGCATCTTCATCCAGTAGCCACTCTTTAGGTGCCACTCCTTTTAGGGTACAAGTTAGTTTCGATATTCCCATATTCAAAGGCTTGATAGATGTACACATCCTAGATAAATGGTTAAATCTATTCGAAGGATATTTTTCAGTTCATGACTTTTCCAATCGGGAAAAGATTACTTTTTCACTTCTTAAAGTTGCCCCACATGTCAAGGATTGGTGGGAAACCTACTGCGAACAAAAGGACGAGAGTGAACCCTCGTTGTTTACAGTCGCGCCCACTTGGAATTATTTCTGAGATGCCATCAAGGAACAATATTACCTTGTCGGGAGCTATGAAGACAAATACATAAAGTGGACGATGCTACGATAGGGAAGGGACCAATATGTGTGAGAGTGCACAAATACTTTCCATACCCTTCCGACGAAGCTGGGTATCAAGGATACTGAGTGACATTTGGTGCTCAAGTACCTAGGATGTCTACACAAGTACATCCAGGATGAGATGTACTTCTTGGACATCTCCTCGCTCGACATGGCATATCGGTATGCTATCAAGATTGAGAAGAAGTTTAAACAGAAGAAGCAGGACTTTGGATCTGTGAATCCAAGCCAAGAAAAGGTGCCCCAAAACCATAGAGCAAAGGACCAAGGTAAGGTAGCGCTACCCAGGTCAGCCCACCGAAGCTGCAAGAAAATAACAACACACTGAAGATAGAGAAGGACACAGGAAAATGGTGGGTGTTCCATGAGATCTCCACTCATAATACAAGTGAGTGTCAAGCCAAGCAATCACTAGTGGCCGAGCTGAAGGCTTCTGAATCATATGCATGATCTAACTTTGAATTAGAACCCAGTAAGGGAACTGAGAAAGGGAAGAAAATCATTAATGTGGAGCCTAGTGTGGTCGTGGCCACCACAAAGATCCATAAGATTGAGCCTGAAGTTCTAGAGGAGGGGGAACACCTCTTCCACTCACAAATGTGGGTGAAGAGTTCTCCGTTGCAGTTCATTATCAATAGTGATAGCCAAAAGAACCTCATTTGAGCAGAGGTCGTCAATCGGCTAAGCCTAAAGACTATAGCACATCCACAACCATATAGCATAGGGTGGATTCACCAAAGACGAGATCTTCATGTTAGCCAACAGTGTCGCCTTCCCTACAGCATCAAGCCCTTTACAAATGAGGTGCTAAGTTTTTGATGTATTGTTAGGACAACCATACTTATGGAAGTGACATGTTGTATATGAGCTTATACCTCGCTCTGTGATTATTACTTTGTCTAATAAGTTGTACAGGATACCGGAGGTAGCCCACCTACCACCATCTCTTTGATCATTGCAAATCAATGTAGTAAGATCATTTCCAAAACTAGGAAATTTGTTTTCATTATGATTTTCCCCCAAGGCAAGAATAAGGTTGTTGCCATGGCTTCTAGGTAGGGCTCCTCTGCACAACAACAACAGATGGAAAACTTTGTGGAGGAGTACAGAAATAGTTTCACCTCAAAAATAGGGGTGCCTCTACACTATTAGGTGAAGCCCTCCATCGATCTAACCCCAGGCATGCCATTTCCAAATGGACCAATCTATCAATGCTCTGTTCTAGAGAATCAGGAGATCAAGAGGCAGATTCAGGAACTATTGTAGAAAGGGAAGATCAAGCCAAGCTCATCATCTTGTGAGAGCCCGATTATGTTGTTGCAGAAGAAGGATGGGACCTAGAGGCTTTGTATTGACTATCGGGTGCTGAAAAAGATCACTATCTAGAATAGGTACCCAATCCCGCAAATTGATGACCCTCTAGACCAGCTCAGGGGAAACATATTTTAGCAAGATTGACATGAAGTCAAGTTATCACCAGGTTCCTATCAAACCCTATTATGTGTGGAAGACTTCCTTCAAATCCAAGGAGGGCCTTTCTGAATGGTTGGTCATGTCGTTCGGATTGATGAGCGCCCCTGCAACCCTCTGACACTGAAGGACGACATCTTGCAACCCCTCACCAATGCATTCATGGTGGTGTATTTAGATGACATCTTCATCTTCAACCAGAGATGGGAAGAGACCTTCCACCATATTGGACAAGTCCTTCAAACCCTTCACCAACACAAGTTGTGTGCTAACATGGAGAAATGCATCTTTGGCCTGACCCAGGTTCAATATCTAGGGTACACCATTGATGAAAAAGGTGTACATGTGGACCCATCCAAGATACAAGTCATTTTGGATACTCGCTCAAAGAAGATCTTAGAAATGAGCTCTGCAGTAGAAGGGCTTTCCTTCTACTTGGATCCCACAGTCTATTGTCTCAAATCAGGACAACAGATTCCTGAGTACATTTTGGTCATGTCTGTCGTCAATGCTGGATACAAAACTTACTAATTCCATGACATTCCATCCCCTAACTGATGGCCAAAGAGAGGATGTCATCATGATGATTGTACACATTTTGCGCATGTACAACTGGAAGCATCCATGCACATGGGATGAAAGTCTCCCATATGTCCAACATAGCTACAACAGAGCTCTCCACAACTCAACAGGCCAAAGACCCTTTCAATTAGGGTTAGGATTTCATCCATTATGCCCCACTGATGTGGCCATACCATTTGCAGCAACTCAGGTAGATTCGGCTCATGTTTAGTCTGAAGCTAAAAGAGCTAACAACATCATTGAGTGCATTGAACACATCCTCTAGCAAGTCCATGATATATTGGACAGATCCAATGCTAAGTACAAGTAGCGCCATGATCAACATCTAGTGTCACACCAGTTCTAGGTGGGCGACAAAGTTTGGCTACATTTACAGAAGGAGTGCCTTGCTGGACCCCATTGCAAGCTTTACCTACTCTGGTATGGGCCATACCCCATCACCAAGTTCATCAGTGACAATGCATTCAAGCTCAACATCCCACCATTCCTTGGTCTGCACCTAGCGTTCAACGTAGATCGCCTTCATCCATACTTTGCACCATTGTTGGACACATCTGACATTGCAAAACAACTCACACAAACAAAGCTCAACCTGGAATGCATCGAATAGGCCACAACCGATTATATCATGGACACATAGATCAAGAAAACTTGCCAATAGAGGATACAGCTATATCGAGTTGTCAAATCAGGCCAACACCTTCACGAAGGCAAGTGGTTCTCTAAGGACCAGGTTCAACAAAAATTTCCTCACCTCATGCAGGCTCTACAAAAAATTGGGACCATTTCTTCCTAAGGGGTGAGTAATGATTCAGGTGGATATTGGTGGCCACCCACCTATTCCACATAGACCCCCCAGTTAGTTTCATTTGTTTCCTTGTTCATTTTAGCATTTACTATTTTTAGCAGTTTTTCAGGTCCTGAAATTCCCTAAACGACATTTTTTGGGGTCTAGAGTAGCAGTGACCTATGGCAAAACCTGTAGTATTCAAAGAGACCTTTCCAACAAGGTATCGTACGTGCCAAACATAGATAGTATGACCAAGTTACGACCCTGGGAAGCTGGCGGCCCAACTAACCCCAATGAGGCCAAAAAACTCTTGGTGTTACATCTCCTGGTGTTAGGGTTTTTGTTGTTTAGGGTTTTCTGATGTTTTCCAATAATAAATAGGCCCTTGAACCTCATTGTAACATAGTTCAGAGGCATGTAGCTGCCACATCTCTTCTCAGAGATAAGCTACCATCGCTAGAGCTATCTTATTTCCATCTTATTTGTAAGCATAGTTCAATATTTTTTTATTAATGAAATGAAGTGTTTTTCTACTGCATCTCTTTTTTTATGATTATATCAGTAAGTTGTTGCGTTCATGTTTAAGTTTAAATTAGGAATTTTAATGGCCAATTGATCCCATTACAAAACTATAAAGAACAATTGTGCAACATAGGTGTTGATGCTTCCAAGTTTACAAAAGATAAAGAAATTATTAATGGGGAAACATTCATATAGGGAATACAGTTTGATTTAAATATCTAGCATGAGGTCCACCACCTTTTTATAAATAAACCAACTTTAACACTTACATTGAGGTGGATGAAAGATTCATAAATATGGTTAGCTTTTCTATCCCAAGTGAAGAAAGGTGGGACGGATTGCTAGAATTAACTGGGTGAAGTATACCTAAAGGAACAACATTTCCATCAAAGTAGCAACAATCATCACTAGATTCCTACATAGCCTCAATAACTAACAAATTTTCTGATTTTTCCTTCTATATCTGAAAATATATATGTCTTTAAAAAAAGATTATTTTGTAAATATATTTTATTTTAAGTTCGATTTGATATGTAAAAGTCTCCATAAATGCTTAGAATAGAGACTTAGAAGTGGTTGAATCATTGTGATAGACTTTTGAACAGACTTGTATCCTTCAAAGTTATTTCTGTAATAATAAAAGTATTATGGATTCATTTCAAAACATCTTGTATCCTTGTAAGTTCTTCTTTGTCATTATAATTTCACTTTGTTTTAGTCTGCATATGCTTGAAGCTTACAGGAATTTTGGATATGTTAATATTGAGTTTCGATATATCTTAAATCCCCCATGAACTTATAATCCTTTATAGAGATTAGTTAATAAAACTTTGTGTTTGATTTAACTCCTCTACATCACTAAATTGTCATTTTCCCTTAACTTTCGAACATATATTTTTTGGTTGTAAAAGTATTTTACATGCATCCACTATATATGGCTGGTTAAGTAATTTATTTGATCTTTAACAAATGTTTCTAATGTTTCAAACTTAAATATATTATCAAAGCTAAATTACTGTTAGAGGTGAAGAATCATCCCTTCTAATAAATGATAACTAATTAAGAAATTGCACCTGTTTAAACATTTTAGTGATTTGGTCATCCAAAAACTTTAAAAACCAACAAAAAATTATAGATGCTCTAGCGTAATTCTTCACCTAGAATTATCTTCAAAGGTACAATACACCCACGTGCTATATTCCAAGCATGAATGTGGGACTCATAACCAAAACTCAACTAGGGCTTCCTGAGGCTACACCACCTCACCCCCATGAATAGAGAACTAGGCTTTAGTACAATCCACATCGGATCAGTAGGCCCTAATCAAGAATGGATGCCACCATATTTCCTCCACCTACACCATGAGGAATTCTCTCTGCTAGTCTCTAGTATTTATAGAAATCCACACTGGATCATTGGCCCTAACTGAGACTCCACCATCCAGGCTTTACATATATCCTTCTCATCACCAACCGAAGATTCCTAGACCTGATGGAGAGAACACACCTCTAGACTTTATTGTATGTCCTTCTAATATCTAGCCAAGGATTCCTAAGACCACCAAGGTAACATAAAATCTATATTTAGCAGAACTCATAGTCTAGTTTAGGGGTGACTAGGCGATGTGTTCTTTCTTTCAGAGACCACCTCACTTAGTTTCGAATCCATCCAACAAACTAGATCAACCAAAAACATGAGAACCCATCACAGCATTTCTATCCGAAAATGGAAAGGCATGCTGAAGAATGTTGTCACACGTGGAAAAACCCATGCCAGTGACAATAAGATAACCAATAACACACCTGCATAACCATGCATGCCGAAACTAGCAAGGAAATCACACATGCAACTTGATACCTGAAAATAATGTCGTTGTAGCTACCTGATCCTGATATTCCTTGTTTAATGTTTCCTTCCTCTTGCCTTATTTGCTTTCCTTGATCCAAAGCTGAGGTTATCCAAGAAAACTCTAAGTTTCCAAGAGTGAGAGAGAGAGAAAATAGAGAGAGAGCTCCAAAAATGAATTGACAAAAAGTTACAAACTGATCCTCATATGCCTTTTTATTAATGAGATCTACATTTTCTTCAATTTCCCATTATTTTCCTTCATTTTTCCTCCTCACATGGAACCTGACCTTTCACGTTCCTTTCATCCTAATTTCCATTATTTTTGTAAATAAAATTCCAAATAATGCCTCATGCATTTCCAAAGCCTTTTCGATTTTCCTTAGCCATAATAAACCAAATGCACACCCACACTAGAATGTTTTGCAAACATTCATCTTGAAATAAGTGTCCATTAACCCTGGTTATTATTTTTCCTTTATTAACTTTTTATTACATGAAAATTTTACCAGGGTTGTTACAAACCCATCCCCTCTGGGGGAACACCATCCTCGGTGTTCATTGATGCCTACAACCGACAAAACTACTGAAAGAAAAACATACTTCCCATGGAGCTTTACAACTTAGCTCATTCCAGTATTTAAAATGATCAACCTCGTGAGAAGAAAAGTGACATGACACATAACAACATAATAATCATAACTACATAACACCCATACCTCTTACTAAAGATTTTTAACATAGCGGATGGTGATATTCACATCCATACACATACATACATATACCCAAAACATCACATAAAAAATATACCTATAACATTCTCTCAATTAGTGAATAAGGAGCGATACATAGCCCGCATTTGATCCGCCATCCCCCATGTAGCTTCATCAAGCCCAAAGTGCTTAGCACTTTAACCTTTTTGTTTTCTTAGTTTCGAAGCCTGAGAATCATTCTATGCAATTTATACTGAGGTTTTGGTTGGAATTCTCCATCCAGCTCCACCTACAATACAGACCAGTCAATCACATGAACAACATATTTAGAATACTTCTTAAGCAGTGACATATGGAAAACATCATGTACTTTCACAGTCAGAGGCAATGCAAGTTGATAGGCTACGATCACAAACATTTCAAAAATCTTGCAAGGTCCAAAAAACTGAGGTGTTAGTTTGGAACCCGATCCAATCTGCAATGAGCTCTTCTTGGGATTTATATGCAAGTACACCTTTTCCCCAGCTTGAAACTCCATAAACAACTTATTCTGATATGCATAATGTTTATTCCTATTCCATGATGCCTTTAGATTATTCTTTATTACATACATTTCATGTTCCATCTCTACCAACATATCCGGTCCAATCAACACCTTGTTAACTGGATCACTCCAATTGATGGGAGTATTACAACTCCTCCCATACAATTCCTCAAACAGACTCATCCTCAAATATTCTTGATACCTGTTGTTGTAAGTGAACTCAACCAGTGGAAGGTATTCTTCCCATTTCCATTGCTAATGCATCACATACATCGTCAACATGTCCTACAATATCTTGTTGACCCTCTCTATTTTTCCATTTGTCCGCAAATGATAAGTTGTGATAAAGGCCAACTCTATACCCAAACCTGCAAAATGCTCCATCCAAAACTTACAAGTGAGCTTATCATCCTTGTCTGACACAATATTCTTTGAAATACCATGCAATCTAACCACATCCCTAATAAACACATGTGCTACATCACTAGATGAATAAGTACGCTTGACTGGAATGAAGCGCGGTACCTTCGTCAACTTGTCCACCACAACCATGATGGAATAATGTTGTTTAGATGTCCTCGACAAACCTGTGATAAATCTAATGGAAATTACCTCCCACTTACACGTTGGAATCACAATCGGTTGTGGTAGTATACCTTGATGCTTATACTCTCCCTTTACCTACTGGTAGTCCAAGCACCTAGCCACAAACTCTTCCATGCCCTTTTTCAGATTCGACCAATAATAAAACTTTTCATTGTTCTCAATGTATTTTGATACCTTAGGTGACATGAATACGTTTTCACATGTAACTCTTTCAATATAGTCTTCTTGAGCACATTACATCCTAACACATATATCATGTCCTGAGGTTCGATCAAGCCGTTTGTTCTAAGACGATAATCCACATCCTGAACACCTGTACCCTGTTGTAACTTGTGCATAAGCTCCATGTACCTATCATCATGTTGAATTTAATGTAATATATGATCATGTAAGTATGTCCCATAAGAACTCATAGTTGTTATATGATTCACTTGTACTTGCATGTGAAGAGCATCTGCAACCTTATTCTCTTTACGCTTGATGTCCGTGATCTCAAAGTCAGACTCACTGATCATGACCAACCATCTAGCTTGTATGAAAATCAAATTCATTTGATCAAAAAAGTATCTCAACCCACTTTTATCTCTCATTAGTACAAGTCTCCTACCAAGAAGATAGTGCCTCGAAATCTTCAATGCATGGATGATCACTCCCAGCTCAAGATCATGTGTTGGATAATTCTACTCATGCTCATTCAGTTTTCGTGACTCATAACACACTTCATGTCCTTTTTGCATAAGGAATCCACCTAGTTCTCTATTACAAGCATGTGTGGATACCATAAATTCTTTGTGTGCATCTGCAATATTTAATAGTGGAGCATTTGCCAACAACTGGTTCAACTACTCAAAACTTACTGCACATTCATCTGTCCACTCAAATTTCTTACCTTTCCTTTGAAATGGCATAATAGGATATTGAATTTGAGATAAGTTCCTGATGAACGTCCTATAATAACTTTCTAATGCCATGAATGATCTCACCTCATCCACATTTCTAGGAGATTCCCATTCCATGATAGTTATTATCTTCTCTAGATCCACTACTATATCTTCCTTGGAAACAACATGTCCCAAGTAATGTACCTCTGTCTGAAAAACTGCATTTGCTAAGCTTGGCATACAGCTGATGCTCTCTTAGCAATCTCAACACTAATGCTAAATTCTTGGCATTTTCTTCCTCATTCTTGGAATATATCAAGATTTCATCAATGAATTCAATAACAAACTTATCCAGGTAAATACGCAACACACTATTCATCAAGAACATAAAGGTGATTGGAGCATTAGTCAAACAAAATGGAACTACAACAAACTCATAATGCATGTAACTAGTCTAGAAAGTTGTCTTGTATATGTCCTCTTCCATAATGAGTATCTGACGATATCATGATCTCAAATCAATATTTGAGAATATTGTTGCTCCCTTTAGCTAATCAAACAAGTCATCAATCCTTGAAAACGGACACAAGTTCTTGATGGTTACTTTGTTCAACTTCCTATAATCTATGCATAGCCTCATAGTACCATCCTTCTTCTTCAGAAACAATATTGGTGCGCCCCATAGTGATACACTTGGCCTAATGTATCCCTTGTCAAGAATTTCCTTCAACTGTAACTTTAACTCTACTACCTATGGATTTCTCATCTTGTATGGTTCCTTTCATGCTGGTTTTGCCTCTGGTACCAACTCAATAGAAAATTCTACTTCCTTGTGAGGCAAAAAATCTGAAATGTTGGTTGGAAATACATCCCGAAACTGCTACAAGATCGGGTACTTGCTGAATGCCTCCACATCCCCAACATCCCTAACTTTATCACTAGAAATATGGACTGCAAATAACACACACCATTTCCTGCTACTGCCTTCACCTACATAACTTTCACCACTCTAACTGATGTTCATTCTTCTTACCCTATAATATTCAATATTCTCCATTCTCATTCTAGCACTCAACGGATTTGTCATAATAGTCTACTTTAGTCCTATGAGGATATATCTAGTCCATACCCAAAAGCATATTAGATGACCCCAATGGTCATACATTCAAATGTGTTGATGCAGGCATACCATTCAACTTGAATACACAATCTCTTACCCAATTATATACTCCCTTCTTTGAACCTATAGCAAGCTACACTAACCAAGATTCTGCATGCCCTTCTTTATTCAAACCACACTTATCCACCGGGTCAGAACTAACATAAATATAATTAGATCCGGGGTTAATCAAAATGGTAGCAAATAGATCACAAAGCTCATGATCCATCTCAATAATATTTGCCTGATGCTCTTCCTACTTGTTATCTAGCACGACATAAATCCATGGAATGGTTTTCTGAACATCCCCAATTGTTTGTACCTCTCGTGCGATGTAAATATAAGGCCTACCACCCTAATTCTATAGACAATCCATATTAAGATGTTCTTTACCAGATTTTCAACACTCCAACAATCCTATATCGTCACCTCTATTCTTTTGTTGTGACCCATGTCCCTATCTAGCTATGTTGAACTTATGGTATGGTGCAACCTTTTATTTCTCTTCTACATTATAAGGCCTTGTTCTTTTCAGCTACCATTTACCTTTAGATTTATAAAGATCTTTCCTTTTCCATCCTTGCTAAGATTCATTCTTATGCTTTAACTATTCATAGAAATGCTTCAATTTCCCAATAACTTCCTCAAGTGACCAAGGCTCATCACACTCAATCCAATCTCTAAAAGATAATGGCAATCCACTATAAATCTATGAACCTTAGTATTTTCATATTTAAGATATGAGAAATACGTGAATAGCTCCAAGAACTTAGTTTTATATTTATCGTTTTTCATCAATGCCATCATTATCTCATAAAATTCTTTGGCCTTACTAGCATGGTACCTTTTCGACAAGTACTTCTTCCTAAAAAGTATTTGGAATGCATGCCAACTGAATTCCTCTATCCTGATGTCTCTGACCCACTTTACATCTTCCCACTAGATATCCACTTTACCCTTAAGAATGAATGTTGCTATTTTGGCCTTCATGTTTTCTTAGTAATCATGTAGGTCAAATAATTCCCAAGTAACCAAGCTTATGTATCCTTTGTCTTGTTCAAATATCCATCAAAATTAGGTGGCCTTTATTTTCTGAGCTCTTCTGGAAAATATCCCCTATCACTCCTCCTATAAGGGTGATAACAATGATGATCATAATGTCTATCAAAACCAAAACTAGAATAGTACCTGTGTCGATCACCTCCCATATCTAGAGTGTCCAAGAACCTACCATCCGTGATCATTTCATCCCTATCTGACATATGCCCACCATGAGATCTACTACCATTTGCCAAATTATTTTTTTCCTTTTGTCCATGGGTGATCCAAAGTGGTCCTACCTCTACAATTCTGAAAAGATTTGAAGGATTACTACAATGAATTCTACGTGTTTCTCCTCTACCTGCATGATTATGTAATTATCTACCTTGAAAATCCTTAATTCTTCCTTCAAGCTTCTCAATGTTTCTGCTAAGTCAAAAGAGTTCCCAACACCACGCTGCTCATTTGATCAATAGGGAGAATCTTGTGAATTGTAGTCTACCATTTTTCATGTCATCTGTGATCTCTTTATTGCCAAACATACCATGCTAGCTAAACCAAAATATAAACATAATAAACATACATGAGTATAGTTCGGGTAGGATATCCCATTTTCAAGATCAACAAAATTAGCACAATACATGTATAAACATAATCATAACATCATATACATTTCATCCTAACCATAGTCTAGTCATCAATGCCTCACCATAGAAGCCACACATCAGGACCTCCTGCATGACAACTATGCGCATATCAATGTATGCATAATCAACATATGTGTGACATGCATGCATACAAAATACATGCAAACACTAACATGCATAACCAGTGCATAACTGACCTATACTCATGATAGAAACATCCAACAACACACCATCAACTTTCACATGGCAACACAACTGCGACCACGACCAACACCATGCATATGCAACAAGCACGTAGACCACACGTATAAGGAACACACATGCAGTTGACATGAATGCATGACCACCACACCACCCATCCAGCCCAAAGGGTGAACCATGCTCTGATATGACTCTGTAACACCCTCCTCCCACATTTACCCAAGTTAACTCTTTTGTTGGGGTAAACATATGACGAGAGGCTACTATGATAGTATTCGACTCCCCATGTATAGTTAAGGAAGTGGAAATGACACCACACAACTAATGCGACCTTCCAGACATGCTACAGAACCTATAGGAGCCAACAAACCTTTCCACATGGCCAACCCCTGAGGAAACTTAACATTTTACTAACATATATCATCATTTGATCCCATGACGTGGGTATCCATGCAACTGTGACACTCCAGTCTGTCTCACAACAAGAGCATGCAAGCGATTGGGGTCTTTTTCAGCTAGTTCTGATCCTGCGACCCTGAGTTATGTGCCACATTTTTAGGACCAAGACTCAGGTCATTTCCTAGAACTCCATGAAACTTCCAAAAATAAAAAGTAACATTGAAATCATTGGACCCCTAATAGCCATGACATGAATTTCGTCAAACATGTCATAAATATGCAGTCTACAGGTTATAACAACAAATATGAGCATAAGTGTCTCATATTTATCGAAGAATATCTAAGGAGCATTTACACCTTATGACATTAGCTTCATTGTTATTTATTAGGACATATAATTTTTTTTCATTCATTTGCAAATCAAAACATGAGGAGAGCCATACATCATCACTATCATAAAACATACTCATAACCAACATAAATAGTAACCATACAACAACCATAAAATCCACTTATAAACTAGTACATTTACACATGAAATATTGAGTAAAGGGAAGTCTTATTAATGAGTGTAAAATCCAACCAGCTATAAGACTTGCATAAACCATCCGATCGTATATTGGATGAAGAAAATATTTCTTCTAGTCAATCATCCACATGCCATATTCCAATCATCAATGTGAAAATCATAACAAAAACTCAACCAGGGCTGCCCAAGGCTCCACCACCTCACACTCTCAAATAGATCTAGGCTTTATTGCAATCCACACTAGATCACTAAGGCCTAAAAAATAATGGATGCCATCGGATTTTCTCCACCTACACCATGATAAATTTTCGTATCTCCTAGTCTTTAGGCTTTAGCGCAATTCACATTGAATCACTAGGCCCTAACTAAGACTCAACCATTCAGGGTTTATCATATATCTTGCCAATCATCAACCAAGGATTCCTAGGCCTAATGGAGATCACCCACCTCTACGTTTTATCCTATATCTTTCCAATCACCAGCAAAGCATTCCTAAGCCCACCGAGGTAACACAAAATACATCTTTACCACAACCCATATTCCATTTCAGGGGTCACTAGGCCATGTGTTCTTCCTTTCAGATACCACCTTGCAAAGTTTCAAATCCATCTAGCAATCCATCTCAATCAAAAACATGATAACCCATCACACCATGGCTATTGGGAAATGGCAAGGAAAGTCTGAAGAACACTGCTACACCTGGAATGACCCCTGTCAATGACAACAACAGAACCAAGAACATACATGCATAACCATACATGCCAAAACTAGAAAGGAAATCACACATGCAAATTGATACCTACAAATAATTCCATTATGGTTGCTTGATCCTGCTCTTTCTTTCTTGATATTTACTTCCTCTTTCCTTCTTTTCTTTCCTCAATCCAAAGAGGAAGTGATCCAAGAAAAATCTAAGTGTCCAAGACTGTGAGAGAGAGAGAATAGAGGGAGAGCTCCAAAACTGAACTGTAAAAAGGTTACAAACTGATCCTCAGAAGCCTTTGTATTAATGAGGACTCTATTTTCTTCAATTTTCCATATTTTCCTCCATTTTTCTCCTCACATGCAACCTGTGACCTATCACCTTCCTTTTCACCTGATTTCCATTATTTTCATCATGAAGATGCCAATTAATGCCGCATGCCTTTCCAAATCCTTTTTCATTTTTCTCAATTGTAATAAAGCAAATGAACGCCCACACTATGATGTTTCTCCCAACATTCAACTTTGAATACGTTTCCCTTAAGCATGGTTATCATTTTTCATTTACTAACTTTTTATTACATGGATTTTTCACCAGGGATGTTACGTTCCAACTTCGCACAAGACCTAATCTGCAAGGATCTCTTCTTGGGCTTGATCTATAAGTACACATATTCCCTAACTTGAAACTCCTTAAACTCCCCATGCTGATCTACATTACATTTATGCATTTCCTGTACTACCTCTAGATACTTGTTTATAACCTGCATTTCTTGTTCCATCGCTTTCAACATGTCTGGTCTAATCAGTGCCCTATTCACTTGATCACTCCAACTAATGGGAGTATTACAACTCCTTCCATAAAATGCCTTAAACAAACTCATCCTTAGTGACCCTTGATAACCATTGTTGTAACAAAAATCTAATAGTGTAACGCACTCTTGCCACTGTCACTGCTGATGCATAACATACATTCTCAACATCTCCTCCAAAATCCAATTGACCCTCTCTGTTTGTCCATATGTTTGCGGATGATGAGCTATAATAAATTCCAACTCTATATCCAAACCTACAAATAACTCCTTACAAAATGTAGAGGTGAACTTGGAGTATTAGTTTGACACAATCTTCTTCTTAACACCATGCAACCTCACTATCTCCCTAATGAAGACTTATGTTACATCTCTAGCTGAATAAGTAGACGTCACTGGAATGAAGTATTCTATCTTTGTCAACCTGTCAACCACAACCATAGTAGCGCCATGGTGTCTAGATATCCTCGGAAAAATTGTAATGAAATCCATGGAAATGACCTTCAATATTCACTTTCGTATCAAAATCAAATGTAGTAGACCACCCGAATGCATGCACTCTACTTTTACTTATTGAAAATCCAAACATCTAGCCACAAAATCTGCTACTTCCTTATTAAGATTCAGGAAAATGTAGAACCTCTTCAGTGTTGTCAATGTCTTCTAATATCCCGGGTGTCCTGAATATGGCTTAATATGAAATTCCTGCAATATAATATTATTGATTGTGTTTTTATCCAACAAATATATCCTATCCCTAAATATAAACAAACCATCTATTATGATATGATAGTCCACATCCTGATCACCTATCCCTTGGTTCTATATTATAGGCCTAACACCCTTATACATGTCATCGTGTTGTCCTTCCTGCAATATTTGATCCTCTAAATCTATACCATATGAACTCATAGCTACTGAGTGATTTATATGTACTCTTCTGCTGAGGACATTTCCAAACTTGTTCTCTTTTCCTTTAATATAACTGATCTCAAAGTCAAACTCCCTAATCGTGGCCAACCACCTAGCCTTCCTAACATTCAGATTAGTATGGTCAAACGGTTACCTCAACCCACTATGATGACTCATCAAAATGAACCTCCTAGCAAGAAGATAGTTCCTCCACATCTTTAGTGCATGAATGATCACTTCCAATTTAATATCATGTGTCACATAGTTCTGCTCATGCTCATTTATTTTCCTTGATTAGTAGCACACCATTTGTCCCTCTTGCATCAGGACTCCACCAATTCTTCTCTTGCAAGAACCTATACACACCACAAAATATTTATCTAGATCTTCAATATTGAGAGCTGGAACATTTGTCAACAATTACATCAACTTCTCAAAACATGTTTCACTTTCCTCTTTCCATTCAAATTTATTTACATTCCTCTGCCATGATGTAATAAGATAGGAAATCCACTAGAAGTTCTTTATGAACCTCCTGTAGTAGCTAGCTAATCCCATGAATTATATGACCACATCCACATTCCTAGGAGTTTCCCATTCCATGATAGCTCTTATCTTTTCTAAATCCACTGCTATGCCTTCCTTGGAAACAACATGTCCCAAGTAATGTACCTTTTCTTGATAGATACTGCATTTACTAATCTAGGAATACAATTGATGCTCTCTTAGAAATCTTAATACTACTGCTAACTGTTCGATATGTTCTTCCTCATTCTTATAATATATCAATATATCATCAATGAAAACAATAACAAACTTGTCGAGAGAATGACGACACACACTATTCATCAAATACATGAAAGTAGTTGGAGCATTAGTCAAACTGAAAGGATCTACAACAAACTCATAATTCCCATACATGGTCTAGAAAGTAGTATTATAGATTTCCTCTTCTCTGATGCATACTGGATGATATCTTGATCTCAAGTCAATCTTCAAGAACACTACTTCTCCCTTCAACTGGTCAAACAAGTCATTGATCCTTAGTAATAGGTACATGTTCTTGATCGTTACTTTGTTCAACTACTTATAATAAATGCATAACCTAAGAGTACCATCCTTCTTCTTTAGAAACAACATTAGTGCACCCCAAGGAAACACACTTGGCCATATATATCCCTTTTAAGCATTTCCTTTGAGTACAACTTTAATTCCACTAACTATAGAGTGATCATCCTATATGGTGCCCTTCATGTTAGTGCTACCCCCAGTACCAAGTCAATAGAAAATTACACTTCCTTATGAGGACGAAACTCTAAAATATTTGTTGGAAACACATCTTGAAATTACTATAATACTCGGTACCTCTTCACTACCTTTACATATTCAACATCCTTACGTTTATCATGAGATATATGAATTGCAAATAACACACATCACTTCCCGCGACTACGCTCTGCCTTCATAGTTGTAACCATTCTGACTGATGTTCCATTATTCTGACCCTGCAAGATTCGTTCTTCTCCATTATCATCCAAACACTCAGTAGCCTTTTCATAACAATACACTTTAGTCCTATGAAGATACAACCAATCCATACCCAAAATCATATTGTATGATCCCAATGGAAGTGCATTCAGTTGCGCTGATGTAGGCATACCATTTAACTCAATTGCACAAGATTTTACCCAATGTTGAACTCTTTTCTTAGTACATGTAGCCAACTGCACTAACCAATACCCTACATGCACTTATTTTCTCAAAAAACACTTATCCACCAGGTCAGGGTTAACATAGAAACAACTTGATCACAAATCTTACTATCGATATCGATAATATATGCATACTGTTTTGCCTAACTTTTATCCAATCTTGCATAAATCCAAGGAATGCTTTGCCCAACATCCCCAACTATATGCGCTTCCTCTTCACTGTAGATTTGAGGCCTACCACCCTGATATGACGAGAAATCATTCTTGATATTCTCCTTCCCACATCTCTTACACAACAATTGTCCCCTACCACCACCTCTATGCTTCTTCTCTCGCAGTTGCAACCCATGTCACTTCTCAACTACATTAAACTTCTTGTAATTAACAAAAAATTATTTCTTATTTTCATCCCAATGTCTTGTTTGCTCCAGTGACCATTTACCTCTAGCCTTGTATTTCCCTTTCCAACCTTGCTGAGACATTATCTGATGCTTCTATTCCTCATAACAATGCTTCAATTTCCCAATGAATTCTTATAGTGATTGAGGCTCATTAAACTCATCCAATCCTCAAATACTAATGATAATCCACTGAAAAATATCTAAAATTTGTCTTTCTCATCCTTAATATATGGTTCATACCTCAGTAAATCCAAGAACTTAGTCATATACTCCTCATCCATCATTGTTCCAATCTTCAACTCATAGAATTCTTTGGATTGACTATCATAATACTTCTTTGACTAGTACTTCTTCCTAAAAAGTATCTTGAATTCATGCCAACTCAAATCCTTTGTCCTAATGTCTTTTATGTACTTTAAATCTTCCCACCAAATGTTTTCTTTCCCTTTGACGCTGAAAATAACTATCCTAGCCTTCATGTGCTCGTTGTATCATGAAACTCAAATAACTTCTTCATTTTAATTGACCATGCCTTCACATCTTCTAGTTTCTTTGACTCTCCATAAAATGTAGGTGGCTTGGATTTCTTGAACTCGTCAGACAAATATCCCCTGTCATTCGTCTTGTAAGGATGATAGCGGTGATGGCCATGATACCTTTCCTTACTAGAACTATAGTAAAACCCATTTCCATTGTGTTTCCTACCATGTGTATCCAAGAATATGTCATCCATGATGGTGTCATTCCTATATGATTTGTTCCGATCATGAGATATTCTAGCATAGGATCCCTTAGTCATGTCCTCATGTCTATGACTGATCCTATGAGGTCCCTACCTCTACAAGTTTGAAAAAATCAGAAGGATAACTACATTTACCTTTGCTTGTTTCTCTTGTTGCTTGGGAATTCTCCCTTGTGACTGAATGATTCTTCCATTATAATCTTTGCAACTTCTTCTATCTTCCTTAGAACTTTTCAAAGTATCCGCTATGTGAGGGGAATACTCATCACCATGTTTCTCTTATGATATTTACGGAGAGGCTCGTGAACTATAATCCACCATTTTTCTAGTCATATTTGATCCTCTTCTTCCTATGAGTATACCATGTCAGATAAACAAACATAAACATAACTAAAATACCTCATTAGTTCAGGGGAGGATATCTCATCTGCAAGATAATCCATATTACCATGATATATTTATAATCATAATCACATCAATAAACCAACATCATGCATGACAATACCAACTACATACCATGACCTCATGAAAAAAAACCATAACCATAACAATGCATACATAATGTCCATATAAACAACTGAAATTCATAACAAATACATATACAACCGACATGAATTCATGAGAAACACATCCCTCCCACCCAGTCCAAGTGTTGAACCATTCTCTGATACCACTATGTGGTATCAGATATAACCCAAAGAGAATGTAACCTACTCTAATAGGACTCTGAAACGCCCTCCTCCCACACTTACCAAACTTCACTGGTGCACTAGGGTAAATATGTGACGAAGAGTTTTTATGATATGACTAAACCCCATAGGTGTATTTAAGGAAGTTGAATCATCCAACTAAAATGTTACTGACCACACTCGAGAACTATGGGACCCCCCAGGAGCTCACTAACCACTCCTGGCGCCCAACCCCTTGACTCAACTTGATTTTTTAATGATCTGGACTCCTATTCATTCCCATGACAAGGCGTGCCAATCACTATAACCCTATAGTCACTCCCATGAGCCTGCTTCTTAGTGACTGTAGACTAAATACCTAGTCATGTGCGAGTGACCCTGAGATGTGAGCCACTTTTTGAGGGTTATGATATAGATATTTTCCCACAACTTGATGAAAATATAAGAAATGATAAATGACACATAGACAAAGCCTTTAATTCAAAACTTGAGAGAGGACTTGACCTATCCCATCCTAACCATGACAAACATTACATGTTATAATTACATATATGAAAATAGGGGTTTCATACTTATCTGAGAATCGTCAAGAAGGTTTTATGCCTTCTCTCAATAGTTGCATTATCATCTATTAGGTCATGCATTAATTAACTATTCATTTACTAATCAAAACATTATTAGAGCCATAACTAAAGTCTATCATAAAACCCTTCTCATAACTAACATATAACGAGAATAATAACAATGATAGAACAACCATGAAAGCCATATAATAACAGGGATAAATACTCATGAAATACAATGGTAAACATAGGTCTTATTAAAATGTGAAAATCCAACCAAGTCAAGGACTTCCATGTACCACTCGACCATAGATTACGCTGAACCAAATATTTCTTTCATTTAATCACCCATGTTCCATATTCCAAATATAAATGTGGGACTCACAACAAAACAACCAAGGTTTCCCCAAGTTTTGTCGCATACCTTGCGGTTACTGGTCAAGGGATTTCTGGACCCAAAACCCTCATTTATACAACCAAGCTTTACCACAATCCTACCACTACCAGTCAAGGTACTCTTACGTCAAATAATAAACATACACTACCACTCTTTATCGCAATCCTGCCAAAACTGATCAAGGGATCACTATTCCCTAAACAAGCTTGGATTCCTTTGAATTTCTTCTGTAATACCTTGAGTAATTTTTCCTGTCTCCACCCTCAGGCTTTATCGTCCATCCTTCCATTTTAGGTCAGTGGATTCCTAGGCCCTTCAGAATTTTCATGAGACCACCTCACCTAGTTCTAAAACCAAATGAAAGAACCCTATTGCACCATGGCTATCCAAAAATTGAAAGGAAACGATGAAACTAGTATCACACTTGGATAAACCCATGCCAATGCTAGCAAGAGAACCAAATACACACATGCATATACCATGTTGACTAACCTAGCAAGAAAATCATACATTCAACTTGATACCTACAAGGATTCCTATTGTAGCCACTTGATCAACTCTTACTTGCTTAATATTTACTTCTGTTTTCTTCCTTGTCCTTCATTTTCCTTAATTTATCCAATACTACAGTGCTCCAAGAATTATCTAAATGAGAAAGAGTATGAGATAGAGAATAAAGACAGAGCTCTATTCTAAAACTGACAAAAGGCTCAACTAACAAAAGATGTGAATTGATCGTGATAGGAATTTTTATTAATGAGGCCTCTATTTTCTTTAATTTCAATTATTTTCTTTTAATTTCCTCCTCGCATGCAACCTCTGACCTTTCACCTTCCTTTTCTCCTATTTTCCTTTATTTTCATAAATAAAATATCAATTAATGTCGCTTTGCCTTTTCAATGTGTTTCCCATTGGATGTACCAATTCCGTTAGCCATAATAAAACAAGTGAACACCAACTACGATGTTTTTCTCAATATTCAACTTAGAATACATGTCTCATGATATTGGTCTTTTTTTCCTTCATTAAATTTATTACATTAAATTTTAACCCGAGGTTGTTACAAACCCCTCCCACTTAGGGGAACATTTTCCTTGGTGTTCATTGACACCTATAACTAGCCAGAACACTAAAAACCAAAACATACTACCCATGGCACTTTATAACTTAGTTCAATATAGTATTTACAATGAACAACCTGCTAAAAAGAAAACCAAACTCGCAAACTTGACAACATGACAACCAAACCACTTATTAGAGCTTTATAGCACAACTCATTGCGGTATTTACAACAACAACCATACATAAATATGTACATATACGAAACACACATTTGCATTCACTGACAAATAATGAACGATACATAACTTTCATTTGATCAACCATATCCCATGTAGCTTCATTTTACTCAAAGTGCTTCCACTGCACTTTAAGTTGCTCGATTCCTCAGTTCTAGAGCATGAGCATATTTCACTGCAATATGAACTATGGTTCCAGCTGGAATTCGCCTCTTTTCTCCACCAGTAATACAATACAATCCAATCAATAACATGATCAAAATATTTCACATGTCTCTTAAGAAATGAAATATGAAAAACATCATGGAATTTCATTGTTAGATGCAGTGCAGGTATGTACACCATTGGTACAATCATCTCAAGGATCTCTAAAGACCTGCAATACTAAGGTTCCAACTTTCGACATGACCCACTCCTCAAGGGCCTCTTCTTGGGATTGATGTGCAAGTACACATATTCCCCAACCCTAAAATCCTTAACTGCCATGTGTTTATCTACATAACATTTATGCTTGTTGTGTGCTGCCTTTAGATTCTTTTTGATAACCTTCATTTCTTGTTCCATTTTTTCCAACATATCTTTTCCAAATAGCACCCTATTTACTACATCATTCCAATTGATGGGAGTATTACAACACCGTCCATAAAATGCCTCAAAAATATTCATCCTCAGTTACTCTTGATACCCAATTTTGTAAGCAAAATCTACAAGTGGAAGCTAGTCTTCCCACTTTCATTTCTCATCCATAAAATGCATCTCAACATGTCCTCAAAAACTCTATTGAACCTCTCTGTCTATCCATATATATATGGATGATAAGATATACTGAAGGCTAAATCTATATCCAAACCTGGAAATAACACCTTCCAAAAAATAGAAGTGAACTTGGCATCTATGTTTGACACAATCTTCTTCAGAACACCATGCAACCTCACTATCTCCCTGATGAAGACTTGTTCTACATCGCTATCTTAATAAGTAGACTTCACTAGAATGAAGTGTGATACCTTTCTCAACCTATTAGCCACAAGCATAATAGAGTTATGTGGTCTAGATGTCTTCAAAAAGCCTGTAATTCCTCCCATTTCCACTATGGAATTGGAATTAGTTGTAGTATACCACCTATACGTCTGCACTCTACTTTTATGGATTGAAAATCCAAACATATAGTCACAAACATTTCCAATTCCTTTTTCATGTTAGTTCAATAGTAAAACTTCTTAACTGATGCCAATGTCTAATAGTATCCTAGGTGATCTGAATATAGCTTAATATAAAATTCCAATAAGATAAGGTTATTTATCTCACTGTTATTCGACGCATAGATATTGCCCCTAAATCTAACAAAACCATCCACTGTGAGAGAATAGTCCACATCCTGATCACCGGTACCCTGCTACTGTAACTTGTGTCCAATCTCCCTATACCTATCATCCTGTTTTCCTACCTGTAAGATCTGATCCTGTAAATCCACCTCATATGAACTAATAGCTACTGTGTCATTTACTTGTACTCTTCTGATAAGAGCATCTACAACACTATTCTCTTTTCCTTTACTGTACCTGATCTTGAAGTCAAACTCACTAATCATGAAATCACTGCGATCACTCATCAGAGTGAACACCCTACCAAGAAGATAGTTCCTCCACATTTTCAATGCATGAATGATCGTTTCGAACTCAAGATCATGTGTCACATAGTTCTTCTCCTGCTCATTTAGTTTCCTTGATATGTAACATACAACATGTCCCTCTCACATCAAGGCTCCACAAAGTCTTCTCTTGCAAGCATCTATACACACTAGAAACTCTTTACCTAGATTTGAAATATTGAGAACTAGAGCAGTTTTCAACAACTTCTTAAACTTATACTCAAAAATCGTTTTGCGTTCCTTTGTGCATTCAAATCTATTTTCTTTTCTCTGCAAGGATGTAATAGGATATACAATCCACGAGAATTTTTTGGTAAACCTCTTGTAGTAACTTGCTAATGCCATGAATGATATGACCTTATCCACATTCCTAGGAGCTTCCCATTCCATGATATCTCTTATCCTTTATGGATCCAATCCTATGCATTTACTAAGCATGGAATACAACTGATGCTCTCTTAGCAATCTCAATATTGTGGCTAAGTGTTCAACATTCTCTTCCATATTCTTAGAATACATCAATATATCATCAATGAATACAATAAGAAACATTTCGAGATAAGGATTCAACATACTCTTCATCAAACACATGAAAGTAGCTAGACCATTAGTCAAACCAAAAGAACTACAACAAACGAATAATTACCATACTTGGTCTGAAAAGTAGTCTTGTAGATGTCATCTTATTTGATGTGTATGTGATGATATTCAGATATTAAGTCAATCTTCGAGAACACTATAGCTCCCTTCAACTAGTCAAATAAGTCATCGATGTTGGGTAACAGATACCTATTCTTCATCGTTACCTTGTTCAACTACATGTAATCAATGCAAAACCTACGAGTGACACCCTTCTTCTTTACAAACAAAACTGGTGCACCCCAAGGCGATACACTTGGCCTTATGTATCTCTTGTCAAGCATTTCCTTCAACTTGAATTTTAATTGCACTAACTCCACAACTCTCATCCTGCATAATGCCTTTTATGCTAGTGCAACCACTGGTACCAACTCAATAGAAAAGCCCACTTCCACATGAGGAGGAAACTATGAAATCTTTGTTGGAAACATGTCCTGAAACTTCTGGAAGGACGGGTACCTCTTCAAGAAATATGCAAGCTCAACATCCTTACCTTTATCACTAGAGATATGAACTAGAAATAACATACATCCTTCCCTGTCACTACGCTTTTCATGCATATATGGAACTATTATGACTGATGTTGTCTTCTTCTTACCCTACAAGACTTTTTTTTCTCCATTGTCATCCAAACACTTAATAGCCTTTTCATAGCAATACACCTTAGTCCTATGAAGATAAATCCAATCCATACCCAAAACTATATTGTATGATTTGAATGGAAGTACATTAAGATACGCTGATGTAGGCATACCATTTAACTCAAATGAACAAGCTCTTACCCAATGATGGACTCTCTTCTTAGTACCTAGACACTACATGCACTTCTTTTCTGAAACCACTCATATTCACCAATTCAAGGTTAACATAACTATAACTAGATAAAGGGTCAATCAAAATATAAACAATTTTATCACAAAGCTTAATATCCATCTCAATAATATATTCCTGGTGGTGTATCTGCATGTCATCCAATCCTTCATAGATCTAAGGAATGCTCTGCCCAATATCCGCAACTGTATGTGCTTCCTGTGAACTATAGATATGAGACCTACCACCCTGATACCATAGGAAATCCTTCTTGAGATTCTCATTGCCACATCTTCAACACTACAATTTTCCCCTTCCACCGCCTCTATTCTGCTTCTCTCTAGGTTGTGACCCTGTGGATGCCCCGAAAATCATTGTATCAACATTGGGGATAACCACCCAGTCTGGACCTTAATATAGCTCCTTTTCTGTTTGGAATGGTGGCTCCGACTCAGGATAATGGGACCAGTTTCCCACTAATAAATAAAAGGGGTGGATGAATGATTGATTGTCTAATCTAATGATAGGTGAATAATTTAATCTATCAGCAAAAATAGAAGAACTACTAGTAATCCCGGGAACTATTGTACTTTGAAATGTAGTGCTTGATGATCTATGTCTATTGACAGGCATATAGATGACTCCATCTAATAAACATGGACATTCATTTATTTAAGGATTACTTTGTTTAAATAGTTAAACAATGTGATTAACATAATATTGCTACACTTATCATTTATAACATCGATATATATATGATCAAAAGAAAAGCATATGATAAACATCCAATAGTGGAAGGAATAAAGAATGTTGTTAAAACACATAAATATATCCGATAATAACAAAAGCGATCAAATGACAATTCATATAAAAAAAATAATTGAGACATAGATAATAGTACCATATGAGTTGTTTATCACTCCCAATATCAATCGCTATTTGAAAGTATTCTTCCAACGCAGAAATACTTTCAAACAAAGACAGTAGTGCGCATTCGCATAAAAGATTCTTTGTCAAAATCAGAATAATTGGTCCAGTTTTATAAAAGAATATTCCTGAAGTACAGTAGTGCAACTTTAGGCTTTAAGTCATGTACAAAACTTACGACCCTTTCCAAATACAATGAAAGGTTCTATAAATACTTAATTAAGCTAATTATCTAGGAAACTGAAATCCTACTTAATTGGTATCAATTGATCTTGAATATCTCCTTCACAACAATCTGGCAGTCAGCGGCATGAATCATCATTGTCGTTGATTTGCATCTTGAAATTTCTCTCTCTGCTTTCATTAAATGGGACTGCCATTCTGTAAATAATATTTCCTTATGTGATTCTAAAATCTTTGGTAAATTAGCCGCCTGTCCCTAATCGGTATCTTGCCATTCAAGAAAATTAGTTAATATTTCATCGGCTTGATCCAAGTCTGTTCTAGCTTTTTCCGATTTTTCACTTATTGATGTCATCAAATCGCATAATGGTTCCACCTAGGCAATTTGTTGACATAAAAGCTTTATCTGTGTTATCAATGCCTTGTTTATCTGTAATGCTTCTACTTTGAATTCGGCTATCTGTGGAAGATTTTTGTTTTCTCTAGCTGGGCTGATAGTTGAGCAATTTGCTCATCTTTTGACTTCAGCATTTGTTCATTCGCTGCTTTCAGTTGTGCCAATGCCTCAGACAACTCTCTCTGCTTTTGAACTGCGCTGTAATCAATCCTTTGTTTCTCTTCTTGCAATTGTTTAGTTAATTGATTATTTATTTGTTGTTGTGTTAACAATTGCCGTTCTGCCTTCTCCGCCTTCTGTTGTGCTTCTGATAGTTGCGCTTGCAATGAAAAGATCTCCTGTTATTTTGTTTTTAATAAAAGACTCACCTCTGATTGCTTGTCTATTTTTGTTGCCGAATAGGCTCCAGCATATTGTGATAGTTTTGTTAGGTCATCAGAGGGGTCGAATTCCTCCTTCCAAACCACATTGCCCGTCACTATTTGTTCTCGGAATAGGGAAGGTTGATCAGTCCTTCTCCTCTTCCTCTGTTGTTTTACCACAACTTTGTGTCTTGGGCTATAGAAGACATCTAAGCGAGGAATTTCTTCTATTTGCAAAATAATCTTCTCGGAGGGATCCTTTGGGATTATCTCTACTTCTTTTGAACTGGGTAGGCCGCTAGTTCCACTTGGAACCTGTTTTGAACTGGTCTCTTGCGTGTCTACTGCTTTTGATATTTCAGCGTCCTTTGAGCACTCAAGATTGCTGATAATTGAATCGAATCGCTGCCATTCCTGGAGCAATTTTGGGTCAATCTGAGTATCTACATTCACCTTTATGCTGCTTTGTTCCTGCTCTTTCGACTAGGTTTCCTCTTGTCTTTTCATATGCACTTCCTCCTGTTCTTTTGATGTAACAGGAGTTTCGTTAGTAAGTTGTTGTTCAGGCTCGCTTGATTCTCTTGTTGGGGTTGTCCCTAACAGATATAGAGGCAGAGTTTGCAACCTTGTTCTCTAAGTCTGTTGAATTCAACTAACCCTTCATCTTTGTATTCCATTATGTCCAGCGATTTAACTTGGGACATTGACTAAGCTGAGGAGAACAAGTCATCAAACTTATCTTCTTTATGATCAAACATTGTCGATTTGGTCTGTTCAAGTGCATTATAGGTGACTTTGTTGGGATCAAATCGCCTATTAGGGAGAGTTGCTAGAGTTAATGACTTCATCTTTTCAGATTCTTTCTTTGCATGTTTGAAATCATGCAAAGTCTAGACATCACATCTCAAAGGAAAAGAGGGCCAGACCTGCTTCTTATTTTTCTTTAGATTTTGTGTAACGCCTTCGGACATAATCTGATAGGCTATCTCCCTTGCCAGCAGTTTATAAGGTATGTACAAAGGAAGGACATGAGGTTTGGCTTGGCTGCCGAAAGCTCTTATATAAATAAATTTTTCCTCCCCAAACCACCTTCCTATTGATGTCAGATCAATCCCTGCTTGGCATGAAATCTTGGGAGCAGGTTTATCAAAAATAGAGTAATGAATGGGTAACATAAAGCCATTGCAGACTTGGTATAAATGGTGCTTATATGAAGTTTTCCACAATTTCTAATGGTATATTTGAATGGGCATGGGGCCTTGTGAAGTCCACCTCCAGCCGAGCACGAGAAATTCAGAATTAAAACACAGGGTGTCTAGTATATAAGCGCTGTAGTAGAATGGGGGAATAAGCCTTTCAGTGATGCAGGTTTTGGTTCTAAAATCAAGAACTGTTGTTGCTAGCTTATCTGACAGTATAGTTTCCCAATCCATTATTTCACTATTACACGCCGCTTCCATCAAGGGAACCATTTCTATAGTGAAATTAGCGGAATCGTGCAACCCCCACAATCTACAGATCATTATCCATAGCAATAAGGAGAACATAGGGAATCAACAGAGTACTTACCGGAAGATTCATGCTTGTGTTTTGCCGGATTTTGCCTCCAATCCTGAATGGGTTCAAATTCAGTTTCGTTCTCATTTCAGAATTTCTCTAGAAATGCCTTGTTGTACTTCTTCTCTGGCACAAGAAAATGATACATTTGCCTCAAATCATTAGCTTGAAATGAACCGAAGATTCTCCCATCTCTGGTGCAGAAGGTTCTATCTGTGATTGGGATTTCCTCAATTTCCCACCTCACTACATCCGTATATGGGAGAATTTGTTCCCGAGCTACTATCCGATGAAGGAAAGTGTTGGCTAAGTCCTTTAAAGTAGCATCAGATTTTCGATTGGTATCTGCTGTGGCTTGTAATGTTTTCACCTCTGTTTCTTCGGCCCCAATCAAATTATAGGTACTTTGCCAAGTAGTTTTGCCGAGTCCTAGACATGTAGTATCGGATATCAATCCTTTTCTTTTAGTTCCTAGATCAGCGATGGGTTGTCCTGTGGCTAGTGAAGCGGAAGTGATTGCAGTTTTCTTAGACTTCTTCCCCATTCTGCTTGAATCTATTATTTCGGAATAGTTCTGCACAAGAGTGAAAATGAATGTAATACAGAGAATTGATAGCGCAAACCAAATATGACCGAGATATATTTATCAATGCATGATGAGGGATTAACTTAAAGTGGTCGCGGATACAATCTGTGAAAAGATTTTTAGGCTTACTATTTCATTAAATGGCCGTTAAAACCTGCCAATCCTTTAAATGCCCATCATATCGTTTTATTTGCCGAATGATTTGTTTAAGCGTGCCTTGGATGTTTTTGTGGTTGAGCGCAGGTGAATCACTGTTTGGAAGATAAGGCCTTTAATACAAATTAATCATAATATCCTTGTCTTAACAATTCTTTGATATTCGCGCTTTTGGCTTTATCGCAATTGGGCGTCGGGGGAAAACTTAAATTGTTATATTGGTTCCTTTTGGAATCCCCGATTGTCGATAGCAATATCGCATCGCATCGGGAGTATTAACTGAGCACATTAAAAAGCATACATGGTACATCCTCGATCGTCGATAGTGATATTGCATCTCATCGGAGCGAAAGGGACTTTATCGCATCGCATTGGAGCGAAAGGAACTTTATCGCATCGCATCGGAGCGAAAGGAACTTTATCGCATCGCATCGGAGCGAAAGGAACTTTTGTTATGGTAACTTATTATTGCCGATATCTGATAGCCTATTGCTTGTTGTCGCGTCGGAGAAAACCAATGGGTCTTTAGGTTATGCTTCCTTTGTCATTGCGACATGCGATCTTGCGATCGCTTTATCGCAATGATAAAAGATGAATCATTTATATTATAAGACCAAATAATTGGTTTATCAAAAAAATTTTGTAATATTTTCACTTTGTTTTTTGGACCTTTTTGAGTAATATGAAGTTGATACCAATTAAAATAAAAAAGGACCCATTTCATATTATAGTTTTGTGATAAAAAATGATATGAAATGGGGGGTTGTTGTAGAGCACAACAATTGGCAATCCGCTGGCAGAAACAATTACCTCTGAAAAGTACGGAAATACTTAAACTTTTTATAAAATAGAGATCTCATCAAAGGGGAAAATTCTAATATAACTAGGTTTATATGCATTCCAAATAAAATGAAACTATCTTTACTAATTTCCTCTCTTGTTTAAAATTAGATACATTCTAAGTTTTAAATTGGCCTCTATTGGTTGATAATGATAAAACAGAAAACCTTTCCAAATCAGCTTTTTAGAATTGACTCCTTTGTCATAAGTAGAGCCTTTGCTGCTAGCAAATGTTCATAGTTTCGAGAGGGATACCTTTTAACCATGTTATTGTCCATTGTCCCATTCATTTCAGAGTATGATTAACAGAATGAATTCAAAAAATGTTTTTCACATTTTGCGTTTCTTTTCTACTTTTATCTTATTTTGTAAGATAAAAAGCCATTGCCCTGGTTTGGTGACCAGCTGAGTGACAATGCCATTCACTGGTAGTAATTTAACCGAACAAGCTAGCTCGTGATGAGACCCCTTGTCTTGTAATTCTAAGCCATTACCCTGTTTTGGTATGAATTATTGGTAATGTCAGTTAAACTATTTCCCTATGATCATGGTAAGCAGGCTTGTAATAATACCTCTTATCCTTTATATCAAATATTTTAGAATTACACTCTCAGTAATCATAAGCTTTGGTGAGTGGGATGGACAATTTTCTCCTTAAGAGTAAATGGATAACAAGGTAAGAGTTATAGATGCTGAAGTTGGATTAGTTCCTATTTTGATATTGATAACCCTTTTGTGACTGATTTGAAAACATAAAATGATTTACAATATTTCTAAACTTTGAGAAGCGTTCACAAAAATTGAAGTGTGGTTTTAGAATGCAATTACACCTAGTTTCCTAGAAATTATCCCTTTTGTTTAACACTTCTATTATTTTAAAAGTAAATATCAACCCTACCTTTTTTGAGAAACTTTTAAATACAGCAAAGGTCAATAGAAGATACCTCACAACTTTATTTTCTAATGGTCCTACAAACTACAAAATTCTATTAAAAAGGAGAAGGGGTTACCTCTTCAATTGAAGAATTTTTTTAAGATAAGGCCATTAATGGGGAGAGAATCTCTCAAACCTGATAAATCTTGTAATATGAAGGTTGAATGGCCTATCTTCTCACAGATATGAAATGGCCCAAGCCACATCTTCTGGAACTTGGTGTGTTTTCCCTTGTCCTCACGAGCTTCATCCCATTTCAGAACTAAATCACTGACTTGAAATTGTTTTGAATCGGATGAGAATGAATCAAAGGATGACTTGGTGATTTGCTGATGTTTTGCATGAATAACCTTGGATTTTTCTCTTATCTCTTCTAATTTTAGAATTTGATCATGTCTAAGTTGAACAGAAGAAGAAGGGCTTTCCTCAATAAACTGAACTAGGGCTAGAGAAGGAAGGACAAGATTTGTTGGTAGTACTGCTTCTTTTCCATATACAAGATTAAACGGGGAAGAACCTATGGAACCCTTCTGCGTTATCCTATCAGCCCATAGTGTGAATATTAAGGATTTGTGCCATTTTTTATGATTCTGTTCGATAGTTCCCTTAATAATTTTAATAAGATTTTTATTTGTAGACTCTGCTAAACCATTACCCTGGGGATAGTAATTAGCAGAATATTTCAATTTAAATCCTCTTTTAATAGCGAAATCAAACATAGCATTGCCTGAGAAGTAAGATGCATTGTCAAAAACAAGATCATTTGGGACACCAAACCTGGTAATGATGAATTGATCTATGAATTCAATAATTGCCTCAGAATTTGTTGTCTTTAAAGGAATTGCTTCAACCCACTTAGTAAAATAATCAGTAGCGGTAAGGATATACTTATGCTGTTTGGAAGAATGTGGAGTAATTTCTCCAATGATATCCAATCTCCATTGCTCAAATTATTGTTCAATGTTGACTGGTTGCAAAGGGAAAGCTAGTTTTCTTTGTCTTCCACTAGAAGTTTAACAATTTCGGCATTTCCTTACATATTCATGAGCATCTCTAAACAGAGTGGGCCAATAATATCTAGCATGAATGATTTTGTGGGCTGTTGTATCAGCTCCAAAATGTCCTCTTACTGGTCCATCATGTAATTCCTGCAAAATCTTTTGTGCTTCAGGTTTTTCTAGGCATCTTAATAAGATTGAATCATAGTTTTTCCTAAAAAGCACATCATCAATAATTGTGAAATTTTTCGCTTTTAATCTAATGGCCCTTTTGTTTTTGTAAGACAGGTTAGGAGGTGCATATCCATTTTTCAAATAAAAGATTAATTCAGCATATTGTGATTCAGAATCAGTAATACTTATCTGGTTGATTTCTTCGGTTTGATCTATATCACCTCATTCTGGAATGTTGGATGCTCCTGCCAATAACCTGCAAAAACCTTGGCCTTGAACAATGTTTGCTGGTTTAATTTCTAAGTTATATTCTTGAAGTGCTGTAACCCAATTTGCCCTTTTTTCACCTAGTTCCCTTTGGATTAATAGTTGCCTTACTGCAGGCAAAGGAACTATAACTTTTGTATGGGCTTCTAAAAGGAAGGGTCTGTAATGTTTGATAGCTTTATATACAACAAAGGCTTGTTTTTCTACTTTGGAGTAATTCAATTCAGCACCCTAGAGATTTGAACTATAGAATGAAATGGGTGCTTCCAAATTGTGATTGTTAATCTGTGTGAGTACTATTGCATAAGACAAATCAGATGCGATAGTATACAATGTGAAATGATTAGAAAAATTAGGAGTATTTAAGGCAGGGGCATTGATTATTGATTGTTTGATTAAATCAAATGCTTCCTATTCTGATGATCCCCATCTAAAGACTGAATTTTTCATAATCATAGTTTGAA
Organism: Pinus tabuliformis; assembly: GCA_031772625.1. Classification (NCBI taxonomy): domain Eukaryota; kingdom Viridiplantae; phylum Streptophyta; class Pinopsida; order Pinales; family Pinaceae; genus Pinus; species Pinus tabuliformis. The sequence goes on along the minus strand of CM062813.1, from coordinate 789,770,557 downwards.
GTAGCCGAATGATTTGAGAAAAGTCTGGAACAAATCTTTTGAAAAAATTGATTTGGCCTAAAAATGACTGCATGGATTTTTTATTATGAGGGAAAGGGATTTCAGAGATTTCTTTGATCCTGTTCGGATCAATATAAATGCCATCTTTAGAAACAATAAAGCCTAAGAGCTTTCCTTGGTCAAGAGAGAAGAAGGATTTTTTAGGGTTAATTGAAATACTGTACCTTTTGCAGCTTTGAAAGATTTGATTTAAATCATGCAAATGATTGGATTTCTCTTTAGAAAATACAGTAATATCGTCTAAGTAGACGACTACTGTTTTGTTAATCAACCCTTTAAAAGCTATATCCATCGCTCTTTGCAACATGGCTCTGGCATTAATAAGTCCGAAAGGCATTTTCTGATACGCATATGTTCCCCATTTTGTTCTCAATGTGGTTTTGAGTCGGTCATCAAGATGGACCAAAACTTGGTTATATCCTGAAAAACCGTCTAAAAAGGACATTAACTCAGAGCCTGCCACTGATTGGAGTATTTGCTCCATAGTAGGTAATGTGAAATTATCTTTTAGGCTCGCCTTGTTCAAATTTCTGAAATCTATACAAATCCTGATGTCGCCATTTTTCTTTCTGACTGGCACCATATTGGAGACCTAGTTTGAGTGCCAAACGGGAAAAATAATCTTAGCTTTCAAGAGTTTATTAAGTTCAGATTTTATTTGACTCTCTATGTTCGGATGTATTTTCCTCAACTTCTGCTGAATTGGTTTCTGTTCGGGAAGCATTGGAATGGTATGCTGGATGATGGATGCATCATATGTCTTTAAATCGTCATATTTCCAAGCAAAACATGTTTATTTTTCCGTAACAGTATAATGAATGCTTCCTTCTCTTCCATGGAAAGTCCTAATCCTAAATTAATTTTTTGAGTAGTTTTCTCAGTGCCAAGGTTTATCAATTCAAACCTTAAGGTAGAACTTTGGAGCTTTGTATTGGTCACATGTTTAAGCTTGTCTCTAATATCATAAAGATCCTCAAGCTTCACCATAGGCTTTGGGATTGAATTTTCCTTGTGTTTACCTTTCATTTGAAGGTCATGCTCGTTTTCCTCAATGATTTGATCATCATAGGACTTTTCGGAAGTTAAAAAATGTAAAATGTCTTCATCATGGTTGAATACTCTCCAATTAGTGATATTATCAGGAATCGATGGCATAAAAAGTAATTCTACTGAAAATCTATCTGGGCTATAATCTTCGCAAGGTAGGAGCTTAGAAGAAACATTAGCTAGCAGGTCGGCTGCTGAATTTTGAGACGTGGGAATGGAAGAAATATTGAATGCCGAAAAGTGGGGGGTGAGTTCCTGTACCAGCGACTGATAATGTTTGAGATGGCTCGAAAGACAATGAATTGTATTCCTTACCTGTTTAACAATAATTTTAGAATCTCCAAACACTTTCAGATATTGGACCTTGACGCCAATCGCTTTATATAGTCCTTGGACTAAGGCTTCGTACTCAGTTGTATTATTCGTGCATTCAAACTCTAGCCTACATGACAACATTGTTTTTTCTCCCTGTGGGGTAATCAAAATACATCCTGCTCCTGAGCCCTCGCTAGATTTGGACCCATCGAAATATAATGACCAAAATAAAGAAGTATTAACAATTTTATTTACAGTTTCCTGAGTATCATTAAAACATCTTGACCTATCTGTTTGTGAATAATTTTCGATCTAAGATGTAGAATTGTTTAATGAGAAAGGAGATGGTTGCGCAGTGAAGTTGCCAAAGAATGACTCTGATGAATAATTCCCCAAAATGTTGTTATTAAATGCTATTGGTTGGTTTTCTTGTTGAAATTTTATAACTGTATGGGTCATGTGTTTTTCTCGATCGATTTTTATTTGATTTGGCTTTCCCTTATAGGGGAGCCACATATGGGACCAATCAATAGAAATATACCCATGTAGTTTTTCAGACCAATCCCTACTCCAGATCAAACCATAAAATTCAGGTATATCGGCGATCAAGATATCAATTCCTTGTACTACTCTAGGATCAGCTGATAGCCTAATAGTTATTGAGTTGATTTCCCCTAAAACCTGTACTTTAGTCTTGTCCAACTGCACAATATGAATAGCGGACTTTTGTGGTTCAATGTTCAGTTTGGAAATAACTGAAGCTGGAATTATATTAGAGGATGCCCCTGAGCCAATCAAACAGTTTTGCAAGTTTCTATTGTAGATCTCCTAGGTTAGAAGGAAAGGTGGAGCATGAGAATTTGATCTGTCTCCTATCAGAACTGCACCAGTAGCTTCGACTATACTAGAAGGTTGATGACCTATATCATTTGCAGCTTTAGCACTGGGAAGGGGTGAAGTAGGAACAACATTTAATTCCTTGAGAAGCAATTTTTGCTGATGTTTCAATTTACTAAGTTCAAACATGGTAATGTTTGCCTTAGTCCTTTTCATGTCATCAACAATATTGTAATCCATTGAATCAGACACTACCAATGTCTTAGATGTTGATGGGATAGTTGAGGTTGAAGGTTGGTTTTGTGGAACTTTTACAAGTGTCTTCTTTGGGGGTACCTTTTCCTTTATTGTAGTAGCACCTGCACTCCTTTTCTTCAAAGTTGTCTGAACAAGTTCAGAGGTACCTTTACTCCTGGTAGTGACAGGAAACGCTTCTTCTTCATTTTTTGTATCAGAGTTAGGCAATATAAAATCCCACATTCCATGACATTCAACAACTTCCTCTTCTTCATCAGTTGGTGAAGCTGTTTCTTCTTCTCCTTATTCAAGATCTGAATTTGCATTAGATATAACATTCGGTGGTTTTGATTCTATTTTCTTGTAATTCCTAAAGGGTCTTCTGGTTGAGGTTTTAGCTACCTGTTTTTTGATTTCAACCGTTTCATTTGACATAGTCTTGAGGACCTTTTGTAGACCCTCCATGTCATATGGATCTTTAGGGGTTTTCTTCTTTGAATGATCTTTAAAAGAAACTTTTTTGGTTTTTCTGTCTTCAAGAGCAGCTTTCTTCTCTAGAGCATTAATACGCTTCTCCACAGCAAGTGCTTCTTTCATGTTTTCAGCTAAAGTTGGTTTTCCAACCCTGTCTACAAAAATAGCTATATTGGTAGGTAGGCAGTTATATACCCCTCTCTTCAGATTTGCTCACTTGGTTTGGAGGCCGTTGGGATTTTATTCAAGAGTTTATTGAATCGTGCATTAAATTCTTTAATTGGTTCCCTATGCTCTATCCTAAGATTGGAGAGGTCATTTATTAGTGTAGCCAAAGACCTATCATCACCATACTTAGTAAGAAACTATTCTTGGCAAGTCGTCTAATTGGTAATGGAACCAGAAGGTAAGGAAAAATACCAGGATCCTGCTGATCCTTGCAAAGTATAAGGGAAAAGCCTAACGACAACATCTTGCTCTGTTACTCCCTTCAAATTAATTGCCAACATGAAGTTATTAATATGTTCCTCAGCTTGTGCTCCATCATCTCGATTAAACGTAGGTAACCATCTCTCAGGTGCATCAGGTAATGTATGCAATGGAGCAGGCATATTGACTACACCAGGCCTGGTCCATGGATTTGCCATTGTAACCGCAGTAGTGGATGATATTACTGTTGAACTTCCAGAAGTCTCGGAAGGAGTTGATATTAAGGATTGTGCTGGTTGGGATGTTGAAGTTACTAATCCCTGATGAACAACAATGTGTGATGAGGGAGTGGATGGTTGACTTCACACTGGGGAAGGTGAGATGGAGGATGTGGATGAAAGTTCTTCACTGTGAGATCCTTCAGTGTTTTTCTTCGCCTTTTTCCTTTTGGGTAAAGGGAACTCAGTAGGTCCAATACCGAGCTTTCCACTCTGAAGTCTGGTGAGAGGGTGAGGTAAATTGAACTGCGAATTCGCACTATTTTGAGATACCTTAGATTTCTGTAGTGATATCGACAAACTCTGAAGTTTGTGGATAAGAGACTGGACTTCAGGAGATTCAAGAGTTAGTTGTTCTGGAGTATGATGGGTTTGAGCAGTGGTAGTTGATTCCTCTTCTTCTTGTTTGGATACTGGAGAACCAACATGCAATTGGGAAGTACGAGCTGATGCGGAGGGAGAATTACTCTTAGAATGGTTTGTAGATTTGAGTTTGCTTGCCATTCACAGTTGATGGCCCTACTTCTAGCGCCAAAAATGTTGATGCCCTGAAAATCGTTGTATCAACATTGGGGATAACCACCCGGTCCGAACCTTAATACAGCTCCTTTTCCGTTTGGAATGGTGGCTCCGACTTGGGATAATGGGACAGTTTCCCAGTAATGAATAAAATGGGTGGATGAATGATTGATTGTCTAATCTAATGATAGGTGAATAACTTAATCTATCAGCAAAAATAGAAGAACTACTACTAATCCTGGGAACTATTATACTTTGAAATGTAGCGCTTGATGATCTATGTCTATTGACAGGCATATAGATGACTCTATCTAATAAACATGGAAATTCATTTATTTAAGGATTACTTTGTTTAAATAGTTAAACAAAGTGATTAAAACAATATTGCTACACTTATCATTTATATCATCGATACATATATGATCAAAAGAAAAGCATACGATAAACATCCAATAGTGGAAGGAATAAAGAATGTTGTTAAAACACATACATATATCCGATAATAGCAAAAGCGATAAACTGAAAATTCATATAAAAAAATGACTTCAGACATAGATAATAGTACCATATGAGCTGCTTATCACTCCCAATATCAATCACTATTTTAATTTCTTCTTCCAACGCATAAATACTTTCAAACAAAGACAGTAGTGCATATTTGCATAAAATCTTCTTTGTCAAAATCATAATAATTGGTCCAGTTTTATAAAATAATATGCCTGAAGTACAGTAGTGCAACTTCAGGCTTTAAGTCATGTACAAAACTTACGACCCTTTCCAAATACAATGAAAGGGTCTATAAATACTTAATTAAGCTAACTATCTAGGAAACAGAAATCCTACTTAATTGGTATCAATTGATCTTGAATATCTCCTTCACAACAATCTGGCAGTCGACGGCATGAATCATCATTTAGGTTGTCTGCCTTTAAACCTGACCTGACATATTGCAAGCATTCGCTCCACTTCGGGTGGTCTGTTGAGGTGAGAATTGAGTTGGGCGGTATAGGTGGCATCCTGAATATCAGGAATGATATACCCAATTGCATCTATAAGGCATTTGAGGGCGGCTCTCTGGCTGTGTGGTTTGACTAAGAAGAACCAATAGGCGTCCCATGTCAAACTATTAATTCCTGCAATTAATCTCCCATTTTTCTCTAGTTTTGGATAACATGACTGCTCCAATGTTTTCACCGCTATCAATTTACCTGGAGTACATTGGGAAATCATGTTAGACAAGTAGAGAGTATTATTAACCAATTCAACTAAATTACTTGTGGTTGATTTTCATCTTGAAATTGCTCTCTCTGCTTTCATTAACTGAGACTGCCACTTGGTAAATAATATTTCCTTATGTGATTCTAAAATCTTTTGTAAATTAGCCGCCTGTCCCTGATCGGTATCTTTCCATTCAAGAAAATTAGTTAATATTTCATCGGCTTGATCCAAGTATGTTCTAGCTTTTTCCGATTTTTCACTTATTAATGTCGTCAAATCGCATAATGGTTCCACTTGGGCGATTTGTTGACATAAAAGCTTTATTTGTGTTATCAATGCCTTGTTATCTGTAATGCTTCTACTTTGAATTCAGATATCTATGGAAGATCTTTTGTTTTCTCTAGCTGGGCTGATAGTTGAGCAATTTTCTCATCTTTTGACTTCAGCATTTGCTCATTCGCTGCTTTCAGTTGTGCCAATGCCTCAGACAGCTCTTTCTGCTTTTGAACTGCGTTGTAATCAATCCTCTGTTTCTCTTCTTGCAATTGTTTAGTTAATTGATTATTTATTTGTTGTTGTGTTAACAATTGCCATTCTGCCTGCTCCTCCTTCTGCTATGCTTCTGATAGTTGCGCTTGCAATGAAAAGATATCCTGGTCTTTTGTTTTTAATAAAAGACTCACCTCTGATGCCTTGTCTATTGTTGCTGCTGAATAGGCTCCAGCATATTGTGATAGTTTTGTTAGGTCATCAGAGGGGCCGAATTCCTCCTTCCAGACCACGTTGCCCGTCACTGTTTGTTCTGGGAATAGGGAAGGTTGATCAGTCCTTCTCCTCTTCCTCTGTCGTTTTACCACAACTTTGTGTCTTGGGCTATAGAAGACATCTAAGGGAGGAATTTCTTCTATTTGCAAAATAATATGATCGGAGGGATCCTTTGGGATTATCTCTACTTCTTTTAAACTAGGTAGGCCGCTGGTTCCACTTGGAACCTGTTTTGAAGTGGTCTCCTGTGTGTCTGCTCCTTTTGATGTTTCGGCATCCTTTGAGCACTCAAGATTTCTGATAATTGAATCGAATTGCTGCCATTCCTTGAGCAATTTTGGGTCAATTTGAGTACATACGTTCACCTCTATGCTGCTTTGTTCCTGCTCTTTCGTCTGGGTTTCCTCTTGTCTTTTCATATGCACTTCCTCCTATTATTTTGATGTAATAGGAGGTTCCTTAGTAAGTTGTTGTTCAGGTTCGCTTGATTCTGTTGTTGGGGTTGTCGCTAACAGATCTAGAGGCAGAGTTTGCAACCTCTGTTCTCTAAGTCTGTTGAATTTAACTAACCCTTCATCTTTGTATTCCAATATGGCCAGTTATTTAACTTGGGACATCAACTCAGCTGAGGAGAACAGATCATCAAACTTATCTTCTTTATAATCAAACTTTGTCAATTTGGCCTATTCAAGTGCATTATAGGCGACTTTGTTGGGATCAATCGCCTATTAGGGAGAGTTGATAGAGTTAATGAATTCATCTTTTCAGATTCTTTCCCTGCATGTTTGAAACCATGCAAAGTGTAGACACCACATCTCAAAGGAAAAGAGGGCCAGACCTGCTTCTTATTTTTCTTTAGAGTTTGTGTAACTCCTACAGAGATAATCTGATAGTCTATCTCCCCTGCCAGCAATTTATCAGGTATATACAAAGGAAGGACATGAGGTTTGGCTTGGCTGCCAAAAGCTCTTATATATGTAAATTTTTCCTCCCCGAACCACCTTCCTATTAATGTCAGATCAATCCCTGCATGGCAGGAAATCTTGGGAGCAGGTTTATCAAAAATAGAGTAATGAATGGGTAACATAAAGCCATTGCAGACTTGGTATAAATGGTGCTTATAGGATTTTTTCCACAATTTCTGATGGTATATGTGAATGGGCATGGGGTCTTGTGAAGTCTACCTCCAGTCGAGCACGGGAAATTCAAAATTAAAACACAGGGTGTCTAGTATATAAGCGCTGTAGTAGAATGGGGGAATAAGACTTTTAGTGATGCGGGTATTGGTTCTAAAATCAAGAACTGTTGTTGCTAGCTTATCTGACAGTATAGTTACCCAATCCATTATTGCGAATGGGCATGGGGTCTTTTGAAGTCCACCTTCAGCCGAGCACGGGAAATTCAGAATTAAAACACAGGGTGTCTAGTATATAAGTGTTGTAGTAGAATGGGGGAAGAAGCCTTTCAGTGATGCGGGTTTTGGTTCTAAAATCAAGAACTGTTGTTGCTAGCTTATCTGACAGTATAGTTGCCCAATCCATTATTTCACTATTACATGTCCCTTCCATCAAGGGAACCATTTCTATAGTGAAATTAGCGGAATCGTGCAACCCCCACAATCTACACATCATTATCCCAGCATGGCAATAAGGAGAACATAGGGAATCAACAAAGTACTTACTGGAAGATTCATGCTTGTGTTTTGCCAGATTTTGCCTCCAATCCCGAATGGGTTCGGATTCAGTTTCGTTCTCATTTTGGAATTTCTCCAGAAATGCCTTGTTGTACTTCTTCTCTGGCACAGGCAAATGATACATTTGCCTCAAATCATTAGCCTGAAATGAACCAAAGATTCTCCCATCTCTGGTGCAGAAGGTTCTGTCTGTGATTGGGATTTCCTCAATTGCCCACCTCACTACATCCGTATATGGGAGAATTTGTTCCCGAGCTGCTATCCGATGAAGGAAAGAGTCGGCTAAGTCCTTTAAAGTAGCATCAGATTTTCGATTGGTATCTACTGTGGCTTGTACTGTTGTCACCTCTGGTTCTTCTGCCTCAACCAAATTATAGGTACTTTTCCAAGTAGTTTTGCCGAGTCCTAGACATGTAGTATCGGATATCAATCCTTTTCTTTTAGTTCCTGGATCAATGATGGGTTGTCCTGTGGCTGGCGAAGTGGAAGCGATTGCCGTTTTCTTAGACTTCTTCCCCATTTTTCTTGAATCTATTATTTCGGAATAGTTCTCCACAGGAGTGAAAATGAACATAATACAAAGAATTGATAGTGCAAACCAAATATGAGCGAGATATATTGATCAATGCATGATGAAGGATTAACTTAAAGTGGCCGCGGATACCATCTGTGAAAAGATTTTTAGGCTTACTATTTCATTAAATGGCCGTTAAAACCTGCCAATCCTTTAAATGCCCATCATATCGTTTTATTGGCAGAATGATTTGCTTAAGCATGCCTTGGATATTTTGGTGGTTGATCATAGGTGAATCATTGTTTGGAAGATAAGGCCTTTAATACGAATTAATTGTAATATCCTTGTCTTAACAATTCTTTGAAATTCGTGCTTTTTGCTTTATCGCAATTGGGCATCGGGGGAAAACTTAAATCGTTATATTGGTTCCTTTTGGAATCCCCAACTGCCAATAGCGATATCGCATCGCATCGGGAGTATTAACTGAGCACATTAAAAAGCATACATGGTACATCCCCGATCGCCGACAGCGATATTGTATCTCATCGGAGCGAAAGGGACTTTATCGCATCGCATTGGAGCGAAAGGAACTTTATCGCATCGCATCAGAGCGAAAGGAACTTTATCGCATCGCATCGGAGCGAAAGGAACTTTTGTTATGGTAACTTATTATTGCTGATATCCGATAGCCTATTGCTTGTTGTTGCGTCAGAGAAAACCAATGGTTCTTTAAGTTATGCTTCCTTTGTCATTGCAACATGCGATCTTGTGATCGCTTTATCGCAATGATAAAAGATTAATCATTTATATTATAAGACCAAATAATTGGTTTATCAAAAAGGTTTTGTAATGTTTTCACTTTGTTTTTTGGACCTTTTTGAGTAATACGAAGTTGATACTAATTAAAATAAAAAGGGACCCATTTCATATTATAGTTTTGTGATAAAAAATGATATGAAATGGGTGGTTGTTGTAGAGCACAACAATTGGCAATCCACTGGAAGAAACAGTTATCTCTGAAAAGTACGGAAATACTTAAACTTTTTCTAAAATAGAGATCTCATCAAAGGGGAAAATTCTAATATAACTAGGTTTATATGCATTCCAAATAAAATGAAACTATCTTTGCTAATTTCCTCTCTTGTTTAAAATTAGATACATTCTAAGTTTTAAATTGGCCTTTATTGGTTGATAATGATAAAACAGAAAACCTTTCCAAATCATCTTTTTAGAATTGACTCCTTTGTCATAGGTAGAGCCTCTGCTGCCAGCAAACGTTCATAGTTTCGACAGGGATACCTTTTAACCATGTTATTTTCCATTGTCCCATTCATTTCAAAGTATGATTAATAGAATGAATTCAAAACATGCTTTTCACATTTTGCATTTCTTTTCTACTTTTCTGTTATTTTGTAAGATAAAAAGCCATTGCCCTGGTTTGGTGACCAGCTGAGTGACAATGCCATTCACTGGTAGTAATTTAACCGAACAAGCTAGCTCGTGATGAGACCCCTTGTCTTGTAATTCTAAGCCATTACCCTGTTTTGGTATGCATTATTGGTAATGTCGATTAAACTATTTCCCTATGATCATGGTAAGCAGGCTTCTAATAAGAACTCTTATCCTTTATATCAAATATTTTAGAATTGTACTCTGAGTAATCATAAGCTTTGGTGAGTGCGATGGACAATTTTCTCCTTAAGAGTAAATGGATGACAAGGTAAGAGTTATAAATGTTGAAGTTGGATTAGTTCCTATTTTGATATTGATAATCCTTTTGTGAGCAATTTGAAAACATAAAATTATTTACAATATTTCTAAACTTTGAGAAGTGTTCACAAAAATTGAAGTGTGGTTTCAGAATGCAATTACACCTAGTTTCCTAGAAATTATCCCGTTTGGTTAAGACTTCTATTATTTTAAAAGTAAATATCAACCCTACTTGTTTTGAGCAACTTTTAAGTACAGCAAAGGTCAATGGAAGATACCTCACAACTTTATTTTCTAATGGTCCTACAAACTACAAAATTCTATTAAAAAAGAGAAGGGGTTACCTCCTCAATTGAAGAATTTTTTTAAGATAAGGCCATTAACAGAGAGAGAATCTCTCAAACCTGATAAATCTTGTAATATGAAGGTCAAATGGCCTATCTTCTCACAGATCTGAAATGGCCCAAGCCACATCTTCTGGAACTTGGTGTGTTTTCCTTTGTCCTCATGGGCTTTGTCCCTTTTCAGAACTAAATCACCGACTTGAAATTGTTTTGAACCGGATGATACTGAATCAAAGGATGACTTGATGATTTGCTGATGTTTTGCATGAATAACCTTGGCTTTTTCTCTTTCCTCTTCTAATTTTAGAATTTGATCATGTCTAAGTTGAATAGAAGAAGAAGGGCTTTCCTCAATAAACTGAACTAGGGCTAGAGAAGGAAGGACAAGATTTGTTGGTAGTACTGCTTCTTTTCCATATACAAGATTAAACGGGGAAGAACCTATGGAACCCTTCTGCATTATCCTATCAGCCCATAGTGCGAATATTAAGTATTTGTGCCATTTTTTATGATTCTGTTCGATAGTTCCCTTAATAATTTTAATCAGATTTTTATTTGTAGACTCTGCTAAACCATTACCCTGGGGATAGTAATTAGCAGAATATTTCAATTTAAATCCTATTTTAATAGTGAAATCAAACATAGCATTGCCTGAGAAGTAAGATGCATTGTCAAAAACAAGAGCATTTGGGACACCAAACCTGGTAATGATGAATTGATCTATGAATTCAATAATTGCCTCAGAATTTGTTGTCTTTAAAGGAATTGCTTCAACCCACATAGTAAAATAATCAGTACCGGTAAGGATATACTTATGCTGTTTGGAAGAATGTGGAGTAATTTCTTCGATGATATCCAATCCCCATTGTTCAAATGATTGTTCAATGTTGACTGGTTGCAAAGGGAAAGATGGTTTTCTTTGTCTTGCACTAGAATTTTGACAATTTCGGCATTTCCTTACATATTCATGAGCATCTCTAAACAGAGTGGGCCAATAATATTCAACATGAATGATTTTGCGGGCTGTTGTATCAGCTCCAAAATGTCCTCCTACTGGTCCATCATGTAATTCCTGCAAAACCTTTTGTGCTTCAGGTTTTTCTAGGCATCTGAATAAAATTGAATCATAGTTTTGCCTAAAAATAACATCATCATTAATTGTGAAATTTTTCGCTTTTAATCTAATGGCCCTTTTATTTTTGTAAGACAGGTTAGGAGGTGCATATCCATTTTTCAAATAAAATATTAATTCAACATATTGTGATTCAGAATCAGTAATACTTATCTGGTTGATTTCTTCGGTTTGATCTGTATCACCTGATTCTGTAATGTCGGATGCTCCTGCCAATAACCTGCAAAAACCTTGGCCTCGAACAATCTTTCCTAGTTTAATTTCTAAGTCATATTCTTGAAGTGATGTAACCCAATTTGCCCTTTTTTCACCTAGTTCCCTTTGGATTAATAGTTGCCTTACTGCAGGGAAAGGAACTATAACTTTTGTATGGGCTTTTAAAAGGAAGGGTCTGTAATGTTTGACAACTTTATATACAGCAAAGGCTTGTTTTTCTACTTCGTAGTAATTCAATTCAGAACCTTGGAGATTTGAACTATAGAATGAAATGGGTGCTTCCAAATTGTGATTGTTAATCTGTGTGAGTACTGCTGCATAAGACAAATCGGATGCGATAGTATACAATGTGAAATGATTAGAAAAATTAGGAGTATTTAAGGTGGGGGCATTGATTATTGATTGTTTGATTAAATCAAACACTTCCTTTTCTGCTGATCCCCATATAAAGACTGAATTTTTCTTAATCATAGTTTGAAGTGGCAGAATGATTTGAGAAAAGTCTGGAACAAATCTTTTGACAAAATTGATTTGGCCTAAAAATGACTGCATGGATTTTTTATTATGAGGGAAAGGGATTTCAGAGATTTCTTTGATCTTGTCCGGATCAATATAAATGGCATCTTTAGAAACAATAAAGCCTAAGAGCTTTCCTTGGTCAAGAGCAAAGAAGGATTTTTTAGGGTTAAGTGAAATACCGTACCTTTTGCAGCGTTGAAAGATTTGATTTAAATCATGCAAATGATTGGATTTCTCCTTAGAAAATACAGTAATATCGTCTAAGTAGATGACTATTGTTTTGTTAATCAACCCTTTAAAACCTATATCCATCGCTCTTTGGAACGTGGCTCCTGCATTAATAAGTCCAAAAGGCATTTTCTGATACGCATATGTTCCCCATTTTGTTCTGAATGTGGTTTTCAGTCGATCATTAGGATGGACCAAAACTTGGTTATATCCTAAAAAACCATCTAAAAAGGACATTAACTCAAAGCCTGCCAATGATTGGAGTATTTGCTCCATAGTAGGTAATGGGAAATTATCTTTTAGGCTCGCCTTGTTCAAATTTCTGAAATCTATACAAATCCTGATGTCGCCATTTTTCTTTCTGACTGGCACCATATTGGAGACTCAGTTTGAGTGCCGAACGGGAAAAATAATCTTAGCTTTCAAGAGTTTATTGAGTTTAGATTTTATTTGACTCTCTATGTTCGGATGTATTTTCCTCAACTTCTGCTGAATTGGTTTCTGTTCGACAAGCATTGGAATGGTATGCTGGATGATGGATGCATCATATGTCTTTAAATCATCATGTTTCCAAGCAAAAACATGTTTATTTTTTCGTAACAGTCTAATGAATGCTTCCGTCTCTTCCACGGAAAGTCCTAATCCTAAATTAATGTTTTGAGGAGTTTGCTCAGTGCCAAGGTTTATCAATTCAAACCTTAAGGTAGAACTTTGGAGCTTTGTATTGGTCACAGGTTCAAACCTGTTTTTAATATCATAAAGATCCTCAAGCTTCACCACAGGCTTTGGGATTGAATTTTCCTTGTGTTTACCTCTTATTTGAAGGTCATGCTCGTTTTCCTCAATGATTTGATCATCATAGGACTTTTCGGAAGTTAAAAACTGTAAAATGTTTTCATCGTGATTGAATACTCTCCAATTAGTGATATTATCAAGAATCAATGGCCTAAAAAGTAATTCTACTGAAAATCTATCTGGGCTATAATCTTCGGAAGGTAGGAGCTTGGAAGCAACATTGGCTAGCAGGTCGGCTGTTGAATTTTGAGACCCGGGAATGGAAGAAATATTGAATGCCGCAAAGTGGGAGGTGAGTTCCTGTACCAGCGACTGATAATGTTTGAGATGGCTAGAAAGACAATGAATTGTATTCCTTACTGGTTTAATAATAATTTTAAAATCTCCAAACACTTTCAGATATTGGACCTTGAGTCCAATCGCTTTATATAGTCCTTGGACTAAGGCTTCGTACTCAGTTGTATTATTCGTGCATTCAAACTCTAGCCTACAGGAAAACATTGTTTTTTCTCCCTGTGGGCTAATCAAAATACATCTTTCTCCTCAGCCCTCGCTAGACTTGGACCCATCGAAATATAATGACCAAAATAAAGAAGTATTAACAATTTTATTTACAATTTCCTTAGTATCATTAAAACATCTTGAGCTATCTGTTTGTGAATAATTTTTGATCTGAGGTGTGGAATTGTTTACTGAGAAAGGAGATGGTTGGGCAACGAAGTTGCCAAAGAATGACTCTGATGAATAATTCCCCAAAATGTTGTTATTAAATGCTATTGGTTGGTTTTCTTGTTGAAATTTTGTAAATGTATGGGTCATGTGTTTTTCCCGATCGATTTTTATTTGATTTGGCTTTCCCTTATAGGGAAGCCACATATGGGACCAATCGGTAGAAATATACCCATGTAGTTTTTCAGTCCAATCCCTACTCAAGATCAAACCATAAAATTCAGGTATATCGGCAATCAAGATATCAATTCTTTGTACTACTCTAGGATCAGCTGATAGCCTGATAGTTACTGAGTTGATTTCCCCTAAAACCTGTACTTTAGTCCTGTCCAACTGCACAATATGAATAGCGGACTTTTGGGGTTCAATGTTCAGTTTGGAACAAACTGAAGCTAGCATTATATTAGAGGATGCCCCTGAGTCAATCAAACAGTTGTGCAGGTTTCTATTGTAGATCTCGTAGGTTAGAAGGAAAGGTGGAGTATGAGAATTTGATCTATCTCCTATCAGAATTGCATTAGTAGCTTCGACTATACCAGAAGGTGGATGACCTATATCATTTGTAGCTTTAGCACTGGGAAGGGGTGAAGTAGGAACAACATTTAATTATTTTAGAAGCAATTTTTGTTGATGTTTCAATTTACTAAGTTCAAACATGGTAATGTTTGCCTTAGTCATTTTCATGTCATCAACAATATTGTAATCCATTGAATCGGACACTACCAATGTCTTAGATGTTGATGGGATAGTTGAGGTTGAAGGTTGGTTTTGTGGAATTGTTACAGGTGGCTTCTTTAGGGGTACCTTTTCGTTTGTTTTAGTAGCACCTGCACTCCTTTTCTTCAAAGTTGTCTGAACAGGTTCGTAGGTACCTTTACTCCTGGTAGTGACCGGAAACGCTTCTTCTTCATTTTCTGTATCAGAGTTAGGCAATATAAAGTCCCACATGTTGGCATTATGAGATAAGTGTTGTCCTTGATGGCAAACCACACTGATGAAAAATCATAGTGCAGAAGGTCAGCAGCAAGGAATTGATGATCAGACTATAAGAAGAAGAGAAAGTTCATACACACAGGTTCATTAAGCCCAAGTCGCGTATACAAGCAGGTTCACTATATACCAAGTCGCGTATACGCAGGTTCGCTATATACCAAGTAGCGTGTACACGCAGGTTGGTTTCAGTAAAAGCGTGTGTATGTGGAAAACTTATCTTTGGTCCACGACGGTTATTCCTTGGAAGTTGTGCCTATGGTTTTGGACCTTGGTGTCTCGACGGACGTGTTGATCCCTAGTTTTAAGGCTCATGGTATTGGATTTCTATGGTTTTGGCTCTTGGTATTGAACAAGGCCTAAGGCTATATAAGGAGAAGGAAATCATTAGGCAAGTGCATCTGAAAAAGTCTTGAATATCTGATGAAGTGTTAGATCCAGTATGCAGGCTATTGGTTGATGAGGTATTGCTTGATCTGAGCTAAGGAGAGATCACACCGGTTGATGGAGAACTAGATCTATGGAGAGATCGGGATCAAATGGTTTGAAATGAACTATCTTTATATGGTTGATTATGTGTATTTCTAGATCTGCATACTGACGCAATGTTATGTTCTGGGTATAACTGAAATCTGGTAAAGCTGCAAGATATGAAAAATTATTTTTAGATATGTATGCAGGTTGTCTTCGGTAAGACCACGTGTATACGCGGGTTGCCTTCATTATAGTAGCGTATATCTTTTGGAGCTTGATTTTTGGGTTGCAGCTGGATCTGACTGTTATTGCAGAGTTCTGTAGTCTGCTCTGTTTTCTGGTGACTGGGTTTGACAGGGTTTCAGTGGTTCAATGATTCAAAGATTGATGATGCTAGTATTGGTTGTTTTGTGAATGAATCATGGTCTTCAGATTGTAATGTTGTGCTTCAGGAGTATCCAGTCTAAAAATTGATGAAAAGTGGTACCTGAAGGAAAGAAGATTGTAGGCCAGCACCTACGTACTAGTATCTTAGCTAGTACAAGAGCAAAGGGGGTTGAATCTCCCTTCCAAGGAAGTTTGGAGAACGAGAGAAGGTTTAAGCCTTCTGCAGGTTCTAGCCTGCGTACTGGTATAAGGCTGCACCAGTACAAAATATTGTAAACTGAAGTTCTTAATAAAGAAAGATAGAGACAACTTGCAGCAGGTGGTTTTCACGCACATTGGGTTTCCACCTTATATCATGGTGTTCATGTGTGTGTGGCTTTTGTGTGATGATCTGTTCTGTTATATTGTTTACTCTTAATATGCTGAATAATGACCTGATGCACTTAACTGAAGATAAACTAACTGATTTATAATTTTTCTGGTTATACACGGTTTTCTTTAGATACAGTAGCGTGTACACGCTTGTTCTCTTAACTGAAGTAGCGTATATGTTTCTGAGCATTGAAAAAGTTTTATTGATCTGATAATACTGATTCACCCCCCACTCTGAGTATTATTTCCAACAATTGGTATCAGAGCAGGTCCTTCAGAGAAGCTTGATCGCTTGAAGGTAGATCATTCATCATGAGAAACTATGAGAGAGAAGCATCAATCAGGCCACTGGTTTTTGATGGGACAAACTTCAATTATTGGAAGGTAAGAGTTACTGCCTATCTTCAATCTCTTGGTACAGAAGTCTGGGACATCGTAGAGACAGGCTACACTTTTCCTTCATCTACTCCTACAGATGTAGCCGAGAAAAAGAAATATGAAACAAATGCGAAAGCAGTCAATACTCTATTGGGATGTATATCTCACTCATAATTCATGAAGGTAATGCACTATAAATCTGCAAAAGAAATATGGGACAAAATTGTCACGAGCTATGAAGGAGACGAACATGTAAAGCGTGCTAAACTTCAAACTCTCAGGATTAAGTATGAGACTCTCAGAATGTATAATGATGAAAGTGTGGCTAACTATTTCCTTAGGGTAGATGAGATTGTTAATTGCATGAAAAACTTGGGTGAAGAAATAAAAGAGGCTATTGTGGTTGAAACGGTTCTAAGATCTTTCTCCCCCAAGTTTGAATCTAAAGTGTCTGCCATAGAAGAAAAGGAAAATCTGCAAATTCTTACTATGTCTCAGCTTCACGGGATTCTAATCGCTTATGAAATGAGAAAGGGAGGTCCATCAGACAGAAGAGAAGCTGCCTTCAAGGCTTCAGGCAAAGGAGAGTATTATGAAGCAAGTCATGTGCCAGAAGATGAAGAAGAGGAATCAAATTTTGTCAGAAATCTTCAAAGGGGTTCTGGAAGGTTCAAAGGTAAGTTACCTTTTAAATTCTTTACTTGTGGAAGAGTAGGTCATTATGCTGCCAGATGTCCTCACAAAAACAAGAATGACAAGGGAAAGGAACCTGTTAAATGGAACAAGAAACAAAATGAAAAGAAGAAAAGCTATTACACTCATGAAGATAGTGATGGTCTTTCAAATAGTGATGAAGATGAACAATGTAATAGATATAAATTGTTAATGGCTTTTGAAGATGATAACTATATGGATGCAATAGATGTAGAAGGATTTTATGAAGAGATCAAAGATCTCAAAGTTTGCTTAGAAGAGAAGAGTGCTATTATTGATTCTCTACAATGTCAACTAGCTGAAAAGGAAAAACATCTTGAAAAATTGGAATGTGAGATTGTTTGTCTTAGAAAGGAGATTGAGAAAACAAAAGCGATTAATCTTAAATTTGTTAAAGGATCTGAAACCTTGGATGAGATTATCAATGTGCAGCGATCTCCTCTGATCAAGACAGGTCTTGGATATAATGGAGAAACATCTCAAGCCTCTACCTCTAAAAGCTATCTTGATGCAGCAAGGAGAAGCGAGCAAAGGCCAAATAAAAGTCATCAGGTGAATCAGGGACAATTTACCTCAAGAACAAATAAAGACCATCAAGAAATTCGGGGATAAACTGCCTCAAGGACAAACAAAAGCTACAATCAGCCCCAGGTAAAATCTTCCCAATTTGCTCCAAGAATGAATTTGAATAGAAGCTACAATCGGTTGGATGATAGATCTGATTATCGCAGAAGTTTCTTTAATGGCCAATGCTTTTCTTGCCATAACTTCGGTCACAAAGCAGCTCAATGTGTTGCCTACAAGACAATCATGACTAGAGAAGCTCAAAAGCAAAGCAGAATGACTGGAACCATGAAAAGGACTTATAACAACTTTTCGGTTCTTGAAAATGAAGTTGAATGCTCTATTTGTAATAACTTTGGTCATGAAGACTCTGAATGCAGGAGCAGGTTCCGGAAGACAACTCAGAAGGAACAAACCTCAAATATCAGAACATGGAGAATAAAGGAACCACAACCAGAAAGATGTGGGATAGCCTTTTATGCAGAAGGTCAAGAAAGTCTATGGTACATTGACAGCGGATGTTCGAAGCATATGACAGGGGACAAAGAAAAGCTTGAGTCATATACCGCATTAGAAAAGGGGAAGAAAGTTTCTTTTGGAAACGATATCTCTGCAACCATAAAAGGAAAAGGTGTTGCTCCATTGAAAGAGAAGGTCAAAGCTGGAAATGTTTTGTATGTTGATGGATTGAAGCATAATCTTCTGAGTGTCAGTCAGATGTGCGATCAAGGAACAGACGTAATATTTAGATCAAATGGATGTTGTGTTCGTGATCTTGATACAGGTAAAACAGTGATCAAAGGAAGAAGGACTCCAAATAATCTATACATATTTGAAGAAGGACCACAACAATGCTATTTGAGCAAGTATGATCAACACTGGCTATGGCATCGAAGGTTGGGGCATCTAAGATTTTCACAAATAAGGAAAGCATGCAAATATCAGGCAGTTCGTGGTCTTCCAGATATCAAAATTCCAGACAA
The DNA here is from genome assembly GCA_031772625.1 of Pinus tabuliformis. Lineage (NCBI taxonomy): Eukaryota > Viridiplantae > Streptophyta > Pinopsida > Pinales > Pinaceae > Pinus > Pinus tabuliformis. The sequence goes on along the minus strand of CM062813.1, from coordinate 789,751,636 downwards.
CACTATATGCAAATCTTGTCAGTTTGGAAAGCAAACCAGAACTAACTTTCCAGAGAAGGAAGGATCAGCCAGCATACCTCTTGAGCTAGTCCATACAGATGTATGTGGTCCATTCAGGAAAAGGACACCTCGAGGAGAAGAATATTTGATATTATTCATTGACGATTTCTCCATGTTTGTCTGGTTAGGGCTTATGAAGCACAAGGATGAAGCATTCGAAAAATTCAAATCCTTCAAAGCCCTGGTTGAAAATGAATCAGGACACAAAATTAAGTGCCTCGGATCTGACAGAGGTGGGGAGTTTACCTCAAACGAATTTTTCGATTTCTGTGAAGAACATGGGATAAGAAGAGAATTCTCTACAGCTAGAACTCCTCAGCAAAATGGGGTCGTGGAAAGAATGAACAGAACAATACAACAAATGGCTCGTGCTATGCTTGATGAATCAGGTACTCCCGCAACCTTCTGGGGTGAGGCTGCACATGGTGCAGTTATTATTCTTAACAAAACAAATGTCCGAGTAAACAGGACTCAAACACCTCATGAGCTCTGGAGTGGTGAGACTCCTTCGGTGAAGCATTTCAAAATCTTTGGGAGCAAGTGTTATATTAAGAATACTGATGAGCGACTTGGAAAACTTGAACCAAGAGCAGATGAAGGCATTCTTCTTGGTTATTCTCCACATAGCAAAGCATACAAGTGCTACAACAAAAGACTTGGCAGAATTGTTGACAGCATTGATGTAGTGGTTGACGAAAAGGGATATATTCCTAGGCAAGTTCATCATGAAGACATTGAAGAAGATGAAGGCTACCCTCAAAGGCAGAATGATGAAGAAGAAGAACCTCAAGAAGAATCTCAAGAAGAAGAAGAAGAACCTCAAGAAGAACCAGAGGAGTAGAAAAGAATAGAAGAGAAGACTCCATCCAGATATGTTCAAAAGAATCATCCAGAATCTCAGATTGTGGGGCAGAAAGAAGCAGGAATACAAACAAGAAGAAGAATTGCAGAAGATTCAAGCTATTTGGCATTACTCTCTTCTACTGAACCACAAAATGTGAAAGAGGCATGCAAAGATGAATGTTGGGTCAAAGCAATGGATGAAGAGCTTGAGCAGATCGAAAAGAACAATACTTGGGAATTGGTTCCTAGACCAAAGAATAAAAATGTCATAGGGACTAAATGGGTCTTCAAGAATAAATTGAATGAAAATGGAGAAGTAATTAGAAACAAGGCCAGACTTGTTTGTAAAGGGTATGCACAGCAAGAAGGGATAGATTTTGAAGAGACCTTTGCTCCTGTAGCAAGACTTGAGGCCATCCGAATGTTCCTTGCTCTCTCAAGCTTTCAAAACTTCAAGGTATTTCAAATGGATGTGAAATCAGCCTTTCTGAATGGAGACTTAGAAGAAGAAGTATAGATTGAGCAGCCAGATCGTTTCATTCTTGGGAATGATCCAAACCTTGTATGCAAATTAAAAAAGGCTCTCTATGGTCTCAAACAAGCTCCAAGGGCTTGGTACTATCGATTGGACAAATATCTTCACCAACAAGGCTTTTCGAAAGGATCAGCAGATAGCAATCTCTATATAAAAATTGAAAATAACAAATTGCTAATACTTGTTGTTTATGTATATGATATTATCTTTGGCAGCAATGAAGAGACTATGAGTCAAAACATTGCCTTGGTTATGCAGAAAGAATTTGAAATGTCACTACTTGGAGAATTGACATACCTTCTTGGATTACAGATCCAACAAAATGAAGGAGGCATCTTCTTGTCTCAAACCAAGTACCTCAAGCAGATCTTGAAGAAGTATGGCATGGAAGATTCAAAGCCAGTATGTACACCCATGGTTACAGGATGCAGCCTCAGTGCAAATGATGAATCAGCAGCAGTTCATCAACCAACTTATAGATCCATGATTGGGAGTTTGCTTTATTTGACAGGTACTCGACCAGACATCATGCATGCAGTTGGAATAGTTGGGAGATTTTAGGCAAATCCAAAGGAGACTCATCTTCAAGCAGTGAAGAGAATCTTCAAATATCTTCAAGGGACACAAAATTATGGATTATGGTATCCTAGAGATACAGATCTCACACTTTATGCTTATACAGATGCAGATTGGGTCGGAAGTGTGGATGATAGAAAAAGCACAAGTGGTGGTGCTTTCTTCATGGGTTCCAGATTAGTATCTTGGTTCAGCAAGAAACAGAGTTCGATTGCCTTATCTACAGCTGAAGCAGAATATGTGGCTGCGGCATCTTGTTGCACACAACTTCTTTGGATGATGCAGACCTTGCAGGATTTTCAAATCACTTGCACTCCACCAGTCTCTATCTTATGTGATAATACAAGTGCAATCATCATTTCAAAGAATCCAGTCATGCACTCAAAGACCAAGCACATACCAATCAAGTACCATTTTCTTCGGGAACAAGTGCTTGAGCAGAACATCAAGCTGGAGTATGTTCCTTCTAAGGAACAAGTTGCTGATATTCTCACAAAACCACTGCCCAGGGAAACTTTTGAATATCTCAGACAAAAGCTGGGAGTATTTGATGCTTCATCCTGTTGTTGAAGCTTGTCTGTTCTATAGAAAATTTGGTATACGCAAGTTTCGTAAGGGATATACGCGTATATACGCGGAATTATGCTCGGAAAGTCGCGTATATGGTGTACGCGTGTTGCAAAAAGCATATCCGCGTGCATACGCTGTTTTCTGCAGAGAAAGTTGCGTATATGGAGTTCTGAACAGCAAGGGCAGACTCTAGTCGGAGAAGGTCTGAGATGGGTATACCAGAATTTTTCAGGCATAGGTTCAGGGGGAGCAGCAGGCACAGGTTCAGGGGGAGCAGATTAAAGTTTCATAAAGCATTGTTGGCATCTAGATGCTTTTGGTTGTAGTACACAACTGTTGTTGGTTTCAGGAGAAGGAGCTCAGAAGGAAATCTTGGATGCTGATCTAAAAGAGGTGTATCAGATGCTGCTTGTGACTTTCATAAGTCTTGGTCTAGATTTGTTGTCTCTATGTCATGTATCTCTTCTGTGATATCTCTTTTATGGTGTCAAGGTCATGTAACGGCCTATGTTGGTTTCCCCACTATGCCTGGGATGAATGATGTAATATAATTGGTTGTTTCTAATGTATCCCCTCTAGGTTGGGAGATGTATGTATTGAGTCTTTTGGTAATAGGAAGGTCCCTTATGGTGTATCAGTCTTGGTTCCTTTGAAGAACATATTTTGCAGATCTTGCCTACAGTCAGAGGAAGCATGTTTCACCATAGCCAAGCAAAAATATCAGCATGTACTCAGGGGGAGCACAGCCCTTTGCCCTTGATGTCAAAGGGGGAGAGTGATTTGGTGTTGTTGCCATCAAGTCCAAAGGGGGAGATTGTTGGCATTATGAGATAAGTGTTGTTCTTGATGGCAAACCACACTGGTGACAAATCATAGTGTAGAAGGTTAGCAGCAAGGAATTGATGATCAGACTATAAGAAGAAGAGAAAGTTCATACACGCAGGTTCATTAAGCCCAAGTCACGTATACAAGCAGGTTCACTATATACCAAGTCGCATATACGCAGGTTCGCTATATACCAAGTAGCGTGTACACGCAGGTTGGTTTCAGTAAAAGTGCGTGTATGTGGAAAACTTATCTTTGGTCCACGACGGTTATTCCTTGGAAGTTGTGCCTATGGTTTTGGACCTTGGTGTCTCGACGGACGTGTTGATTTCTAGTTTTAAGGCTGATGGTATTGGATTTCTATGGTTTTGGCTCTTGGTATTAAACAAGGCCTAAGGCTATATAAGGAGAAGGAAATCATTAGGCAAGTGCATCTGAAAAAGTCTTGAATATCTGATGAAGTATTAGATCCAGTATGCAGGCTATTGGTTGATGAGGTATTGCTTGATCTGAGCTAAGGAGAGATCACACCGGTTGATGGAGAACTAGATCTAAGGAGAGATCGGGATCAAATGGTTTGAAATGAACTATCTTTATATGGTTGATTATGCGTATTTCTAGATCTGCATACTGACGCAATGTTATGTTCTGGGTATAACTGAAATCTGGTACAACTGCAAGATATGAAAAATTATTTTTAGATCTGTACGCAAGTTGTCTTCGGTAAGACCGCGTGTATACGCGGGTTGCCTTCATTATAGTAGCGTATATCTTTTGGAGCTTGATTTTTGGGTTGCAGCTGGATCTGACTGTTATTGCAGAGTTCTGTAGTCTGCTCTGTTTTCTGGTGACTGGGTTTGACAGGGTTTCAGTGGTTCAGTGATTCAAAGATTGATGATGCTTGTATTGGTTGTTTTGTGAATGAATCATGGTCTTCAGATTGTAATGTTGTGCTTCAAGAGTATCCAGTCTAAAAATTGATGAAAAGTGGTACCTGAAGGGAAGAAGATTGTAGGCCAGCACCTACGTACTAGTATCTTATCTAGTACAAGAGCAAAGGGGGTTGAAGCTCCCTTCCAAGGAAGTTTGGAGAACGAGAGAAGGTTTAAGCCTTCTGCAGGTTCTAGCCTATGTACTGGTATAAGGCTGCACCAGTACAAAAGATTGTAAACTGAAGTTCTTAATAAAGAAAGATAGAGACAACTTGCAGCAGGTGGTTTTCACCCACATTGTGTTTCCACCTTATATCATGGTGTTCATGTGTGTGTGGCTTTTGTGTGATGATCTGTTATGTTATATTGTTTACTCTTAATATGGTGAATAATGACCTGATGCACTTAACTGAAGATAAACTAACTGAATTATAAGTTTTCTGGTTATACGCGGTTTTCTTTAGATAGAGTAGCGTGTACACATTGGTTCACTTAACTGAAGTAGCGTATATGTTTCTGAGCATTGAAAAAGTTTTATTGATCTGATAATACTGATTCACCCCCCCTCTCAGTATTATTTCCAACACCACATTCAACAACTTCCTCTTCTTCATCAGTAGGTGAAGCTGTTTCTTCGTCTCCTTCTTCAAGATCTGAATCTGCATTAGATATAACATTCAGTGGTTTTGATTCAGTTTTCTTGTAATTCCTAAAGGGTCTTCTGGTTGAGGTTTTAGCTACCTGTTTTTTGATTTCAACCATTTCATTTGACATAGTCTTGAGGACCTTTTGTAGACCCTCCATGTCATATGGATCTTTAGGGGTTTTCTTCTTTGAATCATCTTTAAAAGAAACTTTTTTGGATTTTTTGTCTTCAAGAGCAGCTTTCTTCTCTAGAGCATTAATACGTTTCTCCACAGCAAGTGGTTCTTTCATGTTTTCAGCTAAATTTGGTTTTCCAGCCCTGTCTACAAAAATAGCTATATTGGCAGGTAGGGCAATTATATACCACTCGCTTCAGATTTGCTCACTTGGTTTGGAGGCCGTTGGGATTTTATTCAAGATTTTATTGAATCGTGCATTAAATTCTTTAATTGGTTCCCTATGTTCTATCCTTAGATTGGAGAGGTCATTTATTAGTGTAGCCAAAGACCTATCGTCACCATACTTAGTAAGAAACTGTTCTTGGCAAGTCCTCCAACTGGTAATGGAACCAGAAGGTAAGGAAAAATACCAGGATCCTGCTGATCCTTGCAAAGTATAAGGGAAAAGCCTGACGACAACATCTTGCTCTGTTACTCCCTTAAAATTAACTGCCAACTTGAAGTTATTAATATGTTCCTCAGCTTGTGCTTGATCATCTAGATTAAACTTAGGTAACCATTTCTCAGGTGCATCAGGTAATGCATGCAATGGAGCAGGCATATTGACTGCACCAGGCCTGGTCCATGGATCTGCCATTTTAACTGCAGTAGTGGATGATATTACTATTTAACTTCCAGATGTCTGGGAAGGAGTTGATATTAAGGATTGTGCAGGTTGGGATGTTGAAGTTACTAATCCCTAATGAACAACAATGTGTGATGAGGGAGTGGATGGTTGACTTCGCACTGGGGAAGGTGAGATGGAGGATGTGGATGAAAGATCTTCACTGTTAGATCCTTCAGTGTTTTTCTTCGCGTTTTTCCTTTTCGGTAAAGGGAACTCAGTAGGTTCAATACCGAGCTTTCAACTTTGAAGTCTGGTGAGAGGGTGAGGTAAATTGAACTGCGAAGTCGCACTGCTTTGAGATACCTCAGATTTCTATGGTGATATCGAGAAACTCTGAAGTTTGTGGATAAGAGACTAGACTTTAGGAGATTCAAGACTTAGTTGTTCTGGAGTATGATGGGTTTGAGCAGTGGTAGTTGATTCATCTTCTTCTTGTTTGGATACTGGAGAACCAACATGCAATTGGGAAGTACGAGGTGATGCAGAGGGAGAATTACTCTTTGAATCGTCTGTAGATTTGAGTTTTCTTGCCATTCACAGTTGATGGCCCTCCTTCTAGCACCAAAAATGTTGATGCCCCGAAAATCGTTGTATCAACATTGGGGATAACCACCCGGTTCGGACCTTAATACAACTCCTTTTCCATTTGGAATGGTGGCTCTGACTGGGGATAATGGGACTAGTTTCCTAGTAATGAATAAAAGGGGTGGATGAATGATTGATTGTCTAATCTAATGATAGGCGAATAACTTAATCTATCAGCAAAAATAGAAGAACTACTACTAATCATGGGAACTATTGTACTTTGAAATGTAGCGCTTGATGATCTATGTCTATTGACAGGCATATAGATGACTCTATCTAATAAACATGGACATTCATTTAAAGGATTACTTTGTTTAAATAGTTAAACAAAGTGATTAACACAATATTGCTACACTTATCATTTATATCATCGATACATATATGATCAAAAGAAAAGCATATGATAAACATCCAATAGTAGAGGGAATAAAGAATGTTGTTAAAACACATACATATATCCGATAATAGAAAAAGCGATCAAATGACAATTCATATAAAAAAATGAATTCAGACATAGATAATAGTACCATATGAGCTGCTTATCACTCCCAATATCAATCGCTATTTGAAATTCTTCTTCCAAGGCAGAAATACTTTGAAACAAAGACAGTAGTGCACATTCGCATAAAAGCTTCTTTGTCAAAATCAGAATAATTGGTCCAGTTTTATAAAAGAATATTCCTGAAGTACAGTAGTGCAACTTCAGGCTTTAAGTCATGTACAAAACTTACGACCCTTTCCAAATACAATGAAAGGGTCTATAAATACTTAATTAAGCTACCTATCTAGGAAACTAAATTCCTACTTAATTAGTATCAATTGATCTTGAATATCTCCTTCACAGCAATCTGGCAGTCGGCAACATGAATCATCATTTAGGCTGTTTGCCTTTAAACCTGAGCTGACATATCGCAAGCATTGGCTCCACTTCGGATGGTCTGTTGAGGCGAGAATTGAGTTGGGTGGCATAGGTGGCATCCTGAATATCGGGAATGATATACCCGATTGCATCTGTAAGGCATTTGAGGGCAGCTCTCTGGCTGTGTGGTTTGACTAAGAAGAACCAATAGGCGTCCCATGTCAAACTATTAATTCCTGCGATTAATCTCCCATTTTTCTCTAGTTCTAGATAACATGACTGCTCCAATGTTTTCACCGCTGTCAATTTACCTGGAGTACATTGGGAAATCATGTTAAACAAGTAGAGAGTATTATTAATCAATTCAACCAAATTACTTGTGGTTGATTTGCATCTTGAAATTGCTCTCTCTACTTTCATTAACTGGAACTGCCATTCTGTAAATAATATTTCCTTATGTGATTCTAAAATCTTTGGTAAATTAGCAGCCTATCCCTGATCGGTATCTTGCCATTCAAGGAATTAGTTAATGTTTCGTCGGCTTGATCCAAGTCTGTTCTAGATTTTTCTGATTTTTCACTTATTGATGTCGTCAAATCGCATAATGGTTCCGCTTGGGCGATTTGTTGACATAAAAGCTTTATTTGCATTATCAATGCCTTGTTTATCTATAATTCTTCTACTTTTAATTTGGCTATGTGTGGAAGATTCTTTTTTTTCTCTAGCTGGGCTGATAGTTGAGCAATCTGCTCATCTTTTGACTTCAGCATTTGTTCATTCACTGCTTTCAGTTGTGACAATGCCTCAGAAAACTCTTTCTACATTTGAACTGTGCTGTAATCGATCCTCTGTTTCTCTTCTTGCAATTGTTTAGTTAATCGATTATTTATTTGTTGTTGTGTTAACAATTACTGTTCTGCTCGCTCCGCCTTCTGTTGTGCTTCTAATAGTTGCGATTGCAATGAAAAGATCTCCTGGTCTTTTGTTTTTAATAAAAGACTCACCTCTGATGCCTTGTCTATTGTTGGTGCCGAATAGGCTCCAACATATTGTGATAGTTTTTTTAGGTCATCGGAGGGGTCGAATTCCTCCTTCCAAACCACGTTGCCTGTCACTGTTTGTTCTGGGAATAGGGAAGGTTGATCAGTCCTTCTCCTCGTTCCCTTTCGTTTTACCATAGCTTTGTGTCTTGGGCTATAGAAGACATCTAAGGGAGAAATTTCTTCTATTTGAAAAATAATCTGATCACAGGGATCCTTTGGGATTATCTCTACTTCCTTTGAACTGGGTAGGCCACTGGTTCCACTTGGAACCTGTTTTGAAGTGGTCTCCTATGTGTCTGCTGCTTTTGATGTTTCGACGTCCTTTGAGCACTCAAGATTGCTGATAATTGAATCGAATTGTTGCCACTCCTGGAGAAATTTTGGGTCAATTTGAGTATCTACATCCACCTCTGTGTTGCTTTGTTCCTACTCTTTCGTCTGGGTTTCCTCTTGTCTTTTCATATGCACTTCCTCCTGTTCTTTTGATGTAACAGGAGGTTCCTTAGTAAGTTTTTGTTCAGGCTCGCTTGATTCTGTTGTTGGTGTTGTCGCTAACAGATCTAGAGGCATAGTTTGCAACCTATGTTCTCTAAGTCTGTTGAATTCAACTAACCGTTCATCTTTGTATTCCATTATGGCCAACGATTTAGCTTGGGACATCGACTCAGCTGAGGAGAACAAGTCATCAAACTTATCTTCTTTATGATCAAACTTTGTCAATTTGGCCTATTCAAGTGCATTATAGGCGACTTTGTTGGGATAAAATTGCCTATTAGGGAGAGTTGCCAGAGTTAATGACTTCATCTTTTCAGATTCTTTCTCTGCATGTTTGAAATCATGAAAAGTGTAGACACCACATCTCAAAGGAAAAGAGGGCCAGACCTGCTTCTTATTTTTCTTTAGAGTTTGTGTAACTCCTTCGGAGATAATCTGATAGGCTATCTCCCTTGCTAGCAGTTTATCAGGTATGTACAAAGGAAGGACATGAGGTTTGGCATGGCTGCCGAAAACTCTTATATAAGTAATTTTTTCCTCCTCGAACCACCTCCATATTGATGTTAGATCAATCCCTACTTGGTAGGAAATCTTGGGAGCAGGTTTATCAAAAATAGAGTAATGAATGGGTAACATAAAGCCATTGTAGACTGGGTATAAATGGTGCTTATAGGAAGTTTTCCACAATTTCTGATGGTATATGTGAATGGGCATGGGGTCTTGTGAAGTCCACCTCCAGCTGAGCACGTGAAATTTAGAGTTAAACCACAGGGTGTCTACTATATAAGCGTTGTAGTAGAATGGGGGAAGAAGCCTTTCAGTGACATGGGTTTTGGTTCTAAAATCAGTAACTGTTGTTGCTAGCTTATCTGATAGTATAGTTGCCCAATCAATTATTTCACTATTACACGTCGCTTCCATCAAGGGAACCATTTGTATAGTGAAATTAGCGGAATCGTGCAACCCCCACAATCTACACATCATTATCCCACCATAGCAATAAGGAGAACATAGGGAATCAACATAGTACTTACCAGAAGATTCATGCTTGTGTTTTGCCAGATTTTGCCTCCAATCCCAAATGGGTTCAGATTCAGTTTCGTTCTCATTTCGGAATTTCTCCAGAAATGCCTTGTTGTACTTCTTCTTTGGCACAGGAAAATGATACATTTGCCTCAAATCATTAGCCTGAAATGAACCGAAGATTCTCCCATCTCTGGTGCAGAAGGTTCTGTCTGTGATTGGGATTTCCTCAATTGCCCACCTCACTACATCCGTATATGGGAGAATTTTTTCCCGAGCTGCTATTCGATTAAGGAAAGAGTCGGCTAAGTCCTTTAAATCAACATCAGATTTTTTATTGATATCTGTTGTGGCTTGTACTGTTGTCACCTCTGGTTCTTCAGCCTCAATCAAATTATAGGTACTTTTCCAAGTAGTTTTGCCGAGTCCTAGACATGTAGTATCGGATATCAATCCTTTTCTTTTAGTTCCTGGATCAGCGATGGGTTGTCCTGTGGCTGGCGAAGCGGAAGCGATTGCAGTTTTCTTAGACTTCTTCCCTATTCTCCTTGAATCTATTATTTCGGGAGAGTTCTGCATAGGAGTGAAAATGAACATAATACAGAGAATTGATAGCATAAACCAAATATGAGCGAGATATATTGATCAATGCACGATGAAGGATTAACTTAAAGTGGCCGCGGATACAATCTGTGAAACGATTTTTAGGCTTACTATTTCATTAAATGGCCGTTAAAACCTGCCAATCCTTTAAATGCTCATCATATCGTTTTATTGGCCGAATGATTTGTTTAAGCGTGCCTTTGATGTTTTGGCGGTTAAGCGCAAGTGAATCACTGTTTGGAAGATAAGGCCTTTAATACGAATTAATCGTAATATCCTTGTCTTAACAATTATTTGAAATTCGTGCTCTTGGCTTTATCGCAATCGGGCGTCGGGGGAAAACTTAAATCATTATATTGGTTCCTTTTGGAATCCCCGACTGCCGATAGCGATATCGCATCGCATCAGGAGTATTAACTGAGCACTTTAAAAAGCATACATGGTACATCCCCGATCGCCGATAGTGATATTGCATCTCATAAGAGCGAAAGGGACTTTATCGCATCGCATCAGAGCAAAAGGAACTTTATCACATCGCATCAGAGCGAAAGGAACTTTATCGCATCGCATCAGAGCGAAAGGAACTTTTTTTATGGTAACTTATTATTGTCGATATCCGATAACCTATTTCGTGTTGTTGCATCGGAGAAAACAATGGGTCTTTAAGTTATGCTTCTTTTGTCATTGCAACATGCGATCTTGCGATCGCTTTATCGCAATGATAAAAGATTAATCATTTATATTATAAGACCAAATAATTGGTTTATCAAAAAGGTCTTGTAATGTTTTCACTTTGTTTTTTGGACCTTTTTGAGTAATATGAAGTTGAAACCAATTAAAATAAAAAGGGACCCATTTCATATTATAGTTTTTTGATAAAAAATTATATGAAATGGGGGGTTGTTGTAGAGCACAATAGACCCATGTCCCTTATTAAATACATTAAACTTCTTGTAAGGAACAAAATTATATTTATCACGCACATCCCGAGGTCTTGTTTGCTTCGATGGCCATTTACCTTTGTTCCCTTCATTCAATTTGCAACCCTGTTGAGACTTTCTCTTATGATTTGATTGATCATAAGAGTGGTTCAATTTCCAAATGACTTCTTCCAATGACTGAGGCTCATCATACTCAAATTGATCCTTCAATTCTAATGTAAATCCACTAACAAAAATATGAAATTTGGATTTATCAACCTTAAGATACCGTACATACCTTAATAACTCTAGGAACTTACTCATGTACTCCTCATTTATCATCGATCCCATCTTCAGCTCATAGAAATCCATTGACTTACTGACATAGTACCTCTTTGACAAGTACTTCCTCGTGAAAATTCTATTGTATTCATGCCAACTCAACTCCTCTGTCATGATGTCTCTGACACACATCACATCTTCCCACTAGATTTTTTCTTTCCCTTTGAGGATGAAAATAATTACCCTATCCTTCATGTTCTTGGTGTAATCATGTAACTCAAATCATTTCTTCATTCCAATCAACCATACCTCTCTATCTTACAGTTTCTTCAGCTCTCCATCAAATGTAGGTGGATTCACTTTCTTGAACTCATCTGAAAAATATTCCCTGGCATTCCTCCTTGAGGATGATAACCATAATGACCATGATACCTGTATGAAATAGAACTACAGTAAAACTCATGTCCACTGCCTTTCTTACCAGGTGTATCCAGGAATCTACCATCCCTAAATGCTATCATCCCTTTTTAATTGTGTCGATCATGACATATGCTGCCATAGGGTCCATTAGTCATTTCCTCCAGCCCATGACTGATCCTAAGTGATCCACGCCTCCACAAGGCTGACAAACTTTGAACAATAACTACATTTCCCTCTACTTGTTTCTCTTGTACCTTGGAAATTCTCTCTTGTGATTGAATGATTCTATCATTCTCTTCTTTGCGACTTTTTATTTCTTCCTTCAAACTTCTCAAAGTATCTCCTATGTGAGGGGAGTACTCATCACCATGTCTCTGTTTTGATCTATAGGGAAAGGTTCGTGAGCTATAATCCACCATTTTTCTAGTCATATTTGATCCTCTTCTTCGTGCAAGTATACCATGTCAGATAAGCAGAGAAAAACATAACCAGCATACCTCAATATAGTCCAGTGGTAGATATCACATCTTCATGATCAACCAAATTAGCCTTATATATGTATAATCATAATCACATCAATAAACCGACATAATTCATGACATTAAAAAATGCATTCCATGACCTCATGCACGAAAATCATAACCATAAAAATGCATGCATAACAACCATATAGACAACTAACATGCATAACAAATATTTATATAACCGACGTGCATTCATGATAAACACATCCTGCACATCTAGTCGAAATGTTGAACCATGCTCTAATACCAATCTTTGGTATCATATTTCACCCAAATAGAACTAGGTTTGTATCATATATCACCCAAATGGAATGTAACCTACTCTTATACCACTCTATAACACCCTCCCCCTACACTTACCCAACTTCACCAGTCCATCGGGGTAAAAATATGACGAAGAGTTACTATGATATGACTTAATCTCCTATGTATATTTAAGAAAGCAAAATCATCCAACTAAAACTTCACTGACCACCCTCAGGAACTATAGGACCCATAGGAGCTAACTAACCATTCTATATGCCCAACCCCTATGTTAACTTGAATTTTTAAAGATCTCGACTGCCAGCTGCTCCCATGACAAGGAATTTTTGCAACTTTAACCCTCTAGTCACTCCCATCAACCTACTTGCCAACAACTGTAGACTAAAATACTCAATTTTGTGCCAGTGATCCCAAGATATGAGCCACATTTTTCAGGTTATGATCTAGGACTTTTCCCGAAACTTGATGAAAATCACAAAAATAATAAATGACATAAATAAAAAACCTTTAATTTAAAACTTTTATTAAGGACTTGACCTGAGCATTCCTAACCATGACATACATTTCTTCATACACATCATGAACATGTATTCATAATTACATATCTGAACATATGGGTCTCATACTTATTTGAGAATCGTTAGGAAGGTCTTATACCTTTGCTCAATAGTTTCTTTATCATCTATTAGGTCATGCATTCATTAACCATTCATTTACTAATCAAAACGTGATGAGATACATAAATAAAGTAAATCATAAAAACATGCACATAATCAACATATAACCAGAATAATAACAATGATAGAACAAGCATCAAAACCACATAATAATAGGTATAAATACTCATGAAACACAAGGGGGTCAGAGAGCTCATATTAAAATATGCAAAGCCAAATAATCTAGGGACTTCCACGTACCACCCAGTCATAGATTGGGCTAACCAAATCTTTCTTTCACCCAATCACCGTCGTGCGGTATCCCAGGCATGAATGTGGGACTCACAACAAAATAACTAGGGCCCCCTAAGGTTTTACATATCCAGTCTTTATCGCAATCCTGCCAAAACTGATCAAGGGATCACTAGACCCTAAACAAGCTTGGCTCCCTATGTATTTCTTCAACAATACCTTGAGGAATTTTACCGTCTTCACCGTCAAGCTTTATCATGTATCCTGCGATTACTGGTCAAGGTATTCCTATGCCTTTGCGAATTCTCCTAAGAACACCTCATCTAGTTCCAAAACCATCTAGAAATCCAACTATTAGGTCCTTATAATAATAGTGTATTCCCCCTTATTTTTATTAGTGTATCCCCCTATTGTTATTGGTGTGCCCCATAGAAGCCTATATCTTTTATATTTGTGGCCTTACGATATTATTTTATGTAGGCTCTGATTATAGTTTGACCCCTTAGACTCCTATATATACGAAGGAGATCTTATTATTTAAATTATCCAAGAACTGTGCATTTATGTAATTTAAAGGAGATCTCCCCCTCAAAGAGGATAATTTTTTAGTCATTGATCTATGTTTGATTTGAGATGGTTGCATAACATTTGGTATCAACAATTTGTATTCTAGGGTTTCACTTCCTCCAATAGGTCATCTTGGAATTTTCTCTATAACATTTTTCTACGAGCCGTCAGAAGATGAAATTTCTATCCCGTGTAGCATAAATCTTGGCAAACATCGTGTAAAAATTTTAGATCTTTGTTCTATTCACATATGCAATTGTGGTAAAATTCCACTTTATATAACTCATATGATGGTGATGATGATTACACTGAATTCCTCTTTTCTAGAGGACCAAAATAGACCTAAAGATCACCTCGTTTGTACAAGCATAAGTTTAATTTTTAATTTATGTACCCACACATGCACATTTGGATAGGTTGGCCTAAACATCAAATGGATATTATTGGACACCTATGGAAGCCTATAAATACAAGATTCCTAGAGCTCATTTCAACATCACCAAACTAAGCATCTTATTCTCTTCTCATTGATTTGTTTTCACAAGTCTGAGTTAAGGTTGACAAAGTTTTCAAAGGTCTGAGATTTCAGGGTCTGATGCTCACAACTGTTCTAGGGTTTCTGGGCTATAGTCGCAGGCCTATCACTGAGGAATTTCAATTATATTCACTAGAACACATGCATCATGCGAGTGACTGGGATCTGATTGTCACCATCACAACCCCTCATGCATGCGACCGGGGATTTTAATGGGGTTGTCCATTGAGAAAAGTTATATAGAGTTGACCAAAGACTAGAACAGTTGTGTCTGATATAATATGACACTTGAAACTTTTTTTCCAATGTTATTAGGTTTTATTTTGTAAGATATTGTATTGGGTTCATTGTACTCTTTGTTGAACATTTTATGACAATCTAGTAGAAGAAAAATTTCATAGGGTTTTCCCCCTAGTGGGGTTCTTCTCTAGTCTTTTACCAAATCCAGTGTCTCTTGTTAATGTGTTGATTGTCTCCTTTGTCATTGCATTTATTGTTCTTTCTTCAATTACTATTAATGAATAAAAATACTAATTGTAATTGGAAACATTTCTATTTGAAGTGTGGAATTGGGATAAAGTAATTGATAGAACATAGAAAAAGGAGACAAGGCCAAAAGGGGACAAGCTTTGAAGAAAACATCTTTGGAAAATTGAAAGAGCTGATCTAGTCAAATTCAAAGTGACTTCCTTCTTCAAGAGCGATGAGAAATCAATTTGTTGCATGGAAAGTCAGGTTAGAGATCATAGCTAAGAACGATGATGTTTTGGACTATATTAAATGAAAAGTACCTAGGCCTCAGGAGAATTCTTCCACTTCTATGAAGAATAAGAAAAAGAATGGTGAGTTAAAAGAAATGCAAATTATAAATTATGGTTTACATGATAATTTACTTGCATATGTTGGAAAATTGAGAAGGTATAAAGACATGTATGATACAATATCTAGTATGTATGAAGTCAACAATTTGAATGAAATCATCTCCTTGAAATATCAACTCAAACAAACCAAGATGAAAAAAGGAGAATCTATGCAATCCTACATAATGAGGGTATCTCATGTTCAATATCAATTTCAAATAATTGGAGAATCTGTGCTTTACAGGGAATTGGCAATCATGAATCTAAGAGGTCTCCCTTCTATTTGAGAAATCGTCATTACTGCCATAAGCAACAACAATATTCTCCCATCATTTCATGAAATTGTTGGAAATATCACTCAAGAAGAGTCAAGGGTGATATTAGGAGGAAGGATTCAAAAGCATGAATAATGAGAAATTGCTGCATTTATCACTCATGAAAATAAGAAGAAGAAAGGGAAAGGAGGCCCATCAAGAAAGCATACTCCTCGAAATCCAAGTAGAAGAAAGGAATACATGAAAATTGAATGCTACAATTTTCATAAGAAAGGCCACTATACTCATGATTTCCTATATAAGAGAAATGGACCATGTTATAATACTAGAAGAAACAACAACATGTTCAATGATCAAAGAAGAAGAGATCCCTTAAGAGACCACAAAGAATATCGTCGTCCTCAAAAGAATTTAAGATTATCCAGGTATGAAAGTAAGGTTGTGAATCAATCTGAATATATTCTTATTTCTGCCCTTACTAGTTCATCTCCTCTGGATTTGTGGGATAGTTGGATGGTTAATAGTGGGGCCACTCATCACTTCTATAGTTATAAGGAAGTTCTCTCTAATTCGGTAGAAAGGGGGTCAAATTTCAAAATCATTCTTGGAGACATCTCCATTCATACAGTTAAAGTTTTTGGGTCCATAAAATTTCATTTAAATTTTGGAGAATCTATTTTTCTTGATGTATGTGCCTAGGTTGAAGAAGAATTTGGTCTACTTTAGAAGACAAAGGGATGAGGGTTTCCTTCATCAAGGTAAAATTGATCTCTTGTACTATTGGATCACCTAAGAGAAATGCATTCACTTTGGTACGGATATATGAAGGACAGATAGGGTCATTGGGATACCACTAATAGAATTGATTCATAATAATAATCATCTAAGCAAACTATTGGACCTAAGGTTGGCTCATCTACATTATGATTCTCTTCCAAAATTGGAGAAATTGTTCTCAGGGATTCCAAAGGTTCAATCTCAACATGATGGAGTATGTCTAGGATGTGCTAGTGGAAAGATGACAAGGGAAACATTCCCCTATAGCGAGAACAAGACCAATGACATCCTCCATCTCATTCATTCCAACATATGTGGTTCAATGCCGATGTATTCTATTAGTGGTTATCTCTACTACATCACATTCATTCTTGATTTTTCAAGGAATAAATGGATATATTATTTTAAGCATAAGGATGAATCGTTCAAAACATTCAAGGATTTCAAAGCATTGGCTAAAAATCAAACAGGGAAGAAGATAAAAATATTCAGGTCCGATAATGATGGAGAATACATGTCAAATGAGTTCATTGAGTTTGTAAGAAGGAAGGTATTAGGAAGGAAACAATTGTGCCATATAATCCTGAACAAAATGGTCTAGCTAAAAGGAAGAATAGGTCTATAGTAGAAGCTACGAGAGCAATGCTCCATGATCAAAATTTGCCTAAGTTCCTTTGGCTTGAAGCTTCACATGTTGTCGTATATTTTCAAAACGACACGCCTCATCAAGCTTTGGAAAACAAGACCCTCGGAGAAGTATTTACAGGTGTCAAGACCAAAATTGGTCATATTCGCATATTGGATATCACGTATACTTCCATGTGCCAAAGGAAAAAATGAATAAATTGGTAGCTACAGGGAAAAAATGTATGTTAGTTGGAATTGTGAAAAATATAAAGCATTTAGAATATATATTCCTAGTGAAAGGAAGGTTGAAATTAGCAGGGATGTTACATTTAATGAATATGGCACCCTTTGAAAAGAAAGGGACCTTCTTGCACCTCCTCCTCCTGAGGAGAATGATGATATGGATATTTTGGATGGTCCTTCCATGCCTGAATCTTAGAAAAATATTGTTGATGATCCCATTGTTGGGCCTCAAAATAGTCCCTATTTTCACTCCATTATTCACCAATATCTTCACATTCTACCTCCATGTCACATCCATTCCACTTCCATATCATTACATTTACCTCATTATTGGGTTATAATAATGATTTTCCAAAGTTTATTAATTCTTAACATTTTTAAGTGAATTTATGGCTAAACTTTAGAAAATAAGATGCTTATACTTATACCTAACAATTAGAATGAGTTTGTTGACATGTGTAGGCACAAAGGAATCTTCCAGGGCATCTTTATGTGGCCTTGAATGATCAAATTCGAATTTGATAAGACAAGCATCATGGAAAAGATCATGGAGAAGATCATGGACCTCATGGAGGATAGGGTTACATGTCTAGATGGTTGAGAAATGTATGGATCATCATTATGAGTTTGTTATCTCATCTCATTGTATAAATAGGAGTACCTCCTCCATTCTAAGGGGAGGACTCTTAGAGCATTGTATCCAACTTATGATGGAATAGAATAAAGCTCTATTTTACATACATTTCCATTATGTAGTTTTTAGATATAAGTTTCCTTAATGTAGTATATGGAATAATTTGTCTTGTTCTTAAGAGAATTGAGCTCACTCTAAAAGGATGAGAGAAACATGTTATTTCATATTAGATCTTATTTCATTTAATTTCTTAGATGTTTGAGGATTTGTTTGTGATTGATGAATGAGTTTTAAATTAGAATCTTATCAGCATATGGGAGGATAACCAAGGGTCTAAGTTAGGCTCTCTCTCCATTTGATTTGCATGATAATTGAAATTCATTCTTTTGCTTTTATGTTTCAAGTATCATATGAGGAGATACCAAGAGTCTAAGTTAGGCTCTCTCTCCATTGATTTATATGGTAATTGAAATTCATTCTTTTATGTTTATGTTTCAAGTTGTTTCATTTCTTATGCTTGTGAATGAATCTTAGTTTAGTTTGGATTAGCACTTGAGAAGAAAATCAAGAGACTAAGTTAGTCTCTCTCTCTACTTGAATCTGAACAACAATTAAGTTCATTCTCTTGTCTTCATTTCAAGTTTCTAGTTTTATGTAATCAATGATTTCTTTATGATACTGTAGGGAAGGACAACCAGGACCTCCTTAGTTAGGAGCCTCTTCCCTTGCATATTATATGGAATCGTAAATAATCTAGCTAGACATAGAGTTAGTTGCCTACTCTTGCATATATATTGCTGGCACCATCACAAGCTTACGAGTTTCCCTGGTTGATAATTTAATGTAGCAATTTAAGCCCAATAAATTGCCCAACATTTTGGCGTCGTTGTCGGGGATGGTGCTAAGGGATTAGGTATTCGAAATTTAATTTAGTACTAGTATTTTTCTTTAGACAAAATAACTTGTGAGACCTGGTGACAGCAGGATTTTCACAAAGAAGTTTAAGTTTGAGTTTTCTGATGATTTAGTGTTTAGCTAGTTTTAAATTTTGTCTTTTCAAAAACACCCCTCGTGCATGAATAAAAACGAATCAATCGATTAGTATGCTCTCTTCCTACACTTCGTGCGATCAGGAAGATCAGAAAATCTATTGATTTCGTTCGAATAAAACTACTCTTGCTGGAAAACTAATGTGCAACATGAAAATACAGAATTCTGTGAATGAAAAAAAAAAACATCCTTAAGTTTTTAGATGAAATTTAGTTTTTTTAATCTTAGATTTAAAATTTTTTAATAATATATGTATCATATATACATATTACTATTAAACAAAATAAAAAAATTGACCATTTCTTTAGTTGTTTTTAGATATTTCAAAAAAAAAAAACTAATTTCATTATAGTCATTGTTTAATAATAGGATTTATAAAAAAAAAAAAAAATTGTTGATTTTACAACTTTTAAAAAAAAATCTCAACTTAAATAACAAATTAAAAAAAATTTGTTGTTTAACAAAACATCTAAAGCAATAACAAAATCAACATAAAAAAATACAAGAAAAACTATGTTTTCATTTCTTTTTCTTTTTAAGATTTGTTGTTTAAAATTTTTTTCTATGTAATAATAATATGTATATCTCCTATATATATATTATTATTAAAAAAAAAAAATAAAAAATAAAATAAATTGATTGACTTTCATTGTCAATTACATTTTGATTGCCTGCAGGACCAACCACTCCCATGGGACCATGTCCAAGGCCCAGTCCCAATCCTTGCTGAGCAGATAATGGCAATAGAGGCTGAGCGGATTTGAACTACACTATATGTTTGGGTCTGACCAGAGAAACGACTTGTCTAGCTCCAGAACAAACCCCTTACTCGGCTACCGGATCTACCCGAGATGTGGCTGAACTCAGGAATGCAGGCTTTTTAATCCTCGATCTGTCCGTCAACTGCCCAGAATTCCCCAAAAAATCTGTCTCAAGGTGTCTGTTAATGTTTCAGGCACTTTGGCCCTGCTTCTATTCTTAGTTGAGATCTCGGACTAGCCTGGAGGGGCTCATTCATATTCCGGCACCCTCAGAAAATCACAGAAGGACTGCCGTTCCACAATCTGGCCTCCCGAAATGATTTAGAGTCCTCAAGATTATTTTAGCCTTCCACAGTGGGTTTAATCTTCTGCCACAGAATGCTGCTGCAAGGGTCTTAACCTCAGACCCTTCGATCTGATCAGAGATGAACTTCAGAGAGTGACGTCTGGTCTTATTAGATGAATATATTTGCCTCGCTATGGAATACTTCTCTACTGAATACTTCAATCCGGTCAGAGATTAGCAATTTTCGTCCTGCCTTGGAAGTTTAGGTCGGTCTGCTTCAGGATCTTCCCAGAGTTTCGCTGCTTCCTCAGATGACTAGTAGCCTCGACCTTATCTTGCCTCCTAAATTCGTCCTTATCTTGCCTCCTAAATTCGTCCTTATCAACGAATAAAAAAATCCTTCATATGCGTTTTTAAAATCCTTTAATTTCGCTTTTGCCTTCCATTAGTTTTGAGTTTGTTTTCCGTTTGTTTTGACTTTTATTTATTTTGATATATATTTAGTTTTTGGTTGTTTTGATTTAGTTAATGTTTGTTATGTTATATTTATATTAATATATTAATATTAATATAATATAATATAATAGTAATTTGTTATTATTAGATATTTTAAATGTAATTCATTATGTTTGTTTGTTATATTATTAGTTAATGTTGGTTATAACAATGTATTAATATATTAAAATGTTGTTATAATTGCATTAATTAATATAGTTGTAATTTTAATTTATTTTGTTTTTGGTTATTTGTTGTATAATATAGTTGTAATTTTAATTTATTTTGTTTTTGGTTATTTGTTGTATATAATTGTTGTTATATTTGTTATAATTATATTACTTGTTAGGTTATGATTGTAATGATATGATTGTTATTACATTTTTTTTTTATTTTTTATTTTTGTTATGTGTTTTGTGATAGTGATAGTTTTGAAAGGGTGAACATTGGCATGTGAAGAGCACTGGCATAAACAAAACTTTGGGGGCATGAAAATTGAGAGAATCATGAGAATTATAAGAGCAGGATGAAAACTTTGGGGGCATGAAAATTGAGAGAATCATGAGAATTATAAGAGCAGGATGAAAACTTTGAGGCCATGAAAATTGAGAAAATCATGAGAATAGGATAAAAAAAATTTAAAAAAAAAAAAATTTCACAACGTAGGCTTGAAAATAAATAATGGAACATTTGGAAGCATAATTTAAAAGAACATTTGATGGATTATTTAAATGTTGAGTAACTTGTTTAGAGTTGGCAAATTGATATTGTTGTATGCTTTTATAACATACTAATCTACAGGACACAACAAATCTATGATGCTGAACTTTTCGCCATGCACCGACGTCAGCTGACAGAAACAAGGAGTATTACTCTTCATGGTTATTTTCACAAATGGATTGATATTAATATCATGATTAAGTCAATTTTACCACTTTGTTTGTCCTTAATTTGCTTTATTTGGTATGAAATTTTTGCGTAAGAATCATGAAGAAACTGGTCATTTCTTCTAGAGCACACTGATGTTTTCTTTGTACCAAGTTTTTTTGCAGGTTACAGGACAATCAAGTATTCATTAAGGAGATTACATTGTGCGCACAATTGGTCTTCAATTGACTAATGTCATGAATCATTCTAAAGACAAATCCATGTCCAGAACCATTATTTTGCACTCCCATTTTGCAAAAGATTTTCCACCCATTGTCCATGTCCAAAAAGCATACAATCTCCATATCCATTTTTCACAGCAAGATTTCTTATTCATACACCATGCATTTCCTTATTGTCATTTTCCATGTCATTACCATACCCCTTCATTTCCGCAATAAAACCCTGCTTGAGTCAAAGTCCTAGAGTCTAAGTATCATTGAAAAAACACCTAGAGGCTTGCATGCCTTAATGGCAAGTACTCTTGCCAATGAACAATGGGAGTACATTAATATCCCTTGTTCATTGGATCTTGTAGGTGACTCGACCATGACAAATTTATTTGTACCTACAAAGATGTGTTAGGCATCCTGACTCCCATTGAAATCAATGGTGGAAGCTCTTGTGTTGGCTAGGGGCATTCATTAACGGCCACTAAGTCAACAACTTCTTGCTATGTTCGACATCGACACATTTAATCACATAGTAAGATTTGTGCCATCAAGCGTTGAAGACTTGAAGACCCATATTTTTTAGCAGATGAAAGCCAATTTCTTTTCATTGTTTTTTAGTTTGCCATCACTTGAGGACAAGTCAATCAATAAGGCTGGGAGGGAAATGTAACTTATATATTTTATATACCTTCCAAGCCTTATAGATTTTCAGCCATATTCAGTAGACTCATCATATTCATCATCCAACAGCAGATACAACTTTCAGCCATGTTCAACAGACTCCTCAGATTCAGAGGATCTAGCAGCCGATATGACAACACATATCCATCTTTCATCCACAGCTTGAAGAAGAAGCTTCAGCGTAGAATTGTGGCAGCTAAACATGTATGATTCATCCACCATTTTCCCAACCAAGTAAAGAAGACCATGAGCAAAACTTTTTGCAGCCACACGTGCACAACTCTCATCCATTTTGGAAGGGTAAGTTAAGGTATGATATTTTCTAACCTTTAACCATTAAATTCCTTGAAAAGTTAGAATAATAATTTTTGGAAAAACTTTACGTCCTTTCCCCTTCCTTTCCCCATTTCACATAATTGCCCAAACCATTCGTTTAAGGGGAAGGATACATTTACATACATACTTTGCCACATTCATATAACATCCACATTCATATATCACATTCTAAACCCCACTTACCTTCAAGCTATATTCACTATTACATGAGCATACAAATGGCTTTGTCAAAAGTATTTAAAAGTTAATTGGATGCCAACAGAATCATGGTTGTTACACAAGAACCAACCATGATGCATTCCAACAAAATGCCAACGGAATCATGGTTGTTACACAAGAACCAACCACGATGCATTCCAACAAACATACTCTGCAATAAAAATTACATTGTCAATATGCAAAGATCATACATTGAATGCAACAAACAAAAGATGGTTGAAACACAAGAACCAACCAAGTTGTAGTTCATAAAAATAACGCTTTGCAAAAGTTAAGTAAATGATATCATGCAGAGTTGAAGCCAAAGCTCAAAAAGTAATGTAATAGATTGCATGAGGACATGCAATACCTTCAGTTTGGGGCAGATGTTGGGCCTCAAAATAGTCCCTATTTTCACTCCATTATTCACCAATATCTTCACATTCTACCTCCATGTCACCTCCATTTCACTTCCATATCATTAAATTTACCTCATTATTGGGTTATAACAATGATTTTCCAAAGTTTATTAATTCTTAACATTTTTAAGTGAATTTATGGCTAAAATTTAGAAAATAAGATGCTTATACTTATACCTAACAGTTACAATGAGTTTTTTGACATGTGTAGGCACAAAGGAATCTTCCAGGGCATCTTTATGTGGCCTTGAATGATCAAATTCGAATTTGATCAGATAAGCCTCATGGAAAATATCATGGAGAAGATCATGGACCTCATCGAGGAAATCATGGAGGATAGGGTTATGTGTCTAGATGGTTGAGAAATGTATGGATCATCATTATGAGTTTGTTATCTCATCTCATTGTATAAATAGGAATACCTCCTCCATTCCAAGGGGAGGAGTCTTAGAGCATTGTATCCAACTTATGATGGAATAGAATAAAGCTCTATTTTACATACATTTCCATTATGTAGTTTTATTTCCATTATGTAGCTTTTAGATATAAGTTTAACAATGTAAACTTTGAAACGGGAACTATAAACTCAAAACGGGAACTCTGGCCCAAAAACCTCAAAAAAACCACCAAAACAGTGCTCAAAACGAAAAGTGTGTATACTGGAACGATGTTTTTTTCTTTTAGGTGTCAATTTTGCGGCTGTTTTAAAAATGGTAGTGACTACGAAATTTTCTACGAAATTTTCCTGCAAAATATAGCTTCAGAACGAAAGTGTTGATACTGGAATAATGATTTCTTTTTTAGGGTCAATTTTCATACTTTTTAAAAAATGCTAATAAAACCAATTTTTTATGTCTCAAACAAAGTTAAATTTTAAGGAAAAAACACATTAATGTTTCTGGTAGAATATCATTTTTCTTTCCTAAGTATAAATTTAACATGTTTTCAACCACAACATGCTAGATACAAAAGAAATTGAAAATTTTTCAACTATAAAACTAAAAAAACATGACATTATGAACAAATTATATCACTGAATGAATTCAAAAGTCTTTATTTGTATACTGAATAAAACAGACATTATATCTCTAATTTGATATTGCATTGTAGATATTTAAACAATAAAATTTATCATACTTAAGACATAATCCAACAACATAAAAATGCTTCATAACTTCTCATTTAACAAAATATGGAAAACATTAATTTTATTTGAAGATACGATGCATACATCAGTTACTAATTTTTTTTATATATTTTTTCTCTACACACTAACCATAACATAACCATACTTATTTGAATGAAAAAGGGACCAAGTAAATTGATTGTTATCCCCCACTCTACGTATTTAGTGGTTTAAAATTTAAAATTGTTCTTTAACTTGTTTGTCTTTTCATTATTTTCAAAAAAAATTCCACGTGGTGCATCAACTCGCAGTGATCATTGATGCTTTTACGAGCCACACTATGTACAATGGGTTAATATATAGAGCATATTGTTGGTTTATTTTTCTTGTTAGTATACTTAGAAAGAAAGGACATACCATTTATGGTGATTTGGTACATCTTAACTCGCTATTGAGTTAAAATTTCCTGTAATTGTCGGTCAACTATTATTATTAAATGTAGTAATGCACCTTTAACAATGCTCCAATAGATCTTAAGTACATTAATAAACAAATTTCATGGCCGTATTGATGTGCCCTTAATTTCTATGATGCACTACTGGTGGTGCTCCAGGACATTAAAAAAACACCATGAGATAATATTTTAAAAAATTATTGTGCCAATGAATGCATGATACTTGAGAACACCAATGTTATAAAAATCATTACAACGCACAATTGATGATCCATTATAATAAATTGGGAATCAATGACTTTTACTCATTATTTTGGCAGAAAACTTTAAGTTTAATATTCAATGAATATAACAAAGGGTAATTTAGACTAGATTTTTTTTATTTTCCACCCACCCCCCACGCCCACAAAGATCTAATAAGAACCTTCAAATTACCGAGCTTGATGTTGCATACTTGTTGGGGGGAAAAGTATCTAATGCAGAATGCCTCTATCCCTACTCTGAAGGTGATAGTAACTCCAGCAACAACTGAATGCAAAGGTATTCAAAGTTTCTTCTTTATGAGATGAGAGAGGGAAGAAAAGGATGATCTACTAACCGTTATCTTGCGCTTAATAGTCGATCCATTCTTCACTCCTTGTCGCTTTCTCCTAGCTCCTTGCCCTTTCACCGGCCCAGCTACGCACAGATCCTGTAAAAGCACACGAAAAGGAAACTACAAGAAGCATACATCCATAATCGATTATAGGATTAGCATAAATCAAATGTACAAACATCTATTCATCATAAAGACATATGCACATAGAAGAATCTCGAATACTTTATTGATAATAGAAGTAAAGTTCTGAGAGACTTACAACCACAATGGGCCCAATCTAGCAACACCTCCCAGCTGAAAGAAATCTCCTCTTCACCTCCTTCAAGCAAACATCCAATAGCTCTAATCACAAACCAACAGCACTTCCTTACTTGCACAAAATTCTAGCCTCCCTAGACCTCATGAGAGAGCTCTATATATAGGTTTTTGGAGAAAGGATGAGTCATCTTGAGACTGGCCTGAAGCTGACTTGTGTCCTCTCCCACTTTAGTTAATCTTCAGTTCTTGAGTCCACTTGGAGAGTCTTGCTTCCACTTGGCGATCAAGACCCTCTTACTCATCACTAGGCGAATTCCTTGACCCAAATGTCAGTTTGGAAGCTTCCTGGGTAGTTGACACCTTGCAGAATGACTGTGCGACTTGGCCAATCTCGCCCAGCACAGGTAGCCTTCATTAGTTTTGACCTTCAGCGCAGGTACAAGGAGGAGCAGTTGACATTCAGCACAGATGCTCAGTGGAGCAGCTGACATGATCCAGAAATAACCTGTTTTTGAGTGTTTTTGGGTGGAGAACTGATTCTCAGTGCTGTGGTTTGCAGACCTTGTTCCTCTAAGGGTAAGAACAACATGTTTAGGGACTTTGGATCCCTCAGATTATTGACATTTCATGCTCCATGTTGTTAGGCACAAAAATGTCTATAATAGTTTCCCCCTAAAGTATGAGGTCGTTTATCGGGTGAAATGCTTTATCAGGAGGATCCGAAGTTCATTCAATCGCTGAGAGGTGCCCTGCAATACAATACAATACATTATTTTTCATTCTTCTTTCATGATCTAGCTGAGGCGGTCATTCCCATGCTTAGCTTTATAAATTCATTCTGGTACACATAACAGACGACCGTCTGATGATAGATTGATAATTCTCTGCTGAAATTATCATCCTTTGAGTAGGATGATCATCTGCTACAATGATGTACATATCAAATGTCTTTATATTTCCTGAATATATATCGCAGCCCGGATGGATGAAACTAGATCCGGGGTCTTCAATCTCATCCGATGTTCACTCTAAGTACAAGTCGATCCATGTGAGAATTGCGCTGAAGTCGAACATGGAAAGACATCGCTTGATTACCGGTCAATAATGTAAACCGTTAACAAGCGCGAGAGGAATCACCAATAATGACAATGACCCTCAAGGTACTACAGTACAATTCACGTGGTGTGAATAAAGGACTTGGTGTCGAACACCACGCAAAATCTTCTTGTCAAAGGTCACCGATGTATACCTGTCGCCGGAAGTGAGAAACTTGCCATTGAGGCATGCAAGCTTCAAAGTACTGGGGGGGTGTTCCTAGATCAACTTCTTGGATAATGAGCTGAAGTCGACAAGAAGCGATCCGTCAAAGGAGGGCCTTAATGAGTCCCACATCAGTGACATGGAACGGAGCTAATGACTTTAGTGGAGGTGAAAACAAACTGTGAGATATGATTCAGGGTGGCGATCATGGGTGGATGAAGGATAATGTATGGCAGTGGATGGGACACAGTTGACTCTTTCTGAACACATCTCTCGAACATATAACGACACTAATGTGATGGATCGGTAGCATTACCCCAAATACGGATGGTTTGGCGAGGACCATGGTGATGAGAACGGTGAATGAAACAACCCAACCCGATGTGGTATGGAGGACAAAGTGTCATGTTCAAGAGCGATTTGCTACCATCAAAGCTTTTCGAGATTCTCCCAATTTTTCCCCAGTCATTTCTGACCAGTACCTCTTTATTTTTGTCAAGCTTGAGGAGGATAACATATGCTTGTTCTATAACCTGCCCTTCGGCCAAGCCCATCGCTATGTTTTAACGAGCCTAGCGATAGGTAAACTCGTTCTCGTCTAAAGACAAGTTTGTCGCTATTTAATCATTTTAACGAGTCTAGCGACAAAGACAACTCGGTCCTTTTCATTTTTAGAGAGTCTGAAAAGGTACAGAAAGTTAACTCCAAAATTCCTTTTTCGTCATCTAATCCCTTAAGTCCAAAAAAGTATAAAACAATACAAAAGGGATGAATTTTCGATAACTTTAACGAGCCGAATAAAACAAGCGCTCGACCTTTTTGTGCAATAATCCCTCAGGTCCAAAAAGATTAAAATCTAGAGGAGGGATAGCTCTTCCGGTCCTTTTAACGAGCTGGAAGGCCAAAACTCGGCAAACTTTTCATATTTTACGAGTCAGATGAAAAGAGCTCAAAGAAGACTCGTCTTTTGAGGAACGAGTGATAAACAGGGATAGCAGCAGATTCCAGGTACAAGTTGGAATTTTCCAATCACGACATTGTCACAAGGATGGCTAAGTGAAATCACTCTTCGCAGCTGTTCCTCAAAATGGGTAAACAATCATATGGAGGTGAACGATAGGCCAAATGAAATGGAGGTGGCGGGTGCAAACACGACCAAGGCTTTTATGGCTAATAAATTTACGAACACAATGGTTATTTACCGGAATAGGTTCATTTTTTATTTAAAAATGAGCTTAAACTCTGGAGGAAACATTGCTCACTGCTTATATTTATTTTTTAATGAGCATGAAGACCGCGATAAAACTGCTCGGATCTTGCGTTTATTTTTTAACGAGCATGAACTTTATGCTAAAACTGCTCGATATACCAGTCATAAGATAAGAATGTCTCCTGAAAGATCCCATTTTTTATAGAGCTTGCGCCTTACCAAAGCTATGCCCTTTGGCAAATTTTGACTTTTGCCCCTCATCCTTTCTTTATGCAAGTTCGGAAACGACCAATCCAAAAAGCAGATAAATCACCGCTCTTTGCTTGCACTCCAAAAGGTTTGCATGCCCCCAGGTATAAAGTGAAATTTCAAGGCTGCCCCTACTTATCCGATAAAACATTTGTTTTAAAGGGTGAGGCTTGCCTCTTTCTGGTTACCCAAAGAATGGTTTCATTTGCTGCCGCAAACGAAACTCTTTCTTCGGCGGTGTCTATGATTAGGTTACTCAAAGATGGTTACTACTTGTTGCAGCAAAAGAGTCCTCTTCTTTGGGGGCTGCCCCTACTTATCCTCTAAAACATAGTTTTAATGGGTGAGGCTTGCCTTTTACCCAAATACGGTTACCATTTGCTGCCGCAATAAAATCTCTTTCCTTGGTAGCCTACCTGTTTAGACAAAGATGAGTGACACTTTGTCAGAAAAGTAACCTTATCAAAAGAATCCTATTCTAGAACAACCCCTCTTCCATCCACGGACGGGGTACGGACTAGTCATATTCTTTCACGGAAATTCTACTTTATACCCAAGGTTTCCTCTGCCCGAAGCAGACCAGGATGCATGCCCCCTGGGTTCCAGTTCTATCTTTCCGAATCACTCGCATTCATAGGGAAGGAGGACTGGAGGTGGAGACATTTCTTGGGTGAATAGACCATTGAGGATTGGTATTTGACTATTTACGATGCGTGATCCCGGAAATGAAAGTTGGTCTACGAGCTTGACCACCCTTCCTTCATGTGGAAAACACATTACATTAAAGAGTGAGGAGACTATAGCTCCCATGCAATATATATAGTCACGTCCAAGGAGTAGGTTATAATCCAAGGGTCCTTGAATGACCATCACGTTCATATTAACGGTCTTCCCTTTCAATGTAACAGGAACATTGGGGAGGATCCCTAATGGTCGACTGGTTCCTTTATCAAAGCCCGAGAGATTTCTCATCTCAGGCAAAAGCGTCGGGGAACCCAGTGCTTTCCAAGCAACAGAGGAAAGGATACTCACAGATGCCCCTTCATCAATGATAGTTCCAGCCATCACCATTCTATAAATTTGGACTATGATTCTGAATGGTATACTGGCTGGTAACTGGGGTCTGCCCAGTTGGTTCCAATCAAAGGACACAACCAGGTTGCTTGGTGGTGGGACCGAATACACGGCCGGATACGATCCTGACGATGTTCCTTCCTGCGATAAAGGAATGGGCGCATTGCCCTGATGCTCATCAGAATCTGTGTTGACGAAAAGAATCTGGATGGTGTCATCCTTATTCTCTTCCGTGAGGGTGTCATTTGAAGATGAATCTTCAGTGACGGTGTCATTTGAGGATGAAACCTCTGAAGGAAGAACCAGGTCAACTGCCGTATCGACCTTTAGACTTTCGTCTGGTCTGGATTCAGTAGGTTCATTTTCACTGACTGACGCTTCAGCTGACCACTTGAGCAGGCCAGCTGTATTTTCAACCAACGAAGGACTTGGCACGAGTTTTTTGTATCCAGGAGGAAGTATTACCGGAGAAACCGGACGATCTTCCAAAACTCTCTTCGCTTCGTCTAAGAAGGGACAACGGTGGATGGCATGACCGCCTTCACACAGTCTACAGGGGGATCTTGCTCCCCCTCTTTGTCTTGAACCTTCACTTTCGCTGGTTGACGGTAAGCAATCAACATGGCTATCAGAGGTTGATGCTCCCGAATTGTGCAAACGAGGTGACCAGTCCCTTAGTATCCGGGGAATACAGGGACAATCTCTATGGAAGTGGTCTCCTCTACATATGACACATGGCGATTTAGGCCCGGTCTGTGCTGTGTGTGGGTTTTTGTCAGATGTCTTTTGCTTGCCCCCAGCCGCCTTAGGCTCCTTCTTCTTCTTCTCTTTCTTCTTCTTTTCCTTCTTCTCCGTGGGAGCTTGGCTTTTGCCAGCTTTACCTTTTGAAGATGAAGGATTGGAGGAAGGGTTAGAGGAAGTAGAAGGCTGGTGGGATGCTCTAGACTCATCTAGCTGTTGACTCGACAGCTCAGGAACCATGGTGTTCTGAACTACACTAGTTGAGAATAGCCAAACAGGTAGGCCAATTGTCAGTCCTGGAAGCGACAATGTGGCCATGTGGGGCACACAAACTTCTCTCCAAGAGGAGAATGGACTAGGACTTCCATCATGTGGAGTTCCTTGGTTGGGGCATTCGATGTTCTCAACTTTAAGATCAACGCGGGAATAGGAGGTGATTATGTTCCGTTTAAAATAAATTTTATAACGACGCTTAGACACAACTTGCTTTTTCACTTTTTAAGAGTCGAGAAAAAGCTAAAGATGACTCTAGTCTCGTTCGATGTTTTAACGAGCCCGAAGTGACAAATTCTCGGATGGACTTTTTCAGTTATAGAGTTTGAAAAAGGGCAAAAGAAACTGCTCTGGAGTTCTAGGCAGAGGGTGTGCCAAACTTTTCGCAAAACCACAGAATACGTTTTACGGTACGAGTGGTCGATCTTCGTGAATGCTGTGTTCACTGCATTGCGATCAGTAGGGCGGCCGATATGGTTTCCTATGGATAAAGGCTTTTGATCCTATAGGGGTCTCCCAATATATACGCGACGGTACGTGGGAGCACAAGTCCGTATTAGTGCCACCGACTCTCAGGAGGAATCACCCACCTTCGTCGAGATCGATAGTCACTATGTTTAACGACGCCGGAACACGTCTCTAGCTTAGACCTCTAGATGTTTGCGTTATGTTTCAAAGCATTGTTAGGTTCATTCAATATATTTTAAGTTGGTCTTTTTAAAGTTTGCCTTTCAAGGTTCACCACGAGATGTATTGATACAAATTCCTAAATGCAGTCTAAGATGAGAAGCAAGCTTTTCCAATTTTTTCGACTTATGAAAATCTTAACTACTGAGGGAAAAGAGAGATAAAATC
The DNA here is from genome assembly GCA_031772625.1 of Pinus tabuliformis. NCBI lineage: Eukaryota > Viridiplantae > Streptophyta > Pinopsida > Pinales > Pinaceae > Pinus > Pinus tabuliformis. The sequence continues at coordinate 789,719,936 of CM062813.1, read as the reverse complement.
CTTTTCATACAGATCAAAGAGCAATCGCTAATGCACTTTTCCCTAAATCAACATACAAACTTAATGCAAAATGCAAAAATGCAAGTATTTCTTTTCTCTTCCTTAATGTTTTGATGAAAAGCAAAAAGAAAGCTGTTGTATAATTTCGAATTCAATTTCAAGCGAAAGCAAACAAGTTTGTCCAAAATCGAAAGACACCTTACGATTCACTTGTTTCGACACTTAGAAATATATAAATTCAAACCATATAACGAAAGCGACAAACTCAATCAGCTATGAACAGCAAATAAACTAACTCTTAAGATCAGAAGAACACTTAATCACAAGTCTAGATCTAAGAGGTCAATGCAAGACTGGTTCACTTTCGTTATGGGAAACTGTAAATGACACAAGAAATACAAAAGAACAAATACAGTTTCTTTATACAACTGAGGCGGAATAATGACAAAGGAAGATGGTTTCAGATAGGCCTACTGACTGGCAACAAACAGCAAAAACAATAGTGAAAACAAGGCAAGACACAGCAGGAAACCTCAGTAACTCAAGCCAAGACTGGTCCAGCGCAGGTGTAACACTGCCTATTTGACCTTCAGCACAGGTAGCCCCTTCGGGAACTGCGTTGAAATGCAGACTGCCTTTGTACAGCCTGCAATGAAGAACGAGACTTTCGTCCGTCTTGGTTTCCGGGTCACAGATTGCTAAAAAATTCACTGTTTTTGCTCAAATCAGAAGCTATCAGTCAAGGACACACTAAGGGATGTAAAGGAGGATGAAAATCTATCACTAAGAGCTTATTAGAGTCCTTTTGGATCAGCTCTTCAAATCATAAACTTGCCCAGAAACTGAGCTAGAGTAGCTGCCCTCTACTTTGTGTTTGATGGACTCAAACACAGTTCGATTCGGTACTCCCTTTGTTTATGAAATGAATAGCAAGAAACACAATAAACCAATAAGATACGCTCCCCAGTGGAGTCGCCATTTTGTTGGGGGGAAAAGTATCTAATGCAGAATGCCTCTATCCCTACTCTGAAGGTGATAGTACTCCAGCAACAACTGAATGCAAAGTTATTCAAAGTTTCTTCTTTATGAGATGAGAGAGGGAAGAAAAGGATGATCTACTAACCGTTATCTTGCGCTTAATAGTCGATCCAGTCTTCACTCCTTGCCACTTGCTCCTAGCTCCTTGCCCTTTCACCGGCCCAGCTACACACAGATCCTGTAAAAGCACAAGAAAAGGAAACTACAAGAAGCATACATCCATAATCGATTATAGGATTAGCATAAATCAAATGTACAAACATCTATTCATCATAAAGACATATGCACATAGAAGAATCTCGAATACTTTATTGATAATAGAAGTAAAGTTCTGAGAGAGTTACAACCACAATGGGCCCAATCCAGCAACACCTCCCAGCTGAAAGAAATCTCCTCTTCACCTCCTTCAAGCAAACACCCAATAGCTCTAATCACAAACCAACAGCACTTCCTTACTTGCACAAAATTCTAACCTCCCTAGACCTCATGAGAGAGCTCTATATATAGGTTTTTGGAGAAAGGATGAGTCATCTTGAGACTGGCCCGAAGCTGACTTGTGTCCTCTCCCACTTTAGTTAATCTTCAGTTCTTGAGTCCACTTGGAGAATCTTGCTTCCACTTGGAGATCAAGGCCCTCTTACTCATCACTAGGTGAATTCCTTGACCCAAGTGTCAGTTTGGAAGCTTCCTGGGCAGTTGACACCTTGCAGAATGACTGTGCCACTTGGCCAATCTCGCCCAGCACAGGTAGCCTTCATTAGTTTTGACCTTCAGCGCAGGTACAAGGAGGAGCAGTTGACATTCAGCGCAGATGCTCAGTGGAGCAGCTGACATGATCCAGAAATAGCCTGTTTTTGAGTGTTTTTGGGTGGAGAACTGATTCTCAGTGCTGTGGTTTGCAGACCTTGTTCCTCTAAGGGTAAGAACAACATGTTTAGGGACTTTGGATCCCTCAGATTATTGACATTTCATGCTCCATGCTGTTAGGCACAAAAATGTCTATAATAATACTCTAATCATAATATTTGACTACCTACACCATATCTATGTGTGAAAGCTCTGAAATGTTCATCCATCCGGAAACCTGCCAAGAAGTAGTGGAAGATATGGCGGATATATATATATATATATATATATATATATATATATATATATATATATATATATATATATATATATATATATATATATATATATATATACCATGGATTTGGCACCCTAGATCACTCTTTCTACAATATAATAGCATAGAATGGATATATGAATACTTTCATATGAAACGTGATAAGAGTTCATTAATAATACCCTGCACTAAATAGATAACCTCTTAATACATCTCTTAAACGAAAGGAACGTTGTGAACGAGTCTTTTACGACGTTTCAGGGAGGAACGCTGTGAATATCTAGAGGAAAGTTGTCAGTGAATCTTTTAATATTTAGGAATGCTGTGAAAGAATCTTTTAATGCATCCTTAACCAGACTGTATGTTTGGTTCATCCTAGAACAAACTTCAAGGTCAACCGTTGAATTTCTTGCTGGGAAGTTCCGATAACCAAAGTTACAATCAGGTCTAAGTCTTCTGTAAAATACTATTGGATATATATTCCTGGAAGACCTGCTCAGAGGTAATGGATGATATGACCGTCACCTATAAAAATTAAATAACCCATAAATATAGGGATTCACAGCCTTTCTCCAATGAATGTGTTACAAAGGTTCATTTATTAAACGAACGTGACTCCATCTGGATTTGAGTGTGACTCCTCTTTTAAACGACTATATCGATACATGGCATTGGCCCTTAGGCAATTGGATGTGAACCTATTGTACTCTACGAAAATACTATATGTGACCACTGAATACATTGTTAAAATATTGTCATCTATTATAATTTATGATGTTTCCATTATACATTTTGACATTTATGACTTTGTTTCCTTAAATATATCAATTACCAATTAGAAATCATAACATGGTATTTAAATTTTAATTTCACTATGAAGATTCTTCACATCTATCTATCCCTATTTAAATTATAAATTGTAGTTAATAATTATATTGTATAGTAATTTCTCGACAAAATTACAAATTCATTACAAACTTGAAAGATAGATGAGAATTCGCTTTTTTGTTCATCCATGACTTGATATTGTATTGTAGGGTAATGTCTCAACAAAATTACGAATATTGTATAGTAATTTCTCGACAAAATTACAAATTCATTACAAATTTGAAAGATAGATGAGAATTCGCTTTCTTGTTCATCCATGACTTGATATTGTATTGTAGGGTAATGTCTCAACAAAATTACGAATTTGAAAGATAGATGAGAAATCGTTTTTTTACTCATCCATGACTTGATATTCAGAAGCGGTTGTATGGATAAATTAATGAGTGGACATTGAGAAGTACCTGTATGGATAAATTAATAATGTTCAGACTGCATGTGCACTTTTGGTTTTCCATGCATAGATTTGTATTAACTATTGGGTTCGAATTGTTCGCTTGATAAAATTAATTGCCTTGGAAATAATATGTATAGAATTGATAAATTTTAATAACAAGAAACCCTTGAAAGTTCTGGCCCTACATCGTTGTCTTTAGGAGTTTGGTTCGTACATGTATTAGCTTATTATAAACTTCAGTTTGGTTGAGACTGAAGCAAAAAAAAGTGAAATATGCGCTCAAGGCAGGGAGTTGCTGCCGTGCAGCTTTTCTGGTTTATTAATTACATATTGCTATCTATGTTTCCATAAGCCGGTTGATCATTTCACAAAAATTGACAAAACCGTTATGATGATCTCTGCAAAACCGTTGAAGATTCTCTTTCGACCAATGATATTGTCTCTTCACATAATCCGCCCTAATTTTATGAAACGCCTATCACTTATCCAATGGAAATTCTGCTCTTTAATGTTCTTTAGGTACAAATACCAGCCAAGTAACCATTGATCTAGTAGAAATAACTGCGTAGAGGTTCTGGGTATATTTCATTTGGGATACTATTGGAGGATAGAAACCAGATAGGGAAAAACGAAAAGGCTCAGGTCCTAATTTCATACCGTAAAGGAAAAGGCTCGCGTTCTTATTTATGAAAATGGAATTTGATGATGATATAAATGTTTACGATGATAACAGCCGCGACGAATCAGAAGCAGAAGAAAATGATATGGTGAACATAGCAGCAGGCGATGCGAATAAGTACACCGTTTTAAGTTTGAACGACATTCGTGAGCGTCAGCACAATGCCATGGCAAGCGCTTGTAATGTGCTTTCAGTCTCTGAAGTTGAGGCAGCCATTCTTTTGCGTCACTTCTATTGGGATATTAATACTGTGTATGATCAATGGTTTGCAAATGAGGAGAAAGTGAGAAATGTTGTGGGGTTATTGTTACAGCCCAGCGTAAAACAAGAAACCCAAGAAGGAAAAAAGGAGGAGTTAATCAGCTGTGCAATGTGTTTTGATGATTACAGTAAAGTAAAGGAAAAAAGGAGGAGTTAATCAGCCTGCGCAGCGCCACCCCCGGGCCGCCCCGCCCCGCCCGAGGGGCGGAGTGTCGATTTCCAGAATCGATGCTCCGCCCCTCGGGCGGGGCGGGGCGGCCCAGCGCCCGCGCAGCGCCACCCCCGGGCCACCTCGCCCCGCCCGAGGGGCGGAGCATCGATTCCGAGAATTGACGCTCCGCCCCTCGGGCGGGGCAGGGCGGCCCGGGGTTGGCCCTGTGCGGGCGGAGAGACATGAATTTGATACCATCCTGCTGTATAATGCAATGTCACACTTATGTTCAAAATAACACCAGCTTCTGAAGGAGACTTTCCAAGTCCACCTTTCTTTAAATATTGCAACGCAGCATTGCACATTGTAAATGTGCCAACAGAGTCAATATCCAATACTGTTCGGAAGCCATTTGGTGATAAATCCTCTGCAGCAAAAAGAAAATTGCCCGCAACACCATTCACAAGAATATCAAGTCTTCCAAACTGCTTTACTGTTACTTCAACAACACGAGCAGCATCCTCTATCTTGCGAACATCTCCTTCAAATCCAATGGCCCGAATGCCTGGTGCTTGGAGCGTTGCAGTAGCTTCCTCGATGACGGTATTTACCGAAGATCAAAATTATATAGCAGCAAAATCCACGAACTACATTGATAAATCTATTTCTAGGGCTGTTATCGTATGTCACATATTAAATTGAACCAAACTCCCCAATTTTAACGTTGTGTCGATGATTTCATATATAAATTCAATATCATTATACAATTGTACAAGAACAATAATCTAAACAAAAGTACTTCCACCTGTATCGGGCCATATATGACGTCCCAAACTATATGCAAATATTTTTCCATCCAGCTATATAGTATTTTAATGCAGAAGAGTATTGATTCTAATTAGACCTACAACCCTCCAAAAATATTTACTAAAAAAAGTTCATTTATTAGGCGTCCATCCAATTGAGTGACTATCCAAATCCAATTGATATAGTGGCAAAATTCACCTACATTGATATATCTATTTCTAGGGTTATATCGTATGTCACAAACCAAACTCCCAAATATTGACATTTTGTCCATGATTTCATCGATATATTCAATATCTTCATTTGATTGTACCAAACAATAATTTAAACAAAAGTAAAAGTAGACACAATATGGCTTCACAACAATAATTTAAACAAAAGTACAAGTAGACATAATATGGCTTCACAAACTATATGATAATATTTTTCCATCCATGTCTATAGTATTCTAATGCAGATGCCCTTATTCTATATTGGTGAGCTTATTCTATATTATATCCATTGTACAGGTATCCGTGCAAGTTATAAACAAATATTTCATGAAATCATTATAATGAAGCCTCAAACTTCCACCGAGCATTTTTCTAATTATGGCAAGGTGTGTACTCATGGTTTTGTATTATAAATGTAATTTAATTTTTTTACGGTTTTAATTAGGATATTAATAAAGTATAATAAAAATAAGTGATGATAGATGTTATATTTTAATTGAGTGGATTATTTTTAATTGGTTATATTTCTCTTTAATTTTCATAACTTAATGTTTTGACCAAGAACCCTTTTTGGCGTGAAAAGCTTACGAGTTGGGGTTTATAACTCTCACCAAATACATTTTAGAAATGTTTGTCTTTCTTCTTAATGAGTCTTTGACTGCTCACACTTACATTACTAGAACATGCTCTTTTGAGGTTACCTGTGGAGATTTAATTATGTAGTATATTCCTTTTATGGTTTTCTATACAAATTGTCGATTGTACAAGTGCTTTATAAATCATATCTGGGTACATTGTGTGGAGAACTATGGTATCCCCAGGCAACTAAATGCAAAAAAAATTAATTATGTTTTGCTAGGGATAGTAAAAGGTTACCTATTATGTTATGCATGTTGCTTGTACATCTTCTTTGGTGGTTGTTCATTTTTCATTAGAAAAATAAAGAAAAACCCTTATGTTCTCACATCTAAATTTTGTTTCACCATTTTGGGTATTAAACACCTTGGAAGGAAACACATGTGAATGATAAATCCTATAATAGTATGCTTGACATATATTACTAATATTACTAATTTTAAATTAGTTTTTCTTTCAATTTTTCTTAGCTCTCATGTATTACTTTCTTCGACTCTGATATTTTTCTCATTACATTATATTAGTTACAGTTGATACTTTTCAAAAATAGCTTGAAAGCCTTCATTCAACATATTATGTTTATGTGTGTTAGATAGAAATATCTAGAACAATAAATTCACTTAGTATTAAAAACAATCTACACATTCATTTACACATTTTTTTATGTTTTCAAGAGTACTTCTATGTGTGTGTGTGTATGTGTGTTTAGTCTGTGGATAATGCAGGCTTAACCTAGGGCTTGCAGCAATCTTCAAGCCTATTAATTAGCGTTTATGATTGTTCCCCTTTGGTTCAATGACTTATAGTTTGTTTATTAACCTCGATAACTAACCTAACCCAAAGAAATATTACATTCCTCTTTTGATTTCATAATTTTCAAATTACAAAACATTAATACATTGGAATAACCACAAGCATAAAAAATAAAGACAAAAATCAAAAAACAAAAATACATGTTTAACATTCATTCGCCTATATGAATAAATGACTTGGCCTACCACAAAACCACAGTGAATAGAAAGATGCTCTACCCAACCAATGGGAACTGGTACCTGTACTGGAACTCCCCCTGAGCAAATTTTCTTTTTGTTTTGCTAAACTAAGAGTTGTAACTTCTATTTCATTAAATCGGAAAGAAAAATACATAAAATACAACAGTCCCCAAGGAACTTTGGGCTAAAGAAATATCAAACTGCTTAAAGCCATAGACCCACAAACAGAACAACAAAACCCTCGAAAAAAAAACATAAGTCAACACTGTTCGATCACCCCTCAAAGATCTGACGGATGAGGCTCATATCGGGGCGAGAACCTGCAACCACGTTAAAATTAGAATCGAACCCAATGAGGAAATACGAACCATTCTAAAAGGATTTTGGGTCTGAAGGGGGGGATAACCCTCGAGCATGTAGTCCACCCGAAATCCACCGATTCCCACCATGAAGCACAACAAACTCAAAGGATAACACTCACCCTGACCTACATACATATCCTTAATCGTCGAATCTCCTCGCTAGATCTAACGGTGAAGGAAGACATCGCTTGACCTACATACATATCCTTAATCGTCGAATCTCCTCGCTAGATCTAACGACAATTGAGAAAGATCCATTACAATGCAATTTCATTCAGCAAAGAATTAATGCTCTTCAACTTCTTCGAGATGCAATGCAAGAAATTGGGTTGAAGAAAGGGGACTTTAGTGAATCAAGTGTGGCAAAAAAGGCAAAGGAACCCCAACCACCATTACATGGAATGTTTGGAAAGACATATATTGGGAGATTTGCAGACATCAAAGACCCATTAGAAGAGGAAAATGAGCAAAATGAAACAGAAAATATTGTGGAAGAGGACAATGATGAAACTCTAGAGGACGAAGAATTTGGATTACGTGACATTGTTGATTAAATTTAAGTTATGCTTGTAAATCAAGCTTTGCAATGTTTTGACTTTGACATTTTATGAGAAGAATAAACACTCAATTAGGGTTGTTATATGTTCAATATTGGTAATATGTGATTTTTGCATTGATTTTTAAGTTAATCATTATTTTTTGAAAAAAAAAGTAGTTATTATTATCTTTTTGACATGTAATTCATAAAAAAAACTATGATTTGACCATTTTTAGTTAATATTTTTGTATAAAAATTGTGATTTTGACATGTTAATTCTAGCAAAAAATTATCAAAACGTTTAGTTTTTTTGTTATATTTATGTTAAAAATGGTTATTTTTTATGTCCATTGTTAAAAAATGTTGTTTTTTAGAAACAATTATTTCATGTGGATTGAAAAATTAATTAAGGATGTCTAAACATGTAGGTTATCTAAAATTCAAACTATCGACTTTCTAATTTAAAAACGCAAAACAATAAAAACCCCACTAAAAAAAATAAAAATAAGATAGAGAACAAGAAAATATGAATACAATGACGACTTCAAAAACTATCAAATTTAGAAAATAATTTTTTACATTTCACACACTAGAAAATTTAATGTCAAAAAATAGGTCTTTTAAAAAAAGGGTGTGATGCAGAATACTCACTTTTTAAAATCAGGATGAAAATCACTACCATTCACTACCATTCTAAAACTTAATGCACATGAAAAAATTAAAGTTCCAAAAACCATGTTCTAAAAAAAACATGTGTATTCTGCATCACCACTTTTGAAAATCGGGTCATTTTTTTGCCACCTCTACAAAATGGGTAACAGTATCAGTTCCCGTTTCAAAGTTTACATTGTTGTTTCCTTAATGTAGTATATGGAATAATTTGTCTTGTTCTTAAGAGAATTGATCTCACTCAAAAAGAATGAGAGAAACATGTTATTTCATATTAGATCTTATTTCATTTAATTTCTTAGATGTTTGAGGATTTGTTTGTGATTGATGAATGAGTTTTAAATTAGAATCTTATCAGCATATGGGAGGATAACCAAGGGTCTAAGTTAGGCTCTCTCTCCATTTGATTTGCATGATAATTGAAATTCATTCTTTTGCTTTTATGTTTCAAGTATCATATGAGGAGATACCAAGAGTTTAAGTTAGGCTCTCTCTCCATTGATTTATATGGTAATTGAAATTCATTCTTTTATTTTTATGTTTCAAGTTGTTTCATTTCTTATGCTTGTGAATGAATCTTAGTTTAGTTTGGATTAGCACATGAGAAGACAATCAAGAGACTAAGTTAGTCTCTCTCTACTTGAATCTGAACAACAATCAAGTTCATTCTCTTGTCTTCATTTCAAGTTTCTAGTTTTATGTAATCAATGATTTGTTTATGATACTGTAGGGAAGCACAACCAGGACTTCCTTAGTTAGGAGCCTCTTCCCTTGCATATTATATGGAATCGTAAATAATCTAGCTAGACATAGAGTTAGTTGCCTACTCTTGCATATATATTGCTGGCACCATCACAAGGTTACGAGTTTCCCTGGTTGATAATTTAATGCAGCAATTTAAGCCCAATAAATTGCCCAACACCCATGGAGCCCATGGATCCAATAGATCCCCCTCCAGGTGGTCCTCCTTCTAGGAAGATACCACTTTGGCTATGCAACACTCTACATGATGGTGAGAAATAGGTTCTCGTCCAAAGATTACTTCAAGAAAGGAACTAACCATGTAGGTACTAGGGATATGTTGCAGCCATGAGTATTATGATTCAAGTCGAAAACCCCACAGTCGAAGAAGTCATAAAAGAACAAGTTTGGAAAAATGTTATGGCCGAAGAGTATGAATCAATTATGAATAATTGTGTGTGGCATTGTGTGCTGAGATCAAAGGGGAAATCCAAGGTAACTTCAAAGTGGTTACTCAAGATAAAGCATGGAGTTGATGGTCACATTAAAAAATAAAAGGAAAGGTCTGTGGCTCGAGGTTTCTCCCAAAAAGAGGTAGAATATTATGGTGATATATTTGAACCTATGGCTCAATATACAACCATCCATTCAATTGTTTCCCTTACCGCAAGTCAAGGATGGAAACTTCATCAGATGGACATAAAGAATACATTCTACCATGGAATGTTATAAGAACAAGTGTATGTTGAGCAACCATAGGGATTTGAAGTAGAGGATTGAAAGACACATGTTTGTAGATTGAAGAGGCCATTGTATGGTTTGAATAAAGACCCATGTGCATGGTATTCCCGCATAGACAATTATTTGATTAAGCTTGGATTCATAAGAAGCAAGTGTGATCCCAAGCTCTACTTCAATATAGTCCAAGGTATGCCAATCATTTTTGTTTTATATGTTGACGATCTATTCTTGATAGGTAGTGAGCCAATGATGATGAAGTGTAAGAGGGAACTAGTCTCTGGATTCAAGATTAAGGACCTTGGACTCATAAACTACATTCTAGGCCTTGAGGTCTGGCAAAGGACTAGAGAGATTTTCCTGTCACAAGGAAAATATGATGTGAAGCTATTAGAGACATTTGGAATGATAAAATGCAAGTGCATGACCACACTGATGGAAATGAATGTCAAGAAGTTATGTGGAGAAGCTACAGAACCCTATTTGGCGAATAAATCCAAGTATATACAATTGATTGGGGCTTTGATGTTTCTTATGAACACCCATCCAGACATATGCTATGCAGCGAATATGTTAAGTAAATTCATGGTCGAGCCTCTGTATGCACATTGGACAGTTTCCAAACACATTTTGAGATATTTGCATGGGACGATCACAGTTGGTCTTAGATATTCTATTGGAGATGTTCAACTTCATGGATACGCAGATGTTGTCTAGGTGGGAAATGTTATCGAAATGAAGGGTATGTCTCAATGTTGTTTTAGTCATGGACCTGTCATGATATCTTGGATGAGGAGGAAGTAGAATTTCATAGTATTGAGTAATGTTGAGGTAGAATACATTGTTGCTAGCATGGCTAGTTGCGAAGAAGTTTGGTTGAGAAAGATATTTGGAAAGCTATTTGAGTAGGTTCTAGACACTATAATGATATATTGTGATAAAAAGAGTGGGATCTATCTAGCAAATAATCCCATATTCCATGACAAGTCCAAGAACATAGAGATTCAATATCACTTCATTCGAGGCATGATGAAGGGAGGAGTCATTGGACTCCATCTCATATCAAAAGATAAGAAGATTGTAGAAATTGTCACCAAGGATTTACCAAAGGGGAATTTCTTGGTATTTAGAGAGCATCTTGGATTGATGGATGTGCCCCTTCCTGATAAGGGGCATCATAGATCGAAGACATTGAGCCATCACTTCCTCCCATGTCTAAGCTCCCAAGGTGTGGAATTGAGATAGAGGGCTCCTTAGGTTGAGGGAAATCTAGAAAATATGGTATCACCCCTATCTGTTACCCATGTGGTTGGAGTAATATCTCACCCTATATTGGTATTTGTAGAATATACCCCATTTGGCATCATACCCACAACACAGGCTTGTTGGGATTGTAACTCCCCATTGGGCCAATGGGTTGAGGAGTCTTGGATGCGTGTGGTCCTTACCTTTTCATAAGTCGAGTATTTTATCCAATATAGGATTATGATGTAGTTTTTCTATGACATTTCTCTTAAGATTCATTGTTAGGAAGATCGATAGGAAATATGATGGTTTTAGTAGTAGCTCCCCTACATCACCTATTGCTTGAGATGGGTTTATAGTTGTAGTTACTACTATGACCCCATATCAAGTTACTTGGTCCAATCATCTCAAGGATATCGAAAGGCCCACAATATTTAGGTGCAAACATCATATATGACCTAATCCTCAAGGGCCTCTTGTTGGGATTGCTGCTTAAGTACACATATTCCCTAAACTTAAAATCCTTAAATGCCATGTATTGATCTACATAATATTTCTTCCTATCATGTGGTGCCTTTAAATTCTTCTTAATAAAATGCATTTCCTCTTCCATCTCTGCCAACATCTCTAGTCCAATCAATACCTTGTTAATTGCATCACTCCAACTGATGGGAGTAATACAACTTTGTCCATAAAGTGCCTCAAAGATACTCATCCTAACTTACCCTTAATAGACATTGTTGTAAGAAAACTATATAAGTGGAAGGTAGTCTTCCAACTTTGACTTTTGATGCATAACATGCATTCTTAGCATGTCCTCCAAAATCGTATTGAACCTCTCTATCTATCCATATAGCTGTGGATGATAAGCTATACTGAAGGCTAAGTCTGTATCCAAAACTAAAATAACTCCTTCCAAAAACTGGAAGTGAACTTGGCATCCGCGTTTGACACAATCTTCTTCACAACATCATGCAACCTCAATATCTCCCTGACAAAGACCTGTGCTACATCACTAGATGAATAAGTAGACTTCACTAGAATTAAGTGTGCTACCTTTTTCAACCTATCAATCACAACCATAATAGAGTTATGTTGTTTAGCTGTCCTCGAAAAACTTGTAATGAAATCCATGGAAATGACCTCCCATTTCCACTCTGTAATTGGAATTGGTTGTAGTAGACCACCTGGATGTCTCCACTCTACTTTTTTGCGTTGAAAATCCAAACATATAGCCACAATATCTACCACTTCCTTCTTTAGATTCAGCTAATAGTATAAGTTCTTCACCATTTTCAATGTCTTCTGATATTCTAGGTGACCTGAATATAGGTTAATATGAAATTCCCATAAGATAATCTTCATGAGTTCACAATTATCTGACACATAGAACTTGTCCCTAAATCTAACAAAACCATCCATTGTGAGAAAATAATCCACTTCTTGATCACCTCTACTCTGCTACTGTAACCTGTGCCTAAGCTCCCTATACCTGTCATCCTATTTTCCTACCTGTAAGATCTGATCCTATAAATCCATCCCATATGAACTCATAGTTGCTATGTGATTTACATGTACTCTTCTGCTAAGAGAATTTGCAAGCCAATTCTATTTTCCTTTAATGTTCCTAATCTTGAAGTTAAACTCACTAATCATGGCCAAGCACATCCCAGCCTGCCTAGAATTCAAATTAGGTTTGGTCAAACAAGTATATCATCTCACTCTGATCACTCATCAGGGTGAACCTCCTACCAAGAAGATAGTGCCTCCACATATTCAATGCATGAAGGATCGTTGCCAACTCAATATCATGTGTCACATAGTTCTACTCGTGCTCATTTAGTTTCCTTGCTAAGTAACATACAACCTGTCTCTCTCACACCAAGAGTCAACCAAGTCTTCTTTTGCAAGCATCTGCGCACACCAGAAGCTCTTTATCTAGATGTGCAATATTGAGAACTGTGAATTTGTCAACAGCTCCTTTAACTACTCAAAAATTGTTGCACATTCCTATGTCCATTCAATTTTTCTTCTCCATTCTCTATAATGATGCAATAGGATAAATAATCCACAAGAATTTCATAATAAACCTCGTATAATAACTTGCAAATCTCATGAATGATCTGACCACATCAACATTCCTAGGAGCTTCCCATTCCATGATAACTCATATATTTTCTAGATCCACTACTATGCATTTACTATTGGGTCATGAAAAAGGTATGTTTCTCCTCCTTATTTACTTAATTAATCATATTGTTTTCATGAATATTCATTTCGTCTTCAGCACATTATTGAGTAAAGACCGTGAAATGTAAATAAAAAGCAGTATGAACAAATTACATGATTTTAGTACCAAAATCTTAAGTTTTCGCTTGTTCATGTGCAGGTTGGCTGGATTGGACAGCTGTTGTTCCTTTGGGATAAGACAACAGGGCCAAGAAAGGAAGATTCCATCGATTATAGTTGTGTGAACCATGCTCCAATTTTTCTAACAGTTCATACTATATATAACGCTAATAAATAAAAAAGAAAGTAACTTTTGTAATTTGTCTAATTCCAGTAAGACCGCGAATGCAGATTGAAATTTAAAGAGTTGAAGTAATTTTGTAATTCTTTTGATAGTTAACGAAAGACTCAAAGTTTTCCATTAAATTTGTGTATCGAGTTTAGATAACGCTTTTCTTCTAGAGGCTTTGGGCCCGGTCACTGGAAGATCCACTGCTCCCTTGTATTTTGTTATTTACGCTTTACTGTCAATATTTGTCTTGATGTTCCTTCTACAGATTGAGTTAGAGTAAATCTTATAGCTCAGTTAATATCATTTTTACGATTTACGGAAAGTAATTTTCTATATGATTGTTGTTCACTTTTAGTATATTCCTTCTACAATTACTTCTAGCTTTGAATGTTCTTTGTAATTAGTATGATTTGAATAGTCTCCTTTAATGTGCATGGATTTGATTATTCAAGTTGATTTCCTCTTTCACATTAGGACATTGAATTAAGATCTTTGTTTGAAAGTAGTCTGCAAATGATTCATCTTTCCAATTTTGAATTATAGAATAATTCATGTTCTGCGTTGTTAAGAGTTAATGAGTTGTTAAGCAATTTTTTATTTCCGCAACCATTAGTTCGGATTAGGTACCTGCATTCCAATCTCTGATTGTTATTGCATAGACAATGCTTGCAACCTTGAAATAGACAGACGAATACTAGGGTGACATATTAATTTAGGATTGATATTGATTTATAAAGTCATCTTAGTGCACAAACATTTTGGCGCTATTGTTGGGGAGGTTGTCAAGACAATAGCTAATTTGTGTCTCTGAAGAGAATTGGGTATTGAAAATGGGAGGTAAGAACCTGCATAGACAACAAGAAAACAACTTGTTCCTAGTGCTTGCTCTTAGTAGATATGCAGAGGTTATATAGGAATGAATGACTAGGAGAAGAAAGATACCAATAGATCATAAATCAATACCAAAAATCACCAAATCCCAAGGATCAGCAACCCTTAGGAGACCAACCTTTATATATGAAATCATTCAGTGAGTTGAATCTCAGGCATTAGTAGGACCCTGGATAGTATCTGGAAAGGGCTCTACTTTGATCCCTCAAGCAGAAGAATCACCAATTGCAGATTACAATGAGATCCATAGAAAAACATAAGGATCTAATACAAGTTTCCAAATTACAAATAATCTATACTCTGGTCCTTCACAAGAGGGAAAATCCTGTAATTTGAAAGAAGGAGAGGGAGAAACTAGTGGAGCTACGAAGGAAAATTCACAACCATCTAAATTGGGATCCCTTGTGATCATGGCTGAAAAAGAAGTACATAATATCCTAGATTTGAGTAGTGAAGTAAATCCCCTTTGAATTTTAAATACTCCATACACCTAGATAACACCCCCTGACCAAGAAATCCTACATATTATTGGAGCATCTTCGATCAAATGGTGAATCAACCACCTCAAGGTTAGACCTCGAAATTGGAATACCATATATTCGACCCTGTAGCCAATGCCCTGATGAAAGCTATTCCTTTACAAAATATCCCAACCTTTCACGGAATGACCTCAAAGGAACCAAATGATTTTCTATTTGAGTTTGATGTCTTTTGTAGAGGATATGACTACACCACTGATCCTCATTATTGAAGTTGTTCCCCTCCACCTTAAAGGGACAATCCTTGCGACAGGTTTATGGGTTTGAGTGGAAGTACCATTAACTCCTGGGATGACATGAAAAATTATTTTCTCACCAAATACCAAGACCACTATAGGACTAGGGATTTAAAATATGAAATTTTCAAAATGTTTGCAAAGGATAATGAAACTTTAGAAGAATATGTCAACCAATTTTAGTATAATTTGCAGAGGTCCCCCCACTCAAAATTACTAAAAGGAGTCTTGAAATACATGATGGGTAATGGTGAGATTTATCAAGAAGACTATGACAAAATTTTTCGATTGTGTATCTGGTGTTGGTGGGGTAGTACACGCATTGGGCTAGGAGGATGAGACTCCATGACTAGAGGAAGCAGACCTCCCAGTGGAGGCGTGACGAGAATAAAGATGGGTAACCTCTTGGAAGATTTCAAGACAAATATCTTAGGCATGATGATCACATAGTTATATGTCGTACATGTCAGAAAAAGACAAGCTGAGGTAGAACAAACGCTAGCCATATTCTATCAGTCCTGCTGAAAGAAGGAAAACCAAAGAGAATGTCATTTGGACATGATTCAGGTGTGCTCTATATGCACCAATGACCATGCAATAGATAAGTTTCCATCACTTCCTATATTGAGATCAATGTTCAAAGAAGTTGAAGAAGGAACAAAGCCGACATACTTAATGGCTCAACATTGACAATGGAAAGCAGGACCCTCAAGTATGCCACAAGACCCTTCTTTGTTCTTTCCTATGCAATATAATCAACAGTAAAATCTTGGAACAACATGGCAAGGTTAACCACCCTTATCTGCCTAGTAATCCCAACATTATTCCATGTCACCCTGACCAAACCAACCCTTCCCAGGAACTGGTTTGCCAAATTCAAATTTCCCTGCCCACTTTTGGAAAAATTCAGCTAGTAATCCTTACCCGTCACAGTGGGTTACTTCCACTCCACAGAATTTGAACTGGCCTCAAAACTAGTAGTGCCCTATGGGGATGAACAATTTACCCATGGTAACGGTTTCTCAACCTCAAACCATGTTGCCTGGTCCATTTCAAAACCCTCAACCTTCAGTATGCCCTCAACTGCTAGCTCAACCAAATTTGAATCCTAATAATAGACTAGCTCAATATGTACAGATCTTTGAGAATTCGGATAATGACACAGAACGAGTAGAATGTAATGAGCTTCGGCTAAGGTCAGGGTGCATTTTTTCCACAGAAGAAAACAAAGAAACTGAAAATGAAAAGCAATCTGCAATAAATCCTTGGCCTATGATTGCCATGGAAATAAAATAGGGAGGAGACACAGTCGAGCGACACAATTGCGATAAAACTATAATTTCTTCTCCCGCATTCCCCAAGAGATTAGAAATAACTAAACTTGTTGCCTGTCCTGATTTTGATATCTTAGGGGAATTGAAAAAATTTTGTGTAAAGATTACGCTCATCTAGGCCATACAAGACATCTTGATTTGCAAAAAGAATTAAGGAATTATGTGGGAAGAAGCCTGGGAAGAAATTGAATAAACCACCAACAATACATGAGGTAGGAAATTTATCTAAACTACTTCTGGGTAAACAAACACCTATTAAATATGAAGACCCAAGAAATCCTGTAGTAATAGTGAAATACAAGGTTGCGCCCTTCCAAACAAACTAGTAGATCTTGGAGCAGGAATTAATATTCTGACTACTAAAACTTGTAGGGCTTTGGGCATGAGAACTTTAGAACCCACCTCAAATTTATTAGAACTTCTCGATAGATCGGTAGTTAGACCTGAAGGAACCTTACAGGATGTGACTATCTCTAAGGATTCCGTGGAATATCCTGTGGAGCTTCTACCCATCAACTGAAGAAGTAGGCTAGATGAACATCCTTTGATGTTGGGTCGACCTTGGTTAGCAACAAAAAATGCTTATGTAGGATGTCATGTAGGCAGTGTGACTATTACACAAGTAAATGTTGCGAAGAATCTTATTTTATATCCTCAAGCTAAACTAAGTCTACCTATTGTAAATACTTAGTTACACCCACCTAGATACCCGAGATAAAAGATACGCTTTCCTCTCACACTGGAATAAGCCCTTGAATTTAAGAATCAGACTAAGACGATATGATTAACAACTTCATTAATAGACCAGTTTCCATGAACAATCTGAAATTCCAAGTGTTAAAGGCAATTCTCGATAATGAGGCACAAGGAGATCCCTCGAAGGACACAAACGATCAACATATACCCATGACCTCTGTTTATAATAGCAAGCCAATTGAGATTGAACCACATAAAACACTTAACATTAACGGTAACTTGGACAGTCATCAACAACAAAGGCTTATGCAGGTACTTCAGAAATATAAAAAAGCTTTTTCTTGGGAATATTCAGACATGAAAGGTATAGATCCCCAAGTGTGTACCTATCATACCTACATTGGGAAAGATGCTCGCACCATTTGGAAGCCTCAGAGAAGGTTGAATACTCACCTCAAAGAAATCGCGAAAGAGGAAATGAAAAAGTTGTTGGATGTAAATTTTATTTATCCTATCTCAGATAGCCAGTGGGTCTCCCCATTCGTAGTCATTCCCAAGAAAAAATGGAAATGATGAATCTGGTTTGACTACAGAGAACTGGACAAAGCCACCCAGAAGGACCATTCCCCTCTTCCTTTTATTCATTAAGTTATTGACACCTTAGTAGGGAAACCATTTTTTTCCTTCCCCGATGGCTTTAGTGGCTATAATTAGATCCATATCACCCCTGAAGACTAGGATAAAACCACGTTTACTTGCCCTTGGGGTATGTTTGTGTATAGATTTTTACCCTTTGGTTTATGCAATGCCCCAACCACATTTGAAAGAGAAATATTGAGCATATTTTTGATCTCATCAATGAAGGACTCGAAATTTATATGGATGATTTCACCCCCTATGGAAGTGATTTTGAGTAGGGCTTGTAAAATCTAGAAAAGGTACTTGAATGATGCATTGCCACCAGGTTATGATTAATAAATGTAAACTGTCACATGATGATGACCGAAGGTGCGGTTTTTGGACACTGCATCTCTGCAGTAGGAATACAAGTAGATCCAACGAAAATAGAGGTAATTCTTGCACTACCCACACCCAGAACCCAAACCGAGGTATGTAGTTTCATTGGATATTCAGGATACTACCACAGATTTCTTGAGAACTTTTCAAAAATTGTTGCATCTTTGTATGCCTTAACTTGTAATGTTGAATTCAATTGGTCTGACAAATGTGATGTTACCTTTATAGATCTGAAGAAGTTGATTTCAACTGCACCAGTATTACGAGGACCGAACTGGGAGTTACCTTTCCATTTCTCTATAGATTTATCACACACAACTATAGGCGTTGTACTTGGACAAGGAGAGGATAGCAAGCCTTACGTTATCTATTATATTAGTAAAAACCTTACCCCCGCTGAGCTAAATTACACAGTAACAGAAATATATGTTTTATTTGTTATACATGCTATCAATAAGTCTAGACATTATTTAATATGTTATCCAAGCTTCCTATATACTAACCACTCTATTATCAGATACTTGGACAACAAAGCAAACTCTAATGGGCGAGTAACTCGATGTTTTTTGTTACATTAGGAGTTTGATATCACCATAAAGGACTGCTAGGAAAAGAAAATCATGTTGCAGACTTCCTATCTTGGTACCTAAGATGAATGATCTGTTATCAATAGATGTTATGTTTCTATATGTGTTATAGACAATTTTGTGCCTTACAGGAACAGGCATGAATTGTCAATAATCCAAGGGATCCAAAGTTC
Source organism: Pinus tabuliformis (assembly GCA_031772625.1). Taxonomy (NCBI): domain Eukaryota; kingdom Viridiplantae; phylum Streptophyta; class Pinopsida; order Pinales; family Pinaceae; genus Pinus; species Pinus tabuliformis. The sequence continues at coordinate 789,700,468 of CM062813.1, read as the reverse complement.
CCTAAACATGATGTTCCTACCCCTAGAGGAACAAGGTCAGCAAACCAACAACTCTCAGATTAGTTCTCCACCTGAAAACACTCAAAAACAAGCAATCCTGAAATCAAAGCAGGTGCTCCACTAGGCTTCTGCGCTGAAACTCAGATCCTCCATGGTGTACCTGCGTTGCAAAGCAAGTGGAACAAAGGCCACCTACGCTGAGCGAGATGGGACAAGTGGCACACTGAGTCATTGCTCCAAAAAATGACACTTGGATCAGGGATTTCGCCTTGTGATGAGTCAGAGGCTCTGTTTCTCCAAGTGGAAGCAAGGTTCTCCAAGTGGACTCAAGAACTGAAGATCAACTAAAGATTAACTGAAGAGAGAGAGGACACAAGGCAGCTACACATCAGTTGCAAGCTGACTCATCCTTTCTCAATTCATCTATATATTGAGCTCTCTCTTATGAGCTCAGGAGGATGGGAATTTTTTGCAAAGTAATGATATGTTGTTGGTTTCACTATAGAGCTATTGGGTGATTTCTTGAGGGAGGTTAAGAGGAGAAATTCTTTCTGCTGGGAGGTGTTGTTGGATTAGGACCTTCAATGGTTGTAACACTCTCAGAACCTTTACTTCTTCATTAATAAAAGCTATTGAGGTTCTTCTATATGCTCTTGTTTCAATGATATATTGTGATAATTGTATATTTGGTTTACACTAATCCTTGAACCAGTTATGATTGCATGCCTCTTGTAGTTTCCTTCTTTGTTATTTTGCAGGATCTCATTGTAGCTGGGCCAGCAAAAGAGCAAGGAGCTAGGAGCAAGCGGCCAAAGAAAAGAGTTTGGATTCGACATTAAGCGCAAGGCAACGGTTAGTGCATTTCTCCACTCTCTTTTGCTTTCATAAAGAAGTAAACCTTAAATAGTTTGCTTTACAGTTGTTGCTGAGGTACTATCACCCTTAGAGTGGGATAGGGTCATCCGAGTCGGATACTTTTCCCTACAACAAACTGGCGACTCCGCTGGGGATCGTATCCGTTTGATTGTGTTTGTAGTATTTTGCTATTCATTTCCTGAACAAAAGAGTACCAAATCGAAAAGCTTTTGACTATATCAAAAGCGAAGTAGAGGGCAGCTACTCTAGCTCATTTCTGAGCTTGTTCATGATTTGAAGAGCTGATCTACAAGGATCCTTGTAAGCTCTTAGTGATAGCTTTTCACCTTCCTTATCATCCCTTTGAGTGTGCTTGACTGATTGCTTTTGATTTGAGCAAAAACTGTGCTTTTTTGAGAAAATTATGACCCGGAAACTGTGAAAACGCAACTTTCGTTTTCCAAAGCAGGTAGTACACAGGCTACCTGCTTTGTAATGCAGGTCCCGAAGGGGCTACCTGCGCTGAGAGCCAGACTGGCTGTGCAGCACCTGCGTTGGCCCAATTTTTCCTAGTGCTGTTGGGGTTTCCTCCTTTTCTCTTGCCTGTTTTCACTATAGATTTGGCTGCCAGTTACCAGTCTTGCACCTGTTCTGAAACCAACATTACTTGCCATCATTCTGCCTCTGTTATATAACGAAATTGTACTTGTTCTTTTGTATTTCTTACTCATTTACAATTTCCCATAACGAAGAGTAAACTAGTCTTGCTTTTGGCCTCTTAGATCTGAACCTGTGTTAGGCATTTTGCTGGTCTAAAGAGTTAGCTTGTTTGCTATCCATAGCTGATTAGTCATTTTACTTTCATCATTATGGTTTGATTTCATGCATTTCCAGTGATTAAGCAAGTAAATCTTAAGGTGTCTTTTGATTTTGGACAAGCTTGTTTGTTTTCACTTTAAATCGAAATCAAAGTTATATAACAACTTTCTTTTTGTAACCCATCTACATTAAGAAAGGGAAAAGAAAATACATGCATTATGCATTTTGCATTTGACTGTTTGCTTGACGATTTAGGAAAAATTTGTATTTAGTGTGTGCTCTATGATTTGTGTGAAAAGATTTGCCTTTCTTTTCCCTCAGTAGTTAAGGTTTTCAAAGTTGAAAGATTGAAAAGTTTGCTTCTCATCTTAGACTGCATTGAGGAATTTGTTACATACATCTCGTGGTGATCCTTAAAGGCAAACTGCTAAGCAAGATCAACATTAAAATAAATCCAATTTACATAACAACGCTTTGTAACATAACGCAAACACATAGAGGTCTAGGTAGAGACGTGTTCCGGCGTCGTTAAACATAGTGACTGTCGATCTCTACGAAGGTGGGTGATTCCTCCTGAGAGTCGGTGGCACTAATACGGACTTGTGCTCCCACGTACCGTCGAGTATATATTGGGAGACCCCTATAGGAAATTATCCTTTGTCCATAGGAAGCCGTGTCAGCCGCCCTACTGATCGCGATGCAGTGAACACAACATTCACGAAGATCGACCACCCGTACCGTAAAACGTATTCTGTGGTTTCGCGAAAAGTTTGGCACACCCTCTGCCTAGAACTCCAGAGAAGTTTCTTTTGGCCTTTTTCAAACTCTATAACTGAAAAAGTCCATCCGAGCATTTGTCACTTCGGGCTCGTTAAAACATCGAAGGCGACTAGAGTCATCTTTAGCTTTTTCTCGACTCTTAAAACATGAAAAAGCAAGTTTGTGTCTAAAAGCGTCGTTAATAAAATTTATTTTGAATGGAACATAATCACCTGTTATTCCCACGTTGATCTTTCAGTTGAAAAGTATGGAGCCCACCAACCAAGGAAGTAACCTTGGTGGAAGTCCAAATCCCTTCTCCTCTTGGGGAGATGTTGGTGCGCCTCATATGGCCACATTGTCACTTCCAGGATTGACAATTGGCCTACCTGTATGGCTCTTTTCAACTAATTTAGTTCAGATCGCCACTAATCCTGAGCAGTCGAATCAACAGTCAGACCAGTCTAGAACTACCCACCAGCCTTCCACTTCTTACAATTCTTCCTCTGATCCTTCATCTTCACAAGGTAGAGCCGGCAAAAGTCAGCCTCCCATGGAGGAGAAGGAAAAGAAGAAAAGAGAAAAGAAGCAGAAGGGGCCTATGGCGAAGGCGACTGGGGGCAAGCAAAAGACAGCTGACAAAAATCCACACACTACACCGACCGGGCCTAAATCACCATGTGTCATTTGCAAAGGGGCCCACTTCCATCGTGATTGTCCTTATATTCCCCGGATACTAAGGGACTGGTCCCCAAGGTTGCACAATCCGGTAGCATCAACCTCTGGTAGTCATGTTGATTGCAGTCCGTCAACTAGCGAGAGTGAAGGACGAAGAGGGAGACCAAGATCACCCTGTATGTTGTGTGAAGGCGATCATGCCATCAACCGATGTCCATTCTTAGATGAGGCAAAGAGAGTTTTGGAAGATCGTCCGGTTTCACCGTTACGACTTCCTCCTGGATATCAAAAACTCGCGCCTAATCCTTCGATAGTTGAAAATCCAGCTGAACCGCTCAAGTGGTCGGCTGAAGTGTCGGTCATTGAGAATGAACCTGCTGAATCCAGACCAGACGAAAGTCTAAAGGTCGAAACGGCAGTCGACCCGATTCTTTCTTCAGAGGTTTCATCCTCCAATGACTCCGTCATTGAAGACCCATCTTCAAATGACACCCTCACTGAAGAGGATAAGGATGACACCGTCCATATTCTTTTCATCAACACAAACTCTGATGAGCATCAGGGCAATGCGCCCATTCCTTTATCGCAGGAAGGAACATCGTCAGGGTCGTATCCGGCCGTATATTCGGTCCCACCACCAAGCAACCTAGTTGTATCCTTTGATTGGAATCAACTAGGCAGACCCCGGTTACCAGCCAGTATCCCATTCAAAATCATAGTCCAAATCTACAGAATGGTGATGGCTGGAACTATCATTGATGAAGGGGCATCTGTGAGTATCCTTTCCTCTATTGCCTGGAAAGCACTGGGTTGCCCGGCGCTTTTACTTGAGATAAGAAATCTATCAGGTTTTGATAAAGGAACCAGTCACCCGTTAGGGATTCTCCCCAATGTTCCAGTTACATTGAAAGGGAAGACAGTTCATATGAACATCATGGTCGTCCAGGGACCCTTGGTTTATAACTTACTCCTTGGACGAGACTATATATATTGCATGGAGGCAATAGTGTCCTCGCTCTTTAGAGTCATGTGTTTTCCGCACGAAGGAAGAATGGTCAAGCTCGTAGACCAACTTTCATTTCCAGGATCACGCATCGCAAATAGTCAAATACCATCCCTTAACGGTTTATTCACTCAAGGAATGCCACCACCCCCGGTTCTACTTCCCGATGAATGTGAGTAATTCGGAAAGAAAGAACTGGGACCCAGGGGGCATGCACCCTGGCCTGCCTTGGGCAGAGAAAACCTTGGGTATAAAGTTAATTTCCGTAGAAGAATGGACTAGTCCGTACCCCGTCCGAAAAAGGAAGAGAGGGTTGTTCTAGGATAAAATTCTTTTGTCAAAGTTATGTGAGCGAAAAGATCGTCTCCCTTTGTCTAAAAAAGTAGGCTCTCCTAAGGAGGAGATCCATTTGTGGCAGCAAGTAGCCACCATCTTTGAATGTCAAGCCTCACCCATTAAAACAATATGTTTTGAAGGATAAGTAGGGGCAGTCTCCAAAGAAAGAGATGAAATTGCTGAAACAAGTAGTCACCATCCTTAGCAACCTAATGATAGACATCGCCGAAAAGAGAGTTTAGTTTGCAGCAGCGAACAAAACCATTTTTCGGATAATAAGTAAGAGGACAGAATCTCGAAATTATACCTTATACCTGGGGGCATGCAAACCTTTTGGAGTGCAAGCACGGGACGACTATTTATTTTTTAAATTTTTAGGTCCTCCCTTTAAACCTGTAGGTCTAACCCGTTAAACTCGTAGGATTAGTTGTTTCCAGCTTGCATAAAGAAAGGATGAAGGGCAAAAGTTAAAACCTGCCAAATTGGAGTAATTAGTGAGGTATCGCTCCTTAAATAAGATTACCTCACCTAAGGCATTCCTTGTATTAAGACTGGTATAAATTGAGCAAGGTTTGAACGCATTCAAGCTCGTTAAAAAATGAACTGCCCCTTAAAGTTTAAGGGGCATATGCCTCGTCTGCATTATTATGCTGAGGGCATCCATAATCGAGCAGTTTTGTATAGAGTTCATGCTCGTTAAAAAATAAACATAAGTTGTGAGCAATCTTTCCTTAGCAGTTCAAGCTCACCCAAAAAAAAATGAACCGGTAAATAACCTTGAGAAATGTAACCTTTGATAGCCATATTAAAAGCCCTTGGTCATGTTTATATGCCATCACCTCCATCCGTTCATTTGGCCAATCGTTCATCTCCATATGTTTGTTTACCCATTTTGAGGAACAGCTGCGAAGAGTGATTTCACTTAGCCATCCTTGTGACACTGCCGTGATTGGAAAATTCCAACCTGTACCTGGAATCTACTGCTATCCCTGTTTATCACTCGTTCCTCAAAAGACGAGTCTTCTTTGAGCTCTTTTCACTGACTCGTAAAATATGAAAAGTTTGCCGAGTTTTGGCCTTCCAGCTCATTAAAAGGACCGGAAGAGCTATCCCTCCTCTAGATTTTAATCTTTTTGGACCTGAGGGATTATTACACAAAAAGATCGAGCGCTTGTTTTGTTCGGCTCGTTAAAGAAATCGAAAATTCATCCCTTCTGTATTGTTTTATACTTTTTCGGACTTAAGGGATTAGATGACGAAAAAGGAATTTTGGAGTTAACTTTCCGTACCTTTTCACACTCTCTAAAAATGAAAAGGACCGAGTTTTCCTTGTCGTTAGACTCGTTAAAATGATTAAATAGCGACAAACTTGTCTTTAGACGAGAACGAGTCTCCCTATCGCTAGGCTCGTTAAAACATAGCGATGGGTTTGCCCGAAGGGCAGGTTATAGAACAAGCATATGTTATCCTCCTCAAGCTTGACAAAAATAAAGAGGTACTGGTCAGCAATGACTGGGGAAAAATTGGGAGAACCTCACAGCGTTAATGGTAGCAAGTCGCTCTTGAACATGACACTTTGTCCTCCGTATCACATCGGGTTGGGTTGTTTCATTCACCGGTCTCATAACCATTGTCCTCGCCACACCATCCGCAATTGGGGTAATGCTACCAATCCATCACATCCGTGTCGTTATATGTTCAAGAGATGTGGTTCTGCAAAGAGTCAACCGTGTCCCATCCACTGCCATACATTATCCTTCATCCACTTCATGGCCGCCACCCTGAATCATACATCACAGTTTGTTTTCACCTCATCACAATCACTAGCTCCGTTCCGTGTCACTGATGTGGGATTCATTAAGGCCCTCCTTTGACGGATCGCTCCTTGTCGACATCAGCTCATTATCCAAGGAGTTGATCTAGGAACACCCCCTTCAGTACTTTGAAGCTTGCATGCCTCAATGGCAAGTTTCTCACTTCCGGCGACAGGTATACATCAATGACCTTCGACCAGAAGATTTTGCATGGTGGTCGACGCCAAGTCCTTTATTCCCACCATGTGAATTGTACTGCTGTACCTTGAGGGTCATCATCCTTATCGGTGATTCCTCTCGCGCTTGTTAACAGTTTACATCATTGACCGGTAATCAAGCGATGTCTTTCCATGTTCGACTTCAAGAAATTCTCACATGGATCGACTTGTACATCGAGTGAAGATCGGAAGAGATTGAAGACCCCGGATCTAGTTTCATCCATCCGGGCTGCGATATATATTCAGGACATAAAGACATTTGATATGTACATCATTACAGCAGATGATCATCCTTCTCAAAGGATGATAATTTCAGCAGAGAATTATCGGTCTACAATCAGACGATCGTCTGTTCTATGTACCAAAATGTATTTATAAAGCTGAGCATGGGAATGCCCGCCTCAGCTAGATCATGAAAATGTATGAAAAATAATGTATTGTATTGTATCTTATTACAGGACACTTCTCAGCAGATTGAATGAACTTCGGATCCTCTCAATAAAGCATTTCACCCGATAAACGACCTCATACTTTAGGGGGCATCCGTTATAGACAATTTTGTGCCTTACAGCAACAGGCATGAATTGTCAATAATCCAAGGGATCCAAAGTTCCGTAAACATGATGTTCCTACCCCTAGAGGAACAAGGTCAGCAAACCAACAGCTCTCAGATCAGTTCTCCACCTGAAAACACTCAAAAACAAGCAATCCTGAAATCAAAGTAGGTGCTCCACTAGGCTTCTGCGCTGAAACTCAGATCCTCCATGGTGTACCTGCATTGCAAAGCAAGTGGAAAAAAGGCCACCTGCGCTGAGCGAGATGGGACAAGTGGCACACTGAGTCATTGCTCCAAAAAATGACACTTGGATCAGGGATTTCGCCTTGTGATGAGTCAGAGGCTCTGTTTCTCCAAGTGGAAGCAAGGTTCTCCAAGTGGACTCAAGAACTGAAGATCAACTAAAGATTAACTAAAGAGAGAGAGGACACAAGGCAGCTACACATCAGTTGCAAGCTGACTCATCCTTTCTCAATTCATCTATATATTGAGCTCTCTCCTATGAGCTCAGGAGGCTGGAATTTTGTGCAAAGTAATGATATGCTGTTGGTTTCACTATAGAGCTATTGGGTGATTGCTTGAGGGAGGTGAAGAGGAGAAATTCTTTCTGCTGGGAGGTGTTGCTGGATTAGGACCTTCAATGGTTGTAACACTCTCAGAACCTTTACTTCTTCATTAATAAAAGCTATTGAGGTTCTTCTATATGCTCTTGTTTCAATGATATATTGTGATAATTGTATATTTGGTTTACACTAATCCTTGAACCAGTTATGATTGCATGCCTCTTGTAGTTTCCTTCTTTGTTATTTTGCAGGATCTCATTGTAGCTAGGCTAGCAAAAGAGCAAGGAGCTAGGAGCAAGCGGCCAAAGAAAAGAGTTTGGATTCGACATTAAGCGCAAGGCAACGGTTAGTGCATTTCTCCACTCTCTTTTTCTTTCATAAAGAAGTAAACCTTAAATAGTTTGCTTTACAGTTGTTGCTGAGGTACTATCACCCTTAGAGTGGGATAGGGTCATCCGAGTCGGATACTTTTCCCTACAACAATATGATCACCTGTTCACTGTAACGATTAAAGCACCTTTGTATGTGGATGTAGCAAATTATCTGGCAGTCGGGAGGTTACAAACACATTTGTTGCCCAAGGAAATGAAGTTGATTGTCCAATGTAGTCTCTAATTTTCATGGATTGGCGGGTATGTTTTCCAAACTGGATCTTATTTACTGATTCGAAGGTGTATTCAAGAGGATAAGGTATATGACATCCTGAAATCTTGTCATGAAGAGCCCCGTGGAAAAAAAATTTCAAACCGTAGAACTCGGCATAAAATCCTTCGAATGGGTTATTACTAGCCCACCATATTCAAATATTCCAAGAAATATGTTCAAGCTTGTGACAACTGCAAGAGGATGGGTCATCCTGGCTAGTCTGATAAAATGCCATTGCAGCCACAGTTGGTGGTGGAACCCTTTGAAGGATGGTTTCTTGACTTTGTTGGGCCTTTTAATCCGCATCAATTCAAGAGGTGTATATACTGGTTCCCACAGACTATGTGATTAAATGGGTAGAAACAATAGCCTTGCCATAAGAAATAGGAGAAAAATTGATTAATTTCCTCTCTGAACTATTCATATGATATGGCTTACCAAGGGAGGTAATAACTGACTGAGGAACGCAGTTTACAGGACATAAAATTTTTGCCTCCTTACGAAATCATCATTTCAAAAATCAAGTTACCACTCTGTATCACCCACAAGAAAATGAATAGGTAGAGAACACCAAAAAAGTCCTAGAAGAAATCCTAACTAAGACAGTCTCGACAAATCAATGGAACTGGGCAGCTAAACTTCCAGAAGCCCTGTGACCCTATCGCACAACATGGCACGATACTACTAGATACTCCCCTTACCAACTTGTTTTTAAAAAAAAACTAATCTTCCTAATAGAGTTTTAGATAAATACTCTTAGGAAAACCCAGGAGGTTGGACTAGATCTTACAAAAGCCAAAATACAATGAATTTAGCAATTAGATCAATTAGATGAAGCACGCTTACTTGCCCTGCAACGTACAAAAATTATTCGACAATAGATGGCCAAGTTACATGATAGGCCTATTATAAAAAAATCATCTCAGAAAGGTGATTCAACGCTCCTATATGACTCCAGGTTTCAGGAATTCCCAGGGAAACTAGAGAAAAGGTGGCTTGGCCCTTATGAGATTGAAGAAGTGTGTAACAATGGCACCATAACTTTAATCACCATTGACGGGTCTGATGCTCCTTTTCTAGTGAATGGACATCGATTGTGAGTTTATCACCAGCCACTCACAAAGGAATTTTTTTATCGACAGGTAAGTAATGATCCTACATTCCAAATCATAGTTGTAGGGGATGGTAATCGAACAGCTTCATTTGCATAAAAAAAAAACTCTTTTCATATTGTAAATAATGTACATATTTTCTTTTGAAAATGGTTGAGCAATTTTGTTCTTTTCCTTATCTAGTATGTTCGAATTTTGATACAAACATTGTTTATAATCGATTGTTTTTCCCCTTAAAACATAGTTGTTGTTCCTTTGTCACAAATGTGGTTCCCTTCACAAAGAAATAGTTGTTGTTCCCTTTCCAAAGAAACATTTGTTGTTCCCTTCTTGAAGAAACAATTGTTGTTCCCTTCTTGAATGAATAGTTGATGTTCCATTTCCAAAGAAACAATTGTTGTTCCCTTCTCAAATAAATAGTTGTCGTTCCCTTCTTGAAGAAACAATTGATTTTCCCTTTTTGAAGAAATAGTTGTTGTTCCCTTCTCGAAGAAACAATTGATTTTCCCTTATCGAAGAAACATTTGGTGTTCCCTTCTCAAATAAATAGTTGTTGTTCCCTTTTCCAAAGAGCTATTGTTATCCCCTTTGTGAATGAAACATCTCTTCGCAGTGAGCCTATACTATTAAAAATCACCACACAAGCCCGAGTTATCTTAGAACATGCAGGATGGGCACAATATCTTACTCGACGGATAGGATTTAAAAATTATATTTCTATGGAATTCTTGTAGAATCTGCAGAATGAGACAACAATTTTCAAAGGTAGGATCATAGTAGTAACTGAAACCATTAAGGCAGAGGTCATAGGCCTCCCTATAGAAGGCATAAATTGGTTCGAAAAGCACATGGTATTTCATGAATTTGTAGAATTGTTCAAAGATCCTGGTAGGGAGTTAGTGCGGAAAGGAAAAGGTATCTCTCCTACATCCCTGAGCAAGCCATGGCATGAATTGGAAAAATCATTTAGAAACATATCACATGCCATAGATGCCATGATTTGGTAAGACCTCAACACCTTAAATTGTTAGCTACATTAAAGTAGAAAATAGTAATTAATTTTCCATTTTTCCTGAATATGTTATTACATGAAGTTGCTAGTAGAGTAAGAAGTCCAGAAACCCACAGGCCACAGTCAGTCATCATGGTCTAATTAAATTAGTGGTCATCAAGGAATTAACTCAGTTACAATTAAACTGGGAAAACTTTATAAGCTCTGATGCACTACCCCTGGAAGGAATTCTTGAAAACACCTAGCCTGAGGAAGAACATCAGACCATGGAGATACAAGCCCAAAAAAGGGGACAAAAAAGGAAAGCCCCTATCTTGATATCTATTACTGTTAATCGAAGATGGTTTCAGTTAAATTCCCAAAAGAGAAGAATTATTTTATTCATAGCTGAGGTGGGACCATCCCATGGATCCCCTCATAACCACCAAGTTTCTTTTCCCCGAGATTATGAAGAAGAGGCATCTCGAGTCTTATAAAACTTGGAATGTTTCTTTGAGGAGCTGCGCTAATTTGATAATTTACAAAAACAAGTCCCTATTACTATCCCTTCCACTTATCCTCATATTTCTCACAACACGGAGACATTACCCTCTTCTGAAAATGACAAAGATATGCAATAATTAGAAGGGAATAATTTTTCTGCAACTGAAACCTAGGAGCCTAGGCTAATTCAAGGGATATAGCCTCACTTGAACAAAACCCTAATAACATTGAGGAGCTTGGATTTAATTCAGGGGATACAACCCCACTTGAACAAAACCTTGATAATGATGAGGAGCTGAAAGCTAATTCTGGAGATACGACCTTACTTGAACCAAACCCTAACAATGTTGATGAGTCAGAAGCCAATTCAGGAGACACAGTATTACTCGAATGTGATCCTAACAATTTTGAAACTGCTCCTATTTTTAGAATGTTATTGCTGGCCCTTCTTCCCTAGTAAAGAAAACTATCATAAGAATAAAGAGGCAAGATGATCATAGGTTGGAATTGATGGATAAAGAAAATAAGAAGCTGAAAAGAAAAATTAAGCAGCTTAGAAAATGGCTAAGGGACTCTAAGAAAATTCATAGGAAAGAAATGGAGTCGAAATTAATAAGAACCCAAAGTGGGAATTATCTTAATTCCAATGGGATTCAAACAGAAAACATCAGTACCTATCTACTAGGGACTTAAACAGAGGATGTTTGTACCTTTTCTGTAGACACGCAAACCAATTTCTATTCTTCTGTGGAACTGATAGAGACATCCACTCAGATAGATCTGCAGAAAAACCTTTGTGTCCCCATGTTAACAATACAAGAAATTGTTCAAATGGAACTTTGTGTTCATGTGCCAACAGTGGAAACAGTTCAAATAGGCCTCTGTGTTCTTGTGTCAACAATAGAAGTATCCATTCAAACAGAGTTGATAGCCACTGGTACCAAGACTACTCAGTCTAAGGACATGCATCCTTATACCCCTTTGGCAGTAGAGGATATTATTTGAAAACTGAGGACAAAATCGACAGAGTTACAACAAGTACTACTGCTGCATCAACAAGAAGTTGCGCCTTTGAAGAAATACCAGGAGTTATTGAAAAAACTTAACAACTTGACCAAAATAGAGGATGAAACCGTTGCAAACCATAGAGAATAAAAAAATAATGTGGAGGAACTTTAAGGACAATATCAAAAATATTTGGAGAAAATAAAAACTACTTGTTCTATTTATTCAAATGCACTAACTTGTAGGTCACCTGCTAGAAACTATGCACTTTTTCTGCTTGAACGATATTTGATGTTAAAAGTTAAGGATATTAGAGCTGGTCAACCTTTTGAGTTTTTTCTACTCTTGATTTTATTAAATATTTTCAGAAGAATATTGAGGAAGTAAAACCTTTTTTATGTGAATTATATTTTCATGACTTTTTTGGAAGATGAGAGGGATGCCAATACTATCCCCTTCCTCAGGGTTGTCCAGTTCCATGGTTTTCTATCCTTCACTTAAAACCACCTCAAATGGGCTAAGTCTCATGATACTTTCTAGAGGAGAGAAAGTGGACTAGATCTTTGCGTAAGAGGTGAACCTACATTTCCCTTGCAGCTCTCGTTACAACATAAGAGATTTATGGAAAAAGAAGGAGTTGTTTCTACCTTGGGCCCCATCTAAATAGACAGTATCAAGTGAGATTTGGAATATTTTGAAGACATTAGAGAAGAAACTCTCCTGGATGCAAAAACAAATATGGAAAACCTCTCCCAACAATGTCAAATATCGAGAACCTTTTGGCAATAGATATTTTACAGCAGCTTAAGCTAGACTCGCTCGTCATGGTAACATTGTCTTAACTGAGGGTCCTACCTGGATTGGATGTCACTACAAAATGCGTATCATTTGGTATCCTCCTAATCGGTATTGGTGTAATTATGAACGATTAGAGCATCAGGAAGGTTGAACCTTCACAATACTTAAAAACAAAAATGGCTTTCAGGTCTACAAGGAAGAAACATTATCCTACCTATTCTCTGACTTATTTGCATCTTAATTATCTTATTGCATAGGACATGAAAAAGGTAAGCTGGGGAGTATGTTGGGTCATGAAAAAGGTATGCTTTTCCTCTTTATTTAATTAATTAATCAAATGGTTTTATGAATATTCCTTTTGTCCTGAGCACATTCTCAAAGAAAGACCGTGAAAAGTAAATAAAAAGCAGTATGTACAAATTACATGCTCTTAGTATCAAAAGCCTAAGTTTTCGCTTGTTTATGGGCAGGATGGCTAAATTTGACAATTGATGTTCCTTTGGGATAAGACAACAAGGCCAAGAAAGGAATATTTCGTTGATTACAATTGTGAGAACCACGCATAATGCAAAGGGAAAATATGAGATTGATGTGGAAATACGATTGTTCAGCTCAGCAATCATCAGGATATTCTGATCCTCAGAATAAGCTTTAATTTTGCTGGTAGTTCATAGTATATATAACAATAGTAAATAAAAAAGAAAGTAACTTTTGTAATTTGCAAAATTCCAATAATACTGCAAATGCAAATTGAACTTTAAACAGTTGAAGTGATTTTGTAATTATTTTGACAGTTAATGAAAGACTCTAAGTTTTCCATTAAATCCATGTATTGAGATTCAATAGTACTTTTCTTCTAGAGGCTTTGGGACTGGCTTCTCGAAGATCCACTGCTCCCTTGTATTATGTTATTTACACTTTACTGTCAAGATTTCTATTGTTCTTCCTTCTACGGATTGAGTTAAAGTAAATCTTATAGTTCAGTTGATATAGTTTTTATGATTTACGTAAAGTAAGTATGTATATGATTGTTGCTCCCATTTATCATATTCTTTCTACAATTACTTCTAGCTTTGAGTGTTCTTCGTAATTATGATTTGAATAGTCTCCTTTAATGCATCTAGAATTGATTATTTAGGTTGATTTCCGTGTTCACATTAGGACATTGAATTAAGATATTTGTTTGAAAGTAGTTTGCAAATGATTTATCTTTCTAATTTCAAATTATAGAATAATTCTTGTTCTGCATTATTAAGAGTTAACGAGTCTTTAAGCAACTGTTTATTTCTGCAACGATTAGTTAGGATTAATACGTGTATTCTAATCCCTGATTGTTATCGCATAGACAAACCTCTCAACCTTGAAATACATAAACGAATCTTAGGTTGACATATTGATGTAGGATTAATATTGAATTATAAAGCCATCTTAGTGCACCAATATTTACTAAACTTGGCATACAACTTATGCTCTCTGAGTATTCTCAATACTATTGCTAAGTTTTCAACATGCTCTTCCACATTCTTAGAATATATCAATATATAATCAATGAATACAATAACAAACTCTTCGAGATAAGGACACGACACACTCTTCATCAAATAAATGAAAATAGCTCGACCATTAGTCAAACCAAAATGAACCACAACAAACACATAATGCCCATACTTGGTCTAAAAAGTAGTCTTGCAGATGTCATCTCATTTGATGTGTATGTGATTATATCCAAATATCATGTCAATCTTCGAGAACACAATTGCTCCCTTCAACTGGTAAAACAAGTCATTGATCCTAGGTAACAGATACATATTCTTGATCGTTACCTTTTTCAAATGAATTTAATCAATGAATAACATAAGAGTTCCATCCTTCTTCTTTACAAGCAAAATTGGTGCACCTCAAGGTGACACACTTGGCCCTATGTATCTCTTCTCAAGCATTTTCTTCAATTGCAACTTTAATTCCACTAACTCCTCAGCTATCATCCTGTATGATGCCTTTGATGCTGGTGCTACCTCTGGTACCAACTGAATAAAAAATTCCACTTCTCTATGAGGAGGAAAATATGAAATCTCTACTAGAAACATGTCCTAAAGTTGTTGCAAGGTCGGGGACCTTTTCAAGGCATATGCATCCTCAACATCCTTACTTTTATCACAATAGATATGAACTGCAAATAACACACATTCTTTCCTATGACAATGCTTTGCCTCCATATATGGAAATATTACGACTAATGTTGTCTTATTCTTACCCTGCAAGACTTTGTTTTCTTCATCGTCATCCAAACACTTAATAGCCTTTTCATAACAATCTACCTTAGTCCTATTAAGATAAAACCAATCCATACCCTAAACTATATTGTATGATTGGAATGGAAGTACATTCAGATACACTAATGTAGGCATACCATTTAACTCAAGTCCACAAGCTCCTACCTAATGATGGACTCTCTTCTTAGTAACTATAGCCAACTTCTCTTACCAAGGAATTGCATGCACTTCTTTTCTCAAACAACTTTTATCCACCAATTCATGGTTAACATAACTATAATAACATCCAGGTTCAATCAAAATAGAAACAATTTTATCACAAATCTTACTATCCATATCGATAATAGATTCCTGGTGGTCCTCCTGCATGTTATCCAATTATTCATAGATCCGAGGAATTCTCTTACCAACATCCCCACTGCCTGTGCTTCCTTTTCACTGTAGATATGATACCTACCACTCTAATACGATAGGAAATCCTTCTTGAGATGGTCGTTTCCACATCTTCAACATTGAAACTATCCCCCACCACCACCTCTATTATGCTACTCTCCTGGTTGTGGCCCATATCCCTTATTAACTACATTAAACTTCTTGTAAGGAACAACATTCTCTTTATCACCTACATCCCAAGGTCCTTTTCAATTCGGTGGCCATTTACCTTTATTCTTGTCTTTCATTTTCCAACCCTATTGATACTTTGTCTTATGCTTCGATTGATCATAACGATGATTCAATTTCCTAATGACTTCTTCCAATGACTTATGCTCATCGTACTCAATTTGATCCTCCAATGCTAATGGTAATCAACTAACAAATATCTAAACTTTGGCTTTGTCATCCTTAAGATACGTTACATACATCAATAACTCTAGGAACTTACTCATTTAGTCCTCATCTATCTTGGATTCCATATTTGTCTCATATAACTCCACAAATTTACTTTCATAGTACCTCTTTGATAGGTAATTTCTCCTTAAAAGTCTCTTGAATTCATGCCAACTCAACTCCGTTGTCCCAATGTCTCTGACCCGCTTCACATCTTCCCACCAAATGTTTTCTTTCCCTTTGAGGCTGAAAATAACTATCATGGCCTTCATGTTCTTCCTGTAATCATGTAACTCAAATAATTTTTTCATTCCAAGAAACCATACCTCTACATCCTTTGATCCTCAACTCTCCATAAAATGTGGGTGGCTTCAATTTCTTGAACTCATTCGACAAATATCCCCTGTAATTCCTCTAGTAAGGATGATAGTGATGATGACCATAATACCTATATGATATAGATCTAGAGTAAAGCCCATTACCACTGCCATTCTTATGAGGTGTATCCAAGAATCTGTCATCCTTGAAGGTATCATCCCTTTCTAAGTTGTGCCCGTCATGCGAATTTCAACCATATGTTACATTAGGATTTCCTCCTATACATGGTTGATCCTATGCAATCCCTATCTCTGCAAGTCTGAGAAACTTTGAAGGATAAATTCATTTCCCTCTACTTGTTTCTCTTGTATCTTGGAAATTATATCTTATGACTGAATGATTACATCATTATCTTCTTTGAAAGTTCTTATGTCTTCCTTAAAAGCTCTCAAAGTATCTCCTATGTGAGGGGAGTACTCATCACCATGCTACTCTTCTAATCTATTGGGAGAGTCTCGTGAGCTATAATCCACCATTTTTCTATTCATATTTGATCCTATTCTTCCTGAAAGTATACTATGTCAGATAACCAAAGATAAACATGACCAACATATCTTATTATACTCCAGGGGAGGATATCTCATCTGCAATATCAACCAGAATTGCCTTATACATGTATAATTATAATCATATCAGTAAACCAACATAATGCATGGAAATAACAACTGCATACCATAACCTCATGCATGAAAACCATAAACATAAAAATCCATGCATAAAAAGCATATAAACAACTAACATGCATAACAAATACATATATAACTCACATGCATTCATGATAAACACATCCCGTCCATCTAGTTGAAGTGTTGGATGATGCTCTGACATCAATCTTTGGCATGAGATATCACCCATAGAGAATGAAACCTACTCTTATGCCACTTTGTAACACCCGCCCCTTACACTTACCCAAGTTCACTAGTCCACCTGGGTAAAAAAGTGATGAGAGTTACAATGATATGACTCAATCTCCTAGGTATAGTTAAGGAAGTGGAATCATCCAAATAAAACTTTACTGACCACCCTGAGGAACTATAGGACCCCTAGGAACTAAATAACCAATCTATGTTTCCAACCCCTACGTTAACTTGAATTTTTAACAATCTTGACTCCTAGTTTCTCCCAGGACAAGGAATTTTTGTGACTGTAACCCTCTAGTCACTCCCACGAGCCTACTTCCTAGCGACTGTAGACTAAAATACTCAGTTTTGTGCTAGTGATCTCGAGATTTGAGAGACTTTTCTAGGGGTACGATCTATACCTCTTCCCAAAACTTGATGAAACTCTTAGAAATGATAAATTACACAAAGAAAAAAAAAAATTAATTCAAATTTTGATCAAGGACTTAACCTGACCCATCCTAACCATGATAGAAATTTTATCAAACACATCTTGAAAATGTAATCTACATGTCATAATTACATATTTTAACATACAGGTCTCATACTTATGTGAGAAACATTAGGAAGGCCCGATTCCTTATCACAATAGTTGTTTTATCATCTATTAGGTCATGCATTCATTAACCATTCATTTACTAATCAAAACATAATGAGATACATAACTAAAGTTTGTCCTAAAAACTTGCACATAACCAACATATAACCATAATAATAACAATGATAGAAAAACAATCAACTCCACATAAGAATAGGTATAAATACTCATGAAATACAAGGGGAAAGAGAGCTCATATTACAATATTCAAAGCCAAAGAAGTTATGAAATTCCATGTACCACCCAACCATAGATTGCGCTAATCCAAATTTTATTTCAACCATTCACCGCCATGCAATATCCCAAGCATGAATGTGGAACTAACAGTAAAATAACCAAGGCTTCCCAAGGTTTAACAACACATCCCTTCATTACCGTTAAAGGTATTCCCAGGCCCAAAACCCTCATCTATACATCCAAGCTTTACCAAAATCCCGCCATTACTGGTGAAGGGATTCCTAGGCCAAACAATAAAGATACACTACCAGGCTTTACCGCAATCTTGTCAAAACTGATCAAGGGATCACTAGACCCTAAACAAGCTTGGATGTCTATGTATTTCTTCAACAATACCTTGAGGAATTTTCTCATTTTCACACTCAGGCTTTACCGTGTATCCTGCCATTACCGGTTAAGGTATTCCTATGCCTTTGGGAATTTTCTTGAGAACACCTCACCCAGTTCCAAAACGAGATGGAAATCCAACTATTAGGTCCTTATAATACTAGTGTATTACCCTTATTGTTATTAGTGTAAACCCCTATTGTTATTGTTGTGCCCCATAGAAGCCCATTATTGTTATTTTTGTGGCATTAAAATATTATTTTTATGTAGGCTCTGATTATATTGTGACCCCTTAGACTCTCATATATACCAAGGAGGTCTTATCATTTTAATTTTTTTAGAATTGTTCATTTATGTAATGTAAAGGAGGTCTCCCCCTCGAAGAGGATAATTTTTAAGTCATTATTTATCTTTTCTATGAGTCAGTTGCATAACAATTGGTATCAAAGCTTTGGATTCTAGGGTTTCACATCTTCAAATAGGTCATCTTGGAATTTAAAAGCTGAAATTTCTACCATTTGGAGTAGAAATCTTGGTGAAATTCATGTAAAACTTTTAGATCTTCATTTTGTTAAAATATAAAACTCTGGTCAAATTCCTTCTTAGACAATTCATATGATGGATATTATGATGGCATTAAATTCCTCTTTTTGAGAGGGCCAAAATCGATCTAAATATCACATCGTTTCGAAAAGAAGAAGTTGAATTTTGAATTTATGTACCCACACATGCACATTTGAATAGGTCATCCTCAAGATCAAATGGACATGGTTGGACACCCATGGAAGCCTATAAATATAGGAGTCCTAGAGCTCATTTGGACATCACCAACCAAGAATCTTCTTCTCTTCTCATTAATTGGTTTGTACAAGTCTGAGTTAAGGTTGACAAAGGAAGTTTTGCAAAGGTTGGAAATTTTAGGGTGTGAGGCTTGCAACAGATCTAGGGTTTCTCGGCTATACTAGCACTCTTGTCACTGAGAAATTTCGGTTATATTTTCTAGAATACATGAATCAAGGGAGCAACTGGGATCCTATAGTCACTCTCACCACCCCTCATGCATGTAATGGGGATTTGAATAAAGTTTTCCATTGACCGAGGTTATCTATAGTTGACCAAAAACCGGAGAAGTTGTCTCTGATATAATCTGACATTGAAAACTTATTTCTTAATGTTATTGGGTTATATTGCTAATGATATTGTATGGGGCTCATTTTACTCTTTGTTGGACATTTTATGACAATCTAATAGAAGAATAATTTCAAAGGGTTTTCCCCTTAGTGTAGTTTTTCCTTGGTCTTCAACCAAATCTAGTTTCTCTTGTTGATGTGTTGATTGTCTCCTTTGTCATTGTATTTATTGTTCTCCCTTAAATTACTATTGATGAATGGAAAGACTAGTTGTAATTGGAAACATTGTTAATTGAAGTGTGGAATTGGGCTAAAGTAATCGATACAACATAGGAAAATCTTAAAATTAACATGGTATCAGAACTAAGGTGAAGGGACAACGCAAAAGAAGCCAATCTTTGAAGAAATCATCTTTAGAAAATTGAAAGAGCCAATCTAGTGAAAGTCAAGATAACTTCCTTCTTCAAGAGTGATGAGAAGTTGGGTGACTCATCCAATTTGTTGCACGGAAGGTGAGGTTGGAGATACATAGATGATAGAAACGGTGTTTTGGACTACATTCAAGGAAAAGTACCCGAGCCTCCAAAGAATTCTTCCGCTTCTATCAAAAACAAGCATAAGAAAAGTGAGTTAAAAGAAAAGAAAATTATAGTTGATGGTTTACAAGATAATTTACTTGCATATATTGGAAACTTGAGAAGGTATAAATATATGTATGATAGGATATTTTTTATGTATGAAGTCAAAAATTTGAATGAAATCTTCTCCTTGAAACATCAACTCAAAGACACCAATATGAACAAAGGATAATCCATGCAATCGTAGATAATGAGGATATCTCGTCTTAATGATCAATTGCAAAGAGTTGTAGAATCTGTGTCTGATAAGGAATTGGTGATCGTGACTCTAAGAGGCCTCCCTTCTATTTGGGAAATCGTCGTCACTGCCATAAGCAAAAACAATGTCCTCCCATCATTTGATGAAATTGGTGGAAATATCACTCAAGAAGATTCAAGGATGATATGAAGAGGAACGATTCAAAAGCATGAAGAAGGAGGACCCGTTGCATTAATCACTCGTGACAAGAGTAAGAAGAAAGAGAAAGGAGTTCCATGAAGAAAACCTTCTCCTTGAAATCCAAATAGAATAAAGGAATAATAGAAATGGATCGGCTTACAATACTAGAAGAAACAACAATAGGTTCAATGATCAAAGAAGAAGATATGACCAAAGAAGTGACCACAATGGAAAATATGAAAGAAGAATTAGAGATGCTCCAAGTGACCATCAAGAAGATCATCGTCCTCAAAAGAAGTCAATATTCTCCAAGTATGAAAGGTGAATCAATCCGAATATATTATTATTTCTTACCTTACTAGTTCATCTCCTCTACATTCGTGGGATAGTTGGTTGGTTAATAGTGGGGTCACTCATCACTTCTCTGGTTATAGGGAAGTTCTCTCTAATTTGGGAGAGAGGGAGTAAAATTTAAAATCATTCTTGGAGACAACTCCACTCATCTTGTTAAAGGTTTTTGTTCCGTCAAATTTCATTTGACTTTTGGGGAATCTATTTTACTACATGATGTGATGTATATGCTTGGGTTGAATAATAATTTAGTATCAGTATCTGCTTTAGAAGACAAAGGTATGAGGCATTCCTTCATCAAGGTAAAATTTCTTTCTTGTCTTGTTGGATCACCTATAAGAAATTCATTCACATTGGGATCGAGATATGAATGAATCTATATGGTCACTAAGAGACCACTACTAGCATTGGTTCATAATGCTAATCATCTAAGAAAACTATGGCATTGAAGGTTGGCTCATCTACATAATGATGCTCTGCCAAAATTAGAGAAATTGGTCTCAGGGATGCCAAAGTTTAAATCTCAACATGATGGATTATGTCCAGGATGTGCTAGTGGAAAGATGACAAGTGGTCATTTGCCTATAGTGAGAACAAGACCAATGACATCGTCCATCTCATTCATTCTGACATATGTTGTATGATGTCTGTGCATTCTATTGCTAGTTATTTCTACTACATCAAATTCATTGATAAATTTTCAATGAATACATGGATATACTATTTGAAGCATAAGGATGAATCCTTCAAAAAATTCAAGGACTTCAAAGAATTGGCGTAAAATCAAACAGGCAATAACATCAAAATATTCAGGTCCGATAATGGTGGAGAATACATGTCAAATGAGTTCATTGGCTTTCGCAAGAAGGAAGGTATCAGGAAGGAAATAATTGTGCCATATACTCCTAAACCAAATGGTCTGATTGAAATGAAGAACAAGTCTATATTAACAGCTATCCGAGTAATGGTCCATGATGAAAATGTGCCAAAGTTCATTTAGCTTGAATCTTCGCATGTTGTTGTATATTTTCAAAATAGGATGCCTCATCAAGATTTGGAAAGTAAGACCCCCAAATAACTATTTACAGGCACCAAAACCCGATGTTGCCTCACTGACATGTCTTTTTATAGGCAATCTCAATCCCCACATTAGTTTTCAACCCGAGGTAAGTCCTTTTATCTCAGGAGTGTCAACATAGTATATGCAGTGAATCTAGAGGTTATCTAATGATGAATCTTTGCAATCAATAATGGATAATTCTTCAATTAAATTCACACAATTCTGGAAAGAACTATCTATGGAAGAAACATTGTTGACACACTCTGCAATTCTATGAAACTTGTTCCGAAATCAATTGAAACTGAACGCAAATAAGAATCACACTTAGGAGCCCCAAGGCTTAGCTCAGTTGGTCAAAATTAGTGTGTCGCCTTTGGGAGTTCACAGGGTCCATTCTCCCCGAAGCCCTTGGGTTAGGCCTTGCTAGTGGGCCGTAGGGCTAGATTCCCTTCGGGGTTGATCAGCCCAAATTTTTCTATGGACATAGCGCCACCCATTGACCAGGGTGTCCGTGAACTACAACATAAAAAAACAAAATAATCACACTTAGAATTGTTCAAATAGACTTAAGGCTAACTTACTCAATCAAGGAAAGAAACTAAAACTATTGAACAA
The DNA here is from genome assembly GCA_031772625.1 of Pinus tabuliformis. NCBI lineage: Eukaryota > Viridiplantae > Streptophyta > Pinopsida > Pinales > Pinaceae > Pinus > Pinus tabuliformis. The sequence goes on along the minus strand of CM062813.1, from coordinate 789,678,099 downwards.
CATTGTCAATCTACAACAACCCAAGTTAACTTGCAATTCTCAGTTGGATAACAACAGTAATTGAACAACGATCAGTAATTGAACAACAATCAGCAATTGAACAACAATCGATAATTGAACAACAAATAGCAATTGAACGACAAATAGGGATAAAGGATTTCTAAATAGAAAACGATCTATATTGCAATTTGTAGAAGTTAATCAGTCTTATCTCCAAGATCTATGATAAAATCAATTTGAAATGAACAACAATCTGCTATTAACACTAATTCACTCATTCCAATCAAAGCGCTACTTAAGTACATCACACGGCTTCACTCTAAATCTAATTGAACAACAGTGTGAATCAATATCACAAATCTTTATGATAAATGAAAGAACCAATGATTGAACATTTAAATCAATAACAAAGAATAAATAAAAAACTATAACACAAGGGAGTAGTAGAACTTCTCGTGACCAGGCCCAGAGTCACCAAAAACCTCCGCTTAATAAGAACTCAGAATATGAAGATGTATCAAATGCAACCTTATTTCATTAATGCAAGTAACAACTTATGCAATCACTGAGATAACAACGTATATGGTTTCAAAAAGAATAAATATAGATTATCAAAGTCTGAAATGTCTCTAATTTCCTTTTGGCCCTATATATAACATAAAAGAGTAACTAGATAAAAGTGAATCTTGAGGATGAGGAGATCGTGAGGATTTTGCAATACATAATCCGATCATATGATAAAATAACATTGTTCGAGCTAATATCCCACTTCCTTCTCTGCCCAAGATGCTTCAGCTTTTCCCTTTTATGGCCTCGTGTTGTTCTATCAACTGAACAACTTTTGCCCAGTCCGCATCTCCACACATAAAGATAGCAAAAAATCAGTTTCTTGTACTAGATTTTCCTATTCTGTCACCAAATTATTTCATCCAACTTTAGCCAATATTTTCCTCATTTTAATCTATAAACAAAGATAATCGTATAAGGATGAATGGTAAATAAAGCATTTTACGACGAGAAATCATACTTTTTTCCTGTCCCAACATACTCCCCAGCTTGCCTTGTTGCATGTCCACGTGCAAGAGAGTAGTTTAGATGCAACTGAGTTAGGGAATAAGCAGGATATCCTTCCTCCTTGTAATTCCTAAAACCATTTTTCTACTTAAGGACAGTGAAAGCCTGGGTTACCTCTTAATCCTTAAAGTTATAATCATTGTGGTATTGATCAGGAGGATACCATATGATTTGGGGTTTGTAATGACATCCTACCCAGTCAAGCCCCATCGTTAAAATCATATTACTATATTTATAGAAACGAGAAGAGGCGACTTGGAAGTTTTGATATCCAAATGGATCTCGTTTCCTCATAGTGTTACTAGAGACTTCCCACCTCTATATTGATGCAGATAAGGTTTCTTCCTTAATGTCCTGGAAATATTCCTTTCTAGCCTGAATCATATCAGTATGGAGTGGCCCCAATTTGCCTACAACACTGACTTGCTACATAAACTGTTTATTCCTGACATATAGGAATAATGGTTGTGTAGGCTCCCCTCTGACCCATAGGTCAATGCCATACTCACGCTTTCTAGAAGTGTTGTGAGGCTTGGCCCACTTGACCTGGTTGATAGCAAATGAAAGGAATGTGTGAAATTGGATGTCTCCTATAAAAGGGCCAGGGTGGTTGTCCGTGTCATCTTCTAAAAAGAAATTATGCATAGAGAGTTCACGGATGAGGCACTGGAGCTTCTCATCGTGCTCTTTGAAGCATTTGATAAATTGAAGAGTGGTTTTGATCTCTACTTGTTTTCCAGCCTTAGCGACCTTGACTTTTAGAAGGAGGTATCTTTCCATGAGAAATAAGGCATAATTTGTGGCAGGGGCTCAGTAGGCTAGGGTGTTTGAATAAAGAGAGCAGATTGTCTCCATTTGCTCTCTAGCTTTTTTCAATTGATCGTTTAATCTTTCAACCTTCTTTTGCTCAACCCTATACTGAGCAAAGGTCTCATATTAATTCATGGTAAGTGCTTCAAACTTCTTCCTTAATCCTCGATGTTCATGCAGAGGGACCACATTTTCCTTTTGTTGAGCCAGTTCCTGTTGAGCCATCAATAGCTCATTCTACAATTTTTTGATGACGACCTCTCTTACTAAAGGGATGTAAAGCGGTGTCTCATATGTTTGGGCCTCTCCATACTAGGTCTACACAGGGTCTGTATGAAAAACAACTTCAGTTGGTTCTTGAATTATACAATCAAGTTAGACATCTTCTTTAACATCTGTTTGGACAATAGTATCCACAGTGGGGTGGTCTGTTTTCGTTTCCTGCAAAAAGATACAGGGGTCCTTAATTTGCATGGAAGTGTCTTCTATCATACCTATATCAATCCAGGTTTCTTTTGGATAGACCACAAGAAACTCTATTTGAGTCTCAACATCCTTCCTAGAACATTTTTCTACTTTCGTTCCTACAGTTTCCATTTCCATTTTCAATTTCTTGTTTCTGGTTGCCTCTTTCAACCAATGTTTCGGCTTCCTAATTACTTGCTTATATTTTCTATAGTTTCTTAGCATCTTTCTAAGCCTATCTTTGTAGGACTTCCTTACCCTAGGGACTCCATATGATGATGGGTTAGCTACATTATCCTATGGTTTCTGTATAGGTTGTACTATGTCAGCATCAGGGATGTTTCCAATTAGAACTGTGTCTTCTAGTGGAATTTCTCCTTCTAGCTCGTTGTTATTATGTATTTCTTTTTTAGCATATCCCAATGCAATGGTATCTCCTGAACAATTATAATTCTCCAGGTATTCTCCTTCATAGGCCTCATCCTCATGGTTTCCTTCCGCTGGGGGGTCCATTGGACTAGTGCCTACTATTTGAGTTTCTTCTTCGTTGGCTTCTCCTTCATGTACCTTGACTTCGAGGGGTGTTTCCATAGAAGGAATTGACTCCTTCTATTCCTCCATGGCATCAGTAAATGGCTGGGTTTTCTCATGACCAGGGCTGTCAGTAGGGACCTATAGGTTAGGGGTCCAATTTTGTTTTTGAATTCTCCCTAGTTGTTCTCTACCATCAGCAAACATTCCCATGTTTTCCAATACCCTAGCCACTTCCTCCTCAATAGTCTTGCAAAGGGGGGTCCTGTGGACTAGGAGGAGGTGTCTAGGAAGGTCTTGCTTCCTCTGCCTGGATTGGGATGCATCGTTGGGCTTTCACTCACACAGAGTGCCTATGCTTTGCTGGTTCTAAGGGTGCAGAGGAATTCTTTCTCTTTAGTGTTCTTTTCGGGCTTGGCATTCTTGGCCCTTGTTGCTCTATTTCCGCATTTTCCAGTGGTGGAGCCAAGGTAGGATTTATGATACTATCCCTTGTTAATTATTGTTGGTCCAATCTATTTATGATAATTAATTTAATTAACCCATGATTGTTGACTGCACTATGTGGGTACTTAACTGTCCTTACCCATCACACGACATCATGTAACAGGGAATTCAGATAAAATGGTGACTTAACTTAAATTCTTTGTTTTAAAATGGCTAGAAGTTTCAGTTGTGAGTTATTTACCACATTGTGTCGACCGTCACAGGTAATGTATCTTTGGACGATGACCGCCAATTCTTACCACGACTGCTGTAATGCAGAAGGATTAATTCCTTTCCCTGTTCATACTAGCCGCTCACCTAGGTCCTGGGATGCTTCAATTGTGTTGTATAAAAGGACGAGTTTATCTATCCATTTCGCCCCCTTTGCCAAAATTCAATTGACTTCGGCTAGGACTTCTTCAGAAACGATCATGCTTATACCTTTTACCACTGTGCTACCATTTTGCAGATTCTACAAAAATTCCAGCGTGAGCTCCTCATGAAATCCCTGCAATCTGTCTAAATACTATAGCTAACCAGTTCATTCAAGGATTTCGCGAGCTTGATCCAATACCATCAGCATCGGAGGTTCACTCCGGATAGCTCTTCAACCGATGGCTACTGCACGTGAGGGTGGTTCACCTGTATGCAATTGTATTTTACCTCTATAATTCAGAACAACAACAATGTATGTTACAACAATTAACAGGGAAATGACATTTTTTGAACAATTATTATCATTTTTAGTTAAGTCATCCATGTTGTCAGCCATACTTAACGCAGGATTGCAAGTTCGCATGCTTGCCATAATGGTTTTTGTTCTTTGTCCAATCGGAAATTCCTGCTAATTATTACGCATTCATACTCATCATGTGATTCGTACTCTGGAGATAATCCAAATGATTGTCACACAACTATCCATAACTGTGACACGTATCGTGCATACGCAAGCCATCCCCCCTCTAACAAGAAAAGGGTGTCCATGTCCTTTCATCACGTGAAAAGAAAGAAAATATATTGATGTGAAATAAATGTTGGAAACCAATCTAAAAAACATAGCACGTAAATAGATAAAGCAATTCAGCAATATCTGTCGTCGTACATGAATTGGCCAAATCGAAAATGAATAATTTTTAATTGATTATGTCAAAGATATTCACTGTGAGTGACATTAATCACATCATCATAATCGACGGTATGTGTTTAATGAATGTCATTTAATGATTGGACATATGTAATATAATTAATATAAATTAAAGTCACCATGCTATTCGGCTTGTGAAAGCGCTGCTCAAATGGAAATTCTCTTTAGAAACAAATCCATAGGTGTAAGAGCTAAATGACATATGGCAATATAAGGTGATACTCCAATACCACAAGCAGAGCCACTCCTGCTAGCAGGTGTTCATAGCCTCGATAGGGTTTCTTTTTAAACCACATAATGAGTCAGAGTCCTTATTACAGTTAATTCTTCTTTTCTTTGTCATAAAGAGACCACTATGTTGGCATGGAGAGTAGAAAGCCATAGTGCCACTCACCAGGGTGTAACAAAGTTATCAGGTTTTCTCTTGATGAGACCCCCTATTCTTTTGACATATTTAATTACCAAGAAGGTCATTGCCTTGGTTTGGTAGCCAAATTGGAATGTCACCTGTTGCATCCTTATGATCATGGTAGGCTGGCTCAAAATGAGACCCGTTATCATCTTTAGACAATGTTTTAAGTATTTTAATATTTTATTTTTCTTTTCGAATTCTTATTATAAAAAAAGGGAGGCTCATTTTCTCCTTAAGAGTCAGAGATGGTGTAAGAAGTAAAATTATGCCAATGAAAGTGTTATACTTTGATCCCCTTATCATTATATCAATGTTTTTTATCCATTTTGGAGTATAAACATAAGACAACATGGATTAAGAATAATGAATCATTTTCATGATGTGTCCAAAAGAAAAGATGTCCAGGCAATCGTTCTAAAGATACACAGTATTAGCTTATGGATAAAGATAACCATCAAAAGGCTCTAGAAGTCATAATGATATTATTATTACCATTTTTCCTTAGAGAAGGCAAAAATCAATTGAAATTGTGCTTATTTGCAATAAAAGAAGAAGACAAAATGGCATAATGATAAAAAAAAAATGAGGAAAATTCAAAATTTATCTTCTTAAAAGGTGTTGTTCAATAGATTGAATGTTAATCAGTCAATCATTTGAAAGATCAAATCAAAATAGAAAAAAATAAAAAGTTTTGTGCAGTTGATTGAATAGCAATTGTCCAATCATTTGCACATAGAAATCAAGAGAAACAAAAAGTGTTGTTCACTCAAGTGAATGATAGTCGTCCAATTTTTTGGACAACGAAAATCAATAAAAAATAATAAGTGTTGTTTAATCAATTGAATGGTAGTCGTTCAATTATTTGAACAAAAAAATCAAGAAAACTAAAATGCCTTGTTCAATTAATTGAATGATATTCGTTCAACTGTTTGAACAACGAAATTAAAATAAAAATGAATGTGTTGTTAAATCAATTGAATGACAGTTGTTCAATTGTTTGAACAGTGAAAACAAAAAAAATAAAAATGAAATGTGTTGTTTAATCAATTGAACGACAATCGCTCAATTGTTTGGACAACAAAAACAAAATAAAAATGAAATGTGTTGTTCAATCAATTGAATAGAAATCGTTCAATTGTTTGAACAACGAAAACAGAATACAAATGAAATGTGATGTTCAATCAATTGAACTACAGTCGTTCAATTGTTTAGACAACAAAAACAAAATAGAAATGAGATGTTCTATTGAATAAATTGAATGACATTCGTTCAATTGTTTGAACAACGAAAACAAAATAAAAATGAAATGTGTTTCTCAATAAATTGAATGATAGTCGTTGAATTGTTTAGACAACGAAAACAAAATAAAAATGAAATGTGTTGTTCAATCAATTGAACGATAGTCATTCAATTGTTTGAACAGTGAAAACAAAATAAAAATGAAATGTGTTGTTCAATCAATTGAATGACAGCCGTTCAATTGTTTGGACAGTGAAAACAAAATAAAAATGAAATGTGTTGTTCAATCAATTGAACGACAGTCGTTCAATTGTTTGGACAACGAAAACAAAATAAAATTAAATGTTTTGCTCAATCAATTGAATGGAAGCTCTTCAATTGTTTGAACAATAAAAACAAAATAAAAATGAAATGTGTTGTTTAATCAATTGAATGGTGGTTGTTCAATTGTTTGGAAAGTGAAAACAAAATAAAACTGAAATGTGTTGTTCAATCAATTGAACAGTAGTCGTTCAATTGCTTGTACAACGAAAACAAAATAAAAATGGAATGTGTTGTTCAATCAATTGAACGACAGTCATTCAATTGTTTGAACAATGAAAAGAATTGAAAACAAATTGTGTTGTTCAATCACTTGAACAGAAATTGTTTGAACAACAAAAAAACAAAAAAAAATGCGTTGTTCAATTGATTGAACGACAATCGTTCAATTATTTGAACGATGAAAACAAATAATAAAATGTGATGTTCAATCAATTGAATGAAAGATGCTCAATTGTTTAAATAATAAAAAAAAAACAAAAAAGAAGAACAAAATGTGTTGTTCAATCAATTGAATGGCATACGTTCAATTGTTTGAACAACGAAAACAAAAAGAGGAAAAAAACTCCCAAACTTTGTGGAATTTTCTAAGAAAAAATTCATATTTACATGGTAATGCCTAAAAAGGGTATGTACATTATTTACAATTTCTCAAGCAATTTCAATTTTTTGAAGGAAAAGTTGTCGGGTCCTTATTCCCTTTATAAAGGATTTTTCGGGGAAGATCACATGAGACATCATTTGTCGACGCGTTTCGAACCAACCAGTGTGGTTCATCGTTAGGACAAGTTGAAGAAACAGATCCAGCTTAGCAGGTTAAATAGACAGAGCAAAGCCTCCAATGGCTAAAAAGACAATAGCTACTTTTGACTAGGTCCAGGGATCAAAAACCCTATTATTAACCTGGGGGACTAGACCAATAAATAAAATAATAATATGATAAAAAATATTAATAAATAATAAAAATAATTAAACAGTTATATACGATTAGTACCTAAAAATAATTCCTACTAATAGTTAGTTAAAGATAAATAATAAAAATTATATCTAGGAATAAATAAATAAATAAATAAATAAAAATTAATCTAGAGAGGGACCAGTCCCTTAAAAATAGTATTATGATAATAGTTAAGTACCAATATCAATAAATAAAAAAAAAAAAAAAAAATTAAAAATTAATTTAGAATTAAAATTCTATTTAATTATTAAATATAATTAAAATTATATAAAGTTATAATATATTTATTTAGTTATAAATAAATAAATAATAAATTAATTAATTAATTATATAAAATTATATAAATTAAAATTATATTTATTTAGTTATAAATAAATAAATAAATAATAAATAAATAAATAAAATTTAATCTAGAGAGGGACGAGTCCCTTAAAAATAATATTATGATAATAGTTAAATACCAATATTAATAGAAAATTAAAATTTTTAATAAATAATTAAAAAGAAAATAGGTCCCATCAGTAACTAAAATTAATAAATATAATTAAAATTACATATAATTAATATAATATATATAATTAAAATTATATATAATTAAAATTATTTTAATTAATATAATATAATTAAAATAACTTTAATTATATTATATTAATTAACCTTATTATATTATCTAAAATTATATGAAGTTATATTAAAATTAGAATATAATTAAAATTATATTTAAAATGATATTTATATTAAAAAATAAATAAATAAAAATAAATAAATAAATAAATAAAATAAAATAAAATAATACTAATGATAATAATAATTCAGAATAATAATAAAAAAAATACTTGGACGAGAGTGTTGGGACTCAACACCGACTGATTTTCCAGCCATCATCTCTATTGAGATTACTCGGCCTCTTTTCAATCTCAAGCGCCTCCCTAAATTTCCAATGATGGAAGTGTGAAACCTTCGCAATAACACTAGCTTCCTCAATACAAACATGATGCTTGGTTTTCTCGGCATGCTCAGCTAAAGCAGAAGACATAGTACGCCTATGCTTGAGATCTACTACATGCTCACTAATCCGTTGATTAATGGAGCGAACAGTTTCCCCAATGTAGGGGGTCCCACAAGAACAGGGGATCAAGTACACACCTTTCATATCTTTAGGGTCGATAGGATCCTTCGCTGATCTGAGGGACATGCGAATAGTGTTCAGGGGCCTAAAGGTCACAGGGACATCATGTGACCTGAGAATCCTACCAATCTTATCAGTAGTCCCTTGGACATACGGAAGAAGGACGCCAGGAACTCGCTCCTTAGGTTCACGATGGGACAATGAATTCTTTGAAGCTTTAAGGAAAGCCCTCTGACCCAGGAATCTACTATAACCATTCTCAACAAAGACATCAAGGGACTACTGATAAGATTGGTAGGATTCTCAGGTCACATGATGTCCCTGTGACCTTTAGGCCCCTGAACACTATTCGCATGTCCCTCAGATCAGCGAAGGATCCTATCGACCCTAAAGATATGAAAGGTGTGTACTTGATCCCCTGTTCCTGTGGGACCCCCTACATTGGGGAAACTGGTCGCTCCATTAATCAACGGATTAGTGAGCATGTAGCAGATCTCAAGCATAGGCGTACTAAGTCTTCCGCTTTAGCTGAGCACGTTGAGAAAACCAAGCATCATGTTTGTATTGAGGAAGCTAGTGTTATTGCGAAGGTTTCACACTTCCATCATCAGAAATTTAGGGAGGCGCTTGAGATTGAAAAGAGGCTGAGTAATCTCAATAGAGATGATGGCTGGAAAATCAGTCGGTGTTGGGTCCCAGCACTCTCGTCCTAGTCCTTTTTTTTTTTCTTCTGAATTATTATTATCATTAGTATTATTTTATTTTATTTATTTATTTATTTTTTAATATAAATATTATTTTAAATACAATTTTAATTATATTTTAATTTTAATATAACTTCATATAATTTTAAATAATATAATAAGGTTAATTAATATAATTTAATTAAAGTTATTTTAATTATATTATATTAATTAAAATAATTTTAATTATATATATTATATTAATTATATGTAATTTTAATTATCTTTATTAATTTTAGTTACTGATGGGACCTATTTTCTTTTTAATTATTTATTAAAAATTTTAATTATTTATTAATATTGGTATTTAACTATTATCATAATATTATTTTTAAGGGACTCGTCCCTCTCTAGATTAAATTTTATTTATTAATTTATTTATTTATAACTAAATAAATATAATTTTAATTTATATAATTTTATATAATTAATTAATTAATTTATTATTTATTTATTTATTTATAACTAAATAAATATATTATAACTTTATGTAATTTTAATTATATTTATAAATAGAATTTTAATTCTGAATTAATTTTTAATTATTTATTTTTTTTTATTAATATTGGTACTTAACTATTATCATAATATTATTTTTAAGGGACTGGTCCCTCTCTAGATTAATTTTTATTTATTTATTTATTAATTTATTTATTAGTTATTATTTATTTATTTATTTATTTATTTTTTCCTAGATATAATTTTTATTATTTATCTTTAACTAAATATTAGTAGGAATTATTTTTAGGTACTAATCGTACATAATTGTTTAATTATTTTTATTATTTTTATTATTTATTAATATTTTTTATCATATTATTATTTTATTTATTGGTCTAGCCCCCCAGGTTAATAATAGGGTTTTTGATCCCTAGACCTAGTCAAAAGTAGCTGTTGTCTTTTTAGCCATTGGAGGCTTTGCTCTGTCTATTTAACCTGCTAAGCTGGATCTGTTTCTTCAACTTGTCCTGACGATGAACCACACTGGTTGGTTCGAAACGCGTCAACAAATGATGTCTCATGTGATCTTCGCCGAAAAATCCTTTATAAACTTGATATGGATCATAGAAGCCTAAACTCTACTATTGAATCATTATTCCCTGCTGCTAGAATTTGCATGGAGGGGTCCTCGCATACCTACTCGCAGAAAGACTCCTTGGTAAGTGGTTGATGATAGAGGCACACTCGATGCCTGTTTACCTTAAAATAATGGCTGGATTCGTTTGATGGTAGTCAAGGTAAGAGTACCATTATTATGCACTTCTTGAATCTCATAAGGGCCAATCCATCTTGTTTGCATCTTTCGCAGGAAGTCCTGGAATCTGGAATTATACAGAAGTGCCCAATACCCTTTTTGAAACATTTTCTTCTTGATAAGTCTATCATGCCATTTTGTCTTTGTTGCTGAATTATTGTATTTCATTGCAAAGCAAGAAATCTAGCCTCATCTAGTTCATTAATCTATTGAAGAAGCTTATTTTAGGCTTCTATTAAATCCAACCCCACTTCCTTGACCATTCTTAGAGTCTTTATTTTGAATTCGATTGGAAAAATTGGTTCTTTACCGAACACAAGCTAGTATGGAGAGTATCCAGTAGTATTCCTCCACGTTGTACGATAGGCCCACAAGGCCTCTGGAAGTCTGGCAGCCCAATCTCACTGGCGTGTTGAGACTGTCTTGGTCAGAACTGCTTCTATAACCTTATTGGTGCTTTCGACTTGCCCGTTTGCCTGTGGGTGATACGGAGAAGTGATCCTGTGCGTAATATGATGGTTTCTGAGAGTGGCAGTAATATTGTGCCCAATGAATTGCTTTCCCTCATTTGTGATCACTTCTCACGGTAATCCATACCGAAAAAATAGCAAAAAAAGGAAGTTAATCACTGCTTCCACTATGGTTCTTGGAAAATCTACTTTATCCACCCATTTTGTCACATAAGTCGTGGCTACCAGTATGTAGGCCTTCTGATTAAATGGTGGATGAAATGGATCTATGAAGTCCAATGCCCAACACTCGAAAGGATCTATGACTAATTGACGTTGCAAAGGCATTTCATCAGATTGGCTAGGTCGGCCCATCCTTTGGCAACTATCGCAAGCATGGGCATATTTTTTAGCATCCTTAAAAATAGTGGGCCAATAATAACCCATTTGTAATACCTTATGTCCTATCCTTCGATCTGTGAAGTGTCCCCTGTAGGGTTCATCATGGAAAGCCTTTAGAATATCATGGATCTCATCCTCATGGATACATTTGTGTATACACATATCGGCCCCTATATGAAAAAGATATCCGCCTATCCAAGAGAACCAGGCATTGTGCTGAACAATCAGTTTTCTTTCTCTTGTCATCAAATGTTTAGGTAGCTTCCCTACTGCTAGATAATTTGCCACATCTATGTACCATGGCGTCTTGAATGCCATGGAAAATAGGTGTTCATCCGAAAATTGGTCATCTACCACCAGTGGATCATTCACCTTCGGGATTCGAGATAGAAAATCAGCAACTAGGTTTTCCTTCCCCGGACAATCTTTAATGGTAATGTTGAACTCCTACAAAAGCAATAGCCACCGTGTTACTCGACCATTTGTGATCGGTTTATTAGCTAAATACCAAATGGTAGAGTGATCAATGTACAAAAAGACTTGGTAGCCGGTTATATAGTGTCTAAATTTGTTTATTGCATAAATAACAGCTAAGAATTCTTTTTCTGTCACTATATAATTAAGTTCTACAGAAGTGAGATTTTTGCTAATATAATATATAACATAAGGTTTCTTTTCATCCTCCTGGCCGAGGACAACACCTATAGCTACATCTGATGTGTCCGTGGAGATGTGGAAAGGCAGCTCCCAGTTTGGTCCACGTAATACTGATGTTCTTGAGACTAATTTCTTTAAACCTACAAAAGTTGTGTCACACTTGTCAGACCAACTGAAATCAACATTTCCAGTTAGAGCATATAAGGGTGCAATAATCTATGATTTTTTTTTAATAAACCTATGATAATAACCTGCATTCTTAGGAAGTTACATACCTCTATTTGAGTGCAGGGGGTAGGCAATAAAAGAATTACCTATATTTTTGTTGGATCTACCTGTATTCCTACCGCAGAGATATAATGTCCTAGGATCACACCCTCAGTCATCATCATGTGACACTTGACATTGCTTAAACATAACCTGGTAGCAATGCATCATTCTAAGACCTTTTCTAGCATTTGTAATGCTTGATCAAAGTCATCCCCATATGGAGTAAAGTCATCCATATATACCTCAAGTCCTTCATTTATTAGGTCAGCAAAGATGCTGAGTATAGCTCTCTGGAATGTGGTTGGGGCATTACAAAAGCCAAATGGCAATACCCTGTATGTGAATGTGCCTGAGGGATAGGTGAAGGTTGTTTTATCCTTGTCATTAGGGGAAATCTGAATTTGATTGTAGCCACTGAAACCATCTAAAAAGGAGAAGAACTGCTTCCCTACCAACGTATTGAGGACTTGGTCAATGAATGTGAGGGGGAAGTGATCTTTCTATGTTTCCTTGTTCAGCTCCCGAGAGTCTACACAAATATGCCACTTCCCATTATTCTTAGGGATGACCACCAATGGAGAGATCCATTTACAGTCCGAGATAGGATAAATAAAATTTACATCCAGTAGCTTATGCAATTCCTCTTTCACAATATTCCTGAGGTGTGGGTTCAACCTCTGTTGAGGCTACCGGATGGGTCAAGCATCCTTCTCTGCATAGATGTGGTGTGTACATAACTATGGGTCTATCCCTTTTATATCAGGATAATCCCAGGAAAAGCCCCTTTATTTTTCTGTAGGACCTGGATAAGCTTCTAATATTGTTCTCTATCCAGATTATCATTGATATTTAGAACTTTTCCTTGCTCGATCTCAATGGGGTTGCTATTATGAACAACAATCATCTGAATATGTTGGTCATCTGTATCCTTCAGGGGATCTTCCATGGCTTCGTTATCAAGGATTGCATTCAACATATGACACTGTACATTACTCACATTAGCTGCCTGATTTATAAAATTATTGATAACGTCATCTTCAGTATGATCTTTAAATTCTAGTGCCTCTGCTACTATGAGTGGTGAACGGATGCTCTCTTCCAGGTATGCTAGTTGATGCTTACATATTTTTACAATGGGAAAACTTGGCCTAGTAGTAGGATATAACACCAGATTATTTACAACACCCCCCTTTGTAATAGTCATGTTGCCTTCGCGGTAGCAAATATATGCATCGGATATTGCCAGACAAGGTCGGCCCAGAATCAAAGGATGACCATCCAACCTACTCCTTGGGTTTATAACCAAGAAATCTACTGGACATTCCCATGAGTCAACAAAAACTGTGATGTCTTGTAAAGTCCCTTCTGCTCTTACCACCGATAAGTTAGTAAGTTCGAATAAAGTGGTGGTTGCTTCTAGGGTTATAATACCAAGTTCTTGACAACTTTTTGCTGCTAATATGTTAATGGCGGCTCCTAGATCAACTAGTGTATTTAGAAAAGAGAGTCCATATATCTGAATTGTTACTATGGGGTTTCCAAGATCTTCATACTTTATTCGAGTTTCCTCTCCCAAGAGTAAATCGGATAAGGTTCCTACAACATGGATGGCGGGTGAGGTTTTTACCTTCCTCACCGGCTTCCTTACACACAATTCTTTGATTGTTTTGTCATAGATTTGAATGTCTTGAATGGCCTAGAGGAGAGGGATCTTAATACACAAAATTTTTAGTTCCCCTACAAGATCGAAATGAGGGTAGTTGATCGGTTCAAGTATCGTTAGTATTTTGGAGAATGGAGGAGAAGTGACTATAAGTTCTTTAGGGTCATCATGCTGATCTTTCACTTCCCCTTGCCTTGGCTCAGTATTATTTGTAGGTGGTGGAATATGTATAGGTGGAGTTACATTTTCAATTGAAGGTTGGTCCCTGTTTTCCTCAGCGGTGATGACATGTCCTGACCCCAATCTGAGCTCTTTATTCTTTCTACTCAATCTCATACTCTGGGTTTTCAATAATCTGTACCAACTGGATTGGTCTGTTATTAGGATTCGAGATCGGCTGAGCTAGTAATTGTGGCCATAGAAGAGGTTGAGAATTTTGTTGTAATGTATAAGGAGTTGATAATGTGGGTTGAGGCTGAGCGCTTGTCCCCATAGGTACATTGGATATCCCCAGAGGTCACTGCCAATTTGTAGAATAGTTTGGATTTTGAAAGGTGGAGGCAAACCACAGGGATTGATACGGATTGCCTTGCCAAACATGAATAAAAGGAGAATTCAACCAACCATTTCCTAGAAAGGATTGTGCTGGCTAGGATGTCATAGGGAATGGCGAGCTCTGCCAATTTGGGTAGGGTGATTGGCCTTTTCAAGCTGCCCCAAGGTTCTGTTGTTGATTAAAATGCGAGGAAGGAAATAATTGGGATGCGTCTTGTCACATACCTATAGGTTTAGCTGGCCATTATCGATGTTGGTTCATCAGATGCACTGGTTCTGTTTCTTCCTCTTCTTCTTTGAATACTTATTTTAGCCTAGGTAATGATGTACATTGTTCAGTGTCATGATATTTAGTACAGATGGCACACGTCTAAACCATGTCTAATGGGCATTCCCGTTGGTTGTGCTTCTTTCGACAACATGGGCAGAAGATGGCCAAATTTTGTCCTCCTAAAGCCTATTTTTGTTTAGCTTGTAGGATGTACACCTGTGTTGTAAGAGTGCCCAGGATATCCACCTTAAAATCTTCCAGGAGGTTGTCGATCTCCATCCGTGCTACACCTCCACTATTTGGTTTTCTTCCTCTTCTCATTGGATCTCAGCTTCCTGCACTTGTGCATGTGCTTCCCTGTAAACACCTGATACACAAGAGAATAATTTCATCATAATATTCCTGAGAAATATCTCCTTTTCCCATCGGGTTTAGAGTTTCTACCCATTCTTATTTCATTCCTTTAATTAAGATATCTCTTAAGACTTCTTCTGGTAGGAAAATGTGTGGAGACCTCTGCAAATTATAATTAAATCGTTCTACATATTCTTATAGTGTTTCATTATCTTTTGTAGTCATCTTAAAATCTCATCTTTCAGTTCCTTAGTTTTACAAAAGTAGTGGTATCCTTTGGGGAAGGAGTTTTTCATTTCATCCCAAGAATTGATAGTCTGCCCACCTAGACCCATAAACCATCTTAGAGTTTCACCTTTGAGAGTGGAAGTTTTAGAGCCTGGATCCACCTCAGGCTAAAGGGAGGAAATCCAAGGATAACTACAAACCACGCTTAACCTGGTAGGTAGCCCTACCAGGTCAGGAGAGGGCTCTCTCCTTGTCAATCTCAGTTAGGAAAGTTGCAATTATGACTTGAGATGACTGAATTGAATATAGATTTTAGCCTAGGTATAGTAGCTTAGGGTTTCTGGTTTGATTTTTTATGGTTTGGTTGCTGGATCAATTGGAGAAGGTAGATTGGGTACGGGAAATCAACTTAGGGATACAGTCATTTTTTGTGGGGCGAGGTAGACAAGGGTTTATGTACTAGAAATGGATTAAGATGGTAGATTAAGATAGCTAAGGAGTTGAGGAGGGCATATAATAAACTATGAATCCTCTTCAAACAGTTGAAAACATTGAAAACCAAATGCATTCCCTAGACAAAGAACAATAGTGTATTTTTCCTACTCACCTTAATTCATTTAGTTTTAGAAGAGAAAGATAGAGTTGGATACATACAAGACATAAGAAAAACTCCTTACAAAGAAGAAACAATACATAAAATCACAGTCATAAGAATCCCACAAAAATAGTTGTGAAACCTGGTTTTATTCCTTGCCAAACTGCAGATACAAAAGTTCAATGAGTGCCACCACTTCCACCAAAGTCCAACCTTTACAAATGAATGAAAAAGTACATAATATAGGCAAGAAAACAACTCATGCTAGCTATCAAGGGTCGAATCCATGAGAAGAGGGGTGGTTTAAACCATATCTAAACTAGGAACACAAAAGTATGCAGTAGAACAACTTGCCTCTAAAACTTAGGAAACCAATTCATTCATCATCAAAACCGCTTGAAACTTGATGCATCTACCCTATGAGGTGTTTTTCATTCATATTTACATCAAATACATCATTTTCCATGCATAAATTTACCAAGGAATGAGGAAAAAGGTCAATTTCCAAGAAAACTAGGAAAAAACTGGAAATTTAAGCAAAACTCGCAAAATCAGTTTAATTCGCAGCACCAAAAATTTAATGTGCAATGCCATTTCATGTCTAGTTTTGGAGGCCTTCTCAGTGTCCAAATCAAGTGCAAGTTGGCTTGTTGGAAATCCCTACCTGTCTAGTTTCTGGAACAATTTTATTTTTCTAATTTGGGGCTCATTTGCCCCTCCAAAATTTGATTCTCCCAAGACTGGTTCTTGTGTGGGAAAAAAGTGGCAGAGAGGGCACTTTTTGGGTGTTTTTTTCCCTTTTGGTGACCAAGACCTTGTCCAAATCTTCTCAATATTTCTGGGTTTACATATTTTTCCATGTTGATTCCAAATATGCAAACCATTTTGGAAAACGAGGTCCTCATCAAAAACACAATGCCAGTGGCACTGCGCACCTATTGGAAAAACCTGTTTTTCTAATTTCAAAATTCATAAATGAAAAAAATTGCTCAAAGTTTCTTGAAATTTGGCATGATGGATCCCTTTTAGGTGCTTTGTTGAGCCAACAATCCTTTAGCCAAGATTTTGAGTTTATCTTTCTCTTTATTGTTCCTCAAAACTCTTCTTAGCCTACCTTTTAGCCTCTTTGTCCTTGCATTACAAATCTTCTTCCGGGTTAGGTAGTGGTAGGCCATGTGGTGAAGCATCTTTTTCTCTTTGTTTGCTTCTCAAGCAACCTCTCAAGGCGAATGGTCACCCTCTCCAACCAAGTCTCTTGGTCATTCTCAATTTCTTACTCAAGGGAGGTCATCTCGACCTTTGTTTTCTTTGCCTCTTGCCTATCTTTCGTAATCATCTGCAGCTCCATGATAGCTTTTTTATCAATCAACTACCTTTTTTCCTTCTCAAGATAGTTGATGATCGATTTTTCCCTCTCAAGGTTAAGTGGTAAGGCTTGTATTTCAGCCTCCTTCTCTTTGATAATCATGTCCTTGATTCTTGAGCCTCGAGAGCCCAAGTCAGTGACATACTCCTCAATCAAAGTAAAATTCCTGTCTTTCCCCTCAGTAGGGCCCTCCTCATGCATCCTCTATTTCCCTTTGTCTCTACTCTTGGGCTGCTGGCCAACCTGTATAGCTGGAGAATAAGGCAAAGCCCCATCCACCCCAGGTGGAGATAGCATTTTCCTATGATCTGGTGAAGAAGGTGAGACCCCTTCCACTCCTGGTGGAGATAATACTCACCTGGAAGCATAAGAAAGACTCCTTGTGAATATCTCATAAGTGACAAACACTGGTACACCTATATTCTTGGTCTAATGGTCACCTGGCTATCGTGATGGTCCTCCTTCCTCCTGAGGTACTGATGAAACCTGAGGGCCTTTGAACATCTCATGGGAAATAAAGGTCTCCCATGGTATGTTCTGTATGTTTAACTGGTGCAAGACAACAATCTTAACTAATGAGAAGTGGTAAATGCTGCTAAGTTGCTGAGGAAAGGGTTTTCTTTGAACATATTGGGCCATCTTCTCAATGTTCCTGATATAAAGTAAGGGAGGTTCATCATCCTTACCCTAGTAAAGTACATAAACAACCTGATATGATATGCATATAAGCGGGAAAAACTTCCTTCACAAGTGAAATATTTAATGATAAGCTTCATAAGAGGAGAAAAACTATTCTCCAAGTATTTGAAAGGAAATGCTCTACTGATATGGTTGTGATATCTAGCCTTAATGTAAGGCTCATAATGTTCTCTCTCCACATACTGCCCTTTATTCCATTGCTCACGTACATTGGGGATGCCTTTTGCTTCTTAGATAGTGGTAGGTGACAAAGTGAATGAGACACCAGCAAGGTTCACTTTTCCATTATGTAGATGGGTGACAAACAACCGGGCAAGCTCATGATGAAACTTTACCCTCTCCACCATTTCAAAAAACTCATAGCAAGCCTGATGTCTAAAGCTAGATATAGAAAGAGGACAAGCAAGCAGCTCTGTGAGAGTGATAGGTTCCTCTCGGATGACCTTTCCCCCTTTGTGTGGATTTCTGGCACATGTGCTTCTCTGGAAGTGTCACTGAAAGTTTCTTCCTCCCTCTCATAGTCTATGTCTCCCTCCATGGATTCTTGATAATGTGGTAGGTGATGTGAAATGAAGGTTTGTAGTGAGAACATATGAGTATGAAGAGATTTTAAAATATAAGGTAAGTGAACTGTGAGATGGGGGTGTGAATGTTTGAGGGAGTTAGGGTATAGGGTTGATAAGGGAATGGGGGGTAGTGGGAATGTAAGAATTGGGAATTAGGGTAAGTGAACAGTATATTAGGGCTAGGGTTTGATGTAGAAATTAGGGTTTAGTGGAATGAAGTTTGATGAGTGATGGATAGTGAAAAAGAGTTGGTAAACTTAGTGTAAATGGAGGAGATGAGCAGCAAATAACCCTTGGTAGCTTGTGATAGGTGATTAAATGTTTAACTAGGGTTTTGAGAAGCAATTCATAGACACTAGGGTTTGTTTAAGAAGAGACCACACAACTCAATATACCAAGCAACAACTTCTCTTTAGCAAAGAGGAATGATATACTTACTTGGAATAGGCATGAAACAGTTTTTTAGGAAGTTTGGAGGCGATTTGCAGTGATTTAAGCTTCCCCAACAGGTGTGTAGCACTCACTGGCAGGTGCATAGAGTCATTTTAATGTGCAATGCTAGACCAAGTTTACACTACCCAACAACAGTAGATGTGTAGTGCCAATTTAATGTGCAGCGCCAGGGAAATAATGCGCAGCGCCGGGAGGATGCTGCAATTTTTTCTCTGTTTTCTTCCTTTGGCTCAAAATTGCGTTTTTAAATTTCTCCTTAGCTCTCCAATTCAAAAATGGAACAATAAAACATATGAACTGGCTCTTTACACTTTTCCTCTTTTGATTTTTCATAAACCAAAACCCTCTTTCCTAATGTTTTGTCACTTTTGAAAAATACTCTGTTTTTCTGAATTTTGGACTTTTTTACTTTTTGCAGGGGACTTACCTCTTCATGGACCTTTTGTAGTGGTAGGAGTTGACATTGTTACCAGGTTACCAGGAGCACTTATTACATATAAGAACAATAAAATTACATAAAATTACATCAAAGAGACTCATTAAATACAAATGCTCTTATTTACCTCAAACAAAGTTTTGAGGTGAAAGAACTTTATTCGGCATATCAAAAGTAAGATCATGACTATATGAAGATTTTCATCCTCATGTGTCTGCTGACCCTTTTTATTCAATTCTGAATGACATGATGACAAACCCTAAGACCTAATGAAACTAAACCCTAAGACTGTTTTAAAGTGAAATTGAACTGATTATGAAAATGGGACATACATTTAGTCAAGTTAGCAGGTATATATATCATGAGGGAAACTGAAATGAAACCACTAGCATGAGTTGATCCATGACCTAATGGAATGCAGATGATCGAATGAGACACCTAATATGCATGAAAAAGAGCAATTTGATCACTGATGGAAGCGTGAAGACACTGACACTAACAGAAGGGAATATTTTTAGCTATTGGAGGTCAGTGGTATAGTCATACCCTCTACAGAGGACATCAAACTCAAACATGAAAGCATCAGGATCCTTTGTGATCATCCCATAGAAAGTTGCGATGCTCTGTGGACGAACAACCTTCATAGGACCATTGGCCACTTGGTCGACTATGGGGTACTCTAGTGTCGAGGTTTGACCTTGGGGTGGTTGATCTCCCATTTGGTCAAAGATGTGCCAATAATCTTCGGGGAATTGAAGGCATGCTTCTAGAGTAAGCATAGAGTTAGCAACCCCAGTTGGCTTTGCAACACTACCTAGGTCTAGGGTCTCAGGAGATATTGTTTCAGACAACTATGGTTCTGCTTTAGCGGCCCCACTAGTTTCCCCTTTTCCTTCTCTTAAGTTACAAGATTTTCCCTCTTGTAGAGGATCAGGGTGTAAACTTATTGTAGCTTGAAAACTCTGTTCTGATCCTCCTACTTAGCTTTGAATCTCAGCGTAAGCTGCAGATGGTAATCCTGCTGCTTGAGGGATAATAGTAAAACGTTTTCCAGGTATAGCCTAGAATCCTACTGACGCTTGAAACTTTGCTTTTCTTATGATTTCATCTATAAAGGTCATTCTCCCAAGTTTCATCGATCCTTTGGGTTTTGTGGGGTTTGGCGGAGGTTTCGGCTCTTTTTCTGTTTCTCTATTTTTAGTCATTCATAAAACAAATTCCTATTCAACCTCTAAGGTTTTGTTGTAAAGTGGGCAAGTAAGAAAGCACTTTACTTGCCAGGTATTCAAGTTCTTACCTTCCATTTTTAAGACCAAATTCTTTCACAGCAAAAATAAAAACAATCACTTGGAACACTCTCCCCGGCAACGACACCAAAATGTTGGCTCACTAACATGTCTTTTTATAGGAAGATCCCTACATTAGTTGTCAACCCGAGGTAAGTATTTTTATCTCAAGAGTGTCAGCATAGTATATGCAGTGAATCTAGAGGTTATCTAATGATGAATCATTGCAATAACTAATGGCTAATTCTTCGATTCAATTCGCACAATTCTGGAAAGAACTATCTATGGAAGAAATACTCTTGACACACTCTGGAATTCTATGCAACTTGTTCCCAAATCAATTGAAACTGAATGCAAATAAGAATCACAATTAGAATTGTTCGAGTAGACTTAAGGCTAACTTACTCGATCAAGGAAAGAAACTATAACTATTGAACAATATTGTTAATCTATAGCAACCCCAGTTAACTTGCAATTCTCAATTGAACAATAACAATAATTGAATAGCAATCGGTAATTGAACAACAATAAGCAAATGAATGGAAATCGATAATTGAACAACAAACAACAATTGAATGGCAAATAGCGATAAAGGATTTATAAATAGCAAACGATCTATATTGCAATCTATAGAAGTTAATTAGTCTTATCTCCAAGATCTATGATAACATCAATTCAAAATGAACAATAATCTGCTATTAACACTAATTCACTCATTCCAATCAAACTGCTACTTAAGTACGTCACACGGCTTCAGTCTGAATCCAATTAATCAACAATGTGAATCAATATCACAAATATTTATGATAAATGAAAGAACTAATGGGTTAACATTTCAATCAATAGCAAAAATTGAATAGAAAAACTTTAACACAAGGGAGCAGTAGAACTTCTCGTGGCCAGGCCCAGAGTTGCCAGAAGCCTCCACTTAATAGGAACTCAGAATATGAAGATGTATCTAACTCAACCTTCTTTTATTAATGCAAGTAACAACCTAAAAAATCATTGAGGTAACATCACATATGTTTTCAAAATGAATAATTACAGATTATTAAAATTTGAACTGACGCTAATTGCCTTTATGCCCTGTATATAACATAAAAGGGTAACTAGATAAAAGCAAATCCTTGGGATCAGGGGATCCTGAGGATTTCGCAATACATACTTTGATCATGTGATAAAATAGCATTGTTTGAGCTGATCTCCCACTTCCTTGTCTGCCCAAGACATTGTAGCTTTTCCCTTTTATGGCCTCATGTTGTTCTTTCAAAGTCAGCGACTTTTGCTGAGTCTACGTCTCTGCACATAAAGATAGAAAAAAATTAGTTTCTTGTACTAGAATTTCCTATTCTATCACCAAGTGCTTTCATCCAAATTTAGCTGATATTTTCCTCATTTTAATCTATAAACAGTGATAAT
Source organism: Pinus tabuliformis (assembly GCA_031772625.1). NCBI lineage: Eukaryota > Viridiplantae > Streptophyta > Pinopsida > Pinales > Pinaceae > Pinus > Pinus tabuliformis. The sequence continues at coordinate 789,655,863 of CM062813.1, read as the reverse complement.
TGTATAAGGATCGTAAATAAAGCATTTTACGAAGAGAAATGATACCTTTTTCCTGTCCCAACACCCGACATTAGCCATCTTCACATATTTGGATGCCTCATATATTTCCATGTGCCAAAGGATAAAAGGAACAAATTGGAAGCTACATGAATAAAATGTATGTTTCTTCGATATTGTGAAAATTCTAAAGCATTTTATATATATATTCCTTGTCAAAGGAAGGCTAAAATTAGCAGGGATGTTACACTCTATGAATATTCCACACTTTGAAAAGAAAGGGACCTTCATCGGGCTCCTCTTCTTGAGAAGAATGATGATATGGATATTTTGGATGGTTCTTCCATACCTGATTCTCAGATAGATATTGTTGATGATCCCATGGAACCCATGGATCCCTTACACCCTCATCCAAGTGATACTCCTTCTGGGAAGAGACTACTTTGGCTACATGACACTCTACAGGATGCTAAGAAATAATTTCATGTCCAAATATTATTTAGAGAAAGGAAGCAGCCATGCAGGTACGAGGGATATGCTTCAACCATGAGTACTACGATTCAAGTCAAAGCCTCCATATTTGAAGAAGCCATAAAGGAACAAGTTTGGAAATATCTTATGGACGAAGAATATGAATCAATTATGAATAATAACATGTGGGATATTGTGCCTATATCGGACGGGAAATTCATCGTAACTTTGAAGTGGTTATTGAAGATCAAGCATGGAGTTGATGGTAGTATTAAAAAATAAAAGGCAAGGTTCATGGTTCGAGGTCTCTCCCTAAAATAGGTAGAATATTATGACGATGTATTTTCACTTGTAGATCGATATACAACCATCCGTTCAATAGTTTCCCTTGCCACAAGTCAAGGATGGACCTTTCATTAAATTGATGTCAAGACTGCATTCTTGCATGGCATGTTATAAGAAGAATTGTATGTTGAGAAACCACAGAGATTTGAAGTAGAGGATTGAAAGAAGCATTTTTGTAGATTGAAGAAGGCATTTTATGGTTTGAAGAAAGCCCCAATAGAATGGTATTCCTACATAGATAGTTATTTGATTAAGCTAGGATTCAGAAGAAGCAAGTTCGATCCCAACCTCTACATCACGATAGGCCAAGGTATGCCACTGATTTTAGTTTTATATGTTGATAAAATATTATTTACAGGTAGTGAGACTCTAATAATAGAGCGTAAGAGAGACCTAGCCTCTGAATTTGAGATTAAGGACCTTGGACTCATGAACTACATTCTAGGCCTTGAGTGTGGCAAAGACCCAGAGAGATTTTCCTTTCGTGATGAAAATATGTTGTGAAGTTATTAGAGAGATTTAGAATGACATAGTTCAAGTCCATGACCACTCAAATGGAAATGAACTTCAAGAAGTTATGTGGAGAAGCTGGAGAACACTAGTTGGCGAATCCATCCAAGTATAAACAGCTGATTGGGGCTTTGATGTTTCTTATGAACACATGTCCAGACATATACTATGTAGTGAATATGCTAAGCCAATTCGTGACTGAGCTTCTCCATACACATTAGACTGCTACCAAACACATTTTGATATATTTGCATGGGACGATCACAATTGGTCTGAGAGATATTCTACTAGAGATGTTCGATTCCATTGATACACCGATGTTGACTGGTCGGGAAATGTTATCGATAGGAAGAGTACGTCTAGATGTTGTTTGAGTCTTGTATATGTCATGATATCTTGGATGAGCATAAAGTAGAAGTCTGTAGAATTGAGTAGTACTAAGGCATAATACATTGTCACTAACATGGTTAGCTACGAATCAGTTTGGCTGAGAAATCTCTTTGGAGAGCTATTTGAGTAGGTTCTAGACATTACAGTGATATATTACGACCATAAGAGTGGGATTTTTCTGGTAGAGAATCTCGTATTCCACGACAACTCCAAGCACATATATATTTAGTAACACTTCATTCAAGACTTGTTGCAGAGAGGAGTCATTCGACTCCATCACATATCGATAGATTAGAACATTGTGGATATTATCACCAAGGTTTTACCAAAAGGGAAGCTCTTGGTCTTTAGAGAGCAACGTTGATTGATGGATGTGCGATAACCTGAGAAGGGGCCTCCCTAATCAAGGACACTGAGCGAGCTTTGCCTCCCTTTTCTAAGCTCCCCAGGTGTGAAAATGAGATAGAGTGTTCCTTGGGTCGAAAGAACCATGGACAATAGGGTATAACCCCTATCGCTTACCCATAAGGTTAGAGTGGTAGCTAATCCTATCTTGGTATTTGCTGAGTATACCCTAGTTGGTATCATATCGACAAGTTTGAGTTGTTGGGATTGCCCCTCCCCATCTAGCCAACGGGTTGAGGAGGTTTGGAGGCATGTCATCCTTCCCTTTTGGCAAGTCACATATCTCATCCAAGGTAGGATTATGATCAAGGTGTTCTACCACATAATTATTAAGGGTCATTTTTGGGAATATCGGTAGCTAATATGACAGGTTTAGTAGTATATCCCTTATATCACCTATTTCTCTATGTCGGGTCATAGTAATAGCCCCCCCATGAGATTCCAGGTAGTATCCCACCGACAGAGTTTTTTGGGTAGTAGCCCACTCACAAAGATTCCAAGTAGTAGCCCAATGGACACAGGGTGGTGGATTTTACTCCTTGATGATTCTTCTTCTTTAGATTCAAGATTTTTTAAGCAGATAGAGTTGAGAAGATATGGTACATATGACAATAGGATGACATATTAATAGATGGACAAATTTCAATAGGTTGAATCTATTAGCTCTCTATAATTTTCCTTAGGCTCAGGAGAGAAATTCAGAGGTAACAGAAAACCACTTGTAAGCTAGAATCTAGCCCTTATATCTCTAGAGAGTGCTCTCTTTGTTTAGGATGTTCAACTACTCTGATGTTAGGCTAGGTATAGTGCTCAGTAGGGTATGATTTTCAAATACTTGCTGGTACAAAAAGAGATAGATGCATTCATCATGGAATCATGCTACGTGATTATGATTGCAGTGATGAAATGAAGAGAAAATGATGCTTCTATAGGGGTGATGTAGGTAGTCTCTTTAGATATTTTTAGGAGGGTGAGTTGAAGAAAAATGGAAAATGACAAAAAGAGCATCAAACGTCAAGATGATTTGTAATTGTCATTTTAGCAGAAAAGATAGATGCCTAGCAAAATGAAACGTAGCAATGTTATGAGTGAATTTTAAATCAAAATATTTATTTAACTAAACAAGAGGATACACTTAAAATTATGATTTTCATATAATATAACTTACAAATAAATAATGCACATCTTGAAAGAAAACTAATACAAGAATCCTTGCAAAATACACCTTTATCTTTCATTCACTGTAAAAATATATAAAAAAATAAGTGCAGTACAAAATCTCCTTTCTATTGAGCTTGACCAACCAATTTCTCAATTACATTCACTTCATAAATAGGCTAAAATGAATCATTTCCCACATCTAGGCGTCCAATTCCTCATTATGATTTCTATTTCTAACTTCTTTAATGAAAATAGAATTGACTGCTAAAGTCTAGGGATTGCTTAACTAAATCTTTTCTAAGCATGTTGCATTAATATCTCAACCCTAAATAAAGCTTATGAGTCACGAAATGATTTATTACAATTATTAAGATCATAAAAACAAATTACAACAAGTTTTGACTTGGTTAACGCATTCAAAAGGATGTATTTTTGGAAGCGAGCATCGGCGCTACGCAACCTCCTAATTCTCAAGAAATGAAAAAATGTAGCATGAAAACACAACGCTCCATGGTTTAGATGTCTTTGGTCGATCCCCGAGCTTCCTGATGACTCTAACATGTGTGAAAAAGCTTGTACATGGATAATTCCCCCTTTAGAAGATGTCTTTCACCACACATAGCATCCAACTTTGACAAATTCATCTAGAGCCAAAAATGTAGTGCCAGTTTCAAAAGTGCGGCAACATATTTTCACATGGTTTGAGTGATAGTGATGTTTCTAGACAAGACACACATGTTGGTGATGATGCTAAAACTACAATAATCATGCCACATACCCCTTTTCAAGCCTCCTTTTTCCATAAATACTAAACATTAATCTCCCAACCAAAAACTTCTAACCCTAATGCTAGTTAGGGCATAACATGTTGTGAAATTTTCTTCTTCAAAAATGACTTTAAAATTATGACTAAATGTGGTTGCAAGAGGAACATTATGCAAAACGTTATGATCGGGAACCTCAACCCTATAAACAAGCATACCTTAGGCAAAATTCAAAAATCAAAATTGTGTTATTTCACCCCTTCCGTCATTCAAACTTTGGTTGCCTCAGCCAATAAGTCCAATTTTCCTCTATGTTTCCCGTGCATCTTCCTTAACTGTTGTTTGGTGGCTCTTAGTTCTTTTCTCATACAAATATTTTCCGTGCATACATTTTTCATTTTCTTGTGTAGTGGAAGAGATCTCTTCAACATGTATTTGGAATTGTCTGTTATTAGCTGATAGATGTCCAGAAGGTCACTCATTTGTTTCCTAGCCATTTCATCCTGCTTCTTGAGCTCAAAAATCTCCCTGTGAGCCTCCTTCAGTTTCCTTCTCAACCTCTTAAAGTTGTGCTTCCCCTCATCTATCTTTGTCTTCTCTTCTGGCATGATCTTATCTTCTTTTATTTGTAGTTTTCTTGAATGAGGATCTGGTAACCCTACTGGTTGGAACTTCTGCCTTTTTAACATCCTCTTTTATTAACTTTTCTTTTCGTTGGATTTGGTAGCAACTGGTGTAGGTTTAACCATTTTCACATCTTCAGTAGGTTCATCTATCTTTTCTAGAATGAATTTATTTAATTCCCTATCTTCTTACTACAACTATGCAATCACCATATGGGCCTTCTTCCAATATTCTTACAATTGAGAAATCCCTTTAAATTTTTCAATAATAACCTCATCTTCTTGTATGGCTTCCATGGCTTCAAATGTTTTCTCCAAGGGAACCCTTTTTGCAAAATACCTAGTGAGAGGATTTTTAGGGACATCCACCACTTCTAGTGAAAATTGTAGCCTCTTTCCCTTCTTCTTTTCTGTTGACTGCACTATATCTTACGGCCTCTTCACTAAACTTCCAGTTGGGGATTCAATTTATTTTACCACTTTTGACAACGATTCTTTCTTAATCAAGGAACCAGTTGGCACATCATCCACTAGGTTTGAAGAATAAGAAAATGACTATCATGATTGATTTATGTTATTTAGCTCGTCCAATAATGATAGCACATCAAGAGGATACAAAGAGAAACACCTTCTTTTGCCAATTAATAAATTTGAAACAAAAGGGTTCAATGGCGAAGCAAATTAAGGACTTCCAAAAATTGAATATTAGCGTAAGTGATATTCCATAGGAGCATAGGATTGATGTATTCATAGGGAGTTTGAAGGAGAACATCTAACATGAGGTTCTTCTTTGGGAACCTAATTCACTGGAGAAGGCATTCAGGGTGGAAAGAAAATTTGAAAACAAAAATATGGCATCAAGGAAGCCTACCACTCAAAACTATAAAGATGGAAGCATTTTTTCTCGTAGCCTTCCACAACCTACAAGGTTTCACCACAACAGTTGGAGGAAAAATGAGCAAAAGGGCTTTGTTATTTTTGTGATAGGAAATACACTAAAGGTCACATGTGTGCTGAGAATAAATTATTCTACATAGATTCTGAAGAGGAAGAAAAAGTAACAAGAAACATAAAAAGAGGAGCATATACACTATGAACTAAGCAGAAAGAAAAATAAATGAATTCGACCATATATTGCAATGCACTCAACGAAATTACCACTCCTCAAACTCTCAAGACAGAAGGATGTATCAAGAAGAAAAAGGTAATAGTATTGATTGATTCAGGTAGTACTCATAATTTTGTTCATTGTAAAATAGCCAAAAAATTCATTTGCTTCCTATATCCAAAACCCGAGTGTCAAGTGATGGTTGCAAGTGGAGGAACTATAAATTTCTCTAGAAAGTGCCATATTATCAAGCTAACCATGGGGAAATATGTATTGAATAGTCCAATGCTTTCCATTCCAATGGGTGGTGTTGATGTTGTACAAGGAGTCCAATCGTTACAATCTTTGGGGACAATAGCTTTTAATTTTCAAGAAATTTTCTTGCTTTTTTCTTGGAAGGAAAGGATGTTGAATTAATGGGCATCATAGAAAACCATGAAATATAATGAGCTCTAATTCCATATAAAAAAATTGAAGAAAGAAAAATGAGGCATAATTTCACAAGTATTCTCGCTAGAGGTTCAAACATCAAAATCATCTATTTCTCCAAATCTCAAAAAAGTATTGAACAATCATTCCAAAGTATTAGACTCCCAAAGGCCTCCCACCTATCCATTATCATGATCATGCTATTCATTTGATTCTAGGAAGTGTTCCTCCAAAAATCAGACCTTATAGATATCCCTAAGCCCAAAACAGTGAAATTGCATGTTCCTCCAAAAATAAGACCTTATAGATATCCCTATGCCCAAAAGAGTGAAATTGAATGTATGGTTGTAGAAAAAAAATCAATATCGTCATACAACTTTTTGATTTCATAGCTATTTTTTGGCCACAAATTACTGAGCTTGCTAAGGTCAATGAACTTTTCAATGCGGAGAAATAACGCTCCAAGCCTAGAAAATAGCTTTGATGACACTCGAATTTTACTTGCTCGTTTTCTGAATGGTTCTTTGGAGTTGTTTTGTCTTGGAGAAACCATGATGTGATATTGGCTTTCAAAGGTCAAGTTTGAATTATCTTAGTTAATATTGCATCTTCTTCATCTTAGTAGACCCCAACCTCAGTAGACATGTATCAACCTTTGTATGAGTCTCAGTGCACTCGAACTTTAGTAGACAAGTATCAATAATTCTATTCATGTGAAATATCCATGTTTATTGGTGAGACATCTAGTAATAATGGAAGGGTGAAGAGACAAATTATAACATCTTTGGATCCTTCTGCTTGTAGTCAATTTTCTTTAAGAGTTCTTTCCTTTTAATCAAGAAATTGGACCAAATCTTTGACAAAAAAGTGAGAAAAAAAACCAAAATCATTTTACAATATAAAACATAATATTTTTGGCTATTATCCAACCTACAAAAAAAATAAGAGATTAATATCATTTGCATTGATTATAAAACCAACCACACATTTTTGCAATTTAATAATCCTATGAACTTACCTTTGGGCCTATTTGGGAAAATTTCTAATTTAAAATTGAAAAGAAAAGTGGATATTGAAAAGTCAAGATATTTTTAATAGAAAAAATATCCAACCTCCAAAAATTAAAAGATTAATATCATTTTCATTGATTATAAAACCAACAACAAATTTTTGCAATTTAATAATCCTATGAACTTACCTTTGGGCCTATTTGGGATAATTTCTAATTTAAAATTGAAAAGAAAATTGGATATTGAAAAGTCAATATATTTTTAATGGTCACTTTTTTATTAATTAGAACGGCAACATAAACTACAACATTTTTTTTTACAATATCACTAAAAATGTGCAGTTGCCACCAAAATTTCTTTGATTACAAGACCAACTCGGACATGAAGATTTTGAGCCCGTAGCCTAATGGATAAGGCGTCCTAACTCGTTTTGTGTAGCCATCGATAGGAACGTTGATGATATCAGCACTGGCATTATATCAACACTGGCATGTGCTATAATGGAGGCCGGTCTAACTGCCCAGTTTGCAACGACAAGATGAGAACGACTATGCCTGCCTCAAGCGATCACTAAATTCTTAACAGCATGATATTGGGATCATATAAAATGTCAAATTTGAATATTAGTTTTATAATCTATTATAAATATGCGAAAACGTACTGTTTTTTAATTTAATTTAGATAATGTGAAACTTAAAATAAACATATATTTCGTTTATTAGTTAACTTACATGGCTACCACCTTTCATTTAAGGGATATTGTTGTCACAGTGATAGAATATGTAATTTTCTTGACACAGTTTCCACCCTTTGAGTGTTGAAGTATTCTATTATTTTTAGATGCTGAATCCACATTTAATTAAGATAATTAATTTGGTATAGTTTAAAATTTTAATTTGGTATAGTATAAAATCATGATTGCTAGTATTCACATTTTGTGATTAACTAATTAGTATGGTTAGCATTTTGTGATTAGATAATTAGTAGAATGGAATGTTATTAAAATTAATATTTTTGTTTGGTATGTTTAGTGTTTGGGTGGTTTTTATATTCATAAAAATATAAGAATCAATATTTTTCATTAATTTATAAAAGAAAATATGTACATAAATTATAACAAATTAATAATTAAAAATAAGTGAAAATGACAACAAAACTACTAAACCATATCATCAGAAAACTCTTTCAATAGAAAAAACCACCATCTAAAATATATTCAATGTCTTTTTCAACGAAGAAAAATGTACACATGGAATAATTTACGATCAACTATTTTTTAATTTCCTCTTACAACCAAACCAAACCAAACCAAACCAAATCAAATCAAATCAAATCAAATCAAATCAAATCAACACTTTACATTTCCTAATCTAATCAAATCAAATCAACACTTTACATTTCCTGATAAAACAAATTAGTACACTAGCTTCTAAGACCTAATATCTTGAAGTTTCTTACCATAAATAACTGGAAGCCATTAAATATGTTTCATCACAGGAAATATTAAAAACGAATACTATCATAAGTCACATTATTAGCTTTTGTAAAATCTATATAACATAAAAACTAAACTATGTATTTTTTGTTTTATTATAAAATTGTTATTTTTATATAATTTTTTAAAATAATTACATTTCCATTTTTAATAAATATAATTTCGAATTTATTATTTAGATTTTCTTTTAAATTTTCATGAAATAAATAATTAAAAAAATTATTTTAAATTTTCATAAAAATAGATGATTAAAAAAAAACATAAATAACCCAATTTAGAAAATTTAGAAAATATTCCTTGGAATGATAATTAAAAAGAACAGAAACAGAGGAGCAAATTTAGAATATATTCTTTGTAAATTATATGCATCACAATTAAAAAGAACGTAAACAGAGAGCACCAAATTTAGAAATTATTCTTTGTAGATTATATGGATCATAATTAAAAAGAACGTAAACAGAGAGGACCAAATTTAAAAATTATTCATTGTAAATTATAACATCCCTATGTGAATCCAACGAGAAGAAAGTTTATATCAATCTGCCGACGAGGAGAAATTTTATATCAGTATTATATGGAAAAGCGTTCGCTATTTGCATTGTATTTTCTATAACTATTTAAAAAAATTAATGAACATTTCAATGTTTGCATTGTAGCTTATACACTAATAACATAATACAATAGCAAACCCTGCAAATACGGAAAATCTATGACAGAGAGATTGAAAATATATGACAGAAAGACCCTAAATGATGTAGAATCATGCTAAATCAGAGGTTTCATTGTTTCACAAAATGGTTTATTCATTAAAAAAGAATGGAATATGGTGACAAATTTAATCTTAGTAAAACTCCAACATAATATTTATTGCGACCAATGAATATTTCAATTATCGGGTCTGGTTTCGACAATGCCCATAAAATCGAATTCGTAGAAGGTTTGAAAAATGCACCGCCGGAAGAACAACATTCTGAAGGGAAGCTCAATGGAAGGGAGCAAGGATCTTCTAAAGCTAGAGCACTAGCCACTGGCCATGTGTACAATCTTGATGAATCTTCCCCTCTGTGCAGGATCCATTTCAAATTCAATTTGAATAGTGGGAATGATTTCTAAAAAGCCACCCTGAGTATCACCCTTCCATTGTCGGCTAATGCCTCCTATGAAGTCATTCCATACAGTAGATGGAGCTACCACAAATCTCATTAGAATATATTTCTTTCCAATCCTACCCATTCCAATTGACTTTGGCCAGGTTTTAAGAAAATACACTTGTGGCGATGGTGGTAAAACATTATTTCCATGCAATTGCATCTCTTACAAGTTTGATGGATCATCAATATCGTTCGAAATTTTGACAATTAGGTTGAAATCGAGGACAAATCCATCCCTTCACATCTTTAAATGTTCCTAAAGCTCAAATCGACGAAAATCCCATCACTCTAGAGCTTCGAATGTTTCTAAACACCATTCCAACTTTATATAAATAAAAGCGTGAGTTAACTGTATGATTCATGAAAGTGGTGTGCTCAGCCAAAACAAACCCATATGCTTCTAATTGTACGATTCATGAAAATGGTGTGCTGTCCCAAAACAAACCGATATGCTTCTAATTGTACGATTCATGAAAATGGTGTGCTGACACCAACAAACCCATATGCTTCTAAGTGTATGATTCATGAAAATGGTGTGCTGAGCCGAAACAACCCATATGCTTCTAACTGTATGATTCATAAAAATAGCGTGCTTAGCCAAAACAAACCCATATGCTTCTAACTGTATGATTCATAAAAATGGCGGGCTGAGCCAAAACAAACCCATACGGTCCAAGCACCGCAGTGAAACAGGCTTTTGGGATGAATAACGACCGTTTAAACATGCTTTTGGGATGAATAAAGATAATTTTACGAGTAGAAAGAAAATGGGCTAAAATTGTTAGGTGCGGAAGCTTGTTCTTCCTAATAACTTTATCCAATCTCAAATAAAATTTGTATATTTGAAAACGACTCCAATTTCTTCCACGGTAAAAAAATAGTGTCACCGAACATATGACCTGACAACTATGCGATTCGTATCATTGATTGTATGATCGTTTCATCACAACAACAATCATACCTACAAATTTTCATATCACATTAAAAGCAATGAATTCTATCGGGCTGAGTGTGTCTAAATGGTTTTCATTATTAAAAAAAAAAGAAAAAAACCTAACGACATATTATTAATTCATTAAATGTTTGAAAAAAATAATAATTGAGCTTTATAATATTTTATTTAATTATTTTAAATTAATTAATTTTATAAAGTTATTTAGATGTTTAACTAATTTTTAGTTAAAATTTGTTTTAGTATTTGAAATTAAAATCAATATAATGACATTGATAATAGTGAAATATTAAACTAAATTAAAATAAATTTTATTTAAAAAATATTATTATCACAAATAAATTTTGAAAGTCAAATGGAACTAATGTGGAGTTAGATGGAATATCATAATAGGTTTTTCTTATTATGATACATGTGGCATTTATAGTTTTTTTAATAGGTTTGTTTTTAATGTGTATTAGTTTATTTTTATAAAAAAAATTGATGTTTGTCTATAGTTTAAGATTGATTTGGATTTGTAAGATAATCTTCGGCATAATCACATAGCGAATCTTTCGCACACTGGTTGGTTCGAAACGCATCGACAAAAGATTCGCTATGTGATTATGCCGAAGATTATCTTACAATATTATGGATCACAGAAGTCTAAATTCCTCATTGACTTGGATTGTTTATTTTTTAGATCTTTTATTATTAATAATAATAAACTAGTAGCTATAGGAATATTAATTGATTTTAATCATCATTATTAGAAGATTATTGTATATTATAATATTATTATTGTTAAACTAGTCATTATATTAGTTGTCATAGGAATATTATCATTATTAAAATATTAATCTTTTATATGATTTTTTGGTCTCTATATCGCCCTCTATTTAAGCTTGTGCCATGATCTCATCTTTATCTGGTCCTGTTAAGCTTGTGCCATGATCTCATCTTTATCTGGTCCTGATGCTGAACCACACTAGTTGGTTCCAAACGTGTGGCAAAATTTTCTCCTATGTGATTTCTACGAAAATAGTCTTCTTAATGTAATAATTCAATTTTTGTTATTTTTTATTATTATTTAAATTTATCTATTTGTAAGGTGATTGTTTGATGTCTTATTATAGCATGTTTAATAACTTCCATTTCTATTAATTACTATTTTTGTTTTTTAGATTTATTTCTTTTTAATTTAGTTTTTTTTTTCCCTTTTTCTATTCTTTATATTTCCATAAATTATAGTTTTTCACCATAATTTTAATTTAAAATACTTATTATTGTATTAAAATAGATATTTTAATAAATTTAATTACAAAAAATGATATATATTAATATAAAATAAAACACATAAATATATATTTGAAAAATAAACATATATATTAAAGTGTATATATGTTAATATAAACAATTAATCATATTTCATTTTTATAATGATATACAATAATACAATATTTTATTTTTGTGAGAAAATCTTTGTTTTTATTGTTTTTTAGTTTAATTAAACAATATTTAAACTAATCTCTAAGTACTATTACTATGTAGCCTTTGTTTATTTAAGTTATTTCAATTTAGAAATAAAAATACAACATTATTATTATTATTATTTTATTCATTTTTAGAAATTGACTTATTTTTTTTATTAAAAAGTAATTATTTTTAAATGTGATTTTCTGAAAAACTAACAATACACCTATGTCTTAAATCTAGGATTTTCTCCAATGGTCTAGTAAAAACATACACTCTCCTTTCTCTCTCCAAATCCCCAAGTTGATCAAAATGGGGACTTGTGATTTATGGTACTAGATTCTATTTTGAAAAAGTATTGGGATGTTTATTCTTACCAAAATTAAATAGGTATTATACTGCATCTCGATGGTCACATTTTACTATTGCGAAAACAATTAAAAAAAACGTTGTTATGAAAAACTTACATAATGTTAAAGAAAAACAATGACAAGCTATATAATCACCCAAATAGCCAATACCATAACCAATACCATAAGGATCACCCAGCGACATCACACCACAATTTAGGAATCACTTTCTTCCCATGAAACCTCATGAACTAAAATACATCTATTGTGAATTAGCACAATGAGGTCACACTTTCACTCAAATGCCAAAGTAGCTTTCCGGTTAGGAATTATTATTTCTAGTTTTTCACCTTTTTCAATCATTTAGATTTCGGATGAGGGGCTAGTTTTTTCCCTTATCACATGACTATTCCCTCCTAAGCTACAAATATCCTTCCATTTTGGAATGTTGATCATAAGTTCATAGTTCCTATTCCCTCCTAAGCTATAAATATCCTTCCATTTTGGAATGTTGATCATAAGTTCATAGTTCCTATTAGTTTGTACACAAGCTGGCTCACCATCTTTTTGTTAGCACTTCACTTTAAAGAAGCTTACATTATCCTATTAAACTAAATGCTGATTTCCATTTCCCCTCATGTTCGGGCTCGTTTTCTGAATTTCACTTTAGCCTATTCTTAACTTTAGCTTCTCTACCCAATATCCAACTTATCTCAATGGGCGCTAGTGGACACGAAGCACAAAATAAACAATAAGATAGAAGAAACTTAATAATCTTATCCAACTCTCTTGTAATAGTGGAAATCTCACAAACACTCAACATCAAAGAAAAAGCACATAGTTTGGGACATCGTGGTTACGGAATAGGTTAGCAAACTAGAAATTGAAAAAGCAAATAGTTTGGGACATCGTGGTTGCACTCAAGCGATAGGTTAGCAAACTGAAACTGAATGTGGCACTCTTTACTCCATTATGATGCACATGCATTATAAAAAGAATATTTCCTATCATTTGATATAATAAATGTAATATATATATATAGTTGGAATTAGAGTGGTTAAATTTTATTTGCTATCATGTAATATAATAAATGTATTATCTATATAATTGGAATTAATATGTATATAGTTGGAATTAAAGTAGTTGAATTTTATTTGGTATTATGTAATATAATAAATGTATTATGTATATAATTGGAAGTAGAGTAATTTGAGGGATAGTAGAGATATTTGAAGAGTTGGGCTTTTATTTTTTAATAATATAGGATAAGAACTATTTTTTCATAATGGAGGTCAATTACCTATGACTTCTATAAATACATTTTCTTTACATAGAAAAGTCATACAAAAATGAAAAAAAAAATGTTAAAAGTGAGTGGTCAACATATCATATACGAAAATTATAAGGATGTGATCAAAATGGCAACGTTTGTATTGATAGAATAATGCCCATTGGTTAGCTCTAGGAAAGAGAGTTTGAACCACGAGAGTATGGCTCTATAGAACACTCTACATTGATCATCCAAATTACACATTAAATAGAAAACATGATTTTAGGGATGTGAAATCAACATCCTAAGAAATAGAATCTAATTCCTATCGTGAAGTTATGTGAACCAACTCTACCTATTCTAGGATATTCTCCATTATCTTCAACACTCCTCCTTAATGGAAAATGGGTTCACATATATGCCTAACATGTCCCTAAAACCTCTGAAAATTAACTTTTCTAAGAGTCTTAGTGAAAATGTCTGCAACATTATCACATGTATTACAATATTCCAAATGGATTTCTTTAGATTGCACTTTCTCCCTGACAAAGTGGAATTGTGTATCATTATGTTTAGTGTTTTTGTGAAACACCGGATTATTGGCATGTTTGATTGAACTCTGATTGTCGCATCTGATTGTTTGTGTGATTGTTTGTTCTTCCCCAACATCCTGGACAAGTCTCCGCAACCAAACTGCCCCACACGTTGCTGCACACATGGCTTGATACTCTGCTTCTGCTGAGGACAAGGAGACTGTTTTCTGCTTCTTGCTACTCCATGTGATCACTCAAGATCAAAGACTGAATGCATAACCTGTTATAGATCTGCGATCATCTACATTTCCAGCCCATTCTGAATCTGCATATCTTGCCAATCTAACAACAAAAGAGTCAGTGTAAATAATTATGTAATCTACAGTACCTTGTAGATACCTCAAAACAATCTTCGCTGCATTCCAATGGCTTTCAAGTGGCTTACACATAAATTGGCTTAGCACACTGACTACATAAGCCAAATCAGGTCTAGCGGTGGTTAGGTAGATTAGAATCCCAACCAGCTGTTTGTAAAGTGTTGCATCCGCCATTTTCGAGCCATCCTCGCATTGCAATTTGATGTTCTGCTACAATGGTACCGCTGCAGTCTTACACTCATCAATTCCAAACTTTTCTAACAACCTTTTAAAATACTTTTTTTCCGACAAAAATGTTTGACCTGAATCTCTGCAGATCTCAAGACCTAAATAGTATATAAGTTCACCAAGGTGCTTCATCTCAAACATATGTGACATATGTTCATTGATTTCATCAATTAGATATGTAGAATCACCTGTAATTATCAAATCATCTGCATATAATGAAATCAACACTACGCACCCTTGTTCATATTTCATGGTGTAAAGATTAAGGTCATTCTTACTTCTATTATAGCCAGCTTGTAGAAAAAATGAATCAATTTTCTCATATCACGACCTGGGATCTTGTTTTAGTCCATAAAGTGCTTTCTTCAATCTACAAACTAAATGTTCTTTTTCTTTCTGGACAAACCCTTCCAATTGCTCTAGATAAACCTCTTATTTTAGTTCTCCATTCAAAAATGTAGAATTTAAATCTATTTTGTGTAACATCCAATGCTTCTTAGTAGCTAAAGTGATTAACATTTTGATGGTGTTTAATTTAGCGATAGGGGCGAAGGTTTCTTCATAGTCTATCCCTTATTTTTATGTGTACCCCTTTGCAACCAGCCTAGCTTTCAGTTTTTCTATAGTTTAATCTGCATTAATTTTTTATTTGTATAACCATTTACAACCTGCGGTTTGTTTTCCTCTAGGACATTCAACCAATTCCGAAGTGCTATTTCTGATTCTTGAATCATATTCCTATTCCATGGTTGTTTTTCATTCACTACTTTCATTTTGTTCTTTATAACTAGATAGTTAAACCACATTCATCATACTAGTTATAAAAGCATTTTTCCTATATCTTGCTCGCATTTGAGCTTTCCTACCCAATCTCCTGAGTGGTGCTGTGGTGGTTTCAGACCTTATCTGATCATCATTTATTTCTTCTTGCTGCTGCTATTGTTGTTGTTGATGTTGCTGCTACTACTGTTGCTGTTGTTGCTCCTGCTGTTGTTGTTGTATCCATCCTCTACCTTTGTCTGCTGCTAACCTTGATTGTTTTCTGCTTCTTCTTCTAGAAAGTAAGAAATGTCCCATTCCTCATAGTGTTCATCCAGTTCTTCATGATCCTACTCATGGAATTTAACATCTCTACTAACAAAAAACTTGTGAGTAGAGGGATTAAATTATCTGTATGCTTTAGATGATGAACAATACCCTATAAATGTACATCTGATGGCTTTTGAATCTAATTTTCTTTTATCTTCCTTTGGAATGTGGGCAAATGCTTTAGATCCAAATATGCTTACGTGTTTTACTACAGGCTTATATCCATATAATGCTTCAAAAGGAGTTTTAGACTCGAGACATTTTGTGGGACTCCTATTTTTCAAATAAACTATAGTATTCATCGCTTCAGCGCAAAAACCATTAGAAAGATTCTTACCTTTCAGCATAGTTCTAGCACATTCCACTAGCGTTCTATTCTTTCTTTCTGTTACTCCATTCTGCTATGGAGTATGGGGTGTTGTGAACTGCTGCAAAATTCCATGATCTTTGCAATATCTGATAAGATCACCCTTCCTCTATTCTCCCCCTTGATCATAATAGAGAATTTTTATCAGTTTCCCTGTTTGTCTTTCAGTCATAATTTTAAACTACTTAAAGTATTCGAATGTATGACTCTTCTTACTTAAGGAATACACCCAAGAAAAATTCATACAGTCATCAATAAACTGTAGAAAATACAATGCGCCTCCTAGTGATTTTGTCTGCATGGGTACATAAAGGTTTGTGTGCAATAATTCCAGTATATCCCTCTGTTTATTTTCTACTCTAACATGCAATTCTTCTCTATGGGTTTTTCCTAAAGTACACGCATCACAATCATTATGTACTTGCTTTATCATAGGAAGATCTCTTACCATTTCCTTCCTTTGTAGTAACAGCAAATTATTGTAGTTGATGTGGTCGAATCTCTGATGCCAAAACTCTTCTATAGTCAGGCTCGTTGTTGTCAATGCTCGAACCAGTGCAGGTCTCACATCCAAATTGTATAGTCCACCTGTTTGGATTCTTGTAGCAATTTTTTTTCATGCCATCTAGCAGATCTTTAATGTAACATTTAGATTTTAAAAAATCAACTTTCAAAACTTGGCCTGCAATCATAGATACAGAAATCAAGTTCTTTGTTATACCAGGCACATACATAACATTATAAATTTGTTCAATATTACCATCACCTAGGTAAATATGTGCGCCTTCGTTGATTTCTTTAAAATCCTTGAGCCAATGCTTATTCCCTGTAATGTGTGATGACACTCCTGAATCTACATACCAGATGTTTGCATCAACACTTTCATCATGATCTAGCATGAACAATCTGAAATTCTGCACTTGATAACCATTCGCGAGATGACTTACATGTCTTTTTGGCTTCCGCTCTTCTTCATGATATTTCTTTTTCTACACTCCCTGGCAATATGACCTAATTTTTTGCAATAAAAACATTTAGTTTTAGAGTATTTTCTATTGGGATGCATACCTTGAGTCTAATTTGGCCGTTTTTGTGAACTTGCTTCGTTTTTCTATTGTGGACCTCCTTTCCCTTTGTAGAAGTTATTCTTCGCCATTAATGCAAGATCGACACTCTGGGGCTTCAAAGTCGATATCCTCTCTTCTTCATGAATCAGTGTACCTGTCAGCTCTTCAAAATGCGGGATCTTCTCTCGGGAAATTATCCCAGTGATGAACACTTGATAACCATTAGTGACACCATTCATTGTAATGGTTACAAGATCTATATCGTCAACTATATAACCAATCAACTAATTTTTTCTTTAGATCCTTAATCCTTGCTACGAATGAAGCAATTTTTTCATTCTCCTCCATCGTCAAGGACAAGATCTTACTCTTGTGGAACAAAAGACGATTTGAATTCCTGATCTTGTACAATTCCTTCCAAATTCCGCAAATCTTGTTATCTGACTTACCTTCCGTGATGTGTGGTATAATGCAGTCTTTCACTGACATCTTTAACATTGTCCTTGCTCTACTTTCTCATTTCTCCCAATATGGGGTCAATGTTGATCCATACGCAGGCTTCGATTCATCCCCATTGACAATCATCCAAGCACTCTGCACTTCTAGCAGAGTCTGCATCTTGCAAATTGGAACCATCAAGCTTGTTGTGCTCATTCATGCATGCTTCAAATATATTGTTATTCATCATGGTCATTTAGAAAAGAAAAAAAATTGATAAGTAAAAGATGTTAAATTTACCCCAAATTTGTGATAGAGACAGATCATTTCTCTTCAATGTTCTTTGATCTCGCAACACACCTGTAGATCACCTTGGCTTCCTTCTCAGCCTCTAGACAACCTTATGTTGTCAGCTACAACCTTTTTCTTGGCTTCCCCTCGCAATCACGCCTTGTTGTTGGCTTCCACGATCATCGCAGATATGTGTGTCATTTCTATATTGTCATTGCAATTGTAGATGTATTTCTTGCGACAAAAAAGTTAAAAATATGGGCAAAGGAGCTACAGTGCCCTCATCATAGAGGCACACTCACAACGAGCGATGATCTCAGAATCATCACAATTACCCTCCTCACAACTGCGATGATCTTAGTTCAAAGAACCACCCGCTAGCTAGTGTACAAGTTCCTCGACCCTGACACTCTGATACCATGATAAAAATGCCAATGTTTGTATTGATAAAATAAAACCCACTGGTTAGCTCTATGAAAAAGAGTCTGAACTAGGAGAGTCTAGCTCTGCAGAATTCTCTACATTGATCATGCACATTACACATTAAATAGAAAACATGGTTTAGAAAAACATCCTAAGAAATAGAAACTAATTCCTATCCTGAGGTTACGTGAACCAACTCTACATATTGTAGGATATTCTCCATTATCTTCAATAGGATGTAATCCTACAAGTTTTAGGCATCGAGTAGAATAGTGAGACTGTTATTTGTATGTATGGGTTGTTGTGAGGGTACATTGTGTTAGAGAGTGTTGTGTGCTCCTCTACGACTCTATTTGCACACTATCAATTCTAAGGAAGGGTGATTTTTGTGCTCTTGATGTGCGTGTATATCTATGAAACAAGCGTGAAAACTAAATCTTGAAAATCGTTTGAGGGCGATTCTATGTTAGTGATCATGAGTTCCAGATTGCTTTAGTAGAAGCTCTTTGCAAGGTGAATTAAAAAGGACAATTGAAGCAAAAAGTTCTATGAGAGAATAAGATGCAACAGAGAGATGATTATTGGAACAATTGAATGAGATTTTAGTGCATTTGTCTATATCATGAATCTTGAATATATTAATGAGCATTCTCAAGCCATTATTGAGTAATTGTAAGCACCTTTCAAGGAAAAATCATATGGAGAAGATCATGGCATGAGATTAGAACTTTGCACCAACAGTTAATGATCAAGTTGGCCTTCTGTTGGATATGACTATGATATTTAGGGAAAATGGGATGCTTATAACAAATGTAGAGGTGACACAAGGGGTGAGAATGCTATATATGTTTTCTATGTTAGTGACGTAGCTGGAAACTCTATTGGTCCAAGGACTACATGAGCTATTGGTCGAGAAATCAGACTAACAATTTTGCAAGTAAGGGAGAATTGTACGTGTATGGAATCTCCTCCAAGGGAACCTGCCATCCCCTTCTCCTTTGGAAGTCTTTTGAAATCAAAGTTGGCATGATTTCTCTACAGCCTTGGATTGATTAAATCCTATTCCTAAATAGTTTATGTGCCTCATATGTACATACTTACTTGTCGATGGAAAGGGCATTAGACCTGTAACTTTTTGTTCTATTTGTAATGGTGCCACAAATTTTGTTTGTTAGTGTATATTCCTCTACATGGTAAAGAATTAGGGTAAAAAATATACACACATTCCTTTTAACTTTTGATAGGTAAATAGTGGAACACATGATTATTTGAAGGAATGGTTATGAAATTATTTTGATGGTTTAGATTTTACAAAAGGGACCATGGGGGGTCGTTCTCATCCTCCTTGTAATTACACAGGGAGCACATGCCAAGAAGATGAATAATTATTAGTGTTTATTTAACTTACCTAGCTACCATCCTTCATTTAACTAATATGGTTGTCACAGTGACATAATATTCAATTTTTTTGACACAATTTACACCATTTCCGTGTTTAATTATTCTATTATTTTTAGATGCTGAATATACATTTAGTTAAGATAACTAATTTGGTTATTTCAAAATCATGATTGTGAGTATTCATAAACCACAGTAATCAATAGAATGAATTATTATTATTATTGTTAGAATTTTGTGGTTAAATAACTAGTATAATGAAATGTTATTAAAAATTGTCCTTCCAGAACTTCATTATGATCATGGGGCTGGTGGACACTAAAACAATTAACGAAACCTTCACTTGGAACAACAAAAGGGGAGGGGCTCATCAAGTAGCTTCGAAACTTGATAGGTTCATGATTTCAGAGGACCTATTTCTCTCAAGACCTGCAATGAGAGCCTCCATTCTGCCCTTTGGAGGATCAAATCATTGGCCTGTACAACTGGATGCCACCTTTATGGGCACTATGAGAAACAGACCTTTCAGGTTTGAAAATCCTTGGCTCTCACACCCTAATTTCACTAACAACATTGTTAAATGGTGCAGAGAGGAGTTCAACATTCAGGGCACAAAAATGTACATGCTCCACTAGAATCTTAAAGATATAAAATCCCATCTTAAAGTTTGGAACAAAAATAAATTTGGAGATATCTTCAAAGCCAAAAGAGAAACTGAACAGAAGCTCCAGGAGGTCAACCATATCATCATCACTAATGGCTTCAACAAAGAGCGGTAAAAATTAACTAACTCTCTGCAGGAAGAATGGGAGGATCGATGTTTACAAGAAGAAATTTTCTAGAGGCAGAAATCAAGGATACAATGGATTAAAGAGAGAGAAAGAAACACAAAATTATTCCACAAATCCACTATGGCTCATAGGGCACACAACAAAATCACAAACATCGAAGACTCTCAAGGAATCGAGCTTGTTTTTCACAATGATATGGAATCGATCCTTGTTCAGCACTTCTGCAATATTGCAAAGGAGCCTTTGGAGTACATATCTAGGTTCATTGACCATTTCACTTAGTATATCCCTTAGCTGGTTACCATAGAGGATAACCACAATCTCAACGGGCCAGTATCAGAAGAGGAGGTTAGTGTAGTGATTAATGAAATGCAGAACGGAGAAGCACCAGGCCTGGATGGATTCAATGTAGACTTCTTCAAAGCCTGTTGGAAAACTATCAAACATGGCATCCTTGAGGTTGTGGAAGAGTCAAGAAGATCCAAAAATTTTCTAAAAGCTCGGAATGCATCCTTCATAGCTCGAATTCCAAAATAAGAAAATGCCATGACTCTAGATAGTTTTCGGCCTATAGCCTTATGTAATGTGGTGTATAAAATTATCTCCAAGGTAATAGCCAATCGACTCAAACCAGCTCTACCCTCTCTCACATATCGGAGGAGAAAACAGGCTATGTGGAGGGAAGACAAATCCTCAACAGCATCATCCAATCTCATGAGGTGGTACACTCTCTCAAAAGCAACAAACAAGCTAGTATGATCATTCAGTTGGACCTCACGAAAGACTGTGACAAATTGAGATGGGCCTACATAACAAAAATTCTAAAAGCCTATGGTTTTGATCAAAATTGGATAAGATGGGTCATGGCATTAGTTACCTCAACCAGCTTTTCCATATTTCCTAATGGAGCTCCATCAAGGACCTTCACTCCCTCTAGAGGGCTAAGACAAGGAGATTTTCTTTCACCGTTCCTCTTCGTCCTCATGATGGAAGGATTAGGTAGAGCGATTAAAGTTCCAAATGCTAAAGGTCTAATTCAGGTTATCAAACTCACTGCGGATGGAGAGGCAAATACTCATCAACAATTTGTAGATAACACAATGTTGCAGGGCATACCTACAGTCAAGGAAGCCAAAGCAATCAAAAACATCTTAAATGACTTTGCTATGGTAGTAGGCACTGAGGTAAGCCTTAACAAGACCAAAGTTTTTTTCCTTAATACTAATATTGCTATCAAGAGAAATATTACCAAAATTCTTGGATTTCAAAGAGAACAACTACCTTTCAAATATCTTGGAATTCCTCTTACTGACAAACCACTATGCAAGAAAGTGTGGGAACTAAATTTAAATAAAATTTAGGACAAGATCAGAAAATGGACATGCAGATTGCTAAATCTGGCAGGATGCCTTGTGCTCACACAGGCAGCCTTGCAGGCCATTCCCATTTTTATGTTTTCAGCTCTTCCTACTCCTAAAGGTATTAAACAACAAATAAGAAGCATAAAAAAGGACTTTCTGTGGGGCAGAGGGGAAGAGAAAATAAATGTGCTTTAGTAGCCTCGGATAAGATTTGCAAGCCCATGGTCCATGGTGGATTGGGGCTTCATGATCTTGAGACACTTAGCAAAGTCTCAGGAGCCAAGCTTTGGAGGAGATGGATTAAGGAACCAAATGCCCCTTAGGCTAAGCTTTGGAAAAATATGCCAGGTATTGGCAAGAGAAGGATCACATTAGAATGTCAGGGCAAATCAGGGGCTCCCATATTTGGAACCTTGTTTGGGATAATAAAAACATTATTCAACACCATAGTTTTTGGGAAATTCGAGCAGGGAATCTAGCTCAATTTTGGGAGGATAACTGGCAACGGGAACCCAACCTTTATAGGGATGAATTTGTAGATCTCAAAAGCAACACAAACAACAAAGGTATGGTTATGGTAAAAGACTTCTGGGATCAGGGATGGAATAATGGCAAATGGAGGGAGTGGAAGGATCTAGGATACAATGATGAAAACCAACTAAAGACCAAGGCAGAAGCTCTCACCCAGGAGCTACAACATAGAAGGATTCTTGTTTCTTTCTCAATGGATCAATTAAGATGGGGAAATAACACTAAAGGCAACTTTAACCACAAAGAGGCCAGACATGAAGTCATAGGATTTAAATTTGTGAATCCTGATTAGATCTGGAAGAAACATTAGCAAAGTCCATATTAGATGAAAATAAAGCTTTTCATCTAGCTAGTGCATCAAAAGAATATCTTAACTTGGGAGAATCTCCTCAAGGAAGGCTTCATTGGTCCTTCTAGGTATTACTTTTTTGGCGGTCATGAGGAGATGATTGAACACCTTCTCAACCTTTGTCCTTTCACTTCAAAGGTGTGGGACTAGGTGGCTAATATTTTTAGACCAACTGATGGGGATAGTCTCAGCATATCCAACACTCTAAAGAACTAGAGGAAGAACTTCTCAGGGAATGAGATAGTTAATAAAGCCTAGACTTTGGTTCAAGGTTTTGTCATCTAGAATGTGTGGAAAGAACGCAACAGTCGAATCTTCAAAAACAAAACAAACAGGCCCCAACACATAATTGAGCAAATTGTAAAGCAACTAAAAGACACAGTAAGAAGCTTGTTGAGTACCTTTCCTAAAGATCCTCCCTTTCCCCATGAGGAGAGAATTTTACTTCACCTGGGTCTCCATTCTATTAGTCCTTTGGGAATAATGAAGGCAGTGAGTCTTATAAACAAGTGTGCTACAATATGGAAACCTCCTCCCTATGGGTTCTTAAAGGTTAATATTGATGGAGCAGCTAACGGTAACCTAGGATTAGTGGGCTTTGGGGTGCTATAAGAGGCGATCAGGGACAAATACAGATAATCTTCCATGGTCACTTGAGTAAGGCCACAAACAACATGGTTGAGCTCATGGCATTAGAGCAATGCTTGGAAATCCTAGTGCATTCAAGTTCACACAATGTTATAATTGAAGTGGATTTGGAATTAATTATTAGAGTGGCTAATAAAATTAGTAATGTAACATCTCTAGATAAAGTGTCGAAGCACTGGAAGCTCTTGCAGGTTTTTTACCACATACAATCTCACTTGTGAACCCTTAAAACTGTCAGATTTTCTCATGTGGAAGGGAAGGCTAACATGTTAGCAGATTGTTTGGAAAATGAGGGAGTCACAAACAGAGACATGGATTCTAGATATGCTTGGGATTCACTTCCCCCTGGTAAATTGCGGAAGGACTGTCTCTGTTAGGCTACCTAGGATATGGAACTATGGACTAACATGCTAGATCAAAGGGACCCTGAAGACTAGCGGGAGGTTGGAGAACTCCACACAGTCTAACCCACCTTGGTTTAATTATTTTCAAAAGTCCGGATTCCTTTTCATTTAATGATGAAAAGTTTGACTCGGATAGCTTCATAGGATGAGGTAGCCATCATCATTTGGCTTAGGCGGTGGTTGACAGAGAATCCAGGGGAACGGGAATGGCTCAAGGACTGCCCGTTGAACAGAATTAAGGAACAACACGTGGCGAAATGAAGTGTCGGTTTTCCCGCGAGTCAACCGCTCCAAAACCAAAAGCAGTATATCGGGTGGGGTCTGAATGGTTTCCGGTTTTTTGGTGTTTCCACTCTTTAAGTGACACGTCGTGGAGGGAGGAGAGATAAAATTGCCCTCATCGGGTGGTTAAATCTTGCGCTTCTTGTCCTTCTGATATTCTCGATGACCGTTGGATATTAGTTTGTGGATTAACGGTGGTAGTTGTATGTGTGTTTTGGTCGGACCCGAAAAAGGTTTTAAAGTGTTATGCTTTTAAATTCTATTAGGTTTGTTCGTCAGTTTTTAGTTTGGCTTGTGGTGGAACCTCTTGTGGACCCACAGCGAGTCATGGACGTGCCCTCCAAGGTTTTCCAGGCTCTTTTGATGAATGGCAGCACTTCCAAATAACCTTATGCTTTGTTTGGTAGTTTTCCTTGGGTTTCTCTTAGTTTTGGGTGTTTGGTTTGGTTTGTCCTGCCTGGCTAAGTGTTGAACTCTTACAGAGTGGGTGTGGCTCCTTGTAAATTATGTATATTTAACAAAGTTTAATATAAGGTCCTACACCTACTTGATAAAAAAAGAAAGAAATGTTATTAAAATTGATTTTTTTTTGGGTATGATTAGTGTTTTAGTGGCTTCCCCAATCCTAAAGATATAAGAATCATTATTTTCATTAATTTATAAGAGAAAATGTATATAAAAATTTATAATTAAAGAATTAAAAATAAATGAAAATAACAACAAAATTACTAAACCATAAGATTTTATTGGAAAACCTCTTTCAATAGAAAATGCCACTATCTAAAACATATTCAATGTCTTCTTCAACCAAGAACAATGTCTACATGGAATAATTGTAATGTGTACTTGGAATAATTTACAATTAGTTTTTTTAACTTAACCCTCAAAACCAAATTAAATGTATACTTTGCATTTTGATAATGATTCAAATTTATATGAGTTAGTATACTAGCTTCTAAAACCTAATATCTAGAAGTTTTTTTACTATGAAAAATTCCAAACCATTAAATAGGTTTCATCACATAAAATACTAAGAACAAATATTACCATAAATTACATTATTAGGTTAACATAAAATCTATATAATATAAAAACTAAACTATATATTCATGTCATGTTTAGTCATAAAATTGTTACTTTTATATAATATTTTAAAATAATTCTATTTAAATTTTTAATAAATAAAAATAACATTTTAATTATTATGTCAATTTAAAAAATAAAGAGAAAACGAAATTTAGAAAATATTCTTGGTATAATTAAAAAACATAAATAGAAAATACCAAATTTAGAAAATATTATTGGTAAATTATAACATCGATATGTGAATCCAACGAGAAGAAAGTTTATATGGAAAATCGTTTACTATTTGCAATTATATTTTACGTAACTATTTAAAAAAATAAATAATGAACCTCTATAGATTTGAATGTTTGCATTGTAACCATACACTATAACATAATACAATAACAAACCCTGCAAAGACGGAAAATTTATGACAGAAGGATGGAAAATATATGATAGAAATAACGCAAATGGAATAGCGTCATGGTCAATCAGAGGTTTCACTGTTTCAGAATATGGTTTATTCATTAAATATATATATATATTCACAAATTCAATCTTAGGAAAATTTCCAAACAATATTTATTCCAACCCAGACACTTCCAGCTATCGGGTCAGTGGTTTTGGCAGTGCCCCTAAAATCGAATTCGTTGAAGGTTAGAAAAATGGACGCCCCCAAGAGCAACACATTCTAAAGGGATGATCAATGGACGTGAGCAAGGATCTTCTCAAATTAGAGCACTAGCCACAATGTGCAATCTTGGTGAATCTTCCCCTATGTGCAGGATCCACTGCAAATTCAGTTTAAATAGTGTGAATGATTTCTAAAAAGCCACCCTGAGTATCACCCTTCGATTGTCCTCCGCCATGGGTCGACTAATGCCTCCCATGAGGTCATTCCATATACTAGAGGGAGCTACAATAAATCTCATTAGAATATATTTCTTTCCAATCCTACCCGTTCCAATTGGCTTATAGTTGCTAGGTTTCAACAAAATACACTTGTGGCGATGGGGGTAAAACATTATTTCCATGCAATTGCATCTCTTACAAGTTTGATGGATCAACAATATCATTAGAAATTTTGACAATTAGGTTATTGTTCAGGTCCTCAAATCGACGACAAATCCATACCTCGACATCTTTAAATGTTACTAAAGCTCAAATCGACGACAAGCCCATCACTCGAGAGCTTCGAATGTTTCTAAACACTCTTCCAACTTTATATAAATAAAATCGTCAGTTAACTATATGATTCATGAAAATGGTGTGCTCAGCTAAAACAAACCCATATGCTTATAACTGTATGATTCATGAAAATGGTGTGCTGACCCGAAACAAACCCATATGCTTCTAACTGCATGATTCATGAAAATGGTGTGCTGAGCCAAAACAAACCCATATGCTTCTAACTGTATGATTCATAAAAATGGTGTGCTGACCCAAAACAAACCCATATGGTCCGAGCACTGCAGTGAAAACTGGCTTTTGGGATGAATAAGGACGGTTTAAACATGATTTTGGGATGAATAAAGATAAGGGATGAATAAAGATAATTTTATGAGCCAAAAGAAAATGTGCTAAAATTGTTAGGTGCGGAAGCTTGGTCTTCTTAATAACTTTATCGCATGTAAAAAAAAATTGTATATTTGAAAAGAGTCCAATTTCTTCCACAGTGAAAAAAACAGTGTCACCGAACATATGACCTGACAACTATGCGATTCGTATGACTGATTGTATGATCGTTTCATCACAACAACAATCATACCTACAATTTTTCATATCACATTAAAAGCAATGAATTCTATCGGTCTGAGTCTGCCTAAATGGTTTTCAACTAAAAAAAGGCTAACGACATATTATTAATTCATTGAATGTTTGAAAAAAAAAATTAACCGAGCTTCTTAATATTATTAATTCATTAAATGTTTGAAAAAAAAAATTTAATTGAGCTTCTTAATATTATTAATTCATTAAATGTTTGGAAAAAAAAAATTAATTGAGCTTCTTAATATTTTATTTAATTAATTTTAAAAAGTTATTTAGATTATTGAATTATTTTTTAATTAAAAGTTGTGTTAGTATATGAAATTAAAATCAATATGATCATATTAGATATCATTTTTGGGATTCAACTGCGTTAAGTAAGTCATTCAAACGTATGACTATTTCCATGAGAGGTAGTCGTAACTGACTAATTTCTCATGATTTTTGAATAGTTCACTTAGCACTCATTGCGAGTAAGTCATTCAAACGTATGACTATTTCCATGAGAGGTAGTCGTAACTGACTAATTTCTCATGATTTTTGAATAGTTCACTTAGCACTCATTGCATCGGGTGATGCTCACAGGGGTGAAGAAGTGGGATTGAAACTAGTGAAATGTGGAGAACGAATCACATAGCATCAATCATCACTTCCGGGGCTTGCACCCGGTAACTAGGACTTCCCAGGAGGTCACCCATCCCAGAACTCCTCTAGCTCAAGCGCGCTTAACTGTGGAGTTTTTCCCCACAATCAAGCCCACTTAGCTTGCTACCCCGTTTGCAAAACCTTAGCAAGTATTGTGCCTCATGAACCATTCAAGTAGAGATCCCTTGACTCTTTTTGAATTTAAGTATGGGGGATTTTACGCAGTGCATTATATTAGATATCATTTTTGGGATTCAACTGCGTTAAGTAAGTCATTCAAACGTATGACCATTTCCATGAGAGGTAGTCGTAACTGACACTTAGCACTCATTGCATCGGGTGATGCTCACAGGGTTGAAGAAGTGGGATTGAAACTAGTGAAATGTGGAGAACGAATCACATAGCATCAATCATCACTTCCGGGGCTTGCACCCGGTAACCAGGACTTCTCAGGAGGTCACTCATCCCAGAACTCCTCTGGCTCAAGCGCGCTTAACTGTGGAGTTTTTCCTCACAATCAAGCCCACTTAGCTTGCTACCCCATTTGCAAAACCTTAGCAAGTATTGTGCCTCATGAACCATTCAAGTAGAGATCCCTTGACTCTTTTTGAATTTAAGTATGGGGGATTTACGCAGTGCATTATATTAGATATCATTTTTGGGATTCAACTGGGTTAAGTAAGTCATTCAAGCGTATGACCATTTCCATGAGAGGTAGTCGTAACTGACTAATTTCTCATGATTTTTGAATAGTTCACTTAGCACTCATTGCATCGGGTGATGCTCACAGGGCTGAAGAAGTGGGATTGAAACTAGTGAAATGTGGAGAACGAATCACATAGCATCAATCATCACTTCCGGGGCTTGCACCAATCATACTTCACTATTATCATATTGATAATAGTGAAATATTAAACTACATTAAAATAAATTTTATTTAAAAAATATTATTAACACAAATAAATTTTAAAATTAAATCGAGCTAATGTGGAGTTTTGAAGATGGAATATCATAATAGGTTTTTCTTACTATAATACTGGCAGCATTTATGGTTTTTTTAATATGTTTATTTTCGAATGAGTATTAGTTTACTTTTGATAAAAAGGAAAAATGATGCTTATTCATAGTTTAAGATTAACTTGGATTGTTTATTTTTTATTAGTGTTTATGGTCTTTTTTAATAATAATAATTATTATTATTATTATTAAACTAGGAATATTATTTGATCTTAATCATCATTATTAAAATATTATTATATATTATCATATTATTATTGTTAAACTAGTCATTATATTAGCCGTTCTAGGAATATTATCATTATTAAAATATTAATTTTTTATATGATTTTTTGGTGCCATGATCAACATCTTCATTTGGTCCTGATGATGAACCACACTAGGTGGTTCCAAACAAGTGGAAAAATTTTCTTCTATGTGATTTCTACCGAAAAGCCTCTTCTTAATGTAATATGGATCACAGGAGCCTAGGAGCCTAAATTAAGAATTCAATTTTTGTTATTTTTTATTATTATTTAAATTTATCTCTTTGTAAGGTGATTGCTTGATGCCTTATTATAGCCCATTTAATAACTTCCATTTCTATTAATTATTGTTTTTTATTTTTAGCTTTATTTATTTTTAACTTAACTTCTTTTTTCCCACTTTTTCTATTATTTTTATTTCCATGAATTATAGTTTTTCACCATAATTTCAATTGAAAATACTTATTATTATATTAAAATAGATATTTTAATAAATTTAATTACAAAATATTATATATGTTAATATAAAATAAAACACATAAATATATATATGAAAAATAAACATATATATTAAAGTGTATATATGTTAATATAAATTATTAATCATATTTCATTTTTGGTGATGGCAAACAACAATACAATATTTTATTTTTGTGAGGAATCTGTCTTTATTGTTTTTTAGTTTAATTAAACAATATTTAAGTTAATCTGTAGGTACTAGTTACTATGTAGACTTTGCTTATTTAAGTTATTTCAATTTAGAAATAAAAATAAAACATTATGATTATTTTTTATTTATTTTTAGAAATTGACTTACTTTTTATTAAAAAATTATTATTTCATTAGTTTTGAATGTGATTTTTATGACAAATTAAAGGCACACCTATGTTTGAACTCTAGAGCTCTCTCTAATAATCTAATAGAGACATACACTCTCCTTCCTCTCTCCAAATCCCCTATTTTTGAAGTCTAGAGCTCTCTAATAATCTAATAGAGACATACATTCTCCTTCCTCTCTCCAAATCCCTAAGTTGATACTAATGGGGACTTGTCAATCATAATATAGCATATGGTACTAGATTCTATTTTAGGAAACTATTGGAAGTGTTGATTTTTACTAGGATTAAAGAGGTATCGTAGCGCATCTAGATGGTCACATTTTACCACACATACTAGTAAAAAATGTTATTATGAAAAACTTACATAATGTTCTCAACAACAATGACAAACCATATAATCACCCAAATAGCTAATACCATAAAGATCACCTAGTAACATCACATCAATTTAGGAATCACTTGGTTCGACTTTCATGAATTAAAATACGTCCATTGTGAATTAGCACAATGACCTCACACCTTCATTCTCATGCCAAACTAGCATTCTGGTTATCGATTTGTTGGGTCCCTATAATACTAGTGATTACCCCATTACTATTGTAGTTATACCCCTTATTTATATTTTTGTGCCCCTATTACCCCCATGTTGTTATTTATGTGCCCCATAGAATCTCTCTATTGTTATTTTTGTGGCTTTATATTATTATTGTTAGGTCGGCTAGATTATATTGTCACTCCTTAGACTCCTATATATAGAAAGGAGGTTTTGTCATTTGTATCATCCAAGAATTGTTCATTTATTTAATGTAAAGGAGGTTTCCCCCTCTAAGAGGCTGAATTCTAAGGCGTGGATTTATCTTTTCTATCTTTTCTTGAGCTGGTTTCATAACATTTGTATCAGAGCTTTGGATTCTAGGGTTTCGCTGCTCCAAACAGGTCATCGTGGAATTTTCACTATAACTTTTGTTCTGTGATGTTTCCGAAGTTACAAAAAAAACCCATTTGAGAAGAAATCACGTTAAACCTTGGTTCCTAATTTCAGAGCTTTTCGCGCAATATTTGCGGAGATATGATCTGAGGAATTTGGTCTTTTTGTAGACTCCTGAATTACATTCAAAACATGTGACCTGGGGAAAATCGTCATAACTTTCTCTCTGGGGATCAGATTGAAATTTTGCAAGAAGGTACAAAAAGAGGACGGACTGTAGTTTCTTGTATGCGTTTTTCAGATTCAAAGGTTGAAACAGTGACTCGTGGCACGTCGTACAAGTTCGCTCTACTGAACTAGTCTAAAAGCAAGTCACTGAGGGAGACTTCACATAACTCTTCCTTGGAGAATCCAATTTGGGTCAGACTTGTGGCATTGGGAAGAGGACGTAGAAGGCTACTACAGGTCGCAATTTCAGAACTGGATGATCTGAAATTATAGAGATACATCAGATTCAATATCAGACATCTATAAAGTGAAAAAAGGTGTGTAGTTTTTTTAAATTTTTGTGTAAGCTTGGTTTAACGGAATTCAAAGGGCATAGTAAAGAATTATTATTGGTAACTCATGCCCCGAGGAAAGAAAATGCGAACACCTAGTAAGGAACCTGAAAGCTCTAGCATGACTCATGAAGAAGAGGAAGAAATGCTACATGATATATCAAAATTACAAGAACAAGTGCAACAAATGTCACACTCACAAAAGCTAACAGAAGCTAAGATAAGTGGCGTGGAATCTAAGATAAATGGCGTGGAATCTAAGATAAATGGCGTGGAATCTAAGATAAAGGGCATGGAAGCATTGTTGTGCATCATTTCTATTATCCAACCAGATTGGATAAACGAAGCAAGGGAGGAATGGAAGAATGATGAAGAAGTGTGGGCACTTATTCGAAAGCTACAACAATATTCGAGTACGTCTGATAAATTTAGCTGGCAAAATGATTCATTATGGTACAAATATCACTTATACCTCTGTAAGAATTCCCAGCTAAAACAAAAGATTCTTATGGAATTGCACACTTCTCCCTTAGGAGGGCACTCACGACTTTTAAAAACTTACCACAGGGTTAAGAAGGAATTTTTTTTGGGATGGCCTTAAATCAGATATTCAAAAGTTTGTGGCGGAATGTTTGGTTTTCCAACAAATAAAGTTGAAACAATTAAGACATCGGTCTATTACAACCTTTATCCATTCCAAGCCAACGTTCGAAGGAGGTTTCAATGGATTTTTTCACAGGTTTACCCAAGTCTCAGGGAAAGAGTGTAATCATGGCGGTAGTTGACAGACTTACCAAGTATGCACACATTTGTGCATTATCACATCCATTTAAAGCCAGTACAGTTTCTACTGCATTTATGGAAACAATTAAAAAGCTACATGGAAACCCAAAGATTATTGTAAGTGACAGAGATCCCATTTTCACTAGAAATTTTTGACAAAATTATTTTCTTGTCTTGGTACTTAGTTAGCTCATAGCTCATCTTATCATCGTCAATGTGATGGGCAAACTGAGATAGTAAACAAATGTTTGAAAGGATATCTTCATTGCTTTGTATATGATAAACAGACACAATGGGTCAAATGGTTGCCTCTGGTTGAATGGTGGTATAACACTTCCTTCCATACAACAACAAAAATGACCCCATTTATGGCACTTTATGGGTATCAACCACCATCCATCACATCATTTTTAAGAGAAAATTCTAAGGTTCAGGCAGTGGAACATCACATCGAACATCAACAACAAGTCCTCCAACTCTTAAAGGATAACCTCGTGTTGGCACAAAATAGAATGAAACAACAGGCAGATCAACATTGCAGTGAAAGAAGTTTTGATGTAGGTGATTGGGTATTCCTACGACTTCAACCATATAAGAAAATGTCCCTAAAGCAAGCTAAGAAGGATAATAAATTATCATCAAAGTATTATGGTTCGTACAAGGTGTTGCAAAAGGTTGGTACTATGGCATACAACTTGGAGCTTCCTGCAGCTTCTCGATTGCACCCAGCTTTCCATGTTTCATATTTAAAGAAGGTTATAGGTGACAAGCTCCCAGTTCAAACAATATTGCCAGAAGTTGACGAGGAAGGAAAAATTATATTAGAACCGGAAGCAGTCACAGAACTAAGAACTCGACAGCTGCGAAATCGATCAATTTCAGAGTATCTTATCAAGTCGAAGAACTTATCCGCTAAATATTCCACATGGGAGGATGAGAATTTTATGCAGAAGTATCCTGAACTACTCAAGCGTTGAGGATAACACTTTTTTGAAGGAGAGGGGCATGTTGGCTCCCTATAATACTAGTGATTACCCCATTACTATTCTAGTTATACCCCTTATTTATATTGTTGTGCCCCTATTACCCCCATGTTGTTATTTCTGTGCCCCATAGAATCCCTCTATTGTTATTTTTGTGGATTTATATTATTATCGTTAGGTCGGCTGGATTATATTGTGACTCCTTAGACTCCTATATATAGAAAGGAGGTTTTTTCATTTGTATCACCCAAGAATTGTTCATTTATTTAATGTAAAGAAGGTTGCCCCCTCGAAAAGGTTGAATTCTAAGGCGTGGATTTATCTTTTCTATCTTTTCTTGAGCTGGTTTCATAACACAATTATTGTCTCTAGTTTTGGATGAGGGGCTAGTTTTTTCCCTTACCACATGACTATTCCCTCCTAAACTACAAGTATCCCTCCATTTTGAAATGTTGATCATAAGTTCATAATTCTTATTAGTTTGTGCACAAACTGCCTTACCATCTTTTGTTAGCACTTCACTTTAAATAAGATTACATTATCTTATTAGACTAAATGGGGATTTCCATGTCCCTCAAGTTCTGGCTGGTTTTCTGAATTCTACTTTAGCCTATTCTTAACTTTAGCTTCCCTACCCCAATATCCAGCTTATCTTATCTCAATGGACACCAGTGGAGATCAAGCACAAAATGTAAGACCTCATTTTCCAATAAAACAATAAGATGGAAGAAACTTAATAACCTTATCTCTTTTCTAATAGTGGAAATATCATGAACACTCAACATCAAAGAAACAACACATAGTTTGGGGCATCATGGTTACATAGGTTAGCAAACTAGAAATTGAATCTAGCACTCTTTACTTCATTATAATGCACAAGCATTATAAAAAAAATATTTCCTTTCATGTAATATAATAAATGTAATGTTGATGTTGTAGTTGATGAAGCATGCAAAAATCTGAAATCAATAGAAGATTATGACAATGAAGAAGATAGGTCCTCCTGTCACGACAGGCCTGCAGAGCTTACAGTAAAAACCACCAGCACTTTCAACTACAATAAAATCAACAAAGGATGAAGACGGAAAGTGAATCATGAGAAAGCCGCAGAGGGAGGGCGCAGAGCCTCCTCCAAATGATACCAAACAGGTTTCAATGCAGGAGGATGCCAGCAAATAGACAGTCCATGAGGATATAGATGAAGAAGGACTGGACTCACAAGGAGATAAAGAAACAGCCAAGGAGGCTCCCAAAGTGACTTCTGCCACATGCAAGCCAATTACAGCCTCAAGACCAAAGACCGAACTACCCAGCTATAGGATCAATGCATAGATCCAATACATGAAGGATCACGCTCTGATAGGGAAGTTTATTGGTTTTTGGCCCACAAAAAAGGCACTGTAAGGATGGATTATAGCCAAATGGAAGCTGAAAGGCCATATAACCCTACAACTAGGTCCCAAGGGATTCTTCACAGCAATTTTCAACTGTCTGGAGGATAGAACTAGAGTCATTGATGGAGGGTTGTATTTCTTCAACGCTGCTGGTCTGTATCTCAGAGAATGGGTTGAGATATTTAACCCAGATGAAGAAGATATCAATTAGGCACCGGTCCTAGATCCGCCTCTACTCCTTCCCTTTGGAGTACTGGAATGAGACTTCATTAGAAGATATAGGCAATGGTCTTGGTGAGTTCGTCAAAGTAGTAGAGGAGACCAAGCTCAAAAGATACACCTCATATGCATGTATATGTTTTTATATGCACCTTAACAATGCCCTGCTAGATGCAGTAAGTCTCTTTCATGACGATTTTGAGTGGATCCAATCTATCGATTATGAACATGTTCCTTTCCATTGTAGGAAGTGTCACACTCTTGGTCACCTATTTTGAGATTGTCTATCTAACCTAAAAACCTTAGCCCCTCCCCCTTCCATAAAATTAGATGCTGATGGATTTACGAAAGTCTCCCATTGCAGAAAGAATCCCAGAAAATCTAGATCTATTCCTAAAACCTTTGCTGATAATCCTCCTGGAGCAAGTACTAGGAATAGCTTTGAGTCTCTAGATCAGCCAGATATGGACAATATTGACACCCCTACTCTCTCCAAGGAGTCACCCAAGTCAAAAGCACACCCTGCCTCCACCAGCACAGAGATTCCCCCGAAATCAAAGCTATCTGTCGACCTTAGCTCTCCCTCTCCCAGTGACATTCCCGCCTGGATCTCTCAAAGTATGGAGGTGGATAATGAAGAGAATGCGTTGAAGGATGCAAAAGAAAATATCGAAGAAAAAATGCAAACAAAGAATACGGAAGAAGAACTAGAAATCATAGATATAGGAGACCTAGATATTCTAGGCCTGGAGCATGCCTGTAAAACAAAACATTATGACAAAATTCAAGAAAGACAGTTGGACAATCTGGAACTAATTCTGTCAAGAGCACAGAGATAGAGATCCTTTGGAATACAGCTTGGAAGCCAATGGGATGGAAAGATCCTCTTTAAAGATAACAAGAAGCGAGGAAGGAAGATTGATCTCCAACGAACCATTCGCATTGGGGAAATGCTAGTGGAATTGCGAAGATACTCCAAGCTCACGAAGTACTACACCACCCTCTCTAATGCCTCATCATGAAGCTCATCTCATGGAACATTAGAGGGCTTAACAGCCCTGGGAAGTACAGATTCATAAAAAGCATGATTCAGCAAGAAAAACCCAGCATCTTCTTCATTCAAGAAACCAAGTGTAACTCAGCAACTCTGGAAAAAATCATGGCCAAAGCTTGGCCAGGTTGTAATGCAATTGTAGTGGATGCATTAGGTGCATCAAGAGGTCTTGCAATCATTTGGAATGCACAGACAATCACCCTCTCCAACATGCACACGCACAAGCACTTCATTCAAGCTTCGTTCCACCTAACAGGGACCAATATCCATGGACACTTAACAAATGTTTACTTTCCTCAGGAAGCTTCTCAGAAGATGGAAACTCTGAATACTCTTTCATTTCTCAGCTCTGAAAGAACCCACCCTCTCTGGATCATGGGAGGAGACTTCAACATGATCACCAAATTGGAGGAAAAGAGGGGAGGCAGAAGCAGACTAGACAAGGAAAGCAGTCATCTAAAGGACTTCATACAAAAAAACTTGCTTATTGATCTACCCTTCAATAAGAGGGTTTTTACCTGGAATAATAAAATAGCAGACCCTCATCAAATAGCCTCACAATTAGATCGATTCCTTCTCTCTGATAATGCAATACATTTAGGGGAAGACCTCTCAACTTCAATTTTGCCCCTTACGGGTTCTAATCATGGGCCAATTGCACTCCAATGGAATCAACCAGGCAACACTGCACATCGGCCCTTTCACTTCAAATCCTTTTGGCTGTCACATCCGGACTTCAACAACTTCTTCAACACAATCTAGAAAGGCTTCAAACCATTGGAGGGATCACAAATGTTTCAATTCCATCAGAAGCTAAAAAATCTCAAATTTCATATTAAAAAATGGAACCAGTTTTCTTTTGGGAATATTCTCCATGCAAAAACTGCTCTAAATAACGCGATGACAAAATTGCAACAGAAAATAATCTTAGAAGGGACACTAGAGCAGCTCTCGGAGCAGGAAACACACCTGCAATCTCAAATCTTGGAAAGAGACAAGCAAGAAGAAGTTCTTTGGAGGCAAAAATCACGGGTCAGGTGGCTGAAGGAGGGGGAAAAGAATACCAAGTTTTTCCACCACTCTACGATTCAAAGGAGAATGATCAACAACATAACCCATATACAGAACAGCCAAGGAGAAAAAGTAGAGGACCACACAACTATGGAACAAGAACTCCTGTCATACTTTAATCAGGTTCATCAAGAGACTCAAATAGATCGAATGGAAGCCATTGAAAAAATAATCCAATCAATCCCAAAGATCATCACAGAGGAGCATAATCAGCTACTCCTAAAACCGATTTCCTTACAAGAGGTGGAAAATGTGGTTCATCAATTAAAATAAGGAGAGTCACCAGGTCCAAACGAGTTTACTTCTAACTTCTTTCACAATTTATGGGATATGATCAAATTGGAGGTCTAGCAGGTGGTGGAAGAATCTTGAACCCACAGATGGATGCTTCCTTCCATAAATGCCATGTTCATTACCCTCATTCCTAAAGAAGCACAGTCCAGAACCTGTGATAAATTCAGGCCTATAGCGTTGTGCAACATCATTTATAAAATAGTCTCTAAAGTCATTGTGTCAAGGCTCAAACCGTTACTTCCTTTAATTATCTCCCCAGAGCAATCAGGGTACATGGAGGGCAAGAAAATCACGGAAGGCATTATCCTAATGCATGAGTGCATCCACTCTCTGAAGCAGCATAAAAAGGTAGGTATGATACTTAAGATAGACCTATCTAAATCCTTTGATAGTCTAAGTTGGAGTTATATTAAAAAAATTTAATTGCCTTTGGGTTTCCCCACCATGGGTTAGATTCGTTCTGAGTCTCATTTCTTCAACCTTCTTTTCCATCCTTATCACTGGAATTCCTTCCTCCCCCTTTCATCCTTCCAGAGGTATTCATCAAGGAGATCCCTTATCTCCCTTTCTATTTGTTATCATGGCGGAAGGACTAGGTAGAAGTATGAAAGATGCTCTTCACTCATAGAAACTCCGAGGCCTTTCCTTTCCCAACTCCCCTCCCTTCACCCATCAGCAATTTGTGGACAATAACATTCTTTATGGGCACCCTTCAGTCCAAGAAGCTCGAAAGTTAAAATCTCTTCTAAATACTTTTTTAGCAGCCTCTGGAGCTTCCATAAACCATGTCAAAACCCAAATCTTCTTCTTTCACACCCCTGCAGTTACCCAAGCCTCTATTGCTCGTATCCTGGTTTTCCATAAAGTTGTTCTTCCATCCAACTACCTAGGAGCTCCCCTGACTGATGTCGCCCTAAAGAACTCTTCTTGGAATCTGCTCCTTGAAAAATTAGAAGCACTTCTCTATTCTTGGACCCATAAAATCCTCAACATGCCTATTCACTTAGTATTAATCAAATCAGTCCTTCAATCTATGTCATTGTATCTCTTTTAAATCCTGGCAGTTCAAAAATGGGTTCTCAAAGAAATAAAAAAGCTCCAACGAACCTTCCTTTGGGGTAACTCAGGACAGAAATGTAAATGGGCTCTAGTTAAATGGGAAAAAATATGTTTTCCCAAGCACTTTGGTGGGACTGGGCTTCCAAATCCTCACCACAGCAATGCTGTGATGGGAGCATGCATCTGGTGGAACTGGCTTACTGCACCACACACCCCTTGGTCTACTCTATGGACGACCAAATATGCCAATAATAGACCAATTTATGATCTTATCAGACTCATTGATATAGGCCCGAGTTCATTAGTCTGGAATGCAACAAAGCAACATAAAAACCTAATTCAACAGCATAGCTTCTGGGAGGTCAGGAATGGTACTATTGCAAGATTTTGGGAAGATTCATGGCATCAACAACATAGACTAAAAGATTTGATTAA
This sequence comes from Pinus tabuliformis, assembly GCA_031772625.1. Taxonomy (NCBI): domain Eukaryota; kingdom Viridiplantae; phylum Streptophyta; class Pinopsida; order Pinales; family Pinaceae; genus Pinus; species Pinus tabuliformis. Next base: position 789,617,045 of record CM062813.1, on the reverse strand, counting down.
TCCTCAACAAATTCCCAATTGGGAAGCTCACAGGCTCGATAAGATCAATAAATATTGGAAGCCTACCTTATCGCATGGCTTCAGGCAATGGGTTAATCCTGATCACATTATTAGGAATGGCCCGGAGGTCGACCAACAGATCCTAGGAATGGAACTCTCCAATCGCAACATAAGGTATTCAAAAAAGAAGGATGTACTCAGATGGGGATATGAGGACAAGGGAATGTTCACAATGCATGAAGCCTACAACATAATTATAAAAGAATTTGCAGTCAAAGATCCACTTTGGAATACTATCTGGGCTCCCAACTTATGGCCGAAGGTTTCCACCTTTCTTTGGCTGCTTTGTCAGAACAAAATCCTCACCTGGGATAATCTGCGGAAGAGAAACTTTCATGAACCTTCGATATGCCCCAATTGCAATCATGAAGAAGAAACTATCTTGCCTCTCATGGACACTTGCCCTCTGCCTCATAAGCTCTGGGAAAAAATCATCTTTCGATGCCAAAGGGAAAGCTGAATCAAGGAAATCATCCCCACCACTCTGTGCAACTGGGTAAGTAATCCATATAAGAGTAAGGTTCTTAACGACTTATGGAAGCTTATCCCCGGCCTTCTCATGTGGACTATATGGAAGGAGAGGAACAAATGCATCTTCAAGAACCAGTCAATGCCTATGGAAATCATCTAGAACAATTTCTGTCAAAACCTCAAGGAAACTATTCTACTCCAAACTTGGCATGTCGACGGCCTTCCCTCACTGCCTCAGGAAAAGACTATTTGGAACAACCACAATCTTTAATGGAAGCAAGAATTGAAAATCTCTGCTAAATCAGCAACAAAAATCACAATAGCAGATAAGCGGGTTCCTCCTCCTCGAAATGTGTACCAACTAAACTTCGACGGAGCCTCAAAAGGCAATCTTGGTAAAGCCATGTTTGGAGGAATTTTCAGAGATCATAAAGGAGACACCCTTCTAACCTTTCTTGGATCGAAAGGATGGGACTCTAATAACTCAGCAGAGCTTGAAGGGCTATGGCAAAGGCTCCTTCTAGCTCACTCACATGGTTTTCTCCCTCTCATCATCGAAGGTGACTCTCAAATTTTAATTAATTTGGTGAACATAATTATTCAAGGAACTACCTCAAACAAAATTGTCAACAGTTGGAGACTAGCAGAAAGACTGGAACTTGTGGAAGATTGTCTCAATACCCATAGAGCAATGAATTTCAAACATATACCCAGGGAAGGCAATAAGGTAGCTGACCTTCTGGCCAACATAGGATTGGAGAGCAACACTATTCTGAATGCTAATGCGTTATCTGCCATCGCCTCTGATGCACAAATGAAGGAATTCAACGAATTAACTAAGAAAGAGAAGTCTTGGGAAGTAGGAGGCCACTCGGATGCAGGTAACGCTTTCAAGAATTAATGTCATTATGGAAAAATGGTGGTGAGGGGATGGGCCACTTGTCCGATGGCGCCCCGCCCCATATCAACCTGAATCACCTTCAATACTATCTGCAGGTAGCATTCAATACACGTCTGGTTTGGCCAAAATCTTTTCATTGTTGGGTTATGGAGATACCTCGTTTCAATCTAGCAGTGTCTCCCCTGCTCTGCAGCATCTGTCCACCTCAACCTTTTGAGCGCAGCCTTCGCACCGTAACTAGCCATCGTTGTTGGATTGCCTGCTGTACAGATTTTGATAATGGATTTCATCATTCGCATTTGGCTCTCTGTTTTCTAATCTTTGCCCAAATCAGTCCTGTTGTTCCTCTTATTCCCATTGCTAGAGCTTCCTTTGCCTTCGTCCCTCTAGTCTCTTCTCCCTTTAAGCGCCCAGCCAGCGAATTCAATATGGTAAGGCACCGTATGAAAAGTCGTAGGGGAGGAAGCAGGGGAGGAAGCTCCTGCTCTGCCTCCTCTCCTTCCCCTGAATCACTTCATCCTCAATCCTTTGGGGAGGGTAGACATCATAGTACCAAGTGCGGGGAGGGGTCGGGCTCGTTCCTCCGATGTTCCTCTTGACGAATTTGTTGTCCATTTTGACAATTCTCCTCCACCCATTCAACCCAGTCCTCTCTCTGCCCATTTCAAGTTCTTTAGCTCCCTGAACAAACCCATCATTACTGCTTCTATTTCCATCTCTTTCTCAGAAGAAACCGCTCATTGTGCCCCTCAGGTTGACATCTCCAGCTTGTCGCAAGAAGGTGCACTCATACACAACAATGGCAGGGATTCTAGTAAAAATGTGATGGTTGGCAGTCTCTTCTCCTCCCTTAGACTAAACTCTGAAGGAATTATGCTTGGTGAAGGGGGAAGCTCTGCTAGCACGCGCCCCTTTGGTGGCTCATGTCATGATGGTTTAGCTATGCAGGATGATTCTAGCGATGTGGGAGAGCCTCATGACAGTAGTGTAGAGCCACATGGCAGAGCCTCCATGGACGTGGTGGATGAGTGGGCTTGCCCAATCATTAAGGAACCCATCCTAGATGACCACAACTAAGTTGACGTGGCCTCCAGGTAGCAGAAGGGGGCAGAGAGAGAATCAGATGAGGCTGCTAGAGGTTAGAACTTGGCCGGCTATGGCTGCCTTGGTGTCTTCTACCTGGTTTTTTTTTTTTTGATGATTTTTCTGTGGATGTTGGTATCCTTTCAGGACCAAATGTGAGGTTATTACCTTACTGTCATTTTGTTGAGTCTGGTCTCAAAATTGCTACCTTTTTTGAAGGTTATGCTCTTGCTGGACTTGTTTCCCCAATGTTGGGGCAGTCCAGATTTTGTTGATACTAAGATAAACTTGGGCGAGGCTCTGTCCTCTTTGTATCTTTTCTGTACATATTAATAGACTACTTATACTTAGAAAAAATATATAATAAATGTACTATGTGTATAGTTGGAATTAGAATGCAGTATAATAAATGTAATATATATATATATAGTTGGAATTAGAGTGGTTAAATTTTATTTCCTATCCTGTAATATAATAATTCCAATTATAATTGGAATTAATATGTATATAGTTAGAATTAGAGTAGTTGAATTTTATTTCTTATTATGTAATATAATAAATGTATTATGTGTATAATTGGAAGTATAGTAGTTTAGGGACAGTAGAGATATTTAAAGAGTTAGACTTCTATTTTTAAAAAATGCACGATAAGAACTATTTTTTCATAATGGAGGCCAATTACTCATGACTTGTTTAAATACATTTCATTTACACAGAAAAGCCATACAGAAATGAAAAACAAAAAATGTCAAAAGTGAGTAGTCAACATATCAAATATGAGTTTTAGGCATCGAGTAGAATAGCAAGACTATTAGTTCTATGTATGGGTTGTTTTAAGGGTATAATGTATTAGAGAGTGTTGTGTGCTCCTCTACGACTATATTTGCACGCTACCAATTCTAAGGAAAAGTGATTTTTGTGCTCTTGGTGTGGGTGCATATCTATGAAACAAGCGTGGAAACTAAAACCTAAAAATCATTTGAGAGCTATTCTAAGTCGGTGATTGTGAGTTCCAGATTGCTTCAACAAAAACTCTTTGCAAACTGATTTAAAATGGAAAATTGAAGCAAAAAGTTCTGTGAGAGAATAAGACGCAACAAAGAAATGATTATGGGAACAATTGAATGAGATTTTATTGCATCTATCTATATAGTGAATCTTGAATGTATTAACGAGTATTCTCGAGCCATTACTGCACAATTGTAAGTGCCTTTCAAAGGAAAATCATGGCATGAGATTAGAACTCTGCACCAATGATTAATGATCAAGTTGGCCTTATATTGGATATGTGTTATAGACATATTTGGGCACTGCAACTGCAATCACATATGTCGATGAACCAAGGGCTCTTAGACCCCTAAAATTGTTGTTTCACACCCAAAAGAATCATGGTCAACTGATTACGTCATTTCCCAGAAGTTTAACCTAAAAAAACACTCAGAACTGGCCAAAACTTGACCATATAGAATGCTCGATGCTTAGGGTGCGATACATATTGGAACAACCCTCTATGGGGTGTGATGGGAAAGAGTAGACAAGTGGCAGAGACAGTTTGCTAAGTGGAAACCCAGAGAATCTTCTAGAATCTTATCATATGACACTTGCCTCTCTAAGTTCGCCCAAGGATGAGTAAGAGATCATGAAATCTCCAAGTGGAACCAAGAACTATCAGTGAAATTACACTAATCAAAAGCCCAAAAGCTGACTCACCCCTTTGTAAATATCTATAAATGGATCCCTATTTGAGAGGTCTAGAGGCTGGAATTTTGTAATTTGTAAGGAAGTGTTGTTGGTTTCTCTTTGAGAAGAAACATTGTATTGTTGGGTGATCTTGCTTTTCATGAGGCGAAGAGGGCTTTCATGCTGGGAGGATGATGCTGGATCAGACAGCTGGGTTGTAATTCTAACTTCTATTTCTACCATCTATAAATTTCTTTGAGTTTTCCTCCATACAATCGTGTATTTGTGAATCTTGTTTTTTGTAGATGCAATTGTATGAACTCAATGTATTTCTTATTCTACATTGTTTATGATATGATATATCAAGATGCTTTGATAGTGTTTTGTTGCTTTGCCTCTATAGGTATTCTCTAAAGCAGGACAAGTAGGAGAAGAGTGGCAAGCTCTATCAAGGGAGAGAGGAAACAAGCAAGGAGCCAAGTGGAAGATACAGGTTGGTCCTCTTCGCTTCTCTCTTATCTATCATACATAAAGGAAATCTTGAAGCTCTTTAAATTGTTTGTTTCTAAGATAGCTACCCGTCTTAGTGGGACCAGCACATCGAAAAGACACTAGTTTTCCCGAAAATAATATGACTATGATATTTAGTGAAAATGGGATGTTTATAACAAAAGTAGAAGTGACAACGAGGGGTGATAAGTCTATAAATGTTTTCTATGTCACTAATGTAGCTGAAAAGTCTATTGATCCAAGGACTACATGAGCTATTGGTCGAGAAATCATACTAACAATCTTGCAACTAAGAGACAATTGTATGTGTACCAAATCTCGTCCAAGGGAACCTACCATCTCCTTCTCCTTTTGCAGTCTTTTGAAATCAAAGTTGGCATGCTTTCTCTACAATCTTGGATTGATTAAATCCTATTCTAAAATAGTTTATGCACCTCATATGTACATGCATACTCGTCAGTGGAATGGGAATTGCATACTCATCGGTGGAAAGGGAATTAGACCTGTAATTTTTTGTTCAATCTGTAATGGTGCCATAAATTTTGTTGGTTAGTGTATATTCATCTACATGGTAAAGAATTACGGTAAAAAAAGATACACATCTTCCTTTAACTTTTGATAGGTAAATAGTGGAATGAATGATTATTTGAAACATGGGTTATAAAATTATTTTGATGGTTTAGATTTTAAAAAACGGACCATGGAGGGTCCTTCTCATCCTCGTAATTACATGGAGAACACATGCCAAGAAGATCAAGATCAACAAATGTGATGATGTGTGACACCATTATATTTTCTTTACAACAGTAACTAAATCATGTGTTATTGATAAAGTGCATATTATAATGTACAAAACTGAATCATTTTCGTTTTTCATGGTATTGTATTGCATTTTTTAGGTTTCTACAAAATTGTGTGTATTTAGGTGGAAAAACCTCAGACTTTACCTATATGCGCTCTTTTCTTTGTTTACTTGTATGTATATGAAACTTCACATGATTGAGAGCTTGCTATATTAGAGATGACCCTTTTACCGCCAATCAAATTTTGACATCTTTAAATATTAGATGGTGAGATTAAAAAATATGTATTTTATAGATAATAAGATGTAACAATTGAAAAGGGTTTTAATAAATAATGTGAAGAAAAGTGATGGCAAAACTAGCTGTGAGGATATTCCCCACCATATATTTCATACCATTAACAAAGCAGTGTCAAAATATGTCAACTAGTTTTAAGCATTGACCTATTCCCCATATATACATATATATTCCCGGCCACCATCAGAATTTACATGATTCTTCCATATAAATAAAGGTAAAAATTGAATTCATAACAGCATATATGTTTCCATGGAATAAGGGTAAACCAAGAATAAGAAAATTGGTTGAATAAAAATCATTTCTTGACATTCAGGTACGGCAGTCAAACTGAAGACCATAGAAAGACAAATATAAAGAGAGTTTAAATAATTTAAATTATGCAATATTTAAGGGAATTTAAATAACTTGGTATATCTAGTTATTTCGATCTTTTTATTTGTTAGTGTTTTGTTTGGCTATTGTTGTCTCTAGTGCTATAAAAAAAACATTAAGAATATTTTCAACATCGGATTCTTCTATTTTTGAGAAGAGAAAACAAAGTTTGAAATATTGTGATTGAAATTATATTTCAGAATCTCAAGATATTTCATCTATTTAATTTCAATATTACAATGAATATTCTTATGTTTAAGTCCTCATAGATATATTCTCTAAACTCTCATAGTTTAGTTCTATCTTCCCTACTCAAAAGTTGTCTTCCTTCACAAGCTTGCTCAAAATTATCAAATGTTAATGAATATGTTATCAAAAGGAGGCTTTTCGTGTGTGAAGGTTTTGATGTAGCTAATAGATTTATAGTGTTCATTGGTTATTATTCTAGGATCATAATCATAAAGGGGAAATGAGTAAAACCAAACATGTTGGAGTTTTAAGCTTTCTTAAATGCATGTCCTCGATTCTTGAGACAAATTTTTCCAAAGTTAATTGGGAATTTCGGCGATATTTTTTTCTGAAGTTTACTCATTTTTAGAGATTGAACTTTCAAGGAAGTTTGATTGGCTACCTCTATTAAAGAAATCCTCCCTGGAATATATCTAGGAAGAAGATGAGGGCAAACTTCACTTCCATAGACTCTGATATATGTGAATACTTATTCCATAAAACAATCTCCTATTTCTTCTAATGCTTATTTAAGTCTTTCACTAAAGGGATCATCACGTAATTACAAAAGCCATAGAAATGGAAAATGAAGTTACTTTCTGTTGGGTCCCTATAATACTAGTGATTACCCCATTACTATTGTAGTTATACCCCTTATTTATATTGTTGTGCCCCCATTACCCCCATATTGTTATTAATGTGCCATAGAATCCCTCTATTGTTATTTTTGTGGCTTTATATTATTATTGTTAGGTCGGCTGGATTATATTGTGACTCCATAGACTCCTATATATAGAAAGGAGGTTTTGTTATTTAAATCATCCAAGAACTATTCATTTATGTAATGTAAAGGAGGTTGCCCCCTCTAAGAGGCTGAATTCTAAGGCGTGGATCTCTCTTTTCTATCTTTTTGTGAGCTGGTTTCATAACATTTGGTATCAGAACTCTGGATTCTAGGGTTTCGCTGCTCCAAACAGGTCGTCATGGAATTTTCACTATAACCTTTTTCTGTGATGTTTCAGAAGTCAAAAAAAAAGACCCATTTGAGAAGAAATCGTGCTGAACCTTGGGTACGAATTTCAGAGCTTTTCACACGATATTTTCGGAGATATGATCTCAGGAAGTTGGTCTTTTTGCAGACTCCTGAATTACACTCAAAACAGGTGACCTGGGGAAAATCGTCATAACTTTCTTTCTGAGCATCGGATTGAAATTTCATAAGAAGGTAAAGAAAGAGGACGGACTGTAGTTTTCTTTTATATATTTTTCAGAGTCAAAGGTTGAAACAGTGACACGTGGCACTTCATACAAGTTCGCTCTACTGAACCAGTCTATAATCAGGTCACTGCGGGAGATTGTGCATAACTCTTTCTTGGAGAATCCAATTTGGTTCAGACTAGTGGCATTGGAAAGAGGACACAGAAGGCTACTACAGGTCACAATTTCAGAACTGGATGATTCGAAATTACAGAGGTACATCAGATTCAATATCAGGCTTCTACAAAGTAAAAAAAGGTGTGTAGTTTTTATTTTTTATTTTTGCATAAGCTTGGTTTGAAGGAATTCAAAGGGCCTAGTAAAGCATTATTATCGGTAACTGATGCCCCAAGGAAAGAAAATGCAAACACCTAGTAAGGAACCTGAAAGCTCTAGCATGACTCATGAAGAAGAGGAAGAAATGCTACATGATATATCAAAATTACAAGAACAAGTGCAACAAATGTCACGCTCACAAAAGCTAACAGATGCTAAGATAAATGGTGTGGAATCTAAGATAAAGGGCATGGAAGCTAAGATGGACGATTTGAAGATAGATTTGAAGACATATTTGAAGAAAGACATGGCAAATTTGAAGACAGATTTGAAGACAGACATGGCAGATTTGAAGACAGATTTGACAAATTTTCTACAAGAGATACTTACTAATGGTGAAAAGGTTGTAAAGGAAACTCATGATGTGAACAAAAGTAATGTTAATCATGATTCCATAGATTCTAATGTTGGATCAAAGACCCACCATATTCCAAAAATCGATATGAGGAAGTTTGATGGCAAGGATCCCGCCACATGGATATTACAGATGGAGCAGTTCTTCGATCTCAATAATGTGCAAAACACACAAAAGGTACGTATGGCAACGTTATATTTGGAACCAAATCAATTTGTATGGTATCAATGGCTTTGCTCTCGTAAACAATTTATCACTTGGGCAATTTTTACGGAAGAATTGATAGCACATTATGAGGATACAAAAAGCAACACTTTTTTTAGCCAATTGATAAGTCTCAAACAAAAGGGTTCAATAATGGAGCACATTGAGGAGTTCCAAAAATTGAACATAAGGGTAAAAGATATTCCAGAGGAGCATAGGATTGATGTGTTCATAGGGTCTTTAAAGGATAATATCCAACATGATGTTCGACTTTGGGAACCTGATTCATTAGAGAAGGCATTCAGGTTAGCAAGAAAAATGGAAAGCAAAATTATGGCAACCAGGAAGCATACCACTCACAACTATAAAGACGGAAGTGTTGTTTCCGCTAGTCTTCCACAACCTATAAGGTTGACACCACAACAATTGGAAGAAAAAAGAGCAAAAGGGCTTTGTTACAGTTGTGATAGAAAATACACTAAAGGTCATAAGTGTGCTGAGAAGAAATTATTCTACATAGATTGTGAAGAGGAAGAAGAAAAGGAGAAAGAAAGGTCAAAAGAAGAAGATATACTCCAGGAACAAAGCCTAGATGAAGAACAAATAAATCCAACCATATCTTGTAATGCATTGGCGGGAATTACCACTCCTCAAACCATCAAGATAGAAGGACAAATCAAGAAGAAAAAGGTAATAGTGTTGATTGATTCAGGAAGCACCCACAATTTTATTCATTGTAAGGTAGCAAAAGAATTGAATTGCTTCCTATATCCAGCACCAGAGTGTCAAGTGATGATTGCAAATGGAGGAACAATAAATTGCTCTGGAAAGTGCCATAATATCAAGCTATCCATGGGAGAATATGTATTGACTAGCCCAATGCTTTCCATTCCAATGGGAGGTGCTGATGTTGTACTAGGAGTCCAATGGCTACAATCCTTGGGTACAATAGCTTTTAATTTTCAAGAACTTTTCATCAAATTTTCTGTGGAAGGAAAGGAAGTTGAATTAAGGGGTATTGCAGGGAAACCAGGAAAGATAATCAGCTCTAATGGTATGACAAAGCTTCTAAAAAAGGAGCAAAGGGGTGTAATTGCACAATTATGTTCGCTAGATGTTTCCACATTAGAATCATCTATTTCTCCAGATCTCCAAAAAGTCCTGGACAATCATTCCAAGGTATTTGAGACTCCCAAAGGTCTCCCACCTATGCGTGATCATGATCATGCTATTCATCTGATTCCAGGAAGTGTTCCTCCAAACATCAGGCCGTACAGATATCCCTATGTCCAAAAAGTGAAATTGAACGTATGGTTGCAGAAATGCTAGAGGCTGGTATAATTCAACCGAGTCAAAGTTCTTTCTCTGCTCCAGTAGTATTGGTGCACAAGAAGGATGGATCATGGCGCATGTGTCCGGATTATAGGGAGCTCAACAAGCTCACTATTAAAGATAAGTTCCCCATTCCTGTCATTGATGAATTACTGGATGAATTGCATGGATCAATTTACTTCACCAAGTTGGATCTTCGTTCAGGATATCATCAAATCAGAATGAAGATTGAAGACATTCTAAAAATGGCATTTAGAACTCATGAGGGTCATTATGAATTTTTGGTCATGCCTTTTGGCCTTACCAATGCACCTTCAACATTTCAAGGTTTGATGAATTCAATTTTCAAACCATTCCTTAGAAAATTTGTGTTAGTATTTTTTGATGATATACTTATCTACAGCAAGTCTTGGAAGGATCATGTTGAACATGTTGACAGGGTGCTACAACTATTGGAGGAGAAACAATTATATGCCAAAAGATCCAAATGTTTCTTTGGAGTCCAGGAGGTGGAATATTTGGGTATCTCATGAAGGAGTTAAGGTAGACCCTACCAAAATTAAAGCCATTAAGGAATGGAAAATCCCCACATCCATAAAGCATTTGCACGGGTTTCTTGGGTTGATAGGGTATTATCGCAAGTTTGTTAAGAATTATGGGAGAATAGCAGCACCTCTAACAACATTATTGAAGAAAGATGCATTTTCATGGACTCCGGAAGCAACAAAGGCCTTTGAACATCTTAAAGAGGCAATGTGCCAAGCACCGGTCTTAGCTACACCGAACTTCACAAAAACCTTTATTGTGGAATGTGATGCTTCAGGAAATGGAATTGGTGTTGTTCTAATGCAAGATGAAAGACCCATTGCTTTTGAAAGTCGTCCAATCAAGGGAAAGTTTTTAAGCAAAGCTATTTATGAGAAGGAAATGTTGGCAATACTCCATGCACTTAAGAAATGGCGACCCTACCTAATGGGAAGACACTTCAAGGTAAAAACAGATCATGATAGCCTTAAATACTTTTTAGAACAAAGATTATCCTCTGAAGAGCAACAAAAGTGGGTCACAAAGATGTTGGGTTATGACTTTGAAATCATCTACAAAAAAGGGAAGCAAAATGTGGTGGCAGATGCACTCTCAAGGAAGGATGAGGATGTGGAAGCATTGTTGTGCGCTATTTCTATCATCCAACCAGATTGGATAAATGAAGCAAGGGAGGAATGGAAGAATGACGAAGAAGTGTGGGCACTTATTCGAAAGCTACAACAAGATTCCAGTACGTCTGATACATTTAGCTGGAAAAATGATTCGTTATGGTACAAAGATCGCTTATACCTCTGTAAGAATTTCCAGCTAAAACAAAAGATTCTTATGGAATTGCACACTTCTCCCTTAGGAGGGCACTCAGGATTTTTAAAAACTTACCACAGGGTTAAGAAGGAATTTTTTTGGGATGGCCTTAAATCAGATATTCAAAAGTTTGTGGCAGAATGTTTGGTTTGCCAACAAAATAAAGTTGAAACAATTAAGACACCGGGTCTATTACAACCTTTATCCATTCCAAGCCAACGTTGGGAGGAGGTTTCAATGGATTTTATCACAAGTTTACCCAAGTCTGAGGGAAAGAGTGTCATCATGGTGGTAGTTGATAGACTTACCAAGTATGCACACTTTTGTGCATTATCACATCCATTTAAAGCCAGTACAGTTTCTACTGCATTTATGGAAACAATTCAAAAGCTACATGGAAACCCAAAGATTATTGTAAGTGACAGAGATCCCATTTTCACTGGAAATTTTTGTACACAATTATTTTCTTGTCTTGGTACTCAATTAGCTCATAGCTCATCTTATCATCCTCAATCTGATGGGCAAACTGAGATAGTAAACAAATGTTTGGAAGGATATCTTCGTTGCTTTGTATCTGATAAACAGACACAATGGGTCAAATGGTTGCCTCTGGCTGAATGGTGGTATAACACTTCCTTTCATACAACAACAAAAATGACCCCATTTATGGCACTTTATGGGTATCAACCACCATCCATCACATCATATTTAAGAGAAAATTCTAAGGTTCAGGCAGTGGAACATCACATCGAACATCAACAACAAGTCCTCCAACTCTTAAAGGATAACCTCGTGTTGGCACAGAATAGAATGAAACAACAGGCAGATCAACATCGCAGTGAAAGAAGTTTTGATGTAGGTGATTGGGTATTCCTACGGCTACAACCATATAAGAAAATGTCCCTCAAGCAAGCTAAGAAGGATAATAAATTATCACCAAAGTATTATGGTCCGTACAAGGTGTTGCAAAAGATTGGTACTATGGCATACAAATTGGAGCTTCCTGCAGCTTCTCGATTGCACCCAGTTTTCCATGTTTCATGCTTAAAGAAGGTTATAGGCGACAAGCTCCCAGTTCAAACAATATTGCCAGAACTTGACGAGGAAGGAAAAATTATATTGGAACCGGAAGCAGTTATAGAAACAAGAACTCGACAGCTACGAAATCGATCAATTTCAGAGTACCTTATCAAGTGGAAGAACTTATCTGCTGAAGATTCCACATGGGAGGATGAGAATTTTATGCAGAAGTATCCTGAACTACTCAAGCGTTGAGGACAACACTTTTTTGAAGGAGAGGGGCATGTTGGGTCCCTATAATACTAGTGATTACCCCATTACTATTGTAGTTATACCCCTTATTTATATTTTTGTGCCCCCAAACCCCCCATATTGTTATTAATGTGCCCATAGAATCCCTCTATTGTTATTTTTGTAGCTTTGTATTATTATTGTTAGGTCGGCTGGATTATATTGTGACTCCATAGACTCCTATATATAGAAAGGAGGTTTTGTTATTTGAATCATCCAAGAATTGTTCATTTATGTAATGTAAAGGAGGTTGCCCCCTCGAAGAGGCTAAATTCTAAGGCGTGGATCTCTCTTTTCTATCTTTTTGTGAGCTGGTTTCATAGGACTTTCTAACAAAATAGGGGCATAATTTTGAATGGACACTTGTTGATAAACTAGGAAATTCCATTTCATCAAAGGGAACAAAACAAAAGCAACTATAATATACATAATATAGGTTGACATGCAAAACATTTGTTCATATCCTCAAGGATATAAAATGAAAAACTTATGGGCATCTATTAAATTCTGAGAAAGAATATGAGCTCAATTCAAATGCTTTGAATCATTGAGCATGCTCTATATTGAAGCTATTCGTTGAAATTTGTGATGCTCTTGGTCTTTCTCTCAATATAAATGGGACAACATTTTGATGAGGAACCTAACAAGTCGTTTGGAAATGGAAACATGATATTCTTCTGATGACTTAATTTTGAGCCCTTCTTTATCTTCTTGTAACCAATGTTTGACAACTTTATCATAATTCACTTCACTTTTGAATACTATTTTGTTGAAATTATCCAGAAACTAAGTGTTTAAGAAAACTTTGTGAGGACTAAGCTTGTAAATTGTTGAATGTATTTGTAGTTTCCAAGAGGCTATAACATTTCTGTTTCAGTCTACTATACTACGAGTAGGAAAATTCATATGTCACATAACCCAGGCAAAAATGTCATAATAAGGAAAAAAAATTCACTTTAGCAAAAACTCTGTGTAGTTCCATACCTCTAACTTTTTGAACCTGATTGTTTTTTGCTAAGTTGAAGTTTCTAAATTAAACCAACTTATATTCTCAAAGAAACTATAAATTTATTCCCACTTCATCATACTTGTCATCTGGGTTTTGAAGCTAGTGTTGGAAATGAGAGCTTGGTTGAGATCGAAATATTATGGTTCTAGATTTTTTACTCCCTTTAGGTGTTCTCTAATATGTTGAATAGCCTACTTTGACATGGTAGATTTACCTTTCTTACCCATTTTATGTCCTAAAAAAATTAAAAACAATTCATCTTTATATACGAACTATCAAATTTACTACTCGAATTGTCCATGAGAGTGCATTTTTACCACAAATTAGAACCCTTACAATGAATTTGATCTTGTTTATTTATAATCAGGGAGAAGTTTCAAACCAACAGTGTAAACAAGTTGTGAAGAACAAATTACAAAATAAAATAAAAAAGCAGGAAACCTGTTAAATTTTGTTTAAAAACTCAGGATCTGCAATAATAAATTCATGTGCAAGGTGTTAATTTTTCATTAAAGTGACAAGAAGTTTCAACCTCTTGCATGCAAAAATCAAGGTGAGCTTGGATGATCGGAGTTTGGGAAAGGCTTTATTGAAACATAAGGGATTGCAATTTGGGATTTAAATTATAAAATAGTAAAGAAATCTAACAGAAAATGATGGTTGGCACAGGAACCAAAAATAAAATATTTTATTCGTTTTCATATAACAAATCCAATTGGGTAGTTGGAAGTTAGCATGGTGTTAAATTAAATCTTCTACCAGTGGTGACCCCAACCTTGATGTGCTACGTAGTTGGGGCAACATGGACGTCAATAGTCCGTAAGTTCGGTGTGAATGATGCTATTTTATTTTATACAATTATGGAGCTCAACTCCACTTTAGTCGGAATTCAGAAGGTCGGGAACAAGAGTTATACTTTTATCAAATACATAGGTTCAATCTCCAATCTTTGACTTTAGTATTTTTTTTTTTACTTTTTATGTTATAATTTTTTTAAAGATCTTTTGGAAAACAAATAATATTTTACAAAGAAGAATGGAAAATTAAGAATTTTTTAAATATATTGTCCTCGTTTTATTTACTCTATAGATAATAATAAACAGGAGTTTGTTTTAATCATAACAATAACATTTTGCAAGGTCACATTGTGCGAGGAATATTTTCTCAATATGAGAATGAAATATGGTTGAATGTCGTATTGTGAGAAAAATTTTCTTCATAAGGAAATCGATCATCCTTAATGATGGGTGAGAATTGTCAAATGTCACATAAGTTAAGGTTTATAATATGGATCACTTAGGTTTAATATTAATCCCTTCGCTATGTAATCACTTTCGTTTTTTCTATTGATCCCTTGGGTTTATTATTTCTTTAGGTTTATAATACAAATCCTTTGAGTTTATTAAAATAAGGGTTGATATTCAACACATATGAATCCCTTGGGTTTATAGTGCAGCATCATATTAACAAAAAAAAAATTCAATATGAAAATCAATTATAATATCAATCATATTTTTTTAATATGAATCTCTTGCGTTTATAATCACAAGTGGTATTAGAGCTAAAGGTTGCAACACTAGTGCCTTCGGGAATTTTTAAGAAGAAATAAAATCGAGGTATGCTACTAGTGAGCATCAACTCAGGGATGTGTCTAACAACCTACATATTGGTATATGCAGTAGACTACTTTTGACATGATATGTGTTATTCATATTTATAATTGCAAGGAGTAGTAAGTAATAATGTTTGCTACAAAACTATGTTCATGACATTTGAATCCTGATGAGGATAAAAGACAATAAAACTTTTGTCACAGTTACGAACAATCTTGAGACACACTAAGAAAAGTGACAATTAACTACCAACTTTTACAAATATGGAAATATTAATGATACATTTAGTGAACATGAAAGTTACAGTGCACTACTTTTAATGAGTGAATGCATTAATGTAAATAGATAATAGAGTGTTTTAAAAGGACATTGGAAGAACCCATTTAGATATTGAAACTAAACAATGAATCAAGTAGTGAGACTTAATTGTAATAACATATTGTTGGTTAAGTTTTGTGATGGTTGCATTAAGATGGTTGGTATTTGTGATTGGTTAGTGTTTCATGACTAACCAATAAAAATTATATGCATGAGTTGAATTTGATTTAAGCTTATTACAATTCGTAAACAAGTGATTATCGTAGTTACTTCACGTATTGGTCTGTTAATGACAATAAACTGTGGAAATTGGAAATGATTCAGAAAGAGAATACTTGTGAAATGATGCATATTTATGACTAATGTTGTTGATGGGATTAAGTAGTGGTATATTGACGGACATAAGAAAATTTGTCAAGGTAAAATCACATTGCAACCATAAATGAGAAATTATAATGTTATATGATATGCATGATTGTGTTACTTGGAAAATCAGAATGCATACAACATGTATGTTAGTTATGTTTCCTATCAATCTTGATATTGTGGACCTATGTTGAGGGTCAAGTGTAAATGCATGTTTATTTTGTTAATGATAATGTTCATATGTTTCATTATTTAAATTGTTGCGGGAATGAGTGCTAAAAGAGAAATTTAACATGCCAAATAGTTGTGAAAGGCCAAAAAATCTTGGGTTGATGGTGGTTGCCTGCCTGGATTTCCTCTCCCTAGAGACGATTTGAGTAAGGGAAAAGAGTTGGCCAGGATGGTAAAAAAGGTAAAAATCCCGAGGCAACACTGTTGATTTGGAGCTTGTTAGAGGAGGCCCAAAATTCCTTAAATACCGGATAGTATCAGAGGAATAGGCAGGACACTTCCAACAGGAATCCTATATTTGACCCTATGTGGTCAATGGAATTCTTGAGCCGATTGGCTAGGGTAATTCCATACTAGACCTCGTATGATCTTTGTCAAAGAACTTTCTAGATGTAAAAATAACACGATCTGGTTGTTGAAACTAGTTCCCATGGGTTGAGAGGAGCATTCTTTAGCCTATTGTGGTTCTCATAGCTAAACAAATTAACTAATCAGCTATGTGTTATGTTAAAAACAAATTTGATATATAATTGTCTAAATATCTTATGTACATTTTTTAGATAAAATGAACCTAGTGCTCAGAGAGGAATTACTAGAAGTGTAAGTTTCTATTTATTTATTATTTATTAATAATCTTTTGAATGTTTTAGCATAAGCTACGAAAATATACACTTGGTGCATTTATTGGTCATTTTGATGATTAGAGAGAATTAGATGCTATATGGGTACTTTTAGAAGTACTATTTAGATGTCTTTAGCGGGAGCTAAGACAATGTGCACGTGGTGCAATGATTTATCAGTTTGTTGATTAGAGTGTTGGTTCTCTCTAGATATTTGTAAAAGTACTGTGATTAAAATACCACATGACATTGCATAATCGATTGATTATTAAAAGTATTTCATTTGATTGAAAATGTTGTCACCAATGTGATTGAATTTGTTAGTCATACATTACCAGTTACTTGCCATGGAATGTTGATGGGTTGTCCAATCACTATTGAAGTGCTTACGTAAAAGTGACCATGACTTGTAAGAGTAATTGGTATGTAACGATAAGTTGGTATAGATATTTTTTTTGTTTCTATATAAATTAACAATGGCTAAGCTATGGAAAGTAGAAATTGCTTAGTTTTGCAATTTTAAATGATTATGACTATAGATCAAAATTATTTCTTTTCCCTATTAGTATTCCTTGGAAATGGAATCCTTCATTTCGAAGGGAAAGGATCTAGTTTTAAAATTTTTGGATTCTTTATAATGAGTAGAAATTAAGTCCTAGTGATAGATGAACACCGGGGACGGTGTTCTCTTTAAAGGGGGAGTATGTAACATCCCTATTTAACTTTTATTTTACATAAATAATATTAATTAAAATTTAGTTATCCTTTCTTACATGACATTTGCGTTAGAATTTAGTCGGGGTTTGGTTCTTGATAATGATCATTTCCTTTTACTTGATAACTGCCATTTCCTTTTACTTACTGGTGGTGCGTTGTTTTCTGGAATTTTGGGATGGCGAGGCAATCGGAACTAACCCAACCATGAACAACGCAGTAATTGGAACTGTGGGTCAGCATGCATTTAAAATTTCAGTGCTAGAAGCTCTTCTTTCTAAATCTGGTCGAAGCCAGAACCCACTGCATGTTGCTTGGAAGAAGAAGCACCTCCGAAGAAGCAACGAGTCTCGAAGTACACATGGGTATATTTTGTATTCCCAAGGATATCAATTAAAAGGCTCAAGCAGAAAGAATATACACGTAGAGTTTCTCAATTGGCTTCAGTTTACTTGGCCTTCATTGAGACCAAACCGTTTTCCAGTTCATGGGTATTGTGGTTAAGATAAGTATATATTTTATTTATTTATTTTTCTTGAAAAGAAAAGATACAATATGAATATTCTTGCACATATTTTATTACACATATTATATGTGAATCTTGTGTGTTAAAAACTAAGTAGATTTGTGATTTCTTGAAATGGAAAATAAGTGAAAATGATCTGGATTTTGTGGTTACACAAAACTCACATTAGTTTTCTTAGTAAAGAAAATATATTACTACATGTAGATAAAGATTGATTTTTATATATTTTTCTTGGTAAAGAAAATATATTACCACATGTAGATAAAGATTGATTTTTATATATTTTTTTTGGTAAAGAAAATATATCACTGCATGTAGATAAATATTGTTATTAATATATATAATAAAATGTTGTTAGTATAAATATATTTGCGGCATTAAAAGATGAGTAATCTTTCTTCTATTTATATAAAAATGCAAATTCCTTTTATGTAAGAAAAGATAGGATGCATGCTCTTTTCTTATCCAGGTTATTTTCTTGGAAGTAAATATAGATTAAAGAGGGTAACTTGTGAAATAATTTCATGGGTAGTGAAAAAAAAAGAGAAAAGTTAATTAAATTATTTTCTTGGAAAGTGGAATTTCCTTTTGAAACATGTGATTTCAATAAATACCTTATGCGTTGGAGAAAATATAATTTAATTGCCTTAATTCCTTTCCAAGAGTTTGGAAAAGTTACATATTTTGATGGGTAAAAAGATAAATGACTCATGTGTTGTAAATTGGATAATTGATTTAATTACATGGTTTATTGCATAAAAAATTAACATTATTGTTATCTTAGTTCCTATACCCAAAGGAAAGGTTGATTATGACACTTTCATGAAAAGAAATGAACAGAAACTTTGATTATGATATACTTTTTTGAAAACAAATGCATGAGAACTTGTACGATAGAAAAACTATGTCGGGTTCTTGAAAATAACTATGTAAAAAGAACACATATGCAGAAACATAGAAACAATGGTTGATTACCATAGTTGATTACATGTATGAAGATATAACTATTGTGTTGGATATTTTAAAGAGAAATTTGAATTATGTGCATAAAAAAAGTAAGTATTATGGAGAGTAAAACAAGCAGTTACTTGGAATAAATGTACTAGCTTTCATTTGTAAAATACATATATCCTTATGCAAGAAATAATGACTAACACATTGGTTTTGGTTTAGAACAATGCATGTATTTGTGCATACAATAGATTTTGTAAATAGATCTACCTTGGAAAGATGTTTTTTGAAACGGGAATTACATTTGGATGCATGAGAATAATGTCTATCATGTTAGCTTTCCCTTAGAAGGGAACATCTACTGCATTGGAAATATTATTTAGTTACACGCACAAAGAATAAGTGAAGGGGCTAGCTCTTTTTGAATAAGTTTTTATCTAATTACATGCATGAAAAATAAAGATAAGTCTTTAGTATCCTTTAAGCTAAATGGATGGTTACAGTGGTTTCCTTTGGATACGAATGTGAAGTATTATTTAGTTACATGCACAAAGAAGAAGGGGCTAGCTGAAGTATTATTTAGTTACATGCACAAAGAAGAAGGGGCTAGCTCTCGTCGAATAAGTTTTTATCGAATTACATGCATGAAAAACAATGATAAGTTTCTATTATCCTTTAAGTGAAATGGATGGTTGCAGTTGTTTCCTTTGGATATGAATGTGTGCTCCTGCGAGAAAGATCATAGTAGTGGGGTAATTATTTGGACATGCTTGATAATTATTTGTTTATACATGCATAATTTTGTAAGAAGATGCATTTTGTGATATTATAATTAAATCTCATGTATGCACATGAATAGATGTTAAAATATCGCTTTCAAAAAATTAATTATTAATTGAATAATAGTTATCTAATCATGTTACCAAAGATTGTTGACGACATCAATGACATGATGGTGATTTGTGCAAAAGAAATAAATATTGACAAATTTTTTCCAATATAAAAATCAATCATTGTTCTACGTCGCATTATAAGAAAATATTTAATAATAACAATAATTTATATGAATATTTGAATTTATATTAATTTTATAATAATTATCATATTTTAT
The DNA here is from genome assembly GCA_031772625.1 of Pinus tabuliformis. Lineage (NCBI taxonomy): Eukaryota > Viridiplantae > Streptophyta > Pinopsida > Pinales > Pinaceae > Pinus > Pinus tabuliformis. The sequence goes on along the minus strand of CM062813.1, from coordinate 789,597,033 downwards.
ATATATATATATATATATATATATAATTGTCATAGATATATTAATATTAAAATTATCTATATTATGAAGTTTTTTTTGTTGTTATAGATATATGAATATGTTAGTGAATATTTTTATTAGTATTAAATCTATACCATTAATACCTTTTAACATTTTTCACTAGTGATTAATATATATTTATGAATTTATATTAACTACATTTATTTAAATAACGTTGGTCGCAGAAATATTAAACTATAAACCAAATTAATACACAGCTCTTAGGAATCAATATTTCCTTTTATTAATAAAAAACAATTTTAAGAGTTATAAAATCATCTAACTCATCAAAAGAGTCTTCTTTCCACCAAAATCTCAGTGTTCCTGAAAGCAAAATTTCCTCAAAAACCAGGGCAATGAGTTTGTTAGTAAAAACACTGATGGGTATGTTATGCACAGTGGAAAGATATTGACTGAGCGTGCGGAGAATGGAACGCTTGTCCATGTCAATCAAAGGCCCGTCCAAATAAATCGAACAGACGACGAAGTCTCTTCGTGAACATAAATTGGAAACCTCTTGTCAACGCGTGGGTGGGCTAACATGGACTCATTCGGTCATCTGGTAGTGGCAAAGGGGGCCAGAGTGTGCAAACGAACACGTATGCGAACTAACGATAGTATAGGCTCGAATGCCCCAAGGTTATGCAAACGAACATGTGTGGCCTTGGATAGCAGGATGGTATGCAAAACCATAGGTGGTGAAATAAATAATTTTTTTATATATTTTCTTTAAATAGTCAATATTTCTCAGCGCTCTACACCTAAAACTTAAATTCTTATATATTAAACTTAAATAATAACATGCCTATATATTAAATAATAACATGCGTCTAAATCTTTATATTTAACATCCCATTTATCATTTTATTATTTAATTTTGCAGGGTATTTTTTTAAGAGTGGTGGTTTAAAATCAAACCTTTAGCATTTCGTTTTGACGACCGACTTAAAATTGAAGGCTTAGTACACTAATAATAATGCAAAAACATGTTAAAACATAAAACATGAGTGTCAATAAATTATGTTTAAATGCCCTCTCCATCCCTTCAAATGTAGTTTAGTGATATGAGAGAGTGAGAATATTTATATAAATTTAATGTTTGAAATCACATTCAACTCTATGGTACATGTTTTCCATTGGATTTCTAATGATTAATGTTATTTCACTACCAACATAGTACATAGAGGTTCTCAATAATTGGTTTCCGCCATTTTGCGTATATCATAACTTTTCATTGGCATGTTTACTATTGGAAAGGAAAGCGATATACATTGACTTAGTAAATCGATGCTATAAATTTGGCGTTGACAGCAAAGTTGATTATATCAACAATATCGACACTAGCATGTGCCATGATGGACGTTGGTCTAACTATCCCGCTTTCAACGGCAAGATGAGAACGACAATCCCGGCGTGCAGTGTAAGGCCTTCGAGTTTCAGTTGCGATGGGCACCGGTGAGTCGTGCACGAGGGTGGGCGCATGGGCACGCAGACAAAATGTGCGATGGGATGTGCGACGATAAAAGCGACGATATGGAAAACATTTAATTCGACTAAGTGTTGAGCGTAAGCTTATATGCGATGGTTAAAAGGATGTAAAGCCAACTTGTTAAGGGAGCTTATGGGCGTGCGTGAAGACTTTTGGGGGTCGGCCTAAGGGCTACACACCCCTTGCAAATCAACGCATGGATGTATAAGTAAAGGGAGCTCCAAGCTCATTTGGAGACAAGCCATTCGACTTCGCATTAGCTCTTAGCATCTATGCAAGAGAAAGTGTGCAGTTTGGGTTGAGACATGCGCATAACTCATGCGCATTAACTTGGAGATTGCGCAGGTGAAGTCTCGGTTGATGGTTGGAAGAGTGTGTCGTATGTTGGTCGATGAGTATGCGGTTTTACACAGAACTTAAGGTGGAGTTCTAGGTGACTCAAGTGATCACCCTCCTACTGTGTAAGGTTGACACAAGTATTGTAAAAACTGTTCTATGCCTTGGTTGTAAAATATTCTAAGTATAGACCTAGAGTTTTGCCAAGTATACTTGATGATTGTATTATTGAAGAAATACTGATTATAATATATTGTTGGGCAGAGTCGTTCGGGAGTTGCCCCTCCCCTTTATACTTGTTTGCAATTGTTGTTGTTCTTGGTTAATTGCATGATGATAATGAATGAGTATGGGCTTCATTAAGTATAAAGGATAATTGCATTTTACTTGGTTGCGAAAAACAAACTAAGTGAGGACAAGTGAATTAGGCATAGTCCACGAAGGTGAGTATTGGTGAAAAGAAAGCGTTCGGTGGTGCCGCACCTCGCTATAAGCGGTTGGATGACTACCGTAGGTGTAGGGGCGTGACAGGTGGTATCAGAGCAAGGTTTGCTCGTGAAGGTTTGAAGATGTTGAGCAGGGTTGCTCGTGACAGGTGCTTGCCGGTGAAGGAAACCGTTTCACACAAGTGGAACAAGGGTTGGTTCTAATTGTAGGTGACTTGGTGAAGTTGTTGAATGGTCGAAACTAGATTGCAAAGGAGAAAGAAGCTGTTAGAGATGGCAGTCGAATATCAGGCTGGGTCTAGTCACGTTATGAAGGATACTACTATTGGGTTCATTGAAAAAGTGTTGGAAAAGATGGAGGATATGGATACTTCTTGGGATAAGAAGATGGACTTGTTTGCTAAAGAACAAGAGGCCAACTTGAAGGCAAGGGAAGAGCTTGATGAACTCCAAACACAACATGATGAACTCCGAACGCAATATTAGTACACTGATCTTATGTGTACACAATTTGAAGTAAAGGTCAAGAAGGTTGAAGAAGCAAGGGATCAGGGTCTTGCAGAGATCGTGAACTTGAAGAAAACTCTTGACGAATCCAAGGAAAAGATAGCGGTGTTGAAGAAGGCCGTGAGGCATAACTCAGGTGGAGGAGTGCCCCATGTGAAGGTCAGGGAACCAGAATCTTATGATGGCACAAGGAATGCAAAAACTCTTGGCAACTTTTTATGGGACATGGAGCCGTACTTGGAACGGTTGAGTCTATCTGATGGTGAGACACAAGTCAAGGTGGTTGCTCAGTTCTTAACGAAGGATGCTAAGATGTGGTGGCGAAGGAGGGTGGACCAGATTGTAAATGGCAGTGCTAATGACATCACTTCGTGGGATCACATGAAGAAGGCTTTGCAGACCCATTTCAGTCCTCAGGATGAAACGTGGGAAGCAAAGACGAAGATTAAGTACATCAAGCAAACCATAAGCCTACAAGCATACCAACGAGAGTTTGCAAGTGTAGCTCTGGAACTTCCCGACATGGCGGAAAGGGACAAGGAGTTCAACTTCATTATTGGGTTGAAGCCTTAGGCACGTAATGAGGTGAAGAGGCAGAAGATTAGGACACTTGAGGAGGCTTTTGTTGTGGTTGATAGGTTGGTGGATCATTATGATGAGACTTCTGATGATAGGAAGAAGAAGTCCGATAAACCGAAAGATAAGAAGAAGGAGGATGCTTCGAAATCAGATGATAGTGAGAAGACGAAGAAAGCCTTGAAGTGTTGGATATGTGCTAGATCACATACGGTGAACAATTGTCCTTCTAAACCAAAGGTGGCTGCTATTGCACAATCTGATGCGAAGAATGAAGGTGCTTCTGTGGGGATGATGTAGATTCTTGGTGCTTCTGCTACTACGGAGGTGGTCTCTAGGAGGGATCCTGAGAGGAACAGATTGGAGTATGTTCAAATGAAGGTTGGAGGTGCTGATATACTCACTATGGTGGATAGTGGGGCTTCTCACAACTTCATGAGCAAAGATACTGCAAGAATAATTGGGCTTAAGTTTGTACCGACAAATGGACAAATGAAGATAGTGAATTCTCCTCCTATTGAGATTCTTGGTATAGCTGAGAGGGTGGACACTACACTAGGTGAATGGACCAGGAAGGTGGACTTCACTATAGCGCAGATTGATGACTATGAAGCTGTATTGGGGATGGAATTCATGAAACAATTTGAGGCTATGGTTGTTCCACATTTGAGGAAACTTTACATTTATGATGGAAGGGAAGATGTACCCATTGGTGTTCCAACCATTGGTGTGACAAGGCCTAATTGTAAATTGGGAGTGATGCAAATGGAGGATAAGGAGAAGGTGAACAAGTAGTTGTCCACTATTGAGACAAAGCTTACCGAGTAGTCATTGGTCATTAGCTCACTTTCAGATAGCATCTTGGATTTGAAAAGAAGGCTAGAGTTGGTGGAGGATGATGATGATGAGGTATATGTGAGGCCGGATGTCCAGAAGGAAGACCGGGTTGCTTATCTACAAAGGATGGAGATTGAGGATCCTGATAGATGGATTGAGTTGATTTGTGAGGGAGAGCCTTTAGGCTCTACTCCCTCTACATCTTCCTAGATGGATAAAGAAGATGGGGCTCATTGTTAGCTGCTCATGACAGTGAGTCCCTTAGACATATGGAGCAGGTATGATTGATGGTGCAGGGATGGCTTGGCATCAAGCATCATGACATGTTGCAGATGGATGGAGTTCCATGGACCTGAGCATGGATTATGGTGGTAGATTCTTGATGAGTCGAGGATGTGGCAGATGTTTGAGTAACAACTGATGATGGCATGAGGATGTTCACTCTCATGGATTAAGCGTGATGGTTGGATTAGCTAACCAACTAGTTCAGACATGGGGTCGCGAAGTATGCAGAGATATTTTGACATTTTGTTGGAGTATCATGACAGAGGTTCACATGGTGGCACATGATGGGGTCGACATGAGATGTTGCAGTGGAGATTGTGACAGAGGAGTCGATGATCATGGATCGAGATGATATCTGATGAGGAACATACCGTAGAGGTGCATACCTTGGTATGGGTATCTTGGTGGTAGTTAGTCACTAAGGTGAGACATGATGGAGATGGAGTTCCACACATGTTGCAGGGATGTTTGCCTTATGTGGAGGAGTTGACATCATGGATGATGATGATCTTGGTGGATGGCTACCGAGATGGTATGTTGTCGAGGACGACAACGATTTCAGGTGGAGGAGGATGTAAGGCCTTTGAGTTTCGGTTGCGACTCGTGCACGAGAGCGGGCAGGCTGGCGGGCGCACGGGCACGCGGACAAAATGTGCGATGGGAGGTGCGACAATATGCGACGATAAAAGCGACGATATGGAAAGCACTTAATTCGACTAAGTGTTGAGCGTAAGCTTATATGTGATGGTTAAAACGATGTAAAGCCGAATTGTTAAGGGAGCTTATGGGCGTGCGTGAAGACTTTTGGGGGTCAGCCTAAGGGCTGCACACCCCTTGCAAATCAAAGCATGGATGGTATAAGTAAAGGGAGCTCCAAGCTAATTCGGAGACAAGCCATTCGACTTGGCATTTGCTCTTAGAATCTACGCAAGAGAAAGTGCGCAGTTTGGGTTGAGACATGGGCATAACTCATGCGCATTAACTTGGATATTGCGCAGGTGAAGTCTTGGTTGATGGTTGGAAGAGTGTGTCGTATGTTGGTCGATGAGTATGCGGTTTTGTGCAGAACTTAAGGTGGAGTTCTAGGTGACTCGGGTGAGCACCCTCCTACCGTTTAAGGTTGGCACAAGTATTGTAAAGGCTCTTCTATGCCTTGGTTGTAAAATATTCTAAGTATAGACTTGGAGTTTTGCCAAGTATACTTGATGATTGTATTATTGAAGAAATACTAATTATAATATATTGTTGGGTGGACTCGTTCGGGAGTTTCCCTTCCCCTTTATACTTGTTTGCAATTGTTGCTGTTCTTGGTTAATTGCATGATGATAATGAATGAGTATGGGCTTCATTAAGTATAAAGGATAATTGCATTTTACTTGGTTGCAAAAAACAAACTAAGTGAGGACAAGTGAATTAGGCGTAGTCCACGAAGGTGAGTATCGGTGAAAAGAAAGTGTTCGGTGGTGCCGCACCTCGCTATAAGCGGTTAGAAGACTACCGCAGGCGTAGGGGCGTGACATGCACTGTCTACTAAAATAGAAACAGCATGACATAGGGATTATAGGAGTGATAAAATTTCAAAATTTAAATTTGCCTACTACTTTTATAATTTATTATAAATATTAATAAATTATTGTTATTTACTCTATTATAAATGCTAGTGAAAATATTATTATTTGATTAAAATAAACTATATATAATTTAGTGTAATTATTTATTTAGTATGTTAGTGTTTATTTAACCTAGTTTTAATCTAGTGAGTAGCTTTCATTTAGCTTATATAGCTGTGACATATGTATTTGTTTTCTTATGGTTTTCATTTTTGAGTGTTTAATTATTCTATTATTTTTAGATGTTATATGGGTATTTAATTAGAATAAATTAATTTGGTAATTGTAAAAAATTATAATGATTAGTTAAAATTTTGAGGTTAAATATAAATTAAAATTGATTTTTTTTATATGATAAGTATTTTTAATAATTGAATATAAGAATATTGTTTTCTTATTATTATTATTTTTATATAAATTTGCAACCATCTAAAATACACTCTATGTATTCTGCAAAAAAATATTCTTCAAAAAAACATGCTTACATAAAAATAATTTGCGATGAACTCTTTTTTACAAAGCTTTCACTGTTAAAACCGAGTTATATGATTCAATAGGGAATTTTTATTAATCTTTTTATCGATATAAACTTGTATCAAAACCATTAAAAATAACATTTTTAATAACAATAACTATTTTAAGCAACCACTCATAGTAAACTCTATATATTATTCAAGCATATACTTGTATAATAATAATTTGCAATAACCTTCTGAATAGAAACAAAACAATTAAAAGTAACAATTTCCTTAAAAGAACCTCCTTAAGAAACCACTCCAAAGTTACCCAAAAATATACTTATACACAAGTAATTTGCAATAAGCTCGTATTATACAAAAAAATAATTATACAAAAGTAGTTTGCAATAAGCTCCTTTTAAATAGCTTTCGAAATCAAATCAAATCTATGTATTGCAGACGCCAATAACCCAAAGCTATATGATACAATATGCAATTTCTAGGATTTATACGAGAAACATCGCATAGTAAAAAAATCATCATCACTTGACATATTATGAGCAGATAGTTTGAATTATCCAATATTATAACTCCTTAAACTGTGAATGGTAACTCCATGCTACATCAATATAGTTATGATATAACCAAATTAATTTTAGGTCAACGTAAAATCAATATGATATAGAAACAAAGTGATGTCGTCGTCGTCTTTTTTTTGGTTATGTTTGGTAATAAAATTATTATTTTGATACATTATTTTATAATATTTTCGTTGCAAAGAAACCAAATTTAGAAAATATTCTTTGTAAATCCTAACATTTATATGTGAATCGGAGTAGAATAAGCTTTATATCGGTATTATATTGGAAAACGTTCCCGGTTTGCAGACTAGAATAAGCTTTATATCGGTATTATATTGGAAAACATTCCCGGTTTGCATTGTATTTTGCGGACCTAATAAAAAAATAAAGAATTTTTCTGTACGATTCAATGTTTGCATTGTATGTTATACAGCAATAACAAAATACAAGGATGAAAAACCTATTAGAGAATGGTGAGAAAGGGCCGAAAATCATTCTTAATGAGAGGTTTCAATGTTTCAAAATATGATTTACATATAAAACCATTTTGAATATTGTCACATATTTAATGTCCGGAAAACTCCCAGAGAATATTTATTCCCACCCTGCTATTTTTAATTATCAGGTCTTGTCGTTTTGACAACCGCCTTTACACATAAAACAATTTTGAATATTGTCACATATTTAATGTCAGGAAAACTCCGAGAGATTTATTCCCACCCTGCTATTTTTAATTATCAGGTCTTGTGGTTTTGACAACCGCCTTAAAATCGAATTCGTTGAAGGTTTCAAAAATAGATCGGACCAGCAAGAACTTTCCCAATGGAAGCTCAATGGACTTAAGAGATCCTCTCAAACCAGAGCCCTAGCAACATTAATAATTCGGTGTACAAACTTGATAAAACTTTCCCTCTGAGTGGGATTCACTTCCATTCCATTTCAGTTGTAATAGTGGGAATGATTTCTAAAAAAATACAATGAGTATCACTCTTTTTCCAGCAATCGTCTTTCGGTCATGTTCCATAGATGAGTGGGAGATAACATGAACCTCGCTAGAATCTATTTCTTTTCAATCCTACCCATTCCGGTTGGCTGTAGTAACCATGATACAACTAATTATTCCGGTTGGATTTAGTAGCCATGATACAACTAATTATAATTATCAAGTTCTCATTTGAATTCGGACTGACATTCAATACAAAACCATAAAATGCTAGTGAAAATTTTTCAACCCAAACAAAATTTACGACTATTTGAATGGTCGCCAAAATCATTCAAAACTTTAACAATTAGTCTGTTGTTCTGGCCTCAAAACTCCTCAGATCGACGACACATCCTTCACTCGCGTCGAGTTCTCTTGGACAACACTCTAAACTTTAAACAAATAAGACCGTTAGTTAAGTCTACAATGTTCATGAAAATTGTCTGCTCAGCCGAAAATGGTGTGCCCAGCCAAACCAAACGCATGGCCATAGGAAAACATGCGTTTGGCATGATCAACAAGGCCAAACTCACCAAACTATATGAGGTGACAAATCTGACAGTGGCATCAATGATTACGTCATCCTTAATTACAACAACGTATGTACAAATTTTGAAGTGACATTAAAATAAAAAATAATGATCTCTATGGCGCTTGCTATCACTATGATTTTCACCGTTTTCATGGTTATTTTATATATATAAAGTAATAATATATTATTATTGTAAATTAAAATTAATTATGCATTTCAACTTTGATTTTTGGTACGCGGTAATTTTAAATACATTAAAATTAAAAATTGTAAAATGTAAAGTTGTTATTTAGATAACAATAAATTTAATAATAGATAACAATTATTGAATACTTAATAAATCCATAAATTGAATAATGAAATATATTTAAATATTATAAAGTGAAGTAATTAATAGACTAGATAATTTGGGAACAAAATAGAGATAGGTATATAGAAAATTTAGTATGAATCATTAGCTCCAACATCATCGTTTGTATAAAATTTAAGAGTTTATTAAAATGTGTTTGTCCACATTTTATTCAATGGTTAGATTATAGGATTATCTAAATAATGATTATTAGTCTCACTACAGTTGAGTTAAATGAACAAAATCCTAAATCTAATAATGAAATACATTTGAATAAGACAAAAACTTAAAGGTTTATTGAAATGTTAGTGTGCACATTTTATTCCATCTTTAAATTATGAGATTATCTAAATAATGATCATTAGTCTCACTATAGTTGCATTAAATAATTATTTAATACTAAATAGAAAATAGAATAGATTTATTATTAATTAAATTTTCAAAACTTTATGGTCAGAAAAAAATTAATAAATTTTCATAAATTTATTTTTCCAATCAACACTAATAATTATTTCTAAAAAAATTTATTGTAAATATTTAATAATTTTCAAATTTACAATTTTGAAATTTATGAAAGTTTAGGATAGAAAATTGTTCACCATTCTAATTTTTTTGTGCATGCATTTTAATTAACAATAAATAACAAATACTCATTTTACTATTGTTGGAATATATTTGTTTTGTTTAATAAAGTTTATTGCTTTATACATTACATACCTGATGGTATCATCATTTATTGATCACAATTTTTTTGGTATAATTATTTAAATTTGGACGCTTTGCGCTTGGAGAAAATAATTTTTAATTTTAATTAATAAATTATAAATTTTATGAATTTTGAAATTTGGTTAAATTAAATAGTCGTATGTTACTTTGAATGGTGGGCCGATGAATCCTAGGACGTTAACATGGCAAATTATGATTGCATAGAGTTGGAAATTACTTTGCAATGGTGTGCGGGACCGTACTCGCATGTTAACGTGGCAGTCGAATCGATTAGACCATGAGGCTGTTTAATCCATTAAACGATGAAACATGGGCTGTCGCTCTGGTTGCCCATAGCGTGGCTGGAGTGAAATCAATCAGTTTGACCATGAATGTCTTTAAAAGGATTAAAATGGCAATGGCAAGGGTTGTTTAATTTTGGTGAGTTCAGTTTGCATTTGTTTATATGGTGTGTTGGATCTTGCTTGCCACACCCTTATGCTTGTGGTACTCTTTCAACTACATTATAGCGAGGTGCGGCACCATCGACCACTTTTTTTTTGCCAATACTTATGACTGTGGACTATGCCTAACTTTTGATACTTAGTTTATTTCTTTTTTACAAAGTACTATGTTTTCCTTTATACACAGTGAAAACCATAAAAATTCACCATAAACAACATTAACACATATTAATGCACAACAGTATAAAGAGAGCGGCAACTCCCTATAATGACTATGCCCACAACATCAATATATATAAGTTCAATCTTGTGAAACCCCAAATTTACAGTTAGCCAAATTTACAATATCGGCAATCTCGGTTGCCCAGCTCGTCGGCAAGCCTAAACGGTCACTGCACATTCTTCTCAACTCTTTGATTACCCCTGAACACGTTCATTTAGCTCATTGAATGAACCGTGTTGTTTGCCCAACTCGGGCGCCCACCAATGTCACCATGCGCGCCTGCCCGGCTGCACCTCCACACACGTTAGTGGCACCTCGTTTACAACCCTTTGCACTTCGTTGTTCACCCTCGTCGGGTGCGCCCAACTTGCGGGTCGCCTTGCACGAAGTATCCAACCTTTCATTCACCCAGCTCGTTCGGCGGCTGCACACGCCGTGCTACCCTGCCCAACCTTCGTTCGTTTACTCCCACTAGTTCACCTGTCATGCAAATTCAGAAACTAAGTGTCCTACTCCTACTGTAGCACCAAGTTATGACTCCCTTGCACTTCACATTTGTTTGTGTGTCCAAGCTCGAATGATCCAACCTCCAACTCGTCGTGCCTATACATATGCATTCCATCGTTGTGTGGGGGCGTCTAGCCGACCCACCAACTATACACACAATCGTTGGCTCATTTGTTGTTTAATATGCCCGTCTACCCGTTTATAATGTTCGCTCGCCCAACTGCCATGACTCTTGCCTTTGGCTCAATTTGTCTTATGGGCTCAAGCTACCTGCCTGCCCACTAAAAGTCTGTGGGCCGGCTCTTTGCTACACTCACTCGCTCACGCGTTTAACCGCAGCTCGTGTGTTTTCTATCGTTCAGCTCGCCCAGTGAGCTTGCTTGTGCCACCAAACCGTCGCAACAACCGCAGGGCATTACATCCTCCCCCACTTAAAGTCATTGTCGTCCTAGGTAATCTGGCAATCTACCGTAGCTTCCCGACATTCATACCACATAATCCATCTATATGTGTTCTCCAAATAGTTATCTTCTTGATCCATGACTTTGATCCATCTATGTATCGTAAACATCCTTGCAACATATATAATACGACAGTCTCCATCATGTGTCGTTTCATCATGTGAAATCCTCTCCATAATACTCCATCAAACACCACATCCAACTCAAAACCAAGACATCTATCTGACACAAACCCAGTGCACTACATGCCCTCATGTCATTGAACTGATTGGGTATCTAATCCAACTGTGACACTCAACTCATGAGAATGTGCCTTCTCCATACCACCGTTGGTTGTTTCTTCAACATCCTATCACAATCTCAAACTCACTAAGAATCTGCTCCAAACCCATGCTCAGGTTCATGGAATCTCCATCCCATTTGCAACATGTCATGACGCTAATACCAATCCATTCCTGCATCATCTTCCTGTCATCATACCTGCTCAAATTCTTAAGGACTCACTACCTTGAGCAGCTAACAATGAGCCCCATCTTCTAAGTCATCTAAGAAGATATAAAGGGAGCAGATCTTGAAGGCTCTCCCTCACAAATCAACTCAATCCATCTGTCCGGATCTTCCACCTCGATCCTCTAAAGATATGCATCCCGATTGTCCAGCTGGATATTCCGCCTCATATAATCCTCATCATCATCATCGTCATCCTCAACTACCTCCAGCCTCCTAGATAAATCCAAGATACGATCAGACAATGTTTTGATAACCTGTGACTATTCTATAATATTTGTCTCTACAGTAAACATACGCTTACAAACCTCATCCATACGCTTCTTATCCTCCATCTGCATCACTACCAACTTACACTCGGGTCTTGTCAGTCCAATGATTGAAACACCAATGGGCCCATCTTTCCTTCCATCCTAAATGTACAGCTCCTTCAAATGTGGAACTATCATTGCATCATAGTGTTTCAAAAACTCCATTCCCAGCACAACTTCATAGTCGTCAATCCACACTATAGTGAAGTCGACATTCTCGGTCCACTCAACAAGTTTTGTGTTCACCTTTTCAGCCACACCAATAATGGAATTAGGAGGAGAATTTACTGTCTTAACATGTGCCTACACCGGTACAAATTTCAGCCCAATCCTTCTCACAACATCTTCATTCATGAAGTTGTGAGTAGCCCTACTAACCACCATAGTGAGTACATCCGCACTCCCAATCTTTATCTGAACATATTTTAAACTGTTCCTTTCTAGATCTCTTTGTGAGACCACTTCTGTAGCAACCGCAGGTTGAAGAATCTGCATCATCCCCACAGAAGTCTCTTCTTTCTTCCATTGGACTGTGCTATCGCAGCCACTTTTAGTCTTAAAAGACAATGCTTCACCATATCTGGCTCCTCACGTATCCAACACTTCAATGGCTTCTTTGTCTTTGTCTTATCATACGATTTCGAAGCATCATATTTCGTAGTTTTCTCCATCGGCTTATCAAACTTCTTCCTTTTCTCATCAGAGCTTTGTCACAATGCTCCACCAAATGATCTACAGCCGCAAAAAGTTCTTTAAGTGTCTTTGTCTTCTGCCTCTTCACTTCATTGCATGCCCAAGGTTTTAGCCCTATAACAAAACTGAACACCTTGTCTCTCTCCGCTATGTTCGAAAGTTCCATAACCGCACTTACAAACTCTCGCTGATATGTCTGTAGACATCCCATTTTCTTCACATATGTTATCTTCATCCTTGCTTCCCATGTTTCATCCTATGGACTAAAGTTCGTTTGTAAAGCCTTCTTCATGTCTTCCAGTGAAGTTATTACGTGAGCACTCCCATTGACAATCTGATCCATCCTTCTTGCCACCACATCTTAGCATCTTTCGTTAGGAACCAAGTAGCTACTTTCAGCTTAGTTTCCTCATCAGGTAATCCCAAGCATTCCAAATACTGTTCCAAGTCCCATAGAAAGTTACCAAGAGTCTTCGCATTCATTGTACCATCATAACATTCCGGTCCCTTGACATTCACATGAGACACTCCTCCACCTGAGTTATGTCTCACGGCCTTCTTCAACACCACGATCTCCTCTTTTGCATCGTCAATAGATTGCTACAATTCCAAGATTTTTGCCAAACCTTGATCTCTTGCCTTCCCAATCTCCTTGACTTCCTCTTCTAGTTGTGTATACTTCCATTCTGTATACTTGTATCGGTCCTTGAGTTCATCGAATTCTTCCTTCATCTTCGCATTGCCTTCTTGATCCTTCATGATCTTGGCCAATTTCAAAGTCCAATCAGAATCCCATTCTTCCAATCTTTCCAATACCCTGTTCATGAAAGCTTCACCTATATTGTGACTAGACTCACCTGTCACAACCTGAGGTTCACCTGCCATCTCAGCCATCAGCTTCCTCTTTGATCTAGTATAGACCATTCACCAAAGATTTCACCTGTCATGAACTCTAGATCAGCTTCCCTGCAAAACCTGCACCTCATTCACCATTCGTCTCCTACAAAACCTAAATCAGCTCTAATACCAACTTTCATGCCCCTATACTGGTAGTACTCTTTCAACCGCACTATAGGAAGGTGCAACACCACCGACCACTTTCTTTTAACCAATACTTATAACTGTGGACTACGCCTAACTTTCGATACTTAGTTTATTTCTTCTTTATCAAGTATTATGTTTTCCTTTATACATAGTGAAAACCATAAACATTCACCATAAACAAAATTAACACATATAAATGCATAATAGTGTAAAGGGAGGGTCAACTCCCTATAATGAGTCTGCCCACAATATCAATATGTATAAATTCAATCTTGGGAAACTCCAAATTTACACTTAGCCAAATTTACAATATCAGCAAACTCGGTTTTCCAACTCATCGACACGCCTGAATGGTCACCGCATGTTCTACCCAACTCTCCATTTACCCCTGGACGCGTTCGTTCAGCTCATCGAACGAACCGTTCCGTTTTCCCAAATTGAGCGCCCACCCATGTCACCGTGCATGCCTGCCTAGCCGCACCTTCGCACATGCCAGTTGCACCTCGTTTACAACCCTTCACACTTTGTCGTTCACAATCACTGAGCATGCCCAATCGCGGGTCGCCCTACACGAAGTCTCCAACCAGTCATTCACCGAACTCATTCGGCAGGTGCACACACCATTCCACCTTGCCCGACCTTTGTTTTTTTACTCTTGCTGGTTCACCCGTCATGGAGTTCATCAACTCGGCATCCTACTCCTACCACAACACTAAGTTATGACTCCCTTGTACTTCGCACTTGTTTGTGTGTCCAAGTCCAAATGATCCAACCTCCAACTCACCTCGCCTATAAATATGTGTTCCATCATTGTGTGGGGGCATTCGACCAACCCACCAACCACACACACAACCGTTGGCTCGTTTGTTGTTTAATACGTCGGCCCGCCCATTTATAATGTTCGTCTGCACAACCACCGTGACTCTTGCCTTTGGCTCAATTCAGCTCGTGGACTTGAGCTACTCGCTCACCCACTATAAGTCCGCGGCCTGGTTCTTTGCTACACCAGCTCGCTCTCCCATTTAACTACAACTCACCTCACCTATGTCTTGCCAACTGTAGCTTGCCTATTTTCCATCATTCAACTCGCACTGTGAGCTCTACCGTTCTGCCTGACTGTTGCAACAACCATAGGGCATTACACTGATGGTCGAGTTGGATGCTTTCGTTGGACTGCATTTGCTCAGGGTAGTTTATGTTGGTTTTGTTGTTGTGTCGTGCTAAAACTGTCGTGTCCTACATGTTTTCGTAATGATTTTTTTATGCACTTATTTAGTTTTTTGCACTCCTTTTTCTTAAATACTTTCAGTTTGTAGGTATTTTTTTTTAGTAGTTTTTATATAGTTATAAAAACTAATAAAAACTGAAATAATAATAGAAATTGAAAACGTACACACTGTTAATCATGCCGATAATTAGATATTGTAATAGAAATTGATAATTACATTGAGTAAAAAGAGAGAGTTAAAAGATATGTCTGGTTGGCAGAGTAATAAAAAATGAGAACAAAGAGGAGTAACAACCTTTACGGGCAGTAACCGAAACGGAAACCTGTCGCCCATAAAAAAATAGGTTACCACGAGCTTGGAAGCCAGAGCGTTGGCGCCATCTGTTTTCGATGAAGGTTCGCTTGGTCACAACAACAAGGAAGGAATAATAAAATTTAGAAAAGAACACATAAGTGAAATCGGCAAAAATGTATATGAATACCATGGAAAAAAAATTGTTTGTAGGTAGGACTTGCTTGTAAAGGCCAGAACTTTGCTTGAGAGATGGCGGTTGGTTGCGACCAAAAAGAAATTGGTAGATTCGTTAGAGCACACAATGGTTAAAACAGGTAGTAACAATTGTGACTTACAGCAACTGGTTTTTTTTTACTATGTGTTCCTTCCTTAATTTGTTGAATTAAAATATGAATAAATTAGCACAATCACATTTCCAATATAGTTGATATAATCTGATAAGCTTATATCAACCATCTTAATAATTCTTATTTGTATTTTTTTAAACACCAATTATTTATCAATATTAATAATTATATAAATAATACAACCATATTCTTATATATTTATATTATAACTCATCATAATATTATAATAATAATATTTAATTATCACAATAATAATAGTAATATGGTATTATTATTATAGTAATATAATATATTTATTATTATATTAAATATTAATAATACTATCATATAATAACAACAATGGTCCAATAATGATTAGAATCCTAATAAAAGAAGTATTCTGTGTATTTTTAAAAAAACTAATTATCGATAATCATTAATAGCTATAATAAAAAAATAACCACCATATTCTTATATATATAACCACCATATTCTTATATATTTATATATCTATAATTATTATATTCATATATTTATAATTGTTATATTTATATTATAATAGTAATATAAATCTTAATAATATTAATTATTAATAATAATAAATGATAATAATATTATATTAGCGTTACATTATTATCCTAATATAATAGTTATAATATTATTATAGTAATAATATAATATATTTATTATTATATATTATAATAATATAATAATATTATTATATTATTATTGTAATAATAATATTAATTCATAATAATAACCATGATCCAATGATAATTAGAATTGGGTTAAAGGAATTATTATGTGTATTTTTTTAAGGAACAATTATTTATGATTATTATAATAATAACATTTATATTGTATTATTTTTTTTTGTAAACTACTGCATTTCTATTATCTACATCAAAATTTAAAAATACAAACTAAGAAACCTCAATCCGCCCAAATGGGAAACCGGATCTGTTGGTTCCTCTTCATCAAATATTCAATACTGTTTTTCATTCTACATACTGTCCTTAAAAACTTGCAGGGCATTAAACCTTTTTACTCCAAAAGTTCCCAAAAACTGTTCTTTCAAAGATCTGCTAAAAGACCTATCTTTACTACTACTGTTGTGACATGCAAACTGATTTCCAGAAAACAGAGCAATATCATCTAAAATAAAAAAAGACAGTTAACAGGCCTCTTAATTTTCCGCGCTTCCCCTTTTGGTTTCATTGCTGTCTTTGGTCTTCGCCAGCTCCCTCAGCATCTCCTGAATCTCCTTAATTTGTTCGTTCTGTTGATGCAGCATCCCTTCAATGTTCGCCACCTCCTTCTTCACTGCCGACGCTTCCTGAGCCATTTCCACCATCTCTGTCGCTACATGCTCCATGGTCTTCGCCAAGAGATGCTTCAGAATCCAGTACGTGTGAAGAGCTCAACGGTATAGAATTAATCTACCTCTGGTGTTTCCCGGGTTAGGCAGCTGGGTTGTCCATTCTTCCATCTCCGGGTTAGACGGTTCATCCAAGACTCTGTCTTCCATAACATCAATGATTTTCCTTATATCCTCACTTGTCTCTAGATTGTACGCCTGTTCTACTTCATGCACTGCCATGCGGATTGATTTCTTCCCCCTTTTTCGCCTTCCCTGAGACTGATTCCCCTCCTCACCGATGTTAGTTTGCCGGGGTCTACCTCTGCCTCTCTGTTCGCGAGCTTTCCTTCTTCCATCTTTTCTACCTCGCTTAGTACCTTTGCTGCTCTGACCTGTTTCAAAAGTCTTACTCCGAAAACCCTCGTCCTGGTTATTCTCCATTTCGTCTGAACTTTCAATTTCAATTTTTACTCTGCTCCGTTCAAATTGTCTGTCTCTGAATTCCTCCCGCTCTGCCTGGACTCCTTTATCCCAGCTCGCTGCCATTTTGGTTCGTTTGAGGCGTTGATTTTGGTTCCTCTGCCAGGTCTCACCTTTCCTCGCCACCTTCTTCACCTTCTTGCTGTCTTTCATCCTTCTGTTGTTCTGCCTTATAGAATTCTCGCCACCTTTCCGTTTATGATGAGTTTTCCCCCCACTTCCTTTCTCCCTTGCAACTTGAATGATGGTCTCTTCGGTGTTTTCCGAGTTTTGTTTTGGACTGCGTACCTGCTGCTCTGAATTATCATTAATTGCTAATGTCAGGGAGGAGTGGCCGCCGTCCTTCTGTCCTGTCTTTGTTGCCGAATAAACCTGCCTTAACTTCCCGCTCCAGATCTCCACGGTTTTTTGATTACCATTATGTTGTTTCATGGTTATCGCTGTCTATGAGTTGTTTTAAACTATCCCATCTTGTCATCTCTATTTGATTTGTCCAGCTGTCGTCCACTTTCCCCAATAATTCCTTACTTCCCCAATTAGCCAAGCAATCCACAGGCTTATTTCCTTCTCTCCTGACATGTGAGGTGATTTTGTATTCGATACCTTTCAATGTTTCCTCAATTTCTTGGACTATACTCGTTGTTCTCCAGCTTTTGACAACCTGCTCCCAATGTTTCCCTTGTATTAATTTTCTAATGGTGGTTATGACCAGGGCTGAATCTCCTTCGATCTCTATCTTCCTATATCCATTTCTTGTAGCAATTTTGAGTCCCTGGTAAGCTGCCATAAATTCTGCTTCGTTATTACTCATTGTTCCTCCATGTTCTGCATAGATCTGTTCTACCTCTCCTTGTTTTTTTCTAAAGATTCCTCCATATCTTGCTGGACCTGGATTCCCCTTAGCCACTCTGTCAAAGTTAAGCTTAATAAACCCTTCCTGTGGCTTACGAAAGACTACAAGACTTTGGCCAGCGATAGGTTGGTGTTGCTTTGTTTTTTGTTGAAAGACCATCCCTTGTTCCAGGTTCAACCTTTTTAGGATTTCTGCTTCTTCCTCAGAGGTCTTCCAATCTTCCTCTGTCCAAATTTCTGCGAGGATTGATTCTCTGATTTGTTTAAGGGTATTTTGCCAAACTTCTTCTGGATTTGATATTTTCCCCTGGAAAATTCGTCCATTTCTCTCTTTCCAAATATTCCACACATTAAAACCTGCCACCATGTTCCAGGCTCTTCTTACCACCGAGCTTTTAAACTTTCCTTCTCCCCAATTACCTAGAGTTTGTATGATGTCCTGTGGATTTCGTTCAGTTGTCAAAAATAGATCTTTAGTCTTATCCCATTGGAACTGGGCCATTCTGCAGCCATTGAGTAGGTGTTCCTGATCTTCTTCTTCTTGGTAACAGAGGCAACATCTTGATGGGCCTGAGAATCCTCTTCTTTGGATTCGATCCCAGGTTAGAATGCGTTTTCTCCCTACCAGCCACACGAACATCTTTATCTTCGGCCACCATTTATTTTTCCAGAGCTTCCTCCATTTCTGCTCATCTTCTCCTTGCTCTTGCTGGATTTTTACCTTATATGCTTCTCTAATAGTGAAAGTTCCTTTAGTTTCTTTACCCCATCTAGAATATCATTGCTTCCTTTATTTTTTATTTTCCTAGACTCTAATTCCTTACTGAACATTGTTTTTTGTTCCTCCGTTGTATTCCTATTCCAGTCTTCCATTGATTTCCATTCCATCCATTCTTCATTTCCTCTTCCTTCTATCCAATAATCTTTGACCCTAATGAGTTCTCTGTCCATTCATGTTCTGTAGATATCCTGCATTCCCTGTAGATTCAACATTTCTCGCTTTGTTGCCACGCTTCCTCCCAAAATCTCTCATTCTGACCCCCTTTGATTTCCCAAAATATATGTCCTTCAACTAATTCTCTGCTTTGATTAGTCAAGTTCCATATATCTCATCCTCGTGGTGTTTCTTATTTCCTTAATATTTCTTCAGGAGTTGATGGCATATTATATTTTGTTGTCCATATTTCTTTCCACGGGTCCTTCTCTCCTTGCATCCATCTCCATCTTAATATGGCTGCTAGAACTTGATTTAGAACCAATGGGTCCCTTAGACCTTGTCCACCTTTTTCTTTTGGTTTGGTTAGGCTATCCCATGAGCAGAGTGCCCATTTCTTTTATTGCTTAGGGCCTCCCCATAGGAATTTTCTGTATATCTCTATCAACTTATTGCATATCCCTTTTGGTGCTGCCATTACTGATAAAGGATATATCGGAATCGCCTGGATGGTTGACTTAAGTAGAATGACCCTTGCAACAAGATTTAGAGTGCGAAAAGACCAATTTTCCAGTCTTTTCATGATCTTTTCCAAGATGGAATTCCAGTTTCCTATTTTAAGGGATGATGAGTCTAGCATAGTTCCTAAATACTTTGTTGGAACTTCCCCTTTTCTAAAGCCCAAGGTCCTGGTTAAATGATATTTGATGGGTTCCACTGTATTAAAAGATAATGTTCTTGATTTCTCATTGTTTACCTCCATACTTGAACCTTTCATAAACACCTCTAGAATTATCTTTATCCTTCTCACCTCATTCAAGGATACTTTTCAGTATATCATGATGTCATCCACGAATTGTTGGTGGGTGACAGTAGTATGATTGCCCCATAGTCTCAGACCCTGAATTTTCCTTTCTCTTAATTCTTTTTTGAAATATCTACCTAATCATTCTGCTGCTATTATGAAGAGAAAGGGGGATAGGGGATCCCCTTGTTGCAGTCCCCTTGATGCATTGAAAGTAATAGATGGAGCTCCATTTAGTAGGATGGAGAAATTCAGTGTGGAAATCATGCTTAAGACCCACTTCACCCATCTGTCGCAGAATCCAAAGGCTTGAAGGATGGCTTCTAGATATCTCCAGTTTAACCTGTCATAGGCTTTTGACAGATCTAATTTTATCAACATTCATTTTTCCTTCTTCATTTTCAGAGTGTGGATTACTTCTTGGGCCACCACTAATCCATCCAGAATCTGTCTTCCTTCTACAAACCCAGTTTGTTTTGGGGATATTATGTTCAGGAGAATAGATTTCAGCCTCTGGGCCACCACTGATGCCACTATCTTATAGATAACGTTACATAAAGCTATAGGGTGAAAGCCTTCAGGTTGATCCGCTTGGGCAGTTTTAGGAATAAGAGTCAACAAGGTTGAGTTTATACCTGGCCATATTCTTTGATTGATTCTAGCTTCCTCCACCACTTCTAGAACCTCTTCAGCTAGGAAGTGCGATCCTACTTGGTAGAATTCTACTGTGTACCCATCTGGCCTGGGAGCTTTGTTCCTTTTCATATTCCTGACTGTTTCCTCCACTTCTTCCATTGTAACTTTCCTCATCAGAGCCAAATTCTGTTCCCTGGTTACCAGTTTAGGAATCTCCCTGCTTATCTTTGTTATAGCTTCTGTTCTATTGTCCTGAGTTTCATTTAATAAGTTTTTGAAATGTGTAACCAAAACTTTTTCAATTTCTTCATGCTGGAGGACTTGCTGGCCTTCTTGGTTTTTTATGGAGAAAATTCTGATTCTTTGCCTATGCTGTATCATTGCTTTATGGAAGAACTTAGTATTCCTTTCCCCTTCTCTAAGCCACTGAACCCTTGACTTCTGTCTCCATAAGATCTCTTCTTGCTTCCTTCTCTCCTCTAGCTGGTTTATTATAATTCCTTCTTCCTTTATTCTATCTTCCTGTATACCATCTAGAATATCTATCTGTTGTAGCTCTTCCATTCTTTGCTCTAGGCGCTTTTTCTCTTCTAGAATATTTCCAAATTGCTTTCTATTCCACTTTTTTATTTTGTCTTTCAGCTCCTTTAATTTGAGTTGGAAGGTGTGCATTTTATTTTTTCTTTTTTGTTCACTCTTCCTCCAGCATTCTTCAAGTTTCTCTACGAGCCCCTCATTTCTTAGCCAAAATGCTTCAAATCTAAAAGGTTTTTTGTTCGGACTTTTCTTGAGATCTATTTCCATTTTAATTGGCCAATGATCTGATCTTGCTACCAGGAGAATTGTGGCTTCTATGAAAACATCTTTCATCATTATTTGTTCAGAAATTAAGAACCTATCAAGTCGTGAAGCAATTTGATTAAATCCCCCTCTTCAGTTGTTCCACGTATGGTTTCCATTTATAGTTTGAATATCGATCAGTCTCTGCTCTCTTATCATATCTCCAAACTGTTCCATTGCTTTATCCATTCTCCTTAACCCTACTCTTTTTTCCGCTAAGCTTTTAATCAGATTGAAATCCCCTCCTACGATCCACTGCCTTCCAAGTATTAGACTCCTCAATGCTTTTAGATTTTGCAGAAAGTTTTCCTTTTCTCCTTGGATATGGGCTCCGTACACCCCTGTTATAATAACCTCCTCCGTTGTTCCTATTATCTTTGCAGTCCCTGCTAGAATTCTTGGAAAACTTATCTAATTGCTTAATTGTATTTCTTCGGGGTTCCACATTATTACCAGACCTCCTGCACTCACAATCGCATCCTGTCCCATCATTTCATATCTATTGTTGTTTCTATTCAAAATATCTCTCATTTTCTCAGTACTTGTTTTTGTTTCTTGTACTATCATTATGCTGGGTTTATCTTTTTTTAGTCTGTCATTTAAATACCTCTGTTTGCCTCTACTGTTGAGGCCTCTTATGTTCCAGCTTGTGATGATCATCGCAAAAGCTTCGGGGGGGTTTGACGTACCTCTGAGAGAGGTATAACTCTTCCTGAATTTACTAACATCTCTCTGACTTCTTGAATTGTTTCACTCATTATTCTTCTACCTCTTTTTTTGCCTCCCTTCCCAATATTGCTCATTCCTAGATTATGTGTTTCCTGCATCTCCAATTTCCCACCTCTTCGATATTCCATTATTCCTTTTTTCAGCCACACCAATAATGGAATTAGGAGGAGAATTTACTGTCTTAACATGTGCCTACACCGGTACAAATTTCAGCCCAATCCTTCTCGCAACATCTTCATTCATGAAGTTGTGAGTAGCCCTACTAACCACCATAGTGAGTACATCCGCACTCCCAATCTTTATCTGAACATATTTCAAACTGTTCCTTTCTAGATCTCTTTGTGAGACCACTTCTGTAGCAACCGCAGGTTGAAGAATCTGCATCATCCCCACAGAAGTCTCTTCTTTCTTCCATTGGACTGTGCTATCGCAGCCACTTTTAGTCTTAAAAGACAATGCTTCACCATATCTGGCTCCTCACGTATCCAACACTTCAATGGCTTCTTTGTCTTTGTCTTATCATACGATTTCGAAGCATCATATTTCGTAGTTTTCTCCATCGGCTTATCAAACTTCTTCCTTTTCTCATCAGAGCTTTGTCACAATGCTCCACCAAATGATCTACAGCCGCAAAAAGTTCTTTAAGTGTCTTTGTCTTCTGCCTCTTCACTTCATTGCATGCCCAAGGTTTTAGCCCTATAACAAAACTGAACACCTTGTCTCTCTCCGCTATGTTCGAAAGTTCCATAACCGCACTTACAAACTCTCGCTGATATGTCTGTAGACATCCCATTTTCTTCACATATTTGATCTTCATCCTTGCTTCCCATGTTTCATCCTATGGACTAAAGTTCGTTTGTAAAGCCTTCTTCATGTCTTCCAGTGAAGTTATTACGTGAGCACTCCCATTGACAATCTGATCCATCCTTCTTGCCACCACATCTTAGCATCTTTCGTTAGGAACCAAGTAGCTACTTTCAGCTTAGTTTCCTCATCAGGTAATCCCAAGCATTCCAAATACTGTTCCAAGTCCCATAGAAAGTTACCAAGAGTCTTCGCATTCATTGTACCATCATAACATTCCGGTTCCTTGACATTCACATGAGACACTCCTCCACCCGAATTATGTCTCACGGCCTTCTTCAACACCACGATCTCCTCTTTTGCATCGTCAATAGATTGCTACAATTCCAAGATTTTTGCCAAACCTTGATCTCTTGCCTCCCCAATTTCCTTGACTTCCTCTTCTAGTTATGTATACTTCCATTCTGTATACTTGTATCGATCCTTGAGTTCATCGAATTCTTCCTTCATCTTTGTATTGCCTTCTTGATCCTTCATGATTTTGGCCAATTTCAAAGTCCAATCAGAATCCCATTCTTCCAATCTTTCAAATACCCTATTCATGAAAGCTCCACCTATACTGTGACTAGACTCCCCTGTCACAACCTAGGGTTCACTTGCCATCTCAACCATCAGCTTCCTCTTTGATCTAGTATAGACCATTCACCAAAGATTTCACCTGTCATGAACTCTAGATCAGTTTCCCTGCAAAACCTGCACCTCTTTCACCATTCGTCTCCTACAAAACCTAAATCAGCTCTGATACCAACTTTCATGCCCCTATACTGGTAGTACTCTTTCAACCGCACTATAGGAAGGTGCAGCACCACCGACCACTTTCTTTTAACCAATACTTATAATTGTGGACTACGCCTAACTTTCGATACTTAGTTTATTTCTTCTTTATCAAGTATTATGTTTTCCTTTATACATAGTGAAAACCATAAACATTCACCATAAACAAAATTAACACATATAAATGCATAATAGTGTAAAGGGAGGGTCAACTCCCTATAATGAGTCTGCCCACAATATCAATATGTATAAATTCAATCTTGGGAAACTCCAAATTTACACTTAGCCAAATTTACAATATCAGCAAACTCGGTTTTCCAACTCATCGACACGCCTGAATGGTCACCGCATGTTCTACCCAACTCTCCATTTACCCCTGGACGCGTTCGTTCAGCTCATCGAATGAACCGTTCCGTTTTCCCAAATTGAGCGCCCACCCATGTCACCGTGCATGCCTGCCTAGCCGCACCTTCGCACATGCCAGTTGCACCTCGTTTACAACCCTTCACACTTTGTCGTTCACAATCACTGAGCATGCCCAATCGCGGGTCGCCCTACACAAAGTCTCCAACCAGTCATTCACCGAACTCATTCGGCAGGTGCACACACCATTCCACCTTGCCCGACCTTTGTTTTTTTACTCTTGTTGGTTCACCCGTCATGGAGTTCATCAACTCGGCATCCTACTCCTACCACAACACTAAGTTATGACTCCCTTGTACTTCGCACTTGTTTGTGTGTCCAAGTCCAAATGATCCAACCTCCAACTCACCTCGCCTATACATATGTGTTCCATCATTGTGTGGGGGCATTCGACCAACCCACCAACCACACACACAACCGTTGGCTCGTTTGTTGTTTAATACGTCGGCCCGCCCATTTATAATGTTCGGCTGCACAACCACCGTGACTCTTGCCTTTGGCTCAATTCAGCTCGTGGACTTGAGCTACTCGCTCACCCACTATAAGTCCGCGGCCTGGTTCTTTGCTACACCAGCTCGCTCTCCCATTTAACTACAACTCACCTCACCTATGTCTTGCCAACTGTAGCTTGCCTATTTTCCATCATTCAACTCGCACTGTGAGCTCGACCGTTCTGCCTGACTGTTGCAACAACCATAGGGCATTACACTGATGGTCGAGTTGGATGCTTTCGTTGGACTGCATTTGCTCAGGGTAGTTTATGTTGGTTTTGTTGTTGTGTCGTGCTAAAACAGTCGTGTCCTACATGTTTTCGTAATGATTTTTTTATGCACTTATTTAGTTTTTTGCACTGCTTTTTCTTAAATACTTTCAGTTTGTAGGTATTTTTTTTAGTAGTTTTTATATAGTTATAAAAACTAATAAAAACTGAAATAATAATAGAAATTGAAAACGTACACACTGTTAATCATGCCGATAATTGGATATTGTAATAGAAATTGATAATTACATTGAGTAAAAAGAGAGAGTTAAAAGATATGTCTGGTTGGCAGAGTAATAAAAAATGAGAACAAAGAGGAGTAACAACCTTTACGGGCAGTAACCGAAACGGAAACCTGTCGCCCATAAAAAAATAGGTTACCACGAGCTTGGAAGCCAGAGCGTTGGCGCCATCTGTTTTCGATGAAGGTTCGCTTGGTCACAACAACAAGGAAGGAATAATAAAATTTAGAAAAGAACATATAAGTGAAATCGGCAAAAATGTATATGAATACCATGGAAAAAAAATTGTTTGTAGGTAGGACTTGCTTGTAAAGGCCAGAACTTTGCTTGAGAGATGGCGGTTGGTTGCGACCAAAAAGAAATTGGTAGATTCGTTAGAGCACACAATGGTTAAAATAGGTAGTAACAATTGTGACTTACAGCAACTGGTTTTTTTTTACTATGTGTTCCTTCCTTAATTTGTTGAATTAAAATATGAATAAATTAGCACAATCACATTTCCAATATAGTTGATATAATCTGATAAGCTTATATCAACCATCTTAATAATTCTTATTTGTATTTTTTTAAACACCAATTATTTATCAATATTAATAATTATATAAATAATAACAACCATATTCTTATATATTTATATTATAAATCATCATAATATTATAATAATAATATTTAATTATCACAATAATAATAGTAATATGGTATTATTATTATAGTAATATAATATATTTATTATTATATTAAATATTAATAATACTATCATATAATAACAACAATGGTCCAATAATGATTAGAATCCTAATAAAATAAGTATTATGTGTATTTTTTAAAAAACTAATTATCGATAATCATTAATAGCTATAATAAAAAAATAACCACCATATTCTTATATATATAACCACCATATTCTTATATATTTATATATCTATAATTATTATATTCATATATTTATAATTGTTATATTTATATTATAATAGTAATATAAATCTTAATAATATTAATTATTAATAATAATAAATGATAATAATATTATATTAGCGTTACATTATTATCCTAATATAATAGTTATAATATTATTATAGTAATAATATAATATATTTATTATTATATATTATAATAATATAATAATATTATTATATTATTATTGTAATAATAATATTAATTCATAATAATAACCATGATCCAATGATAATTAGAATTGGGTTAAAGGAATTATTATGTGTATTTTTTTAAGGAACAATTATTTATGATTATTATAATAATAACATTTATATTGTATTATTTTTGTTTGTAAACAACTGCATTTCTATTATCTACATCAAAATTTAAAAATACAAACTAAGAAACCTCAATCCGTCCAAATGGGAAACCGGATCTGTTGGTTCCTCTTCATCAAATATTGAATACTATTTTTCATTCTACATACTGTCCTTAAAAACTTGCAGGGCATTAAACCTTTTTACTCCAAAAGTTCCCAAAAAATGTTCTTTCAAAGATCTGCTAAAAGACATATCTTTACTACTATTGTTGTGACATGCAAACTGATTTCTAGAAAACAAAACAATATCATCTAAAATAAAAAAAGATAGTTAACAGGCCTCTTAATTTTCCGCGCTTTCCCTTTTGGATTCATTGCTCTCTTTGGTCTTCACCAGCTCCCTCAGCATCTCCTGAATCTCCTTAATTTGTTCGTTCTGTTGATGCAGCATCCCTTCAATGTTCGCCACCTCCTTCTTCACTGCCGACGCTTCCTGAGCCATTTCCACCATCTCTGCCGCTACATGCTCCATGGTCTTCGCCAAGAGATGCTTCAGAATCCAGTACGTGTGAAGAGCTCAACGGTATAGAATTAATCTACCTCTGGTGTTTCCCGGGTTAGGCAGCTGGGTTGTCCATTCTTCCATCTCTGGGTTAGACGGTTCATCCAAGACTCTGTCTTCCATAACATCAATGATTTTCCTTATATCCTCATTTGTCTCTAGATTGTACGCCTGTTCTACTTCATGCACTGCCATGCGGATTGATTTCTTCCCCCTTTTTCGCCTTCCCTGAGACTGATTCCCCTCCTCACCGATGTTAGTTTGCCGGGGTCTACCTCTGCCTCTCTGTTCGCGAGCTTTCCTTCTTCCATATTTTCTACCTCGCTTAGTACCTTTGCTACTCTGACCTGTTTCAAAAGTCTTACTCCGAAAACCCTCGTCCTGGTTATTCTCCATTTCGTCTGAACTTTCAAATTCAATTTTTACTCTGCTCCGTTCAAATTGTCTGTCTTTGAATTCCTCCCGCTCTGCCTAGACTCCTTTATCCTAGCTCGCTGCCATTTTGGTTCGTTTGAGCTGTTGATTTTGGTTCCTCTACCAGGTCTCACCTTTCCTCGCCACCTTCTTCACCTTCTTGCTGTCTTTCATCCTTCTGTTGTTCTGCCTTATAGAATTCTTGCCACCTTTCCGTTTATGATGAGTTTTCCCCCCACTTCCTTTCCCCCTTGCAACTTGAATGATGATCTCTTCGGTGTTTTCTGAGTTTTGTTTTGGACTGCGTACCTGTTGCTCTGAATTATCATTAATTGCTAATGTCAGGGAGGAGTGGCCGCCGTCCTTCTGTCCTGTCTTTGTTGCCGAATAAACCTGCCTTAACTTCCCGCTCCAGATCTCCACGGTTTTTTGATTACCATTATGTTGTTTCATGGTTATCATTGTCTATGAGTTGTTTTAAACTATCCCATCTTGTCATCTCTATTTGATTTGTCTAGCTGTCGTCCACTTTCCCCAATAATTCCTTACTTCCCCAATTAGCCAAGCAATCCACAGGCTTATTTCCTTCTCTCCTGACATGTGAGGTGATTTTGTATTCGATACCTTTCAATGTTTCCTCAATTTCTTGGACTATACTCGTTGTTCTCCAGCTTTTGACAACCTGCTCCCAATGTTTCCCTTGTATTAATTTTCTAATGGTGGTTATGACCAGGGCTGAATCTCCTTCGATCTCTATCTTCCTATATCCATTTCTTGTAGCAATTTTGAGTCCCTGGTAAGCTGCCATAAATTCTGCTTCGTTATTACTCATTGTTCCTCCATGTTCTGCATAGATCTGTTCTACCTCTCCTTGTTTTTTTCTAAAGATTCCACCATATCTTGCTGGACCTGGATTCCCCTTAGCCACTCTGTCAAAGTTAAGCTTAATAAACCCTTACTGTGGCTTACGAAAGACTACAAGACTTTGGCCAGCGATAGGTTGGTGTTGCTTTGTTTTTTGTTGAAAGACCATCTCTTGTTCCAGGTTTAACCTTTTTAGGATTTCTGCTTCTTCCTCAGAGGTCTTCCAATCTTCCTCTGTCCAAATTTCTGCGAGGATTGATTCTCTGATTTGTTTAAGGGTATTTTGCCAAACTTCTTCTGGATTTGATATTTTCCCCTGGAAAATTCGTCCATTTCTCTCTTTCCAAATATTCCACACATTAAAACCTGCCACCATGTTCCAGGCTCTTCTTACCACCGGGATTTTAAACTTTCCTTCTCCCCAATTACCTAGAGTTTGTATGATGTCCTGTGGATTTTGTTCAGTTTTCAAAAATAGATCTTTAGTCTTATCCCATTCGAACTGGGCCATTCTGCAGCCATTGAGTAGGTGTTCCTGATCTTCTTCTTCTTGATAACAGAGGCATCATCTTGATGGGCCTGAGAATCCTCTTCTTTGGATTCGATCCCAGGTTAGAATGCGTTTTCTCCCTACCAGCCACACGAACATCTTTATCTTCGGCCACCATTTATTTTTCCAGAGCTTCCTCCATTTCTGCTCATCTTCTCCTTGCTCTTGCTGGATTTTTACCTTATATGCTTCTCTAATAGTGAAAGTTCCTTTAGTTTCTTTACCCCATCGTAGAATATCATTGCCTCCTCTATTTTTTATTTTCCTGGACTCTAATTCCTTACTGAACATTGTTTTTTGTTCCTCCGTTGCATTCCTATTCCAGTCTTCCATTGATTTCCATTCCCTCCATTCTTCATTTCCTCTTCCTTCTATCCAATAATCTTTGACCCTAATGAGTTCTCTGTCCATACATGTTCTGTAGATATCCTGCATTCCCTGTAGATTCAACATTTTCTCCCTTTGTTGCCACGCTTCCTCCCAAAATCTCGCATTCTGACCCCCTCTGATTTCCCAAAATATATGTCCTTCAACTAATTCTCTGCTTTGATTAGTCAAGTTCCATATATCTCATCCTCGTGGTGTTTCTTATTTCCTTAATATTTCTTCAGGAGTTGATGGCATATTATATTTTGTTGTCCATATTTCTTTCCACGGGTCCTTCTCTCCTTGCATCCATCTCCATCTTAATATGGCTGCTAGAACTTGATTTAGAACTGATGGGTCCCTTAGACCTTGTCCACCTTTTTCTTTTGGTTTGGTTAGGCTATCCCATGAGCAGAGTGCCCATTTCTTTTATTGCTTAGGGCCTCCCCATAGGAATTTTCTGTATATCTCTATCAGCTTATTGCATATCCCTTTTGGTGCTGCCATTACTGATAAAGGATATATCGGAATCGCCTGGATGGTTGACTTAAGTAGAATGACCCTTGCAACAAGATTTAGAGTGCGAAAAGACCAATTTTCCAGTCTTTTCATGATCTTTTCCAAGATGGACTTCCAGTTTCCTATTTTAAGGGATGATGAGTCTAGCATAGTTCCTAAATACTTTGTTGGAACTTCCCCTTTTCTAAAGCCCAAGGTCCTGGTTAAATGATCTTTGATGGGTTCCACTATATTAAAAGATAATGTTCTTGATTTCTCATTGTTTACCTCCATACTTGAACCTTTCATAAACACCTCTAGAATTCTCTTTATCCTTCTCACCTCATTCAAGGATACTTTTCAGTATATCATGATGTCATCCACGAATTGTTGGTGGGTGACAGTAGTATGATTGCCCCATAGTCTCAGACCCTGAATTTTCCTTTCTCTTAATTCTTTTTTGAAATATCTACCTAATCCTTCTGCTGCTATTATGAAGAGAAAGGGGGATAGGGGATCCCCTTGTCGAAGTCCTCTTGATGCATTGAAAGTAATAGATGGAGCTCCATTTAGTAGGATGGAGAAATTCAGTGTGGAAATCATGCTTAAGACCCACTTCACCCATCTGTCGCAGAATCCAAAGGCTTGAAGGATGGCTTCTAGATATCTCCAGTTTAACCTGTCATAGGCTTTTGACAGATCTAATTTTATCAACATTCCTTTTTCCTTCTTCATTTTCAGAGTGTGGATTACTTCTTGGGCCACCACTAATCCATCCAGAATCTGTCTTCCTTCTACAAACCCAGTTTGTTTTGGGGATATTATGTTCAGGAGAATAGATTTCAGCCTCTGGGCCACCACTGATGCCACTATCTTATAGATAACGTTACATAAAGCTATAGGGTGAAAGCCTTCAGGTTGATCCGCTTGGGCAGTTTTAGGAATAAGAGTCAACAAGGTTGAGTTTATACCTGGCCATATTCTTTGATTGATTCTAGCTTCCTCCACCACTTCTAGAACCTCTTCAGCTAGGAAGTGCCATCCTGCTTGGTAGAATTCTACTGTGTACCCATCTGGCCTGGGAGCTTTGTTCCTTTTCATATTCCTGACTGTTTCCTCCACTTCTTCCATTGTAGCTTTCCTCATCAGAGCCAAATTCTGTTCCCTGGTTACCAGTTTAGGAATCTCCCTGCTTATCTTTGTTATAGCTTCTGTTCTATTGTCCTGAGTTTCATTTAATAAGTTTTTGAAATGTGTAACCAAAACTTTTTCAATTTCTTCATGCTGGAGGACTCGCTGGCCTTCTTGGTTTTTTATGGAGAAAATTCTGTTTCTTTGCCTATGTTGTATCATTGCTTTATGGAAGAACTTAGTATTCCTTTCCCCTTCTCTAAGCCACTGAACCCTTGACTTCTGTCTCCATAAGATCTCTTCTTGCTTCCTTCTCTCCTCTAGCTGGTTTATTATAATTCCTTCTTCCTTTATTCTATCTTCCTGTATACCATCTAGAATATCTATCTGCTGTAGCTCTTCCATTCTTTGCTCTAGGCGCTTTTTCTCTTCTAGAATATTTCCAAATTGCTTTCTATTCCACTTTTTTATTTTGTCTTTCAGCTCCTTTAATTTGAGTTGGAAGGTGTGCATTTTATTTTTTCTTTTTTGTTCACTCTTCCTCCAGCATTCTTCAAGTTTCTCTACGAGCCCCTCATTTCTTAGCCAAAATGCTTCAAATCTAAAAGGTTTTTTGTTCGGACTTTTCTTGAGATCTATTTCCATTTTAATTGGCCAATGATCTGATCTTGCTACCGGGAGAATTGTGGCTTCTATGAAAACATCTTTCATCATTATTTGTTCAGAAATTAAGAACCTATCAAGTCGTGAAGCAATTTGATTAAATCCCCCTCTTCAGTTGTTCCACGTATGGTTTCCATTTATAGTTTGAATATCGATCAGTCTCTGCTCTCTTATCATATCTCCAAACTGTTCCATTGCTTTATCCATTCTCCTTAACCCTCCTCTTTTTTCCGCTAAGCTTTTAATCAGATTGAAATCCCCTCCTACGATCCACTGCCTTCCAAGTATTAGACTCCTCAATGCTTTTAGATTTTGCAGAAAGTTTTCCTTTTCTCCTTGGATATGGGCTCCGTACACCCCTGTTATAATAACCTCCTCCGTTGTTCCTATTATCTTTGCAGTCCCTGCTAGAATTCTTGGAAAACTTATCTAATTGCTTAATTGTATTTCTTCGGGGTTCCACATTATTACCAGACCTCCTGCACTCCCAATCGCATCCTGTCCCATCATTTCATATCTATTGTTGTTTCTATTCAAAATATCTCTCATTTTCTCAGTACTTGTTTTTGTTTCTTGTACTATCATTATGCTGGGTTTATCTTTTTTTAGTCTGTCATTTAAATACCTCTGTTTGCCTCTACTGTTGAGGCCTCTTATGTTCCAACTTGTGATGATCATCGCAAAAGCTTCGGGGGGGTTTGACGTACCTCTGAGAGAGGTATAACTCTTCCTGAATTTACTAACATCTCTCTGACTTCTTGAATTGTTTCACTCATTGTTCTTCTACCTCTTTTTTTGCCTCCCTTCCCAATATTGCTCATTCCTAGATTATGTGTTTCCTACATCTCCAATTTCCCACCTCTTCGATATTCCATTATTCCTTTTTTCTCTTTATATCTTTGAAAGGCTTCTTTATACATCTGCTTCTGATCCTCTGGAATAAATCTTTCATCGAGCCTCTTCCATTCCTGCAAGAGCTTCGTCATTACTTGTTCTTGTTCCTCTCCTTTTGTTTTCTGTGGATCTATTTCCATTCCTCATTGATCCTCGTGGTTTTCTATTGGGCTCTTTGTCCTCTCTTGACCTTTATCTATTTGATCTTCGTCTTTGTTTGCGTTTTCCTTTATGACTTACATTCCTTCTATTTCCCCATCTTCGTTCTCCTCTGTTTCTGCTTGTTCTTCCTGCAGTATTTTGGAACTTGTTTTGGGATTCTATATTATGGATTACTTTTTGTTTGTCCGTCTGGGTCTTGCTGTTCCCTCTTTTTTTCTTCCTCTGCACTTCTCTGAAGTCCTTATCCTCCTTTCCTGATTTCTTTGCCTCATTTCTCCTCTCATTTTCTGCTTCCTTTTCCTTTTCTGCTAACGTGATAGGGCATTCTCATTACAGATGACCATACTCATGGCATCTTCTGCATCGAAAGGGAATGTGTTCTTAGTCAATTGATTGATGCCAAATCTCATCATGATATTCCAACTCTATTGTGTCTGGAAGTGGCTTTGTTATGTTCATGTACACGCATATTCTTGCGTATGTTGTATATCCTCCCCTCTTTGTCGATTGTGCCACTTTCACAAATGATCCTATTGCATTACCTATACCCTCAAGGATTTGTGGGTCCCAGAATTCTGTTGGTAGGCCAAAGAGTCTGATCCATACTGGGGCTGCTAACATTTTTTCCTTATCTGGGTTGTAATAGTCTACCCATTGTCTCATAAATAATCCAACATTGTTCATGAAGTAGGGACCTTCCTCAAAGATCCTTTCCCTATCTTCTAGATTGGAAAATATAACTGTAAAAAATCCGTTCGCCCCCAGCTTTATTTCCACATGTCCTTTTGGTTTCCACCTTTGCTAGATCCATCTGAGAAGGTCTTTCTCTGCTGTCCAGTATCCTACAAACTTAGAGATCAAAGCATAATCCTTCATGTAGCTTCTATATTTATCTAATCTATTATGAGGTATTACAAACCTGGGTTTGTTCGTCACCCTTGGCAGACATTTACTTGTTGCTCCCGTTCTCCTTTGCGTACCCGCTGCTGAGGTCTCTCCTTCATTTGTTCTGTCCCCTTCCTTCTGTCGTTCCTTCCTTGCTTCCCCTGCTCCGTTTCCATTTCGTTCCCTCAGATCCTGCGCTTCTGTTTCTCCCCCAGATTTTAGGTTTTCTTCCTTTTCTTGCTTTAGCTCCTATACTGCTGAATCTCACTCCCGAGATCTGTCCTGATGCACTGCTTCCACAATCAGTAGCACTTCTTCCCTTCCTTTGACGAAACCCTCGCCTGCGAAACCCTCATCCCGCTTCCCTCAACACTCTCCCCCGTTTTTCTCTATCCATATTTATATTGTATTATTATTATAATAATATTATTATATTATTATTACCTAAGGGATTAGTACTAAAATCCGAAAGATTATATTACAATAAACCCAAGGGATTAATACTAAAACCCCAAAGGATTATGAACCACAAGGAATAATATTAAACAAAAGAGACTAATATTATAAACCCAAGGTATACAAAACCCTAAAATAAATATTAAAAATACTAAATTAAACATGGTTGGATCAAAAAACCCTATGAATTAATATTTTAAACTGGAAGGAATAATAAAAACAAGAGATGATTAGTATTGTAGACTCAAGGAACTAATAAACGAACCATTTAATATTATAAAATGGACTAATATTATAAACCCAAGGTATACAAACCCTAAGATAAATATTAAAAATACTAAAATAAACATGGTTGAATTAATAAACTCTAAGAATTAATATTTTAAACTGAAAGGAATAATAAACCAAAGGGATTATTAATATTATAGACCCAAGGAACTAATAAACCCAACCGTTTAATATTATAAGCCCAAGGAATTAGTGAAACCAAACAATAAATATTAAAAACCTAAGGGATCAAGAAGTGCAAGTGATCGATATTACAAACATAAGAGATTAATTAAGCTCACCATGATTCATATTATAAACCCAAGTTAATAATAAACCCAAGGGATTAATACTAAAACCCCAAAGGATTATGAACCCAAGGAAATAATATTAAACCCAAGAGACTAATATTATAAACCCAACATTGCTAAACCCTAATATAAATATTAGAAACACTAAAATAACCATGGTTTATTTTGATGGTGAGACAATTCTTGTCACAATGTGACATTCAACCATGGTTGCCATGATTGACAATGGTTGACTATGAATGATATTATAAACCTAATGGAATAATAAACCCAAGGGATTAATTTTACAAACCCAAAGGAATAATAAACCTAAAGGATTAATACTAAAACCCAAAGGATTATGTACAACAGGGAATAATATTAAATTCAAGGGACTAATATTATAAACCCAACATATATAAACCCTAAGATAAATATTATAAACACTAAAGTAAACATGATTGATCATCGTTTATTTTCATATTGAGACAATCGTTATCACAATTCCATGTCGGGCCATGGTTAATTTCATACTAAGCCATGGTTGGGCAAGGAATAATAAACCTAATCAATTGATATTATAACCCCAAGGGAATAATGAACTCAGGGGATTAATACTAAAACCCCAAGGGATTATAAACATAAGGGAATAATATTAAACCCAAGGGACTAATATTATAAACCCAAGGTATATAAACCCTCAGTGGAGACAATTTGTTTCGTAGTGTGAGATCGGACCATGATTGCCCACGGTTGTCAATGGTTGCTTATGTTTGACCATGATTGATATTATAAACCCAAGGGGTTGAAATTATGAATGCAAGGAAAACATAAACCCGAGGGATTAATACTAAAACCCAAGGGATTATGAACCCAAAGGAATGATATTAAACCCAAGGGACTAATATTAAAAACCCAACATTGGTAAACCCAAATATAAATATTACAAACACTAAAATAAACATGGTTTATTTTCATGGTGAGACTATCTTTGTCACAATGCGACATTCAACCATGGTTGGCTATGATTGACAATGGTTGACCATCATCGATATTATAAACCTAAGTGAATAATAAACCCAAGGGATTGATATTATAAACCCAAAGGAATAATAAAACAAAAGGGACTAATGCTAAAACCCCATGGGATTATGAACCCAAGGGAATAATATTAAACCCAAGGGACTAATATTATAAACCCAACATTGGTAAACCCAAATATAAATACTACAAACACTAAAATAAACATGGTTTATTTTCATGGTGAGACAATCCTTGTCACAAACCGACATTCAAACATGGTTGACCATGGTTGGCTATGACTCACAATGGTTGACCATGATTGATATTATAAACCTAAGGGTTTGATATTATAAACCCAAAGGAATAATAAACCCAAGGGATTAATACTAAAACCCCAAAGGATTATGAACCTAAGGGAATAATATTAAACCCAAGGGACTAATATTATAAACCCAACATTGCTAAACCCAAATATAAATATTACAAACACTAAAATAAACATGGTTTATTTTCATGGTGAGACAATCCTTGTCACAATGCGACATTCAACCATGGTTGACCATGGTTGGCTATGATTGACAATGATTGACCATGATTGATATTATAAACCTAAGGCAATAATAAACCCAAGGGATTGATATCATAAACCCAATGGAATAATAATATATTATAATTATTATTATATTATTATAATAATAATATATAATATATAATAATAATAATAACAATTATATTGTATTAGTATTATAATAATAATATTATATTATTATTATAATGATAATATTATATTATTATTACCGAATGGATTAATACTAACATTATAAACCCAATGTATATAAACCCTAAGATAAATATTATAAACACTAAAATAAACATGATTGACCATCATTGATTTTCATATTTAGACAATCCTTATCATAATTCCATGTTGGACCATGGTTGACCATGGTTGACATCATAATAAACCATGGATGACTCAGGAATAATAAACCCAAGCAATTGATATTATAAACCCAAAGAACAATAAACCCAAGGGATTAATACTAAAACCCCAAGGGATTATGAAACTAAGGGAATAATATTAAACAAAAGGGACTAATATTATAAACCCAAGGTATACAAACCCTAAGATAAATATTAAAAATAATTAATAAACATGGTTGAATTAATGAACCCTAAGAATTAATATTTTAAACTCAAGGGATTAATAAACTTGGTAAACCCAAATATAAATATTACAAAAACTAAAATAAACATGGTCTATTTTCATGGCGAGACAATCTTTGTCACAATGCAACATTTAGCCATTGTTGACCATGGTTGTCTATGATTGACAATGGTTGAGCATCATTGATATTATAAACTTGAGTGAATAATAAACCCAAGGGATTGATATTATAAACCCAAAGGAATAATAAAACCAAACGATTAATACTAAAACCCCTAGGGATTATGAACCCAAGGGTCTAATATTATAAACCCAACATTGGTACACGCAAATATAAATACTACAAACACTAAAATAAACATGGTTTATTTTCATGGTGAGACAATCCTTGTCACAATGCGACATTCAACCATCATTGACCATGTTTGGCTATGATTGAAAATGTTTGGCCATGATTGATATTATAAACCTAAGCGAATAATAAACCCGAGGGATTGATATTATAAACCCAAAGGAATAATAAACCAAAGGCATTAATACTAAAACCCCAAGGGATTACGAACATAAGAGAATAATATTAAACTTGAGAGACTAATATTATAAACCCAACATTGGTAAACCCAAATATAAATAATACAAACACTAAAATAAACATTGCTTATTTTCACGGTGAGACAATCCCTGTCACAATGCAACATTCAAACATGGTTGACCATGATTGATATTATCAACCTAAGGGATTGATATTATAAACCCAAAGGAATAATACTATATTTTAACTATTATAGTATAATAATGATAATAATAATAATAATAATTATAGGTAATCCTCAATGATACACAAGGGAAACGATACGATGGCTAGGGTTACAGTGGGCAAGCAACATGCCGTCACCACACAGGAAACCAGGGAACAGAGCAGTCATGGATCAGCGCCGCAAGGGATAAATGATGCAAAGGATAGCTCGGACCCTCTCCTTACTCGATACATAGTTCACATCGACGCAGGAAGCACAGTCAAACAGAGCAGGGATGCTCACGATGGAGGGAAGGCTACGCGGCCGGATGAACCCCTGCCCCCAATCCGACCTTCCCGTGATGATAAATCTAGTCTACTCAAATGAAATAATAAGGGAGAGAGCGAATACGCTGAACCGAGGATTAATGAGATTTCCCAAACGTTGCTTTGCTTAAAGGCTCTTCATCTGCGCAGAATGATCGTTATGGATGAAGATCCCAGAGCTCTGACCCACGCTCGCAGCCACATACTGCAGGCTCCTAAACTGGAGAAGTGCTCGGGGTTTTCGACTCTCAGGCTTCTCGAAGTTGAACGGTCCGGCAGATCTGCCATTGATCAATCAGATAGGACCCGGATGGAAAATCGTCATGGCAGATCTGCTCTAGGAAGAACTAGAAGCCCTGGAACAGGGTCTAGGTCCTTCTCTGACTCTTTTTAGGTTTAAATTTCTCAGCCTACAGGCAGAACCATCCTGCAATGGGTCAGCTCTTCAGATCTGGTGCTGAATCTTAAACTGGAGCTAGAACGACGGATTGGGATCCCTTCAGACCTTCAGAGACTTCTCTTTCAAGATAAACAACTTGAAGATCTTCTTCCCCTCTCTTCTTATAGCATTACTAGGAACAAATCATTGGTGGTAACCCTTCGTTTGAGAGGGGGAGCTGTCGGAAAGCCATCTTCAGCTGCGGATTTTTCATACAAAGATGTCGTCCATGCTCAGATGCCCAAGAAAACATCTCCACCAGCTCAGGCTCCCAAACCTTTTTTGGTGGACAAACTAGAGGAAACCCCTTCAATTGAAATAATGCATCCAACGTTGGATGAGAAAATCCAAAAGTATGCAGAGCATGGCATTATTTGCAGGTTTAATGGGCTATGGCCACGCACAACAGACCTCTATCAATGGATTCACTCTCACTGGACCAACAACTGCAAGGTTCTTCTCTGCTCAAAGGGTTTCTTCATTGTAGTGTTTGCTTTCAGTGAGGACTACCAAAAAGCATTAACAGAAGGCCCATGGTTTTGGGGCTCAGCAGGTTTATTCCTCACCCCTTGGTTCCCAGATTTCGATCCCTCTACAACAATCATTACCAAGCTCCCCATCTGGGTCAGACTTCCTAATCTACCAGCGCATCTATGGCACTTTGTTGTATTCCAAGGGATCGGCAATACTCTAGGCCGCTTTCTAACTACAGACACCTCTAGAGGGGAAAAGGGCTTATACACCTTCGCCAAAATCTGTGCAGAAATAGACATTAGCAAAGGTTTACCAGATCAGATTATTCTCAAAATTGGAGACTTCCATTGGACTCAGACCCTGGATTATGAGAACACAGCCTTCCGTTGCCGAACTTGCCATCACACAGGGCACCTTCAAAGCTCTTGCCCCTCGAAGCCAGCCCAAAAGAAGAAAGCCAATCCTAAGCCAAAATCCAAAAGCTGGAAACCTCACGATCCTTCCCCCATGGATGATGTTGATGATTTTGGTTCCAGCTCAGATGAAGAGGAAGGGGATGCAGAAGGAATGGACGCAACACTGGCACAGGACCCGCCCTCGACTGGTCCTGAGGATTCTACTATCCCTCCAAACTCACAGAAAAGAACTCTGGAGTCCTCTCCCTCAGATTCAGACAAGGAAACTTCTCCATCAGCCCAACTCAGTTTGCAAGTCATGCCAGCACAGCAGAGTCATCTTGGATGGGTCAAAGTTGGTAAACAGAAAGGGAAAAAATGTTGAATAGTTGATTCTACCCACGTTGGGTAGAATCCTTTGTTCTACTCTTGTTTCTCTGTTCCTCTTGTCACTTCTTGCTTAGCACTGCTCTCTTCCTGTTCTCTCTTAGGGGCCGAGGTGGATAGTCTATCCTTTCCGGCTGCCCTTTTTCTTGCTTCTCTTGGTTGTAACTTCATACTGTACCATTCGTACTCTTAATAGAATTAGTTTTACAGAGAAAAAAATAATAATAATAATAATAATTATATTGTATTAGTATTATAATAATAATATTATTATAGTATTAGTACTATTATATTATATTATATTATATTGATTATTACTATTACTATTGTATTGCATTATATTATATTATATTATAATTTTGATTATTATCAAGGTTATTAATATTAATATTGGTATTCATATTAATTAATATTAATAAATAACATTTAAACATTATTTATATAATCATTAATGATATTAATATTTAAATATATTAATTAAAAATAATATTTTTTTGGAAAGTCACCACCCATAAGGGGATTGGAACCCATGATCTATGGCATGGAGTGCCTTAATATTACACCCTTTACATTTGAACCAAGGCCCTTGAGCATGAATTAACATTAATATTAATAAATGAAAATAATAATAATAAATGAAAATTTATTAATATTATTGTCAATACTAAATGTTAATATTATTTAGAGTAATAATGTTAATGTCATTAATAATATTGATATTATTAATTAAATATTGTTAAATTTAATATTATAACATAATGTTATTAATAATATTAATTTTGATCCTTAATTCCTTCTTACTCGTTGATACGGAACTGGGTTGGAACGACTGGAGAGAGGCACGTGGAGGAACAACGCCCTAGGGTTTCTATAGAGCCTGCAATGACAGCTTTTCAAAAACCTCTGCAATCCTATCAACGACGCCAGTAATACAACCTTCCTTACTCGGCAGAAAAGTCACGCGTACCACGAAACCCCCCCAGGGGGACGACGCAGAGCCTCCCCCCAATGAAAATGAAACTCGGCAAAAGAATGAGGAAGGGGCCAGACCAGAGGAACAAAATGGAGACAACACGGATATGAATCCACAACAAGCCAAGACAGCTAACAAAGATCATCCCAAAGTCACCTCGACCACCTGCAAGCCAGTGGCTGCTGAACGTCCGAAGATAGAACTCCCAAGTCACCGAATCAATGCTCAGATACAGTACATGAGAGACCATGCTCTGATAGGAAATTTTATTGGATTATGGCCAATAGAGAAAGCTCTGCATGGCTGGATAGCAGCCAAATGGAAGCCGAAAGGACACATCACCCTACAGCTAGGACCCAAAGGGTTCTTCACGGCCATCTTCAACTGCTTAGAGCGCCGAAACAATGTTCTAGACAAAGGTCCATATTTCTTCAATGCAGTCGGCCTGTATCTGAGGGACTGGATCATGTGCTTCAACCTGGATAAAGAAGACCTTAGCTGGGCCCCAGTCTAGATTCGTCTTTACTCTCTTCCAATGGAATACTGGGACGAAGCTTATCTACAAGACATTGGAAATGGTACTTGAGAATTTATCAAAGTTGCAGAGGAAAAAAAGCTCTGAAGATACACCTCCTATGCTCAAATTTATGTTTATGTGCACCTCAACAAGGCACTACTGGATGCAGTAAGTCTCTATCATGATGATGATGAATGGGTTCAGTTAATAGACTATGAAAATGCTCCGTTTAGATGCAGAAGATTCCATGCTTTGGGTCACTTATTTAGGGACTGTCCTTTAAATCAGAAACCCTCAAATCCATCAGCACCTGATAAGCCTGATTCAGATGGCTTCACTAAAGTCACCAATCGTAGGAAAAACCATAAGAAACTGGCTTCAAATCTTAAGATGCCTCAAGCCAGCTGCTCCAAGCTCTCTACGAGCAATAGCTTTGATGTGTTAGCCCGACAAGGTTACCAGAACTCTGAAAACCCTAATCCCTCAGAGAAGGAGACCGAGAAGGACAAACAAGCTGCCCATGTAGATTCCAAGAAAACCCAAAAAGATCCCCTGCCCACAGATCTATCCCCCTCCGCCCTACACAAGATCTCAGCCTAGAACACTCAAGGAATGGAGGTAGATAACATGCAGCCTGACTCCATAATAGCAACAGATATTACAAAAGGATTAAATGAATCTCAACACATGGAAGAGGAACCAGAAAGCATAGATATTGGGGATTTGAACATTCTTGGCCTTGAGCAAGCATGTAAAACAAAAAATTATGACAAAATCACAGAGTGGCAACTGGAGAATTTGGAAGTGATTCTCTCGCGAGTGTAAAGGCAGAAATCCCTAGGCATTCAGATCAGAAGCCTCTGGGATGGGAAACATATCACCAAAGATAACAGAAAGTGTGGAAGGAAAATAGATCTCCAATGAAAAATCCGCATTGCGGAAATGCTGGTGGAATCAGGGAGATACTCCAAGCTTACAAAGTACTACAACTCCCTCCCCAATATTCCTCAATGAAGCTAATATCATGGAATATTAGAGGGCTCAATAGCCCTGGGAAAGGTAGACTGATTAAAAATATGATATAGCAAGAGAAGCCACAAATCCTATTCTTGCAAGAAACAAAATGCAATTCAACCTCTCTGGAATGAACTGCAGCAAAAGCCTGGCCAGGATATCTCATAGCAACATTGGATGCCTCTGGTGCTTCGGGAGGCCTAGCCATAATTTGGTATGCTCAAACCATTATGCTTAATAACATCCACGCTAATAAGCATTTGATCTAAGCCACTTTTCACATTATAGGGACCAATATACATGGTCATTTAACCAATGTGTATTTTCCCCAAGAAGCTATGTACAAAACAGAAATTTTGAACACACTTTCAGCAATCAATATTGAAAGAGAGCATCTCATATGGATCACAGGGGGTGACTTCAACATGATAACCAATCTAGAAGAAAAGTGGGGAGGTAGGAACAAGTTGGACAAGGAAAGTTCACATGTAAAAGAATTCATTCAAAACAACTGGCTCATCAACATGCCATTCAACAATGGACTCTATACCTCGAACAATAAAAGAGAAGGTTTACATCAAATCACCTCTCGCCTGGATAGATTCTTACTGTTAGACAACGCAATCCATCTTGGAGTAGATCTCTCAGCTTCAATTTTGGCGATGTCAAGGTCAGATCACTGGCCAATCTCGCTCCAATGGTGGAATCAGGGAGATACTCCAAGCTTACAAAGTACTACAACTCCCTCCCCAATATTCCTCAATGAAGCTAATATCATGGAATATTAGAGGGCTCAATAGCCCTGGGAAAGGTAGACTGATTAAAAATATGATATAGCAAGAGAAGCCACAAATCCTATTCTTGCAAGAAACAAAATGCAATTCGACCTCTCTGGAATGAACTGCAGCAAAAGCCTGGCCAGGATATCTCATAGCAACATTGGATGCCTCTGGTGCTTCGGGAGGCCTAGCCATAATTTGGTATGCTCAAACCATTATGCTTAATAACATCCACGCTAATAAGCATTTGATCTAAGCCACTTTTCACATTATAGGGACCAATATACATGGTCATTTAACCATTGTGTATTTTCCCCAAGAAGCTATGTACAAAACAGAAATTTTGAACACACTTTCAGCAATCAATATTGAAAGAGAGCATCTCATATGGATCACAGGGGGTGACTTCAACATGATAACCAATCTAGAAGAAAAAGGGGGAGGTAGGAACAAGCTGGACAAGGATAGTTCACATGTAAAAGAATTCATTCAAAACAACTGGCTCATCGACATGCCATTCAACAATGGACTCTATACCTGGAACAATAAAAGAGAAGGTTTGCATCAAATCACCTCTCGCCTGGATAGATTCTTACTGTCAGACAACGCAATCCATCTTGGAGTAGATCTCTTAGCTTCAATTTTGGCGATGTCAAGGTCAGATCACTGGCCAATCTTGCTCCAATGGTCTCGTCCTGGTAAACCACCCGAAGGCCATTTCACTTTGAGGCTTTTTGGATGTCACACCTAGAT
Organism: Pinus tabuliformis; assembly: GCA_031772625.1. Lineage (NCBI taxonomy): Eukaryota > Viridiplantae > Streptophyta > Pinopsida > Pinales > Pinaceae > Pinus > Pinus tabuliformis. The sequence continues at coordinate 789,553,301 of CM062813.1, read as the reverse complement.
TTCAACAACCTAATATACTCAGAATGGAATAACTTTTCTCCTCCAAATGGCATAAAAATGTTCCAATTTCAGCAGGAGCTTAAATACCTCAAAAGCAAGATCAAACAATGGAACCATTATACTTTTGGCAACATTTTATAGGTGCAAAGTGCCCTTGATCAAGAAATGAAACAACTACAGCAATGAACCATTTTAGAAGGAAGATTAGATGACCTGTTAGAATAGGAAAAGTATCTTGAATCTCAGATTTCAAAAAGGGAAAATCAGGAGGAAATTCTCTGGAGGCAAAAATCGAGAATAAGATGGCTTAAAGAAGGAGAAAAAAACACAAATTTTTTTCACGAGGCTACGATCCAACAAAGAATGAATAATAACATCACTCATATTCAAAATGAGCAAGGGATAAAGATGGAAATACATGAAGACATTGAGCGTGAACTTCTAAACTACTTCAAGCAGGCTCATCAAGAGCCATAGATTGATAAATTGCAAGCCATAGAAGAAATTACTAGGAGTATTCCAAAAGTTATTATAGAGGAGCATAATCAACTCCTTCTCAGGCCGGTCAACTTACAGGAGGGGGAAACTGCAGTTCACCAATTGAAAGAGGGGAAGGCGCCTGGTCGTGATGGTTTCACTTCAAATTTTTTCCACAATTTCTAGGCGCTGATAAAATTGGAAGTATGGTAGGTAGTTGAGGAATCAAGAACATTCAACTTCCAACCATGAATGCCACCTTCATTGCCCTTGTTCCCAAGGAAGATCAGCCCAACACTCCTAACAAATATTAGCCCATTGCTCTGTGAAACGTAATCTACAAGATTGTCTCCAAAATTATAGCTTCCAGACTCAAATTGTTGCTTCCTCTTCTCATCTCACCCGAGCAATCTGGATATGTGGAAGGCAGACAGATTACGATTAGCATTATCCTTACTCATGAAATCATCCACTCCCTAAAGACTACCAAAAAGTCAGGTATGATCCTTAAAATAGATATTTCAAAAGCATTTGATAGCTTAAGCTAGTTGTATATTCAAAAAACTCTAATTTCTTTTGGGTTCGCTCATCTTTGGGTAAGATGGGTCATGAGTCTCATTTCTTCCTCCTTCTTCTCCGCTATGATCAATGGCATTCCATCCTCCGCTTTTCATCCCTCCCGAGGCATTAGACAAGGAGACCCTCTCTCCCCATTCCTCTTTGTTATTATGGCAGAAGGTCTTGGCCGCAGCATTAAAAAATCCCAACAATCCCAGTAACTAAGAGGATTTTCATTTCAAAACACCCCTGCTTTCACCCACCAGCAATTTGTTGATGAAAACATGCTTTTTGGTCACCCTTCAGTCCAGGAAGCTCATCAATTAAAGTCATTACTATTAGATTTTTTAGAAGGCTCTGGTGCAAAAACAAATAAAGCCAAATCCCAAATTTTCTTCTTTTATACCCCTATTATTACCCAAGCCTCCATAGGCAACATTCTTGGATTCTCCATTGCTGTCATCCCTTCCAAATATGTAGGTACACCAATGACTGACTCGGCCTTCAAGCACTCTTCTTGGAGGATTCTTTTATGAATGGAGGCCGGCCTTTCCTCCTGGACTCATAGGACCTTCAATATGGCAAGTCATCTAATATTAATTAAAGTTGTCCTCCAATCATTGTCGTTATACCTCTTCTCGATCCTAGCTGCTGCCATATGGGTTCTCAAAGAAATAAAACACATCCAGCGATCTTTCTTATGGGGAAATTTAGGTCAACTCTGCAAATGGGCTCTTGTCAAATGGGACAGAGTGTGTTGTCCAAAATATGTTGGTGGAACAAGATTGCGAGATACATATCATAGCAATGAGGTCATGGGTGCTCACATCTAGTGGAAATGGCCCACTGTGCCATTTACCCCCTCACGAACCCTCTGGATAGAAAAATACGTTAGCAATCGCTCTACAGAAGAACTAATACATCTTTCAAAAGTTAGCTTGTGCTCTCTAATCTGGAACGCGGCCAAGCAACACAAAATGCTAATTCAGCAGCACAGTTTTTGAGAGATTAAGGATGACAATATAGCTCGGTTCTAGGAAGATTCGTGGTAGTAGCAACCCAAGTTGAAGGACCTAATCTTACCTCTCCAATTTCTGGCACAGGATGTGCAGACGTTTGACAAAGTCAAGCTCTTTTGGAACCGCTCTACAATGCAGGGAAACAGGCAATGGCTTAATGTGGATCACATCTTAAGACATGGAACGGATCAAGCTCAACAAATTCTAGATATAGAATTAATGAAGAGGAAAATACAACGCTCAGATGAAAGGGATATTCTTAGATGGGGCTATGAAGAAAAAGGCTCTTTTACTACCTGGGAGGCTTATAACATCATTATCAAAGATCATATTGTCAAAGATCCTCTCTGGAACAAAGTTTGGGACCCAACAATATGGCCGAAGGTCTCAACCTTTTTATGGCTTTTATGTCAAAACAAAATCCTTACATTGGACAATCTAAGGAAAAGGAACTATCACGGGCCCTCCCTATGTCCCAACTGCAAGCAAGAAGAGGAATCCACTAAACATCTAATGCATTCTTGCCCTCAGAAAAAGTCAGCTTTCATTGCCAAAGGGAAGGATGGGTCCAAGGAGACATCATAGCCACTCTTCATAATTGGGATAGGAATCCTTTCAAAAGAAAGATTCTAAATTTCTTATGGAAGCTCATTCCGGGCTTTCTCATGTGGATGATATGGAAGGAGAGAAATCAGAGAATCTTCAAGGATCCCTCCTCGCCAGTGAAAACTCTATGGAACATGTTCTATTAAAATTTCAAGGAAACCTTACTTCTCCACTCCTGCAATGAGGAGGACTTTCCTTCTCTCCCTCAGGAACAAAATATATGGGCAAACTGGAACCTTTAGTGGAATCAAGAACCAATAAAGAGTAGGACTACTGGAAAGTGGCTCCCTCCCCCCATTCATATGTTCCAATTAAAATTTGATGGAGCCTCGAAAGGAAATCCAGGCAAAGCAGGTTTTGAAGGAATATTCAGAGATCACGAGGGAGCTGCATTGTTAACTTTCTTAGCCTCAAAAGGATGGGACAAAAATAATTCAGTCGAACTTGAAGGACTATGGCAGGGACTCATTCTAGCTCAAAAAAATGGCTATTTCCTGCTTATTATAGAAGGTGACTCTCAGATCCTCATAAACATGGTCGACAAAATCATGTAAGGAACGCCTTCAAGCAAAGTGAGAAACAACTGGAGAATGGTAAATAGGCTTGAACTTATTGAAATCTGGCTCTCTTCTCACAGAGCGATCACTCTCAAGCACATAAGTCAGGAAGGAAATAAAGTGGATGACTTATTGGCTAACATGAGAGTGGAAAGTGGGATGGATCTACAAATAGGCACACTCTCGATGGTGGCCTCGGAAGACCAATCAATGGAATACCAGAATCTTGTGAAGAATGAGATGAAGCAAGAAGGTGAAGCGCACCTGATGCAGGTGATTTTTCAAAACATTAATGTGAAGGCGATGGATTGACGGTGCTCGGCCCAGCCAGTAGGTGGCCAATGCACCATCCCAGGCTCAGCCTTGGCACCTACATACTCACCTCAGGAGAGAGTAGGCCAGTCTGCATAAAATCATAAATGCTCACTCAGGTCGAGGAAGGAAGGAAGATCAATTTAATATGGTTCCCATTAACCCATCTTCTTTCCCTCCATCCTTCAGTGTTTGCCCACTCCAAGAACAAATTCCCTGCTATAGAACTATTGTAGGAAAACGTTGTTGCCTGCTCTGCTGTCTTGCCTTTGGAAATGGGTTCCATTATTCCCATCCTAAGCACTACCCTCTGAACCCTATCGAGGAGCCCTCTCTTTGTTCTCAGTTTTCCTTCCAAGCCCCTAATTCTCTAGTGCTTCTTATCCGGTGTAGCGCGATGGTTTGTCATAGAATGCGGAGTCACAGAGGAGGGGACCGAGGTGGCAGCGCTTGCTCTCAGGCTGCGCATAATGAATTTCCTCCTTCGCCTATTTTTTCTCCAGCTCCTTCTTAATCTAGCTCTCTCCCTCCCAATCCACCTAGCCGTCACTACCCTCACTCTACTTTCCATTCGAACCATTTCAGGTTCCAGAGCAACCCGAACCGGCCCATTATTTCGGCTAATGTCACAATCATCTTCTCTGAAGAAGAAGACCAACTCAGTGCCCCTACACGTATCTCTGCGGAGCAACCTTAGAACATTTGCAGAACGAAATTTTGTTTGGGCTTTGAGCAGTCTCCATCAAATGAAGTCAGAGCAGCCAAGCGTGGGAGACTGAATGTTGACGCTGACACAAGAGGCGACACCCGGCACCCAGGTGGCAGCACTCATGGTGCCACTACCTCGTTGGCTTTTGTTGGCAGCTCGAGTGGCACTCCTATGGCTATGGAAATTCCAGGTGGCAATGCTCATGATGCCAGTGATCCACCAGCCATTGCTGGCAGCTCAAGTGGAATCCCTTAGGTGACAGGTCCTCCAGCTGGTAGAGCAGAAAGCGATGTGGCGAAGGAAGGTGAGATTTGGTATGGAAACACATGTCCAATTGTTGAGGAGGCTCCTGACCAGGATCTCACAATGTAATGCCACGTGGCCTCCCAAGAGCGACCTCAGAGTTTTGCTGCTGACTGGTCAGGTCCTGTTTTCTGTGATTTTGTGTCTAGTTCTCTGGTTAGGCAGTTTTGTCTTGTCTCTCAACTATTTCAAATGGTGAATTCTCAAGACTTCATTGTGGTTTTGTCGTTGTTCTCTCGGTCTTTAGCATGGTTTTTTGAAATTCCAAATTGGTTTCCCCAAATGTGGGGCAGTTATGTTTACCAGAAGGAACTTAGTGGTTCTCGGCTGAGGCTACAACCTCATTGTAAATATATTTTTCCTTCCTTTTAATAGAATTAGTTTCTACAGAGAAAAAAAAATAATATTAATTTTGATAAATTCTTTCCGGTTAATCACATCATGAGTTTTTGGTCTACGTTTCGAACCATCTAATGTGGTCTACAGTTATAAAATTCAACCAAAAACTCATGATGTGATTAATCTGAAAGAATTTATCAAAATCAGTATGGATCACAAAAGTCTAAAATCGAGCAATAATATTAATGTTATTATGTTCATAATTTCCAAATTTATTATAATTACTAATATTACTAATATTGACTTTTAAACACAATTCACATTGTATCAATCATGTTAGTAATACCTTTATTAATAATGACGACTATTAATACCAATTAATGTTATTAATATTAATAATTAATATTTATAAATATTAATAACAATGAAAATAATATTAATTTTAATACATATTAGTAAAACTAATATTAATAATAATATTAAAATTAATAATAGTAAAATTTAATATTAAAATGGTATTAATGCTAATGATATTAATACTAAAATTTATCAATGTTATTGTTAATACTAAATGTTGTTAATATTATCTATTAATATTAATGTTAATATTATTTAGAGTAATAATGTTAACGTTATTAATAATATTAATATTATTAATTAAATGTTGTTAAACTTAATATTGTAATTTAAATATTATTAATAATATTAGTGTCTTCAAAGTTAACAATTTCAAAAATTTATTATGATTAATAATATTAGAAATATTATTTTTCTTAATATAGTTTATATTGTATCAATGATGTTATTAATACTTTTATTTTGAAATTAATTTGAATGTTATTGCTAATACTATTATTAAATTATAATTTATTAAGATGATTGTTAATACTAAATGTTTTTAATATTATTTATCAATATTAATGTTAATATGATTTATTATAATAATGTTAATGTCATTAATAATATTAATATTATTAACTAAATGTTGTTAAAGTTAATATTGTAATTTAAATGTTATTAATATTTTTAATAATTGAATAATTAATATTATTAACAACAAAATCCAATGTGGACACCTTCATAAAGCATTACTTATGACTCTTATAAGATGCTTCATCTATAAACACCATACAAAAAAAAAATATAAAATTTACATATAAAACTTAACATCAATGTAATCTACAGCTCAAACTTAACATCAATGTTTATATTGTTCAATATTTCTTGGAATGTGAACAAAATATCCCCTTACAAATTACAAACCTGAAAGCCACTACTTATTGTATAAAACATAAACTACTCTCTTTTAAGTTTTATCTAAATTGTACAACTTCCAGTGTACTTGAATATTTGTTGTTTCTATAACTTCAACTATTTTAGAAGTGAAACTGAGGATTTGTATTTTCAATTCCTTTTGTTGTAAAAGTAATATATCACTACTACATAGTACAATGAACATAATCTCATATTCATGATTCAAATTGACCATAAATATTCCATTAAACTTTTAATAAAATTTCAAAGAAATATCAAAGAAAGAATTATTAACATTATACATGATCATTATTAAAAATTATTAACATTATACATCATCATACTTAAAAATTATTAACATTATACATCATCATTGCCTTATTCCAAAAAAACAAAAGCCTAAAATATAAATTACCCAAAAGAATGTGATTTTCATTTGTTAATGGTAAAAAAATAGCTGTAATTTTTCAATATGTCTAACAAAGTTCATGTTATTTAAATAATCTATTAGATATATCAAATATAAGACATTATCAAAATGTATGTAAATCATCATGTCATTTGAAAGAATGAATAATTGAATAGCAACAAGGAACGTATGTGAATAATGGATCACCATTGTTCTAATGGGTTTATTGAAATATTGAGATTCTTTTCACCATTATAATTCAACTACATTAACTAAATAAGTGGATTTTAAGGTTATATGTCAAGAAAAATTATTGAGTGTAAAATTAAAAAACTCTAAAACACTATCATAATAATTCTAGCAGTGTAGCTCATTTGAAAGAAGTGTCAATCAAGAATCATATGAAGGTAAGAAATTTCATTTTGTTAAATGTGGATAATATGATAATATATATGTTATTATATTTATAAAATAATAATATTTATTTATTAAAATTCTAACATAGTTAGGTTTTCAATAAAAAAAACTTATGTTTTATGTAGAAATTAGTTTCCTAATATGCATTAGACTTTGCAACTAATTTCCATTACCTAAAAACCATATCAATTTTAAAGTAGAAAAAGAATAAAGCCATCCCATCAAAATGAGGCCAGTCTTGCAGGTACAATGGGCATAAACAACTTAGTGGAAAAATTGATTTTTTATGTGACCATTAAGATTAGAAGATCAAATCAATTTAAATTGCTTCAACTTGTTATGTTCCCTTTCTCTTTGGGATGTCGATTTATTAAAAATTAAAACAATATTTTTATTAAAAATTAAAATAATTAAAAATTAAATTTATTCAGCTTGTTGTGTTCCCTTTCTCTTTAGGCTGTGGACTTATTAGAAATTAAAACAGTATTTTTATTAAAAGTTAAAATAATTAAAAATTACTCCATTGCTTAAGGAAATCCAAAAACTTACTAAAAAATTATCTGCACTTAAGGAAATCCAAAAACTTACTAGAAAATTATCTGCAGTTGAATATGTCATAATGTGAAATAACATAGCATTACAAAATTTTAACCTAAATTATAAAACACATAATCTTCTAATAAAAAATAACCAAATCATTCATTGTGAGTAAAGGATGCAAAAAGTAACGAAATCATTCATGTCGGGACCATCCAAGATTTCTCATTCATTCCATCTGCCAAAACCTGTAAAACAAATAAACCTATCTAAGTTCCAGCTTTGTTTACAATGTAAACTTGATATTCCTATACATTGTGAGGGTTACAAACATATTTAATGCAATGACAATTGTTATTCTTGTAAAATTGATACATTTACAAAATTCAATGAAATTATGACACCTGTAGCAAAACAAAACATTCAGTTTCTAGAACAGGTTAGAATAAAATGTTTCTTTAACCCTTCCACTAAAAGAATTGTTGCGTTCTTGTTCCTGTTGTATCCACGTTCCAGTTGTATCCACGTGCTTGTGTGCTACTAAATGAATTATTGCTTCACTGTTGTTCGAGTTGGATCCACTTGTCCATTCCTTGCACTTCTAGTTAATTTTTATAATCTTTATGGTTGGAAATGAACAAATGGCACAGTAAATTTATAATCATGCTTTGTAAAAAATTATTTTAAATAGGGTTTAATTACTTGATTTAAATATGCAAGCAAGTTATGGTTAAAATTTCATACTAGAATCAGCAATCATATATTTGGAATAATTTAATTAAGAAAATGATTAAGTTGCTAATTCCAATAAAAAGACGCATATCTACGTAAATATGTAAAAAAAAATAGATAAATTATCGTATTAATAAATAGGAAAAATGTTTAAGGAAAAAAAAATTAAGGAAATGTTTAATAAATAAATTTTAATATTAAATAAAATATTAAATTGTAAAAACAAAAATATTAAATAATTTTACAATAAAAAAAGTAATCAAGCTAAATAAAATGAAAAATGAAAAATTAATTATTAAAATATTAAAATGATTAAAATATAAATATTAAATGAAGAAACTACGAGAATATATATATAGTTGGGAGCGACAATAATATAATATATATTAAAAATAAAAATAAAATAATTAATTTATTTCCATCCAAAACATGCCAATCAAATTCCATCTTGCAAAGAAACATGTAAACTATTGAACTTTGAAATATTAAAAAAAAATGAAAATATTAATCCATCAACAATTTCTCAATCAAATTCCTTCCGAGTAAAGAAACATGCAGAACTCCCAAATCGGAAAAAAAGTTGTTATTACTCGATTATTAGGTGTTAGGTTGTTATTACACAATTATTAGGCTATTTCATGCAACGTTATATGTTAAGTCATTGGTTCAATTCTTCGCCCTTGATGTAACCTCACTAATATTATATATAATACATCTAATTATAATATAGATACGAAAAAATAAAATATATATTAATAGTAATTAAAAAAAATTAAAACAATAGAGTTTAAATCGAATGTTATTTCAAAAAGAGTTTGTGTAATAAAATTATAAATTTCCAATTTAATATATTTTATATTTAAATAGATATGCAAATTGAATTAAAAATTATTTTTTATTAATATTTATATTTCATAATTTCAAATATTTTTTTTCTTTAGTATTCCATCTTTTGTCCACTCATCTTGGGCCATAATGATGGTTTTCCTAGTGGCTAAAATTCTTCTTAAATTCTTTTATATCCATCCGCCATCCACATATATCGGGAGAATGAATAGCTTTCCAATGACAAAGATCACGATTAGCTAGGTGCCTCAGCTACATTTGGATAGAAGGGCTTTCCATAAACAGGTTATTTCTCTTAGTTCCACACCCATATCCAAATCTAAACCCAACCCCCTTCTCTTTGCACAGTTCCATTAGTAAAAGCAGCACCGAAGCTAACAATGTAAAATACACCCAGGTTTGCACTTATTCATTGCACTGAAGCTCCCAAAATGTCAAAAATCGGTTGCAGTGAAACTCCCAAAAAGCTCCAAAGTACAAATTGAAGCTCTTAGCGGTTTTGGAGCATTTTCGATCACCGCCTAAGCTCCCATGAGTGGGGGAGCTTCGATAGGTTCTCTCCAATGCCCCTGGCTCCCAGGACAGGGGGAGCTTCGAATACGTGTTCTCCAATGCCTCGGAATGGTACCCGTGTAACTATATATATATATATATATATATATATATATATATATATATATAGATAAGTTATTATAAGAAGGTCATCAACCCCACCCTAGAAGATCAAAAGTATCTCTCTATTTTAACTAGCTCAAAGAAGAAAATTAATATAGCAAAGATTAGAACGAATTCTCATGAGCTCCATAGTGGAAGAGGTCGGGTAGTTCCTAAAACGCCATGGATGGAAAGGATCTGCCATATATGTGAGAATAGGAACATCGAGGATGAAAACCACTTCCTCTTAGAGTGCTCCGCGTACAATCACATTAGATCTCAGTTTCACAATCTTTGTTACAATACTGACCTTCCTAGCCATTTACAATGTCAAAATTATAGTGAGCTCCGGAGGCTTCTCTCCCAGATTTTTGAGCATATGAATAAAATCTTAAATCAAAATAAATAATTTGTTTCTTTAGGTTCGATAGACCATTGTTTGGTCTCAGTGGACGTTCATCATCATCATCATCATCATCATCATCATCATCATCATCATCATCATCATCATCATCATCATCATCATCATCATCATCATCAATTTCAATTGTTCATAAATTATATTGTCGCACAAATTCCAAAAAGAACATTAACGATTTTTTCTCACTAATAAAAAAAATTATTGATATTTGAAAAAATTAAATATATAAAACAATATAAACCCATAAATAACTGAATCATTGATAAAATATGTTAGGAAACCACGTAAATAAGACTGTAACTCAATACTAAATCATGTTTATGTTTACTTAAAAATGTTATTTAAAAAATATCTATTAAATAAATAAATTAATTAATTAAAATTATATTTAATTATTAAATCACTTAAATATTAATAAATTAATAAAGTTAAAATTTAAAAAACCTTTTTTTGATAGATTAATAAATCAAATTAAATAAATTTATGAAAAAATAAATATTTAAATTATTTATAAATTATACCAGCAAACCAAGCAGACAAAACACAACTATGTATCTTAATAATAAAGTTTATTTGTGTTTACTTAAAAATATTATTTTGGAAAAAAAATATTCATGATTTATATGTGCAACCGAGAAGAAATTTAAAACGAGTGGCCACAATTTTTTTTTTTGTAAATAAGATTTTGTATTAACAAGTGTAGCATATAGTACAAAATTTCTATCGGAGCAGATTACTAGCTGCATAGCAGGGCTTACCCGATAGCAACAAAGTGAAACATGAAGAGAGAACTATAGTAGACATATAGAACCTAGTGCTGCCGAGGAGTACACCACGCAGGGTGACTTGGGCCAAAAAATTGGCTATCACAGAGCTGGAAGAATAGTAACAGAAAAATATAACAGAGTCCAACAAAGGGACATGGAAGACTAATCAGAGTTGTTGGGGGGGGTCAGGGGCTGCATGCGCCTCACTGTGTCTGGAAGCCTTAGCCTGGTGAACGCACGACGAACCTCCCTTCTGCGGATCAGCGGGCTTGCTGTCCTGCTCAATAACTTTCCGGAGGAGTTTGATCAGAACAGAGAGATTTTTGCTAATTGAATCCATCTCCTCATGTATTGCGCAGAGTTTAAACTCGCTGCTCTCGACCACTGCCCTGTGGTCCTTCATCATCGTGGCTACAAACTGCTGGAGCGTGTGAAGCTGGTCCGCCTGTTCCCCCTGAACGTCCATTGCCTTTGCCAAGATGGTCTTCATGCGCCATGATTCTGCCTGAGTATGGACGAATTGGGTTGCTCTAGTGCTAGGCGTTCCAGGGTCATGCAACCAGTCGACTTCTTGGCTGAGTTGATGATCAGAGATCTTGGCTTCCTCTTCCTGCGCAGAGGCCTCCAAATCTATGATTTTCCGCTTATTTCTCTGAGATGTTCGTCGCTCGAACAAATCTCGGGCCGTCTGCAAATCTCTGTTTTCCGACTGGTTTCGGCTGCTCTCGCTCGCCATGAGAAACCTTTTGTGATTGATACTCTCCTGAACACTAATGCAAAGATGGAGTCTCTGCTTCCTAAGCACATAAAACATGATGCTCCAAGAGAGTGCAGGAGCAATTATATAGAAATTGGCGGGGAGGTTTCGGGCAGGGGAGTGGATCGCGACGTGATCATTGCCTGTCTGATCACCATAAATGTAGTTGTGCGAAAAATTGGAGGGGCTTTTCATTGATTGGGAATGTTTTCCTTCGCCACCTCCTACTCGGTCTTGAGCATGCCACGTGTCCCTCCGTCCAGCGCTTCTGCGGCGGCCTATGTCATCCTGGATCATGAACCTGTACAAATCCCTGTAACCTGCTATGTTCATTAATGCCCTCAACCGGCTTGTCCTGCGGTAGTTGTTAGGAGTTGATGGCACCAGTCCCGTCGGCCTATCCATATACTTATGAAAGTTTGTTAATCGGATTGCCGACCTGCCCTTTCCGCAGCCGCTAAATCTAATCGAGCGACAGGGAAAATTTTAAGAACCCCCCCTAAATTTATAAATATAATAAATGGGCGAATCTCCATGGTATATAGGAAAAATGGAAGGCAATTTTATCAATAATATAATATGTATATATAATTTTTTGGCGAATCTCTCACCAGGCATGGCGAATATTTTACTCAATTAAAAAATCTTGTAAGATCTTGGCGAGTCTTTCACTAAATAATAAAACTTTGTAAAGTCCTAGTGAATCTTAGCATAGGCTACATGCTGGTTTAATTCCCCCATTTAAATAGGCTACATTCCAGGTGAATACCATGGGTCAATACCATGTGCCATTTTGGTGAATACCATGGGACAATACCATGTGCCATTTTTATTTTTATTAATTCTAATATTAGGGTTAATAATGGTTTTTTGCATGGTATTAATAACAATCTAGTCCATGGTATTTTTCCCATAGTATTTTGGCCATAGGTTTCACCTAAATATAACCCGTTTTTGAGTGTTCGTAAATATAATTTTTTTTTTTTTTTTACCATACCTCTCGTTTATTTATATTTTTATTAATTTACCATACCTCTTTTACAAATATGGTATTTGGCCCATAGGATTCACTTAAATAAAACCTCTTTCTTGAGCCTTCATAAATAGAACGAGGGTTATGGACTAAATATAAAAAGAGGTTTTATTTATTTAGGATACGTCTAGTTTATTTATATTTTTATTTCTTTACCATATCTTTTGAGTAAGTATAAAAAGACGTTTTATTTATTTACCATACCTCCACTTTACTTATATTTTTATTTGTTTACACCCTTACATGTATATAAGGTGACTTATGGAGTAAATATAAAAAATGTTTTATTTATTTACCATACCTCTCATTTATTTATATTTTTATTAATTTACCATACCTCTTTTATAAATATGGTATTTGACCCATAGGATTCACTTAAATAAAACCTATTCTTGAAAATGGGCGAATGGATTCACTTAAATAAAACCTATTCTTGAAAATGAGCGAATGGAAGGTTGTAAGTCCTAATTTCAAGGGCTAAATTTACCTTTTTTACTCCCTCCCTTAAAATAAGGTGCGCTATTTGAGGTGATTTGTAAAAATGTACTATGATACGAAATATTCGCCCACTAAAAATTTAAAACCCCTTAATTTCGCCAAAGGGCGAACATTCGCCCCTAAAATTATCCTTGCCGAGTGAGTTGAGAGCATCGAGCTTTTAAATGATGATTTTCCACCACCTGCGAACAGTTGTCCACCATTTCAGCTGGGTGTTTGATCCCGTGGTTAGCCAAGTGGTTGGCGACCGAGTTTGCCTTTCTCATTACCGCTTGGTAGATGAGGCCTTTCATTCCTCCAAGCAGTTTCCCGATACTGTCTGTGACCATGGACAGGTGCCAGTGCTTAGTTACTTTGCTTATTGGAGTGCCCCCGTATATTTTCTTTGCCACTGCTATGGCGATCTCAGAGTCGCCCTCAATTACTGCATTTTCTGTTTGGTTTCTATGGAGTATTTTTAACCCCTTTTCCATTGCTGCGAATTCCATTTCGTTATTGGTACCCTCACCCAGCGCTTTGTTGTATATATGGAGAATTTCACCTGACTAGTTTTGGATGATGCCTCCTATACCAGCTGGGCCCGGGTTTCCTTTCGAGGCCCCATCAAAATTTAACTTCAGAAAACCTTCAGGGGGCCTTGTCCATCCTTTTAGTGTATTGTTGATGTTCTGCTGTTTGGCCTGGGGGACGAGACTTTGGTCGGTGCAAATGTTGAAGGAATTTAGGATTCTCTGGTCCTCCGGTGAGATACGCCTGGCTGGGTCGGCTTTACTTTTTACCAGGATTAATTGGCGGATGTTCTGAAATAAGGTAATTCTCAAATGTTCAATATTCCTGTGTCCGCTTTGAAAAATCCTTCTGTTTCTTTCTTTCCACAATTTCCAAGTAATAAAACCTGGTAGAACTTTCCATATATTGTTGATTTGAGGATTTTCTGAATAATTGCTTGGCCAGTTGTTAATGGTGTTATGGATGGAGTCCAAGTCTCTACTGTTTTGTTGCATGATAGCTTGTATCTCTTGCGAAATGTGGTTTGCCCACTCGCAGGTATTGAATAAGTGGTTCATGGTTTCTGCGGCTTGGTTGCACATAGGGCAAAAGGAAGGACCTTCAAAGCCCTTTTTCCGCAGGTTTTCCCAAGTGAGGGTCTTTCGCCGCATGAGGAGCCATAGAAAAGTTTGAATTTTTGGCCAAAAGAGGGGATCCCAAATCTTGTTGAACCTTGATGCGTCCTCCCCCTGCTCTGAGAATTCCATCTGCCTTCTGGCTTCTTTAAGGGTGGAGTTGCCATTTCCCTTCAGCCCCCATCTCAGCTTGTCCTCATCTGTGGTTATTCTGATTTTTCGTTTGTTTAAGATTAGGAGCATATTTTGAAAGTTATTATTTTCTTCACTAGGGCTTTCTGCGTCTGGGAGGGACCATTCTCTCCATTCCTGGTCCTGGCTATCGGGGTTCCAGTATTGATGAACGGAGTGCTTTCCCGTGTTCTGACAGTTAATTTTGTATGCTTCAAGATCTGGGTTTTCAAGCTTTGGGTGCTGTTGCCAGGAGTCTTCCCAAAAGAGGGAATATTTCCCATTACGGATCTCCCAAAACTGTGTTCTTGAATTAGATTTCTGTTCTTTTTTGCCAAATTCCAAATTGGGGAACCTTCTGGCAATTCTTGAAGTCTTATGAGGTCCTGGTCTCTGCAGTTAGGAGTGTATTTCTCCTTCCAATGTCTGGCCCAGGGGAGGTTGGTCTCCTTCAGCCAGCGCCACCACAACTTCGCTCCACCAATTTTGTTGCTAATGTCGAGGTCAATTAGGTTTAAACCTCCAGCTAGTTTCGATTTACAGACCTTATCCCAGGCCACGAGAGCCCATTTCCTCTTCTCTGCGTTGCCACTCCATAAAAAGGATCTTTGAATGGATCAGATTTTCTGCAGGATGGCTTTAGGCGCTGGGAGGATAGAAAGCATATACTGAGGGATGGATTGTAGAATGGCTTTAGTTAAAACTAGGCGTCCGACAAAATTAAGAGCCCTGTGTGTCCAATGTTTGCATCTTTTTTCCATGTTTCCTATGAGCCTTTCCCAATGAAACTTTTGCCATGGCTTGGTGGTGAGCGGGGCTCCCAGGTACTTCGAGGGTAGAGAACCTTTTCGAAAGCCTAGGATGCTGGTAAGATGGTTCTGAATTGAAACATGAGTATTAAAGAAAAAAATAGTCGATTTGGAGTGGTTTATGTCCATACCTGATGCCATGCTGAATAGAGATAAGATGGATTTGAAAGCCTTGGCATCTTTGACAGTTGGAGAGCCATGCAACATAGTATCATCGGCGAACTGCTGGTGAGTAGTTGCACGGGTGGAGGGGAAAGGGTGCAATCCATTAATTTTCCCTTCCGCTTTGGCTCTGTGTATATATCTGCTAAGCCCTTCCATGAGGATCACAAAAAGGAAGGGGGACAGTGGGTCTCCTTGCCTTATGCCGCGGGAAGGAGAGAAGGGAGCCGAGGGGGATCCATTAACCAAAATAGAGAAATTTGTTGACTTGATAAGAGAGAGAATCCATTTGATCCACCAAATGTCGAAACCAAAAGCACTTAAGGTGGCCTCCAGGTAATTCCAATTCATTTTGTCGAAATCTTTTGAAAGGTCGAGTTGAATCATCATACCAGGGATTTTTTTGGATTGCAAAGTATGTATCATCTCCTGAGCCAAGAGGATGTTGTCTAGAATTTGTTTGCCTTCCACGAAGCCTGATTGCTCCTCAGAGATGATGTCAGGGAGGATTGGTTTAAGTCTGTTAGCGATGAACTTAGAGATGATTTTATAAATCACATTGCACAGAGCTATGGGGCAAAAATTTTCCGGAGTTCGGGCTTCCTCTTCTTTGGGGATTAGGGCTAGGAAAGTAGAGTTTAGGGCTTTAAGAATTGAGCCAGATCGTCTTGAATCTTCAACTACTTCCCAGACCTCTGTTTTGACTGTTTGCCAACAAGCTTTGTAGAAGTTTATAGTAAAACCATCTGGTCCCGGTGCTTTATCATTTGGCATATCTTTAATAGCCTCCTCCACCTCCTCCATTGAGATCTTTCTTAACAAAGAGGCATTTTGTGCTGGAGTAATGATTTGGGGTATGGCCTGTATTATTTCCTCTGGCTTCCGTTCGATCTTCTTGAGATTCCTGGGCAATTTGCTTAAAGTGACTAGTAAGCAAACTTGAGATCTCATTGTGGTTTTGAATAACTTCTCCAGATGCATTGGTAAGCTTAAGGATTTTATTAGCCCCCCTGTAATCCATCGTCGATCTATTGAAGAACTTTTTGTTTTACTCTCCCTCCTTCAAACATTGGATGCGAGATTTTTGCTTCCAAAGGGTTTCTTCCTGTTGGCAGCGGAGCTGCGATTGCTGCATTAGGATATTTTCCTCTTCATTTGAGTCCTCCCTGTTAATCCCCGAAGCCCAGTCTTTATGAATTTGACTTAGTCGGTCTTCTATATTGTGCTTTTCCTGGAAAATATTACCAAACTCGGTTGCATTCCAATCCTTGATTTTGTGTTTGATGTGCTTTAGTTTGGAATGGAGTTTAAACATTTTGGTCCCCCTTATATTCCTGGGCTCTTCCCACCATTTTTTCAACAGATCTAGAAAATTTGGGTGAGTTAGCCAGAATTTCTCAAATCTGAAAGGCCTGTTTTTGGGGGTCTCTAGAAAGGCAGCTTCCAGGGCAATGGGCTAGTGGTCTGATCCCCCACTGGGGAGGATATCAGAGTCAACTGTTGTTCCTTCCAGTAAGATGTTTTCTGAGATCAAAAAACGATCAAGGCGAGAGGCTATCCTATTTTCTCCTCCTCTTCGGTTGTTCCAAGTGTAGAGCCCATTTTTTGGGGGGATGTCGACGAGTTGGGCGGATTCCATGAAGTCAACAAAGAGTTTTGAGTCTTTATTCAGTCGCCTAAGGCCTCCTCTTTTTTCCAGGAGGGAGGTAATCATGTTGAAATCCCCTCCCATTATGATCTTTGAATGTTGGTATCTTAGCTTTAACTTCATTAGCGAGTTCAGGAAAGAAATTTGATCTTCTAAACGTTGTGGCCCATAGACATTTATACAGAGGTAGGTTTCAGAATTACCTGTTAATTCAAATTCTGTGGCAATGTATGATCTGGTAGCTTCCATAGAGGTGATTTCGATTACTCTGGAATCCTAGAGGGTTGCAATGCCTCCTTCCCATCCTTGACTAGCTATGTCTTTATATTTGATAGTTTTTCCTAGATTTTTGGTGATGTTCTCCATCTGATTAGTGGCACACTTTGTTTCCTGAATGAGCATAATGTCTGGCTTTTCCTGTTGTAACTTCCTCTTGAGAAGTCTTTGTTTGACTTGGCTGTTGAGCCCTCCTGTATTCCAGGAGATGATTTTCATTATTAATGATGAGGTTATTGGTAGGACGGGAAGGCGTGTAAAGCCTTCATTTTTCCTGAATTGATTATTAGGATACCCAAATCATGAAGAACCTCTCCATTTGTCCTTTGGCCTCTTCTCTTGTTTTGCTTCCGTCCTAATGAATGAAGAAAAAGGCTTTTAGATTGGTTACCTGTGCCTTTCATGATTCCTAATCTTTTCTTTTGCTTATCTAGCTCCTCTTGTTGTCTTGCTATGAAGAGGTCGCTGATCTTCTTTATTTCTTCCTCCGGGATATTTTCCAGCCCTTGTGTTCTCCAGTGCTTTTCCATGTCTCGCAGATTTACCCCTTCTTTTTCTAGAACTTCATTGAGTTCCAGATCTTTGCTTCCCTCATCGCTGGTTAGCATGTCTGTGTCTTCATCTCGTTCATCTGCTACTTCATGCGTTTGTACTTCTGTATTTTCAGTGGTTTCCTTTGCATCCGTTGATCTGTGGTCTGTCATATTTTTTTGAGGAGCTTCTGGTAGCTTTGTCTCTTTGTTGTTACCTTCCGAGTGCGCTTCTGAGTCCAGAATGCTGAAGGGGTTGAGGGTTTTGCTGGGATCTATCACTTCTTTGTTTATTCTTTTCGTGTAGGCCCTTTGTCTTGATTTTGGCTTTTTAAAAACCTCCTGGTTCTTGGCTGGTTGCTCAAGCTTGGCATCTTCCACTGGTTTGTTTAATGGGCATTCCCTGGCAAGGTGACCGTGTTCATGGCATTTCCTACACCGGAAGGGGATCTGTTCATAGTTGATGGCTTAAAAGTAATCTTCATCTCTGAACTCTAGCCACAGTCCTTCATGTAAGGCACCTGAGACATCCATTTCGACGTAGATCCTGGCACAAGAAGTGTACTTCCATTTCATCGTTGCCTCCGAGGCTTTAATGAAGGTGCCAAGTCGGTCTCCTACGAGCTTTAGGGTCGCTAGGCCCTAGTAATCGATAGGTAATGAGAAGAGGCAGATCCACACAGGGACTTGGGTGAAGGTTTCCTTTTCAGGCACGAAGTTCGCCTTCCATGGCCTCATGTAGAGGCATGCTGATAAAAGGAAGTAAGGCCCTCCATCAAAGACCCTATCTTTGTCTTCTAGGTTAGAAAAGACAACAGTAAAAAAACCTTTAGCTCCAAGATGTAGTTTG
Source organism: Pinus tabuliformis (assembly GCA_031772625.1). NCBI lineage: Eukaryota > Viridiplantae > Streptophyta > Pinopsida > Pinales > Pinaceae > Pinus > Pinus tabuliformis. The sequence continues at coordinate 789,534,526 of CM062813.1, read as the reverse complement.
ACATCACCTTTTGGTCGCCAGTGCTGCTTGATCCATTGACAAAGAGCTCTTTCTGTTGGCCACAGTCCCATAAACTTACATATGATTGCATGCTCCATCATGTGGTCTCTGTAGGCCTGAATGTCTGGATCTGAGAAGACCACACGGAGGGCTTCCTTCTTTTTGGGTTTGCAGACTCCTTGCAGGGTATTTTTGGGGCTGAGGTTGGAAGCTTCTGTTTTATCCTCATTTTCTATAGGGCGTTTTCCCTCCCTATGTTCCTTTTCTTCATCTGACGGAGCGATTATTGGATCTGAGCTGTTTTGGCCTGCTTTCGGTTTGTTCATGTGGTTCTCCTATCTGTCACTGACTTTTACTGGCATCTCTGATCCGTGATTTGGATCTTTCTGCCGCTGGGTTGCTCTTCCGCTGCTTGTCCCAGAGCTGTCTTTTCGGGCTTCATACCCAAAGATATTGAAACCTTCATGTGCTTTGTGTTTCTGCATGACTATTTGCCTGTAAGTTGGGGTCCCAGTGGACCCCCGTCTTCCATTTTTCAGGCCAGTACACGGCCTCTGAGAAGAAGATCAACTAATCGGTCTCTGTGCAATGCCAGAACTGTTGGTGAACCTCTTCAGAACAGTGCTAAACCCTAGGTGCAGGGTTTTCCTCGCATTTTAAATTTGACAAAAAACCAAAATAAATAAATTATTAATAAATTATATTTGCAACCAAGAAGAAATTTAAAAAGAGTGGCCACAAATTTGCTAATAAAAGTATAGAGAGAAATTCTAAATCCAGAGAGAAATTTGAAAGGTTGCACTTACTTGTAAAGACGACCACCCGGTTGGAACGGTAGTCAACGACTTAATCGCTAGAAGCCTCAGTAGTGAACTAGCAGTCTTACTAGAGGTTGTGAGATTAAATCCTTAAGATAAAACCGTACCCAGCAGAAGGAAACTGCAAATAAGTAGTTTGGGAGGTAAACTATAGGCTAGCGCCAAAACCCTTACTAGGCAAGGAAACCATAGAAAAGAAAGGAAACCTTCACTAGTGAAACCCTAGCCAGCGAAGCCCTCGCCAGCAGGAAACCCTAGCAAGTGAATGGAAATTGTGGCCAGCGAAACGCTCACCTGTGGGAACCCTCGCAAGTGAAAACCTCACGACCTAAAACCCTCGCGAGCTAATGGAAACTACAAATAACGAGTTTGGACAGAAAATTACAGCGTAGCCCTGAAACCCTTAGCAACCACAAATAATGAGTTTGGACAGAAAATTACAGCGTAGCCCTGAAACCCTTAGCACGTGAAAAAATCACAGTAGTCTAACGAGACTCCTTTGAAAATCATGAAAATTTAGGTAATATTTTAATAAATTTAAAGAGGGATTAATTTAAGTTAAAGTTGTTAAATTTAAAATATGCGATTAAATTAAGATTTTAAATTCGTTAAAATTGTTAAAATTCAAGATTTTGAGTAACTAGTTTTTTTAAAGTAGTTTTTTTTATAATACTGAATCTATTGGCCACCTTCAGTACCAAATTTATTGAAAATTTAAACTTAAACACTACCAGATTTGTTCGAAAATTTAAACCTAAACACTACCTCTTCCCAATTTGTGTAAATATTGAATTTTTTTACTCGATTCCCACCAAAGACTTGTCCTCCAAAAATATCGTTGAGCCAAAGCCTTAGAGTTGAAGCCGTCACCAAGCGATGAAAACCAGAAATGAAGAGTGTGGGTGGAAACGGCGAACGTGGTTACCATCAAAAGCGGATGGAATCCCTGGAGTCAAAGTCATCACCATGCAATGAAAAATAAAAATGAAGAGTGTGGGCAGAAATGGCGAAAGTGGTTACCATCAACAACGGATGGAAACCCCGATGAGTGATTGGAAACCTAAAATAAGGATTTTGGGCAGAAAACTAATGATCTGATGGAAACCCTAGAGTCCAATTATTTGAACTAAACTCCTAGTATGTAATGAAACCCTTACCAGGCGACGAAGCCCTAGAGCCGAAGCCATCACCAGGCGAAGGAAATCGAAAATGAAGAGTCTACGTGGAAACGGAAAAGGTAGTTACCACCTATGGTTGTCAGGATTCCCCTCCACCAGTCCCGATTCCCACGAAAAGTAGTCGTTCGGGCAATTCCTCGGCGTAGGTAGACGTCTCCGAAAACATCGTTGAGCCAAAGCCGTGGAGTCGAAGCCATCACTAAGCGATGAAAACTGGAATTGAAGAGTGTGGGCAGAAATGGCGAAAGTGGCTACCATCAAACGGCGGATGCAATACTTGGAGTCGAAGTCGTCACCATCCGGTGAAAATTGGAAATGAAGAATGTGGGCAGAAATGGCGAAAGTGGTTACCATCAACAGCTGATGGAAACCCTGACGAGCGGTTGGAAACCTGAATTAAGGATTTTGGGAGGAAAACTAACGATGCGATGGAAACAATAGAGTCGAATTACTTGAATTAAACCCCTAGTAGGCAACGAAACCCAACGAAACCCTAGAGCTGAAGCCATGGAGTCGAAGCCATGACCAGGCGAAGAAAACCGAAAACGAAGAGTCTACGCGAAAACGGCAAAGGCAGTTACCACCTATGATTGTCGTGATTCCCCTCCACCATTGGATTGACCTTTTGACAGGTGTAATGTGGAGATGGATAGAACAATAGATATTTTGCATGGGTGCCAGCTGTGATGTCGGCGGGGAGGCTCCAGATTATTCTATGTTAACTGGTTGTTAATTTTGTTTAAATTTATATTTATATTTATCAAATTTTAATTTTATGTTACATTTATTTCTTAATTTTATTAATTAATTAATTTTATTTGTTTATGTAGTTGAGTAATAAATAAATAAATAAATATTTTATTAAACACATACAAATGGAAGAGACGTGATATGAAAGATAAATCATTAATTTTTTTTTACTATTCACATTGATGTATAGTTATACATTTTATATGACTGTGGGACTCATATTCTAAGGTTTCTTGGACTCCAATGACCTTTCACATTCCACACCATAACCTTTAGCAGATTAGGTGTCCAACATTCCCTACGAGCCCAAGAAGAGAGTTGCAATACAAAATGTGCAAAAATTCATGGGAGCACTAGGCTGAATGTGTTTTCTCAAATGAAAGTATAAGGTGGGAGAACTCAAGGTCTCAACTAGTGATGGTTTAAGTATTACTACCAACACTGGAATGCTTAGTGTAGTTATTGGAACTCTTCCAAGTTTGGCTAGGAGTTGTAGTCGTATGTTAGAGGAAGTTCTCCCATTTTTTGTGAAAAGGGAGACATTTGGGTCTCAACCTGGAACACTTAGTGAAATTCTCGGAATTTTACCAATTCTAGAAAGAAGCTGAAATTTTCTGCTACAGGAAGTGTTGCTTAATGCTTTGAAGAGGGAGACCTTCAACCTAGAAAAAGGCAGGTCTTCAACCTGCGGTGGTCTAAGAAAGGAAATCAACCAAATGCATGCTTAGGGGCTTCTGTATCTTTGGCCACAACTTTGAATTTGGGTACGGTTGTGTCTGGATGTAGGCTTGGGAAGAAGGTTCAGGTTGTGGCTTAGGCTCACTTGATTTCTCTTTGAAGCTTGTAGATGACCATCTATTCCCCTATGTTAGATACAAGGTGAGAAGCTGAAGAGATCTCAACTACAAGACTTTTCAATACTTGAGAACAAATCTGGTGGTATGATTTAAATATTTGCTTGGTTATTGAAGCCCATTTCCAAGAAGCGATCCATCTAAGTGAATATTTGTCCTTACAAGAGGCTTGTTTCTTAAGCATTTGTTTGAATGAAGATTGTGCTGAGCACAATAATGACACATATTATGATCAAAACAGAGATATTTCACATGGCCAACTCTATTACAATGTAGGAGTTGATTTTATTTGGTTGTCTGCTAATAGTGTAGGAATATAATCCTTTGGAGGAGTCTTTTATTCATCAAGAGATGGTTGCTTTCAAGGAATTTTATCCTCTTTGTAGTCTTGGATGACAACTAGGGGATATTTCTGTCGCAAAACTATACCATATCTAAGTTGGACATCATATATACCAAGAGGAGCTATCATACAAACTTGAAAAAATTGACCCTTAACATTATAGATGTGTTGTTGAGGAGTTTTATCATTTTGATTTGGAAGTGGTTGAGTAGGTAGTTGATTAGATTTCTAAGGAAATATAGTGGATGGTAAAGAAAGTGGTTGACTTGAAGTCAATTAAGGTTGAAATTATGGTTGTGTAGGTTGTAAAGGTTGGAAAGGAGAGTGTTGAAAATGTAGCAAGAAATTCCTAATTTAATTTTTCCTTGATTAAATTAGGAGAAATTTCCAATTTCAATTTCAATAGAATACATGGAGGTAGTTAACTGATGTGACATGGGTCTTTTCACTCTGTTAACTTGGTAAATTCAAGTTGGAGACACTTGAGTTTTGTTCCAAATTATTGATTCCTAATTTGTAGCAATCCATTTAAGTTAATTTGAGTGACAAAATTGTAGTTACAAAATTGACCTAAAGGAACTGTGCAATAAAGATGAGGAAAATTCCTATTAAATTGGGGCCAAATTCCCAAGTAAACAAAATAAGGAAATAGGAGCTTCGAAGGATGATAAATTTTTTAAGTATAGGTTTGAGTTAGCCAGTGAGGTAGTGAAATAGACTATACTAGTACAGGGGTTGCTCAGGCTTGACCAAGCATTGTATATCTTCTCTATTCTTTGATTAATGCAGTACAAATAGTAAGGGGTTTCGAGTAGTTTCTTTCTCCTAGATAAACCTCTATGTATGTGTATTGAATCTTGATGCATGTTAATGATTTATGTTCTAGATCATGATTTTCTTTCCGCAGCCTATTAGAGTAGCTTCAACTCTTGCGATCTAGAAAATTTAACGAGTTGTTTTGAATCTACACATTAAATTTATACATGGTGTTAGAATAGGAACAAAAATTGAGAAGAGAATTCAAAATTGGATTGGCAGGTGGATCGAATTTGCAGGATCAATTCTTTAGTGCAAGCAAGATGGCTTTCTATGGAATGAGACTTGAGTATGCCTTTGAGGTTTGTTTCAATTATGTTGCTTGGAAGGATGGGATGGAGGAATTGTTGTAAGATATCGGCTCAAGGAATTCGTCGATAATGATATCCTGAAGCCTCCAACAGTTGATTATTAAGATCTAGTAGATTGGAAGAAGTGTGTAGTCAGGGTGAGGAGAATCATATTGGAGGGAGTACAAAACCATATTGTATCTAATATCCATAGGAAAGAGACTCCAATTGATATGTGGCAAGCATTGATAGATCTATTGTAGAACAATAGTGACCACATGAAGTTGGAACTTAAGGACAAGCTTCGAAGTATCAAGATGCAAAAGAATGACACAATTTCGCAATACCTAAGCAGGTTTACATAGTGTCACAATGAACTTGGCGGGGTCAGTGTTACTATCCTTGAAGAAGATTTGACAGCTCTAGCCCTCTCGGGCCTTCCCAAGAGCTAGCATAGTTACCAAGATTCAGTAAATGGTAGAGAAAAACTACGAAGATGGGAGCAGTTATGGTCTGATCTAGTGCAAGAACAAATAAGGTAGAGCAACAAAGATTGGACCTCATCCAAATCAGAGGAAGAGGAATTTGCATTGGTCAATAAGGGAAATAATTCCTAAGGTGAGGCTATTTCCAGCCAAGAGGGAAAGAAAAAAGACTTATCCAAAATAAAGTGCTTTCACTGTCATGAATTCATGCATTATGCCATAAAGCATCCACAAAGGAAGTCAAAGACAAAGGAGCCTGCAGTAGTCATAACAGGTGAAGCTTTGGCTTCATTGTTAGAGCTTGATTTCACTCTCATCGCATGCATGGTGACCAGAGTTATGGGCATTATGTGCTACTTTGACAATGGTTTTCTCATTACACATGACAGCGAATAGAGAACTTTTCAATGACTTGGAGGAGAAAGGCCTCTAGATGAACAATGCGTTTGGAGATGACGAAATTTACAGTGCAACCGAGATTAGTACTATAACCATCAGAGGGATCTTGTCTCCTCGCTTAGACTCAATC